>OY987270.1:10083390-10683390 GCA_963920665.1 Straminergon stramineum | reverse complement strand
TTAACTTACCTTATGACGGAACTCACTGAAGGAATAGTACTCAGTTTCAGGATGATATTCATCCAATTGAATACTGGCGACCAATGATATCAACCCAAATTACCCCCCTAAAGTCCCAAGCCCATTTTTCTGTCAAAAACGACTCAAAACTGCCAGTTCTGGTGCGTTCACCCAAGAAAACAGAAAAAATGTTTTTTTTTAAAATCTAACCATAGGATCTTGTACTTCACTAGTCTCAAATCATGTGGTAAAATTTTTATGAAGTTTGACCATACGGATTGGAAGATATTAGCATTCAAAGTTGAAAAAAGAAGGTTTTTTTAACACTGGCTTGCAATTTCAGATGACTTTGACCGTGATTTACGGAAAAAATTTGCACTACAAACTTTGAATTGAAATTTTTTTGTGTTGAAGAATTGAGGTGAAAGTCTGGGAAAAAAATTTGAAAAAATATGATTTTTATTCTTTAAAAAATTGTTAAGTAGAAGTAGGTCTAGGATTGAAACAAAAACTAAATTGTTAATAGCTCTAAGATGGGATTGGAACACTATAATCCTAATAGTCAAATTTTTTAAGCAATTGAACTTAACCTTGTTAAACAATTTGATTTTTTAAATTTGTGAAAATTACATTCAAAAATGAATTCTTTAAGTTATTTTTTCAAGAAGATGCTTTGGTTGCCCAAAAAATAAGATTGCCCATAACTTTCACATAACGAATCCAAATGTAATGAATTAAAGCTTCCCATATAGATAAAATTACAATCTATGAGAAACTAATTTTTTTTTTAAATTTGTATGAGAGGATTTCTACCCACTACATTGAAAAAAAGGACCTTTTGTGCTATAACTTTTGCTCTCGGGCATAGAATAAAATAAAAAATATATTCCGAGAAAGATATTGAGTTTTTCTATCTTTACAAAAAGTTTCAAAGAATCAAGATGAATATTGCAACTGTAGGAGCTTGCCCAAAATCCATTTTATCCCCCCGAGGGGACACTAGGACTTTAAGGATTAAGGATGTGAAAATCACATGATTAAGTCATTTTTAAGTGCTCAGAAGTGCTTAAACTATTATTTATAATAAAATATTAATGTTTACAAAATATAATTTGAGCACTTAATAAAATAGTAATAAATATCTTAAATTTATCATTGTAAGTGTTCAAAATATATATTTGTAGGATAAATATGAAAAACTCTTCCAAATTTGATATATTTTTTATTCATGTAGAGCATTCATTTCTTTCTTCTTTTCAATCTCATAATACAAGATTTTTCTTGAAGCTTTGTCAATGAACATTTATTGAATGAAGTGTCCTTTTAATAACATTCACCATCCTACCATTTGATGGCTCAAGGAGCACTTTAGTGTTAATCAATTACTTTTTTGAAGTGTACATAGGAATCAAAACATTTGAAAGCTACACGAATTTGTCCTATCAATGAGTGTAAGATTATGTCACCAAAGTCACACCATTTTAAATTATAACAATTTGAAATATTATTTCACAGTACCCATTTCCACTAAAATGAAAATTTCTAGATGACTCAAATTTTGCACTCTCATTAACATGCAAAGTTAATCAATTCACTCAAGATAATCTAATTAATGCAAGAGTTTGAATAGTGTAAGCCCCTTCACACAAATTGAATACATCTTGGATGAATGTGGTTTAATTAGTATCAAAATGTTTGAATGGTTTTAGATGAAAATTAGATGACAATCTCATTATTTGAGATAGTATGAAAAAAGTACATACATAATCATGTTGATTTAAACAAACTGATATTGTGAACATCTACATCAACATGCCTTACTAATTTCCATTTTAGTGCAAGTCTTTGTTATTACTTGCGGCACATTGATTGAATTATTTTAAAGAATAATGTTCTCTTCTAGAAAAATAATCAAATTAGAGTTTGTTTGGCACTATTGAATAAAAGGAGATATTATACTCCCTCTGTCCCAAAATGATCTTCTTGTAGGACAAAGTGTTCTAGATTAAGGCTAAAAAGAACATTTTTAAAAACCATTTCATGGTGTAAGTACGGTTCAGTGCACTTCGAGTGTCCTAGAAACTTTGAGTTTCAAAACCATTTTCAAAGTGTAGTTTTGGGGGTATTTTCAAGGAGCACCATTGCGCACATAATTATTGAGTGCACTAGAAGAAATTCTTGTTCATGGATCTGATGTGTTTTTGTTACAGAACACTAATCTACGTTGGAAAAAATGCAATTTTGCAATTTTTAGACTTAAAAACTGCAAAATTGCATTTTTTCCAACACAGTTTCGTGTTCTATAACAAAAACACATTAGATCCATGAACAAGAATTTCTTCTAGTGGTGTGAGGTCATCTCTCTATAGGCAATTAGTATAGGTTCAAACCATATATGGACCTCAATACCACCTCCCAAAGCTTCATTTCCTTCAAGAAAGAAACACTCAAAGAGGTGCCAAAAATAAAAATCAACAATGTTGATTGACCCCTTCAATCATTTAATTTGTCTTTTGATTGATGATTTCATGGATTGAAGGGAAAACATTGCTTGGAGTTGTTTTGCTAGTCCCACATAGCAATTGAAAGTCAAATTTGACCAATTTAGGACATTATAAAGTGCAACAAGAAGATCATTTTGGGACAAAAAATGGAGGCCAACAAGAAGATCATTTTCGGACACAAGGAGTGTAATGAAGATTGCAAAAGAATAAAGTGGTTACAAAAAATTGGAAGAGACCTAACAAATTGAAAATATCTTTTAAAGCATCATAATGCATAAATTCCTAAAGAAGAAAGATCAATTTGGTTTATCTTGTAGGGATATTTTATTCAATTTTAACCCTAGAAGGGTACAACTATACCATCAAAGTACTTAGCCAAAAAAATTCAAATTCTTTTAGATGAATAGATGTATTCAATGTCTAGACAATTTCTTAGAAAGGTATGCATAGGACATTTTTAGTTCTTACCATTGTTACAAGGCTAAACATAGTATCTTAAAATAGCATCTCCTTCAAGATAATATTCTTGTGAAAAAAGGTAGGATGTCATACTACACATTTATTTGAGGACTTGTAGTTCAATCAAGATATATATAAATGCTAAGATGATCTTAGATTTTAGAGGTGGCTATACTAGCAAAAAGTACCTTCCTATGCATAAATTTCTTAAATAATTATTTAAAATTTGAAGCATGTCCAAAACGTATTAAGTTTGAAAACCAATATTTGAAAAAGAAAAGATAGTCATAGTAGCTATGGTGAATAATAAGAATCATAGTGCCATAGTAGCTATAGTGAAGTTTAATGAGTTGGACCAAGAAACCTTATTCTCTCCCTTGGATGATTCAAAGATTCTTCAACAAGTTTGGTGAAGGATTTTTGGTTATCCCTTTATGATGACCTTTGACATGCATTTCCAAAAGAAGTTGGAGGAATGAGGGCTTCCTACATTAGATGAAATTTAGCCCCATTAGAACACTATGAGTTCCCTGCAATGGAAAACTCAATGAACTACGCCACTACTGTGCCACTTCAGCATGCTAATGTGGTTGGGAGGCGACTGTGTCAAATTTTTTTTTTAAGTTCTGTTTTGTTCAACTTTTTTTTCAATTTAAGGGCAAAAAAATTTACTTTTTTTAGTCTTTATGATGGCTAACAACAGTCAGCCGTTCCCTCACTACTGTGGGAACAACATAGGGAATAGGCCTGAAACAACCCTCTAGAGCTACTGAAAAACATCTATTGTTCCCTATTCTAATTTCCCTTTTATGCTATGAGGAATGCTATCAAAGTTTCTAATCCAAAGAAAGGACATTGGGGTAGATTATTCAATCAAATCTACTTTTTGAATTTTCTTTTACCCCTAAAATGCTTGAGTGGATGTTTTGTATCATTTAGATGATTTTAGGAAGGCCTTAAGGATGAAAAAAAAACATTTTTTTCAAACCCTACCATTTTTGCAAGGTAATTGCTTGAGCCCAATTTCATCAAGAATGTTGGATGTTCCCTCCTTGTGACATGTTCTGACTTTCCTACATACTAGATGGCAAATTTATGGATCACTTTTAGTGTATTTTGGCAATTTTTGTTCCATTTTTAAAATATAAAATTAAGCTATTAAATTTTTCTTAAAGATTTGAGACCAACTAATGAAATGACGCAAAACAAGTAAAATTTCAACACCAATTTGAAATCTGGAAATTACTAGATTTGAATATTTTATTACATTATAAACTTCAACTGAAGCCTATCACTATAGAATGCTGATTTTCTAATTTAAGAATTTCACAAATTTTTTTTTGGGCTATGATGTTCTAAACTCTAATATAAACTAATGAAGAAGTTTTCAGATTTTTAAAACATATTTGTATGTGATATGAATTTTTCCACTTTGTATTTGAAAATTGACAATAACTTCAAATTTTCACCAAAAAATCTGAAAGTTGTGTGACTTCTACAATAGAAGACTTGTAATTACATATTTGCAAAATAAATGCAACAAAATTTCCTGGCCCATCCTTTTTGTTTAATCCTTGAACCCCGGGATGGTGACTGTAGAAATTAGCCATTTTCAAACGTGTGACATCATCCACTTTAAAAAAATAAAAAATACTCATTGGGAGTCAAACTATTGAAGAAGATCTCCCCTTTCCACCCCTAATTCCAAGGATGAATAGTTGCACTTCTATCCTACATAGGAGAATTCCTTGTCATTCATTGGACAAAAACATCCATCGCGTCGTTTAGGGATTAAACATAAACTCCCTGGATATGTTATAATGAAGTCTTTTAAATTTTTTCCCCTTTTCGATACAAAGTTTCATGGCAAGTGATAAGAACAACTTTTCAATTCAACACTCATGGTCACCATAAATATTTTTGGCAATTTGTTGCCAAAAATCGATCTAAATCAAAAATCAACAATGAAATTTGATTTTTTTAAAAATTCATTGGCAATTCCATCTAAGTTTAGGTCAAGAGTTTGCCAATGAAATCTTTCTTATCATTGTAAATTCTCAAATTCAAATGGATTAATAGGGATCTAAGGAGTTTAAAATAGCAAAAATAGCCTTCTTCATCCTACAATTGATTGCCACATTGGCAGTATGTAAAACTCCCCCAAAGTTATGCTTGCTCATGGCCCAACAATCCCAAACAAGGTTTAGGGAGAATTGCTAGTTAGTTCATTGTCAACCTATAAAATTTAAGAAAAAAAACCTAGTTGCACTTTGAAAACATCATGAAAAAACCGGTGAAAAAATCTATAATTTAAAAAAAAATTATTTTTGAAACAAATGAAACACCAAATCATCTATAAAATTTTCAGTTGCAGTAAAAAATAGAGAAAAGAAATCCAAAGTCATTACTTGGAAAACCAGTTCAATATGGGAAATAGGAGTTGGTATTAGAATGATCACCCATTTCCAATCACTTAAGCAATTCAGCCTATCTGCAGCATGGAAAAAGTGTAGGAAAAATACCCCCACCCTTATAGAGAAATAGATTTAAGAAGGATTTCGTAATTTCCTAAATTTTTCCCCTTAAGAGAAAAACTATCACCAATTTTTTTTTGTGAAGATTCTATTTGTCCCATTCTCGATAGATAGGTAAACCTAGTTCCAACCATAGGATGGTTCCAAAATCGATGTAAGGCTTCCAATGTACATGTTGTGTTCATATAAGCTTACAATGTATACCTCCTGGACATTTTTGTTGTCCCTAGGGTCATGTGGTGCAAGAGTTGTCACCTACAATTCACATGATTGGAAATTGAGCAACCTAAACTATAAGAATGAGAGGCAATGAACGGGAAAAACTGGCGGTTAGTTCAAAGTTAGCCGGTGGATTTGGGAAAATATCCAATTGCAGTTTGAAAACATTAATAAAAAATTGCTGAAAAAATCTAGAAAATTTCTATTTCTAGTAGAAAATAGAGAAAATAACCGGGATGGGAACTTCAATAACCGGTTGACTATAGGAATTGGAGGAAAATAGCCGGTGAAATTCAAAAAGTTTCCCGAACACTGATGGGAGTCTGATCGGAAATGGGTGATCTCCTTTATAATATACTCCAGAAATATCCCCTGCGAATACTGATCCATCATCACGGCAGTGTCCAGCACTCCAGCCACTTTTGACTTCCTTTCTCGTGCGTCGAGAACTTACCACTTACTTGTCAACGCGGGAGGAGTCGACTCCTGTTGTTCGGGGGGACTGGTAAGTTAAGCGCGAGGTAGGAATGCAACATCCAGCTGTCCCCCCCCAAAGAGCTATAAAAAGTAAATCCACTTGTCACCTTTCTTGTTTTCCCCGACGGAATCCAAAGCTCTTTTCTTCTCTTCTTTTTCTTGCCTATCTGTCTGGTCTCTTCTGCAGAAACTTCCAAATTCATCCATGCCGTGCCGCAGGGCCGCTTTGCAACAGAGCAGTTGTACCCGCGGGTACAACTTCTAGAAGCTACCGGTTGTACCGAACCCTCTCTTATTATATCCCTATAGCAGGTCCTCTTCCGTAGATTCCACGCAACTTCAGGCATGGTTCGGGGATCCCTGAAAAGGACGGCTTGAGATAGGACCACTGGATTTTCAGACCTCGAGGACGGACCAGTACGTTAACCCTTGGCCCCCATGACCTAGGTAGTCAGCAAACCTGCTCCGATTATTGGAGTAATAGGTGCATTCTGTGTTTCTACAGTGAACAATGATGTCATTCATCCGACACAAAAAGTCCGCTTCGACGTTTAAGGGTCCTCTTCCATAGATTCCATGCAACTATAGGCATGGTTTGGGATGGCTCAAGATAGGCGCACTGGATTTCTAGATCTCAAGGATGTCGGACTAGTATGTTAACCCTTAAAGGACACAACTCCAATGACCAAGGTAGTCAACAAAATTGCTCCGATTATTGGACCATTAGGTGCATTTTGTTTTTCTACAATCAACAGTGAAGTCATTGATCAGACACAAAACATCCGTGTTGACGTTTAAGGGTTAACATAGTGTACATAAAGGTCAAAGTTAAGGTTTGCAATGGCACTCAAGTGCCACAATTGAATTTCCAAAATTGAATTCTCAAGGATCCACGTCACTTCATAACCATTCACAAGATGACATGTGCGTGACTTTTGTTTTTCACAAAAATGACTCCAGTTATGCCTAATTTGGCTTTGAGATTTCAATATCAAGGATTTTTTTCATTTATTTTATGCAGTGTAGAAAGCAATCTTCCTAGGAATGATGAAGCTAATATTTACATCCACAAAAATAGATGAAACTTGCATTGTATGGATGAAAGTATATTTATTCATCCCAAAGAATATATGCATCCAAAATAGAGCAATATTGTCCCAAGGTTTGGTAGCATTTTGCAATTTCATCCATTGAAAAAGGAAGAATATCTCACCAATTATTCCCTACAAAAATTTGGTATTTCTTTTTAGTGAAAACTCGCTAAAAAAACCCACCTTGTTTAGTATGCTCCCATTTTGTAACTATGTAAGAATGAAATATTTTCTACATTTATTGTTTAAAGATGCAATCATATGTCTTATGTAAGTTGTTTATAAGAATATCAATTGTTTTGTGAAAATTTCAAGAAAAAGTGTGAAAAAATTCATATCAAATATAATATAGAGTATATGCTTAAAGAATATGGAACTCTCTATATGGATGTACAATATAGTTTAGAATAGTTTGGTGCAAATCAATTTATTGTGAAAAAATATTCTAAAAATTAGAAATTAGAAAATCTCCACTGCATGTGATAGGCTCCAAAGTTCAAATTGCAATAAGAATTTAAATTTTAGGAATTTAAAAAATTTTGACATTGGAGTAGAATTGAACTTGACAACCTTCATATTATTAGTTGGTCATAGATTTGAAAAATATCATTTTTATAGCTTAAATTCAATTTTTTTAAAACGAAAAAAAATTGTCAAAATATACAACAAAACAATCTACAAATTTACCATTCCCTTGAGTAGGAAATCAATAAATATCAAAGCGAGGGAACAACCAACACATTTAATGGAAATTAGATTCAAGCAATTCTTTTAGAAAAAAATGGGATGAAAGAATATTTTTTCATCTGTAAAGCAACCCTAAAATCATTTAGAAGACACAAAATGTCCACTCATGTATTTCATGGCTAACTTCATTCTTCATTCAATTAACTGAAGACCATAAAAATAACAATGTTGACCAAATGACTATTAAGAATGAAGAAGGCCATATTCGTTATATTGAGACCTTTCGCAGTCTCAATTTTATCCTCAATTCAAGAATAAACCATTTTATCTCTTTATTGGTATTTTTTTATAAATAGGTAACAACACCAACTTTTAGAATTTCATTATAGGATCACTATTTGAGCATTATTTATTTTTGTTTTCAATTTCTAATTTTTTAAATGAATTTTCCAATAACTAGCATTTTGTCTCAAAATCTGCAAAAAGTCTCAATATAATGAATATGGCCTTGAAGAGTCTATTGGTGATAGTTTGACTATGCATTCCTCAAGAATGTTGATAAACGATGTGCCTTCTTTCAAAGGTAGACCGCAAAGTCAATAGTATTTTGATACTACCACTATATCTTAGTTATGTTGTCAACAATAATTGCATTTTTTCAAAACTAAGGGTCCCAAAATTTTGTATCTTAACTTTGGAATGATGAGACCTATCACAAAGGTTGTCATCCAAAAATAATCTAATTTCAAGACCAACAAGTGCAATCTTCATTTCTACAATAATCTTGAAAGTCATCTATTGGTCAGCTTTAGATTTTATTGTCCATATAGGATAATTTTGGAAGGACAAGTTTTATTGGCATAGTTGTCATCCAAAATATATCATATTCCTTGATGAGCAAGAGCATTGTTCATTTCTACTTTGAAAATCATTCATCAAACACTTATAGTCCATAGTATCGTTTCAAGGTTAAGTTCTTCAGAGCTAAGGGTAGTTTAGATTTCCAAATTGGTGAAGATGTATTATAAAATATAACTTAGAATAATAATTTAATAATCATTCTCAAACAATAATCATAAAATATAATTGATACATTGTATTCATATAGTTAGATCAATTAGTACATAAACCAATATTTTTGCATAAAATTTGAAGCCAAAAATAAAATATTCCTTCTAAATACCATTGTAGATTGAGTATTTTTATTTTCACAAAATATTCCTTTTATTTAAAAATGTTAAGTTTTCATCATAGTGATTTTTGAAGATTTGAATTTTACTTTTTTTTTATTGAAGTTGTTTGTGAAGTTTTTTTTTATTGAATGGTTATTTTTTGAAGCCAAACCTACTAGTGCCTATTGAATACTAGAATATTTGCAAAGCAAAGACTTGAGAATTTTTATTATACAAATGTTAAAGAACAAACACAAGAATATTTCAAAGAATTTATGGATGGATAAATGTATTTTTTTGTATTTGGGATCTGTTTGCATTCATCCATTGTTCAAAATTTGAACACCTTTAGAGGTTAAACATTGGATTTTCTCAATATAGGTGCAATATTTCTTTCAAAATTATATGAAATACAATGAAGAGTGTAATTGGTCTATATAGAAGATTGGTCTTGATGTCGTAGAAAGTGCTACCATGCACAATATCATACATTAAAATTTAAATCTAATAATGGAATAAAGTTAAAATTAATATACAATGAAAATAAAGAAATCCAAGGGCTCTATATGGTATATCATGATTTAAAAACATTGAACAAAAATTAAAGTGATGTTAGTGTGAAGCTCAACTGGGGTGAAGTAAAATTAATTTGAAAGAGACATTGTTTTCCATGCTTAACCACTTAAGGCCTAACAACTTTTTGACAATGGAGGTTTTCAATGAATTGTCCCACTTTGATATTTTTTTTGCACATGGATGTGCTTGAGTTTTTTAATTTTAACTATACAAAAGTAAAGACTA
This sequence comes from Straminergon stramineum, assembly GCA_963920665.1. Lineage (NCBI taxonomy): Eukaryota > Viridiplantae > Streptophyta > Bryopsida > Hypnales > Calliergonaceae > Straminergon > Straminergon stramineum. Next base: position 10,673,446 of record OY987270.1, on the reverse strand, counting down.
TTTTTTCTAGTAGGCATGGAATTAATTGTAGAAAATATTGATTGTGAAAATTTTAGACTATAACAATTTTTTATGATCAATTTCGTAGGCACAAAATGTAGATTTGCAAAAAAAAGAATTATGTAAAGATGAATAATGGTTTTTTACCCCTCCAAATTCTTTTATTGGAATCTAAGGCAAATTTTGGAGTCTTCAATTAAAAAAATGAGAACAAAAACCTTTCTCAAATTTTTCCACATTTTCAATTAGAAAGAATAGAAAGCCAAAATTGACCAAATTGGATCCTACAAAACCAAAAAAATTATATCATTTTAGGACTTTCATGACCAAACAAAACCAAAGTATATTTGAGGAAAAAATTGTCAGAATTTACTACTTTCCAAGGTAGTGATAAAAAATGAAATAAAAAAATATTTATTTTTTTCAAATTCAACAATGCAAATTTGTACTAGACTACTATGGGAATGTATGGAAAATATATTATAAACTTTGGTACGTAGCACCCAAGGGTAGTACATATTGAAAGATTATAGCATTTGAAGTTAAAAAGTAAAGATTTTTTCAACCCAAACCAAAGGGTCATTAGACTTTAATTCCTCTTAGAATGATATCTATGAACTACTAGGGATTAATTTGTTTTGATATTTTTATCCTATATCATATTTAATTAGATACCTACTAAATTTCAAAAATAGAGGAGTAGTTTTGTACATACTATCCTAAGTTGCTTGAATTGTATAACTTTTGAATCAAGCACCCAATCAAAAAGAAAGCTATATTCTTATGCAAGAGATACAACTTCACACCTTTTATCCAAATTTTAAAATAGTCATTCAAAATTGACTTAATTGGATACTACCCAAATTTCTAATAGGTTGTTCAATGACTAATTGGTTCTATAGGGGTTACAAATCTAGAGGCTCCTTCTTGGGTATATTTCAATGTTAGGCCTACATCTATAGTGTAGAAAGTGTAGAAAATAGAGAATTTCATGTGTACCAACACGAATATAGAGAAGGATCTCTTGCACATGTTTTTAGGATATTTAGAGAGCAAAATTCCATCAATTCCTCGGTGGAATCTCATCTTTTTCAAGTTATTAGTACCTAAAGTTCTAAAGAGCTCACTTTGGTTTTATTGAGAAATTATGAAGGCTCTATTGACATCAAATTTTTAAAATATTGCATGAAATTTTTAAGACGAATGCTAATCAACTTAATCTACATGTGAAGCTATTATTAAGGTTGTTCCAACAAATATTACAAAAGTTAGAAGTGTTTTCTTGATTTCAACGTCAACCTAGGACAACTAAAAATATATTCTAAAACAATACCAATTAATTTTTTGAATTGTATAGATTGATATCTACTCAAAAAGCATTTGAGCCATTCAATTACCAATTACAAGGTGAAACTTATGAGGAGTTTAAATTTGTGGGCAATAAAGGTGGATAAAACATATAAAGTTGTCTTTTAAACTCAATTTCCCAAATTTTCCAAATAATAAAAAAAAAAAGATAAAAATTTAATGTTTACTAGAACATTCTCACCATTGGAATTTCAATTCTCAATTTCTTGTAAGAATTGATAAAGATTTAGATTTCTCTTTCATTTAGTACCACCTGCCAATTCATAATTTTCTTAAAGATGGATATGAAACTTTTGTGGTTAAATTTTTTGTACACATGTTTTCAATCCATTTTTCAAAATATGGACTGAAATGTACAAATTATAGGACCAGCATACAATTTTTTTCTAAAATGTTGAAAAACATAACTTTACCTTTTGGAAGGGCTATAAAAGCCTACATTTTGTGCATTGACCTTGCAATTGGTGGGGAATTCACTCTAAAATTTTGGGAGGATGTTCTTAAATAAGGTAACTAAAGGATCCTATAGTTGGATTTGTTGAAGATAAATATATTGATGAAGATTTCAGCCTTACTTTAATGCAAGTATTTTAGAAAAGTTTTGGGCCTCTAATCATTGAAAGTCTTTAAGATTCAATAATGGCTTGTTTTGTTTCATTTTTGGAAATGCATTTACTATTTTATAACAAAATCTACATTTGAAAAATATGTCTTTGTGTTTTTCATTATCTCCTTTTTTACAAAACTTCTAAAGAACATTTCTTTAGGTATAAAATTTTGTAAATACAAGATTTTCAATATTGAAATAAAATTTTATGTTATTTTCAATTTCATATACTTCCCCCAAAGCTGAATGTACTCACCTTGTAGCATCCCAAATGCAACGATGAAACAATATACGTCAATCAAGTATTTCATGCTTTCATCCTTGAACCTAGGGTCAATTATGGATGAACTTGTTTCAACACTTTGAACATTTGTAGTTTATGCAAATGGTGTTGAAAATTTTTCTGCTAAGAAAATTTGGAATTCCTTTTTCTCTGCCAACAAATTCCAATAAAAACTCTAATAGTTCAATCTTTAAGTCCTAAAGAACTAGACATTCAAACTCAAACATTGAATGAATGCAAACATGTCCTTAGTACTCAAATCTTTGTTTTTCATTCATCTAAATATTTGTAGATTCTCATGTGATTCTTCTAAATATTTCTAGATACTCAAGTGCAATTCTTTTGCATTTGTGTGGCACAGATTTTCATAGCATTCCTTTCAATAGATCAAGGGGTATAAATATATTTGACCTCAAAAATTATTATTTTTATTTAAAGAAATAACTTGTCAAAAAAAAATTGAATAAATAAGTAAAATATAAATCTTAAGAAACTAACTTTATTAGAATTTAACATTTTGAATATAGGGAAAAAACTTGTGATAATTCAATATATTTAATTTTAAATCAATTGTAGAAGAAAATTTCAATTTTTGGTTTTGAATTTTATTGAAATTTATTAAATAATATAGTAGTAGATGTATCTATAAGGACACAATCTAGGTATGATATTTTAAAACTTTTGTTTGAAAGTCATCATTTAATTGTTTTTTAAGTTGCATTTTATAATCAATCTCCACAATTTTGGAAATATAGACTTCCACCTAGTTTTTCCAGGGTTAAAGGTCTATAGGATATTGTATATACAACAACAAATTTGACTCCTAGAGTATGAATTGTATATCCAAATATGGCATGATATACACCTTTAGATTGATAATTAGCAATTAGCATCAATAATCTGCATGTCTAATTGGGAAGTCATTTTAACATCTAAACCTTATCATATACAAATACAATACCTTACACATAGAATACTTCACAATATTGAAGCCTTTCAAACATAAGTGACATGAAATATTGACCCAAATTGAAAGTGGCATATGTCATTGGATTCATTTCAACACAAGGACAAAACTTTTGTTACAACAATATACCTCAATTTATGCACCTTTTATGTCAAATACAAAATACCACCATGATGCATCCAAAATTGGCCTTAAGAAACCTTTAATCCAGGTATAGGTACCTTACTACAATCAAACAAACTTATTGGTATTCTTCTTGAATAATACATGCTGAAAACCCCAAAGCATCACTTATTGTGAAATTGTCAATTCATTCATGTTGGTTGACTAAATTATTTTATTGGTTTTGATTAACAAGGCCTTTTCATCCCATCTTCAAGGGACATAACATTGTTAACTAGTCTAAACATTCTACTTTGGAGATTGAGATGATCTCTCCTTGCGTCCTTGATGGTGAATTTAGTTTAATCTACAAAGAATCATTGGTTGGCTAAGAAGTTGCAACACTAGTGTCATTGGATAATTGGAAAGTTGCAGAGAATCATTGGCTAACTAAGAAGTTATAATAGTGGTGTCATTTGGTATCATTTGCTCACTAGGAAGTTGCAATTGGTATGCCACACTAGAAGCTTATGCTTTATGGGGAGCCAAAGAAATCCTTAATGTTCATTAATAATGTTATGGAGTTACATCAACATTGCTTTTCACTAAATCTAAGGTATAAACACCCCAAACTGTCCTTGTATTCATTCATGCAGAGTAGATTTCCCTTAAGTATCCCTAAACTTTCAATAACTAAGTGTTTCTCAAATGGGTCATAAAATTGTCCCTTGACTTCTTATAATAATTGCAATTAGTTGATTGCTTATTTTGTTAGATTTCAGTTTTAGATCTAGCTATATGATGGTTTCTTTGGTATAAGGAACTTCCACTTTGGAAATTCATAAAAATTATATGCCACATTGTGTGTGTGTTTTTTAATTCACGATTTTTCATTGCGAATACTACAAATATTTTTTCTAGCAAAGGGCACCTCCAACTATGCTGAGTTGCATATATTGACAGTTTTAGAGCATCGCCACTGTTGCCCAGTGTATGGGCCCGGCCCGGTGGTTATTGAGCCCGGGAGTGATGTCGCCCCCCACTGTAGACTCAGGGACACTAAACCCTAAATTGGCCCACTTGAAAATATGGTTTTGCATGCCATCTTCCCGTGTTATGGTAGAATCGCCCATTACCAGCCAAAACCCATGGTCAAGACATAGGCAATGGGAAATTCAATAGAGAGAGGACTGATAGATAATCATTAAATTTTCGGTTTCCAACCATCTTGTAGCCATTACTGTAATGACAGATATGCTTTGATTTAAGAGCCCAGTTAGTCTCTAGATGAGCAGTGATAGAAGAATCTATATATTGGGGATGGGAGCAGGCCAACTTTTGGCTTCTAAAATTCATAACAATTTTATTTTGAAGAAAAAAATTATGAAACTTTGGCAATGCCCATGATTTCTATCTGTCCACAGGACTGTAAATTAAAATTGCCTTGGAACAGCTCCAGAGCATGCACAGATTCCTTAAGTGGTTGGTCATGGGCGGTTCTACTATAGTTTATATTTACTGAGTTGCAATTGTCGGGTATCCTTGAAGAACAATTGTCGGCTTTTGTCGTCATCTAAATTGTCAAGATGTGAGGAAGAGCAATGAGAGACCAGGGTCGTCGTGGTCAGGACCACCGTGAGAGCTTTTCAATGTTACATGCTAACGTGACCAAACAATATGACCCACCAGCATCTTATTTTACATGAACAATAGCTAATAATCAGAGCATGCTGTGGAGCCATGCCATGAAAGAGTGGGGGAGCAAGATAGTACCGGTTCTACATCCAGGAAGTCAACACGGCACAACTGCTTTGCCAAGTCACATTTCCTGCGAAACGGTGGCGATGCTCTTAGGTGCTTCCACCATAGCAAAGCTTGGAGTTTTGAGTCTGTGCAACCAATTTTGACTTTGTAAACTCTAGAAGCTTGCCGCCAACATGGTGCTTCCCTGAGTCTTCCTTGGAAGCTTGCAATGGCTTGGATTTGAGGCGGACATTTCTAGTTGTTTTACTTTTTGCCGTGTTCTTATTTTGACAACGGTCTCCCAAATTCGATGGTTCTGCAACACTTTGCCAGCTATACTAATAAGATAATGTATCATCAAAACTGAAGTTACTCACCAGTTGGCTTCTCCGTTGGAGGACCACGCATTGAGGACTTTCAACTGTGCTGATGTCACTTTGTTGCAAATCAATGATGTCATGACATTCTTTAATTAGAGCCATGACAATTGGAATCATTGATATTCAATGAATGAATGCAAGTTCCTTTCTCACCTCAAATGGACTGATGGATGCATCTCCTTACTATGAAGGTTGAAGAAATGACGGACACAATTAGGGTTGAAAAGTTTAAAAGTCATGGAGCCTATTGAAAATGAGAGATGTGTGAAGTAGGGCTTTTTTTTCATTTTATATAAAGTGCCAAAGTGGCAATGTAAATTGTTGTAGTGGTGTTCTAAATTTCAACATTCATCCACACATTGGATAGAAAATACCACATGTCCATAATTATGTTTCCATCCACAATTTGGCGATTTCATTAAAGATTTTTTATAATTCAAAGTTTTTTGGCAAAAAGTTTCATGATTTTTTGCCATTTTTTAGCCAAATTAATTTTTTTTGTGCAATCTCGCACCAAAAATCCAAAAAAAGGCCCTGGTGTGAAAAAGGCAAATGGTGAAATGTTAGGGATCAATGGGAGAAGGAGGATTGACCCCCTTATTGCCCCATGTTTTACTTGTGGAAAAAACATTAAATTTTTTTTGCCATATGTGATCAAATTTGCAAATTCTGAATTCATATTTGCATTCAGTAGCCCCCAATTAGCTAGGATGGTTGAAAAATGTTTAAAATTTATGTAGCATAAAATAGGAGGAAATTTTTACATTTACCCTTGCATAGGGCAAGAAGGGGGGGGGGGGGGGGGGGGCAGTCCTCCCTGACTCATGTTAGCAAGTATTATTCCTTAGAAGTAATATTTTTTGTTTAAGGTAGGCACCTCTAAAATCACCGGCATTTCTTTATTATTCTATGAAGTTACTATTATAAAATTAGTCAAATTTTCATATATTCTAATTGGTAAGTGAAAGGAAGTTACAATACATCAATGACATCGACATTTGGATATTGTTTGCAAAAATTATAAAGGATCAAAGTTTTTTTCGGTACTTGTGTGTTAAAATCGTTTCTTCCACATAAGTACATATCAATTCTAGAGGTGTACACAAAGTTATAATGGCAATTTGGGACAAAATGTAGTTTTGGTAGTACTCACCTTGGAGGTGACTACAAAAGATGCATATTCTAATTTTAGTCCATGATCTATGAAGGAGTGGTTTTGGAATCAAGCTTTTGTGTTTTACCTCCAAATGACTCAAAAATTGTGGCAAAGATACACAAAGAGTACTCTATTCTTTGAGTATAATCGTTATTTTAAAAAAAAAATTTAATTTTAAAATCCCTATAATCCCAAGTATTTCTTCAAGAAACACATGAAAGATTGGACATGTTCCTATGCTCTCAATTTTTGGCTTGATTTTTTTGAAACTTTTTGTAAAGATAGAAAAATATATTAGCTTTCTATACATATAATATATATTTCAATTGGTGCCCGGGAGCAAAAGTTATGCTACCCTAAGCCTCAATTCCCTAAAAGAACTTGAAATATTTTAAAAATTCTTATTTCTTGTAGATTATATGTTTCTCTATGTGGAAAGATTTGACTCGTTCCATTTGGATTATTGATGTAAAAATGATGAAGAATCTTGTTGTACTAGCAATCATGACATTTTCTTGAAAAGAGAATTGATTGGATTTGTTTTTGATCTTAGTTTTCACAATTTTTCAAACAAAAAGGTTCCACAAGGTTGGGTTTGTTTTCTAGAGAAATCTCACCATTAGAATTATTGCATTTCAATTTCAACTTAGAGCTATTACCTATTTAGTTTTTCCTTTTATATTGTACCCACTTCTATTTAATATTTTTACAAAGAATGAAAATAAAGGGTTTTTTATAAAAAAATTCCTAGACTCTTAATCCAAATCCCCAACATCACAAATTTTAAAATCAAAATATATATTAAAAAATTTCAAGCTAAGAAGATTCAATATCTTATAATCTAGTTAGGTACAATGCAAAAAATCCATTTTGTGAACTTTAAACCATTAGAAGATAATGGGCTACTATGGAAGCCCGAGAGTTCCCAGAAGTTCTAGAACTATGGGAACTTGGTCACAATAGCTCCTTGACGTGGTTAGATGACGGCCACATCAAATAGTAATAAAAAAATATTTTGAAATATTATAATTTTAATATTTTTAATATTTTTAATAGGTTTAAATTCTAGTGAGCCTTGGCTAGTTTCTAGCCCGAGGAACTAGGCTAAAATGGTCTTCCAATGTAGCTGAATCCCATCTAATGACAAATATCTTGAAATCTATTGGGCCAAAGTTTCTAAAATTTATTCTACAAATTTGCATGTTGGTCCAATTGATGATCATAATTAAACTCAAATATGCATTTAGACAATTTTTTTAATAGTTCTTGTTCCAATAGAAATGGTAGTTTTGAGTGTTGTTTTAATGGGAAAAAGCCGTCGAACGTTAGGATTCAATAGCTCCCAATTTGATGTTTGAAATTTTAGTGCTATTTTAGCACAATAAATAATTTGGAAGTTGCAATATTTGGATTCTCAATTTTGCAAAAGTTGATTTAATTCATGTGCTCCATCTTAATAATACAAACTTGTAAAAATTTGAAATTTATACAAATTTGCATGGTGCCTTGATTTTGAAAGTTTACAAAATCAAGAAAACGTGATGTACACTATTTTCAACCATCTTAGATTGTATGATTATCATCCAATTTTCATCTACATTCATCCAACTTTCATCTAAAATTCATCTAAATGTTTAAAACAATTAGTTTGCATTCATCTAAATTCATTCAAATTAGTTTAATGAAGTCTTACACTGTTCAAAATTCTTATATTCATTGAGTTTACTTGTTGATACGTTGGAGGCTTGGAACTTGTGAATACTAAGAAATCATTTCTTATTTCTTGTAGAATTAGAAAATATAGATGTAAAAATAGTAGCGTAATTATTTACTTTATCAAACAAGGATTAAATTGCTACTTTTTAGTGCATTGACCAAAATTTAAAAATTCAAATCTTTTTATAAAACTTCACCCATACAATAGGATACTATACTTCTATAAAAGTGTATTGGAAAAATTTCAAGAACTTCAAAATCATAGATTTCAAATTCTAAGAAGAAGTTAGAAGAAAATGTTTTTTTCTCAAATTTGAACACTAGGGTTAGTAGGATTTGAATCCTCTTGGAATGAGATTTTGTGCTAATTGTAGTATATTTTTTACAATTACATAATATATAATACTAATTATATATGTGCCTAATTTCATGAGTAGATGAGGAATTTAGTAAAAGATGCCAAAATTGTCTAAATTGCTTGAATTTTTTTAACATAACTTTTATCCGGGCATCTAATCGGGTTTTTAAAAATTCCCATGGAGTGGTTCCTACTTTGTATGAAGATTTTGAGAACAATTGTTAAAAACTGACTTTGTATGACCCTACTTGATATGTTGAACAAACACTTTGTCTTTTAGGGATGAAAAAATTCATCATAAAAGGGGAAAGGTTATATAGAAGACTATTCTAAAAATTGTTAAAAATAACATGAAAAAACTATTCAAGGTCCTAATGTAAAGTCATAAGCTACAATTTCAACTCCCAAGTCCCATAGTCCACATGTATTTTTTCACAAGAATAGGTTAAAAAACATATCAAATACCATAAGAACAAACTATTTTTGCATGATTTTTGCCATAGATATGTGATACATATGATATGTCCAAAATATGTATGTGAGGGAGATTAATTATTTGATATTATTTTAATATTCTATTAAAAAAATCTAGGAATTCAGAAGCAAAGTTGGATTCCTATTTTGGTTTAAATCAACACTTGTATTTTACTTGAATCACATTAACAATTGTGAGCCTTCTAAACCATCTTTGGTTTGGCTTTTGGCTTGCTTACTACTTAGAACTACTACTTAAGATTAGATTGATGTTTATAATGGAGATTTTATGGTATTTATAGTTAGAGGCAATATGCCATGGTAAGAAACTAGATGACAAAGTGTTAAGATGAACTAGGAATAAAAAATACAAATTATTACAATAGAAGGTGATGAACTTAGATATTAGCGAGGGACAAGAGAGAAGACAAAGATTGGGTTAACGAAGACTAGGAGAAAGAGAAAGATTAGGTGAATCAAGATTAGGAGGAGCTTGAAGTCTAGGTGGATGAATACTAAGGGTTAGAACTAGGATTTGGCTTTTCTTTTCTTCCTCTTCCTCTTCTTGTGTTCTCCCTTCCTTTCTCTCCTAGGGATTAGACCCTTGCTAGTAGGTAGAGTTTGTTGTCTTTCTAGATATCAATGGGAAGAAAAGCTATCAAGAATTAGGAGAATATAGAAGGGGAAAAGTTTAGTAGATTAGAGGGTTTGTAAACCCTAGGTAACACTTGAAGTCCTACTATTCATGATCCTTGAATTGAAATACACAATCTAATATTTTTCCTAGATAGGTGACTTTTTTTTTGTTGGTTGTTTCATTTTGTTTTGAGTTATAGATCATTAGCTATGAATTTCTAATGTAGAGTCCAATCTTGAAGTAGCAAAACATTGACAACTTCTAAAAGTTAGATCTTAAGGGAAAGCTAATCTCCCTCCCTCCCATTTAGTATTTTTCCTAAATATTTCAAGATCTTCTTTTTCCTTTAATTGTTGATTTCATTGCATTCCAAGTTGTAGGTCATTAGTTATGAATTTCTATAGTTGAGTAGGATATTGAAGTGGCAAAATGCCAAGAACCTCTAATAGTCAAATCTTGAAGCAAGAGTGATCTCAAATTCCCCATTTGGTATTTTTCTTACATGATTTTCTTCTTCTTTTCTCTATGGGTATTTGTTTCATTGCATTCTAATTTGACAACAATTATTTATGAATTTCTAAAGTTGAGGAGGATATTAATTAGGGCAATTTGAATGGTAGAACAATAGGAGCCATCAAGATTGAGTCCATTGTTTGCAAGTATTACTTTGCATATCCACCTCAATAGATTGTGATACAAATCCTCTTGAGGGTTTGAAAATTGCTACAACAATCTTTATCAATTGTGGACTATTTTTACTAGAGTCATTTGTGGGATCTTAAATGAATGGACCTTTAATTACTACATACCAAGCTTAAAACATGATTAGGGTTCATCTGTCTCACCTCATTCTATCATTATAAAGTGGTATGCTTGAATTTGTTTGAAATTCAAGCCAAGGTGCTTTACTTCTTGATCAAATGGGTTGTCATGTTGCTTCAAGTGCACCCAACTGCAAATTATGTGTGTTTATTCCTAAACAATTCATATCTAGTAAAACTTAAGTTCCTAACCTTTTCATGACTTAATCTTTTTTGGATTTTTTGGACATTTAGCTTATATCTTCGACCAAGTATATTGTGTAGCTCAATTTCATCCATTTGGTACTAAAGGAAAGTTATCTTAAACTAAGTATTGTTTGAATGAATGAAAAGTTATTTGGACAAACCAATGTCCAAAAGCATTATATTCATCATAAAAAATATGGGCTTTAGAGTGCTTAAGGGCTATAAACATTCAAGGTCAAAAGTATCCTATGAAATGACTTTTAGCTTTTGTATACAACAAACAAATGAACATACTCATTCACTTAATGGATGATTGCATGTCCGATGGCCAAATTGATATCCCTTCTGTTTCAAGTTACAACTTAGGGACACTTTACACTTAAAGGCCAAGCCATTCCCCTTTGAGGCCAATTGCACAAATTTCAGCCTTTTGTCCAATCACATATGAAGATTTGGGGCCTCTTAATCTCTTATACAACAAATTGGCCCGGATTGAAGGTGTAAAGTGTCCCTTAATAAAGAGTCCATGCTTTTTACCTATCACTCATCAAATAGGAAGGAAAAATAATAATGAAGACATTGAAATTTCTATGATTTGATGGCCAATAATTGAAAAGCCCGGCAGTGTTTTTAAAAGAACACACTACTTACTATTAAAAAACTAATAATTTATAGAAAGTGCTGATACTCGTGAAAGTTAGCCACTGCTGGAAAGCAGTCAATTTGGGAGTCTTGCACTGCTTTATTTGAAAAATGAAATCAATGTATGACAAACAAACCTGTCCAGCTTGATACACCAAGCTCGTAAGTAAACAACCCTTGTTAATGGCAATCAATTATTATGCATATAAAACATGAGAGTTTGCTCATTCTAAGTTAAACCCCCGTCTTGCATTTTGCTCTGCAATCTACACAATCTTTGAAAGAATTCTCTGACAGCATGTAACACAGCTCATACTTGGTGCCTTTCATTGAAGAAGAAAAGAAGAAAGACTTGGACATGTAATTTAGAATTGTATTTGATTGTTACATTGATAGACATCATTTGTTTCACTGAAATTCAACGATTTTCTTAGCCTTACGAGTTCCATGTCAGTCATGCTTAGAAGATGATCAGCTTTGTTTGTGACGAGTTAGGCAGTCACTGAAATGTAACAATCAAATGACAATTCTAAATTATTACAAACAATACTGTTTCCATGAACAACCTCATTTGAACTCCTAACCGCTCTCAAAATCCATCTCTTTTGGTTGATGAACGGAGTTAACTTTGTCAGAGTGATGTTTATTGTCTTAACCAATTTCTGTCATCCACATTTTCATTCTTTTACATTCTTCAGTTATGCTAAGAGTGCAACCCGTTTTACTGTTCATCGGACAATGCATTAGAGAATAGGAAAAGATTTGGATTCAACCGATACCACTGAGAATATATATTGTACAACAATATGCTTGTCTTCCTTTCTTACAAGCACCATTGTGGGTGTAACTTTCAGAGCTCTAGATAGTATTCAAGTCAGGGAATGGGGTCAAGAAGTCTCGGTGATTAGTGTTAAGAGCTTCTATCTCGAACATTCTTCAATTCATAATATTCAATGATTTGTACCAGAAAAGACGTCAAAGGGTCGGATTCTCATGGGTGCCAACCAAGATGTTCTGGAAGTGAAAAATTTGAGTCTATATCAGGTTAAATTAATGAAAGTAGAGCCTCGGGAGTGACTTGGCATGGTACCTCTCATGATTGAACGAGGTTACCTGCATGCTCCAGGACTCTAAGTAACCAGAAGTCTAAGTTAATATATCACGCTTCCACAACTTCAAAAACAGTGACGCAGTAGCAAATCTGCGCTCTAAGGTACGCGGAAACGCGGTTCGCTTGCCCAAGTGGAGGAATCGAAAATTTGAGGCCGACCACTCAATAACGATCGAAGTTGGTCGCAACGTTCAATTCACAGGCTCTTGCTCATCCCTTTCACAAGCGAAATCTAGCGTCTCTCTCCGCCATCGATCGTAAATATGGGAAGTCGATCAAAAGAAGTCTACATAATAATTCTTCGATTCAACCTCGAAGTCTCACTGCATTTTTGTGATTCATGAAAGGGAGTTGACATGGAAAAGTTATTGCAGCAACAAGTGCAAATTTCTCCCACTAACTTACTCTCTGAAGCGAAGCATATTTGTAAAAACCAGTGTAAAGGAACTCAAGATTACAAGGAATGTGGATCAAAAACGAAAAAAAATGAAGCAAATAGTAGTACATAGTGAAAGAGTAATCGCCAACTGATCGAAGGCAAGCATGAAGAGAAATTGATACCGGTTTGATTCATCACTTGTGTGTCGAAATAGTCTATTTCTGAAATTCAGGTAGCACAAATGTTGTAATAGAATTTTAGAATTTTACAGGAAAATGTAGAAAAAGTAATGATTCTAGAGTTGCAATGTTAATGAAGAGCTCAAAACATTTGGAATAATATCTGTTTGGATCATGTATATCGGCCTGCAACTTTTGTGAAAATTTGGATTGATAGTTCAAAACATGCTTAACCCCTATGGTTTGTTGATATTTAGAAGCCAAAACATGCTTCAAAATACTCTTTGGCAAAGCAAGGCCAAAATCTTCATCATTTTGTATTCTATTAAGAATTCAACCTCATAATCTTTTATTAGCTTGATTGTGTATGACTTCTTCAAATTTTATAGTAGAAAATCCTATTGATTGCAAGATTATAATGCCTAAACTTCAAAAACTAAAATTTTCTAGACCTTCCTAGAGGTGAAGTTTTATCTTTTAGAGAATGAAAAATGTGTGCCCCATTACTTGTGAATTTTAGTTTGCATGACCGATGGAAATCTAGTGGAAAACACATGAAAAAAATTAATAATAATCTCATATTCATCTTAAAATAAATCACAAAGTGGATCTCAAGGTAGTACATGATGAAAGAGAAACCTAAATCACTAATAAATTTGGAATGAAATAAAGATTTGTCAACCCCAATAGGAAAAATGTTTTAGTAAGAAACCCATATTCAATGGTGTTTTTATTTAATTTATTTGAAAATTCTTCTAATTGGGTTCAAAAAATGACTTGTAAAAAAACCCTATTTTCTCCCCCTCGTTGCCTATAAAATAGAAGTCCCTATAACTTTCATCTTATTAGTCAAAATAGGATGGTATAATTCTTTAGGTATAGGTAGTAGTGAATCCAATCAAATGATTATTTTTTTAATTTTATAAAAATTCATATTCTTAGCTACTTGCTTCAACGTTGAAATCAGGTAATTCTTTATAACTTTGGCAAATTTTTTTGGAATGACATGAAATAAAGGTTTGCATGTAGAGCATGATGATTAGGAGTTATTGTAAAAATTTCATACAAATTTAAAAATGTCTGCCCAAGTTTTTAATAGCCCAAAGTGAGCTTTTAAAAACTTAAAACAGGTCACTATTTAATTTGATGTTTTCATATTTTATTGATAAATATTTATTAAAGTAATGATATATCCAATTGTATTAATGAAAGTTGTGGGTCATTGTTTACAATCCTTGTTTCAAATCCTTCATTAAATTATTATTAAAAAAAATTTGGCTTCTTCAAACAACAACTTTTTAGTTTGTTTTTTTAAGAAAATTATTTTTTACAAATGATCTTCAAAGTTGTACTTTATAAGGTAAACCAACCCATGACAAGGCAACTCTCTAATGTAGACACCTACAAAATCATCCATTACACTCTTCCATCAATCCATGGTAGACTTTATCTAATAAATGAAATTAGGACTTCATTAGGTAGGTTAATGGCCAAAATCAATGTTTTGAGTGATGGTGATGGAGTTATTAGTGATTGCTTTAGGAACTTCCTTCTATTTTGTGTAAATTCATTGCAAGAACTAACTTTTTTATTTCTTTATGTCATACCCATGTTAGAAAATAATGTAGCCATGTTAGGAAATATTGTTATTGCTTTAGGTGGTCTGCTGATCACTATGGGTACACTTTTTGATGGTTTTGGGGTAGTCTAAAGATTATTTGGGGCTAACTATGCAGTATACTTCAAAAACTCATAACAAATTCATACTTTTTCAAAAATATAAATTTCAATTGTTCTCTCTATTTCTCATGTTTGTCTTTATATGGAAAAAAAATTAAATTTTTTCAAAAATGTCAACAAGGGAAACGAATCATCCTGAGTGTAATAGGTTGGTTTACTGTAATACATTATTTTTCAAGTTTCTGAAAGTATTGGACTATTTCTTATTCTTTACAGATATAATCCTAGCAACGGGTCACAAAATAACCCTAATAGAAATAAATTAACTTCTACTACAATGGAGGATTGACATGCATTGGTGGGGAATATAGTACTAGGTTTATTTTGAACTCTTGATCTTTAGTCATGTTATCTTGTCCCTCTATAAGGCTAAGATGTTCCTCTTTGGCATGAATGTTCTCTAATCTAGGGACGTTAGATTGGTTAGTATGAAAAAACACCTTTTTGGGTACAATATGATTCATTTTTTTAATACAAACAAACAAGAACAGTCATTGGAAGTCAAACTATTGTGTGAGACCTCCCCTTTCCACACAAAATTCCAAGGATGAACATCTGCACTTCTGTCTTATATAGAAGGATTTTTTGTCATCCAATGGACACTTCTAAGTTACCATGTTGTTACCAAGTTAAGTGATTAACTCATTTAAATTAGTTATTTCATTAAGATGTAATAAAGAAGAATACCATAGACAATTTAACAATTATAGATATTGAATATTGCA
The DNA here is from genome assembly GCA_963920665.1 of Straminergon stramineum. Taxonomy (NCBI): domain Eukaryota; kingdom Viridiplantae; phylum Streptophyta; class Bryopsida; order Hypnales; family Calliergonaceae; genus Straminergon; species Straminergon stramineum. The sequence continues at coordinate 10,657,872 of OY987270.1, read as the reverse complement.
GATGTGTATGGCTGCAGAAAATCTATTTTATCGCATAGAAAAAGCTTCACTTATTACACAGCCTATGCAAAACAACCCTTTAAAAAACATTCTTCTGTTGAAGATTACATTATGGATCTAAGCTTGATTCACACAATATAAAAGTGTTTTTTTTTAGCTAAAACAATTCCTAAATGAAGATATAGTTATTCTAACTCAAACATGTATAAAAATAGTAGTTCTGCATATAAATTAAAATTTTCTTAAATATTATAAAAGATCATGAATAAATTATTTTATAGCTATAGGTCATTGGAATAAAGAAAATCTTAAGAAAATTAATATTTTGAGATATATATTTAATCTATATTTGCACAATAACCCATAAATGAACATGGTCTTTTTCCATAAAAACACACTCAAAGTTGTCATTTCTATTGCAAAGAGCAAAAACCTTTTTATTGCATATCTAGTTGGAGGATTATGCACTAGGCTAGTGTTAGAATGTATGGAAGAAAATTGACATAGACTTTGGTTGCATACATTGCAAGGTATTTGCATTTAAAGTAAATAAAACAAGAAGCTCTATAATTTTCACATCAGTGAATAATCCAAATTGAATAAAGAATAGTTGTCTACATATACAAAAATAGGATCTATAAGATAAAAAAAATATTATTTTCAAGTTTTTGTGGATTTCTTTTGTTCCCCAACAAGGTGAAAATTGTGCTTAGGATGGCTTAACTCTTGCTCCCATAGTCCCATGTGCTAATTGAAATAAAAATTAGATTCCCTCCAAAGCAATGTCTTTTTCTATCTTAAATAAAAATTTAAGAAAATCTCAAAGAAAATTGAAACCATAGGAGCCTGCCCAAAATCCATTTTGTCTCTCACAAGGGCTTTGGTCTTTAACAGGTTAACTAATAAATCCATAGTCAATTGATATTTTCTAATTTTTTTGGTGTATAATAAATATGGGATGATGAATAGTGCATAATCACAGGAAGGCCTCATTTTTTAATCTTGTGGAATCACATGTTCAAATATCATTTCAAAATTGTTAATTATATCATAAAATTTGCCATTTTGTTACTTGTAAAGTACGAAATTAAAAAATACTAAAGAATGTACACTACAATACAAAGATGAAAAAGGAATAGGGGCATAATTTGGAAGAGATTAAAGCTAGTGTCCACTCATCTCATGTCAATATATTTGAGGTGTGATACATGTAAAGAATAATTTTACAAACACATACATCAACCTTGGGATTATAATCTTTAGTACTTGCGAAAACTCACCTTTTCATTGTAGACTGGCTTTCAATAAGCCTTGCAACCCCACTATGAAATCCTTCAAACTTTCTTTTTTAATAGAATTTTAAGAAAATTCTATCAAAACTATCCTATTGCTTTATGGAATCTTAACCAACATATAAAATTTCAATGTCCAAAAATAGGAACTCCATTTTTGGTGAATTATTATTTTTTTTCATGGCTTTACATAATAATTAATTGAAAAATAAATGTGATGATTTAAAATAATTTGATTGCACATATATTTTGGAAATTTAATTGTCTACATCTTTCATATTACAAAAACTCACATTTTGTAGGTAAAATTTTCCTCTACATGACTTTAATGAGTCTAGAAATTTTCTTTCAAACACATTCAAGGCAAAGGAAAAGAAGTTCATGTATTACAAAAAGATTTGAACAAAAGTAGTCATATAAGGTACCATTAGAGAGTTATAGTATTGTAGAAGCCTACTATAACACAAATTTTACATTATGTCTTATTCACTAGAAACTACATTCAAACAAAGAGGTACATCCACTACCATCAAGTGCTACCACCTTTAGCTGCTATCACACCTTCCATTGGATTTGGCATAGTAGAAATCAACTTTTGGATGCTTTCTTGAGGTATATCCTCCTATGCCAAGCTCACTGTTGTCCACATTTCATCTATGTTTGGGGGCCTACATCTTTTTTGCACTTGATCTTTGACTTATTTCCACATGTTCTCAATAGGATTGAGATCAAGAGAATTTGATGGCCATTCAAGCTTTGTCAATCCTAGATGTTACCTTCAAAACTTTTGTCTATTGTTGCGATGTATTGGTGTACTATGTTCCATCAAAATGAGGTGCTCATAGTGCTAATAATAATGCTTGAATGCTCCCTCATACACTATCTCTACAAAGTCAGCACCAATGCGTTTGTTAGGAGGGAATAATACCAAATAAGACTTAGAAGAGCCAATGAGAGCACCCCATACCATAATTGAAGTCCTTTTGGATTTGAATGTAGGTGCTAAGCAATCCCAATTGTAGTGTTTGTAAATTGTCGTCTACACTCAAATTTGACATGATTGTTTTCTAACTTCAAATGATGACTCATCTGCCCAAATCACATTGTTCCAATTATGAATTGTGTAAAACACATGTTGTTTTGCATAGGTCAACCTCTTAGCCGTATGTATATTATTTTTAAATGGTTTCTTAACGGCAATGCAACTATTAACACCAAGCTCATGAATCTCTATACATAAAGTCCCTATGCCCACATGAGGTGTAATATTCTCACAAAGTTCCACAAGAGTACCATGGTGGTTACTACTAAGATCTCTCATGAGCCTTCTCCTACCTTCATTACTCAACTTATGTGGCCTACCGGGATTATTTGTTGGCTTTATAAAGCCATATTTATTGTATTTCTTCAAGACCCTTGAAATTGTTGATTTGGGTCTTCTTACAATGTCTCTAATTTTGTTCAATGTCAAGCCAACTTCTCTCATGCCAACTATCACATTTCACACATCATTTGGCACATAACTTCTTGTCATGATGCAAAGTTCACTTACACTACTTAAAACTTCACAAAGCCTACTTCTAGAACTCTTAGCAATATCACATACCCAATATCTTGCACAAACATCAATGTTTTCTCACAAAACTTCTAGGCTATGTATGCAAACTCTCATGTCTATTGTGTCAAATCCAAAGCTTGTTAAAATCCACAATTTCCAATCTCTTGCAATGAAATTTCCAAGTACAGCATTCAACTTTTAAACTAAGCTTAGTATTTTCTAAATGACCCACATATCAAAAAGAAGGATATTTTTGAAAAGTGTCATGAGTCACATCAAGCTATATAACTGAGCTTGACACATGCCAAAAATCTCCCTCAAATATCACATGTAACATGCTAGCATTATGTTCTAGAAGGAGAGTATTTACCTTTGAGTTGCTAATGGAGTTGCAAGATATATTGAATGCCACTTTAAATTGTATATATTAGGGTGATTGCAAGAAACACTTCATATTTTTGGCTCAAAACCCAATTTTTGGCCATAAGACTAGCAATATTACGAACTACTATCAATTTCGTGCGTTAGATTGCCCCTGCGAATCTCAACCGTCGATTTGGGGCACTTGCAGATCTAAATTGTTAATTCAATTTTATACAATACTATGTAGTACTATAGAAGCCACTAGGAGCAAAAAATAGCAAAAAAGGGGTCTATGGACCTTTTCATTTTTAGTAGTTCAAAAAAAATTCAAAAAATTCCTATATAAAAGCCATTTTCATGGACAAGCCTACTCTTACATTGCACCAAAAATTTCTTCAAAGAAAATTTTCTCCTATTCGAAAAATGTACACAAACAATGATCACTTTGGCCCCAAGTAGACACCTCATGCAAAGGTTATTTTGCAAAAAACTCTTCATTTCTCATTGGAATGCAAGTACACCTCCAGCTTCTCCAATTTGTGGCTTCTAGTTCCCATTTTTGGGTACAACTTCGGACCAGAACCCCCCAAAATGGTCAAGGTAGACAACCAATTGGGGGCACCTTAAAAATAATAAAATAATTTTTTTTAAAACAAAAAATTAGAGAATGTGTGAAACTTTTATGTGTACCTTTGTTCCAAATTTCAAGACAAACAGACTCATGATGCAAAAGTTATGACAAAAAAACCATATGTCCGAGGGCAAGAGGACAAAAAATAGGACAAGTGTTTCTTGCAATCATCCATCAGCCCTCCATCAAAAGACTTGAAGTTTGACATTCATTGAAAAGAGTACACACATCACTCTACTTTTTCTTGCTTGAAATAAGCATTTGTTGAATTAGTAAATTGCAACAATGCACCTGTAGAGTTTCCAAAAGAAAACAAAAATTTTAAAAATTGTTTGGTTCTGGTAGTTTTGTTGTGGTTTCTTTGTACCATATCATTATATATTGTAAGCATATGATTGCAAGGTGTAAATTCAATCATCCAAATAAGTTTTTGTTTATTTGAATAATTTTGTAGTCATTTGAAATGTTCTTTCATCTATTTGCAATGAAATGAATTGTAGAATTAAATGACCCATAGTAAATGGTGATGTCAATATATCAAAAGAAATACTATATATCTTTACTTTTGACCCCTATTCACTCCAAAGTCTATACTCCAAATGATGAATAAAGTTTTTGGGGAAATGTTGTGACCAATTAGCTTCTCTTTCATCCAAAACAATTTTTGAATCTTCAAAGCATTATCTTTCTTTTATGACCCATTTGATGAAATTGAGGTAAATGACATATCTATACAAAAAGGTATAAACAAAGATGTGCAAAGAAACTCAAAAAGAATTCAATCATGGAGGTCAACTTCAAATCACTATAAGAAACCTCAGTTGTTTTGGACGTCGTAGAAAACTTAATGGGACATTGACTTTGACATGGAAGTAATCAACTATGATGTCACTAAAAATTTGTTATGATCGATAGGCCGAAAATATGGAAAAAAACATTTGTTGTGAGCTTCATTTTTTCTAACATCACAAATAACATGGTCTTTCAAGCTCCCCCAAATGCGCCATGTGGATGCCACATAAGCACCACATGGGCAATGAGAGCCACGTGGGTTTTTTTTCATCCATCCCGTCTCTAACGTGGCACCTAATGTAGCATTTAACATGGTGGTGGGAAAAGTAACTTGGCATGCATTGTCAACAAACTTTTATGTTTTCAAAACAATTTTGGTGTTGATTTTTGAGACGTCAAATTAGAAGTTTTGGAAGACATCCTTTGCTACATACCCTATTCATAAGGGAAGGTCAATAAAAAATAATTATCTAAAATAAATTTAAAAATAAAATAAAATGAACACAAAAATTATTAAATTAAAATAAATTACAAAAACTTACCATCTACCATCAAGATATTTTTTGATGGTAGAATGAACAAATTACTACTTTGAAAGTTAGTGAGAATGGAGAATAAAAGAGTCATATTCATATCCATTCTCCATCCATGGTGAGACAAAAGATATGGGATAATTAGAATATGAGAACTTGATCATTGTACATGTCAATCTTGTTTTAGATGTCTACATGTTGTTTCAGATATTTGGATGTTATTTTAGACATCTTGATGTTTTGGGAGATATCTTATATAAAACACAATTCTTGTTTTTCATATCCTATATAGATTGTTTCACTTCCTACCACCCTAGGTTTATAAAGACCATATATTTCATCCATGATGTACATTCATCCATTTTCCTTTTTTCACAAAGCACACGTGGTTGCCCTTTCTTTAAATTTTTTATGTATGGTTAGAATTTTACCATAGATTGTAGTAATTTTACTAATTCACTGGAAGTCAAAATAGAGCTAATTGCTAATGTGCCAATCTATGTTTTTTGGGACGTCACAAGAAAACAAGACCATGTTTTTTCTAACATCACTAAGAACATGTCCGTCTACAGTGACATCTACTTGTTTTCCAACTCAACCACTTACGTTTTCCTCAACATCAAACCAAATTCACATTCCTATGGACGTTTATTGTCCAACATAGGGTGTTTTAGAAAGCATGTTACATTTTTTGGAAACAACACCAAAAATTTAGTTTTCTTATAGTGAAAGAAGAGAGTTCATTCAAACCTCACACCTCCATCCAAGAGAAAATCTCATCAATATCACTACATTGTTGATGCCTATATAACATGATTCAAAAATGAGCAAAGGGTGTCTTTGAGAGCCATTGAGGCTTGTAATTAGTTTTGTTGACATGGAAAGTAATAAATCTCTATGCACCCAATTGCCAACTTTTCTACATCTTACATTCAAAAACATATGTGTTGAATTTTTAGCTATTACTAGAAGAAAATGAGGGATTGTACAACTATTATTTGCAACTGGCTTTGTAGTTGTGTGAGATGTTTGCAACTAGGTGACAATTTAGAGCTCACAATTGTAGTGGACAAGTTGCACTAGTTGCAAAGCAATTGCAAAAATTTTCAAGGTTGTTTCTCATCCGAGAGCTTGCTTGAAAGTTCGTCGATGAACTCTCTTGTCATGGTTGCTGATGTGGAAGTTATTTGTCTATGATTGGTTTGTGATTGACGTGCAATTAATTTGTGACTTATTTACAACTTATCTATAATTCATAGATTTGTAGATTCAAAATTTTAGATCTATCTTTTTTTTAGATTGCCAAATCCAAAAAATGTCTTAAACTTTAAATATTTTATAGATTTTTGTAGATTATAGAAATCTACAAAGTATAAAAATCTACAATATGTAGAAATATTAGAATATCGTAATCAAAATTCATTACATAAGAATGCTATAACTTACAATTCTTATATGTCTAACCTAATGATATTCTTGACAATTAATATGAGACAATTAATAAAAGACTTAATAGTAATTGCATTTTAATTGTTTCCTAGTTGCATGCTACTATGCTAGTTATATTCTAGTTTAAATTTAGTCATTTGTCAAACTCTAGTTAAATTGTAGTTACAGTCTAATTGTACTATAGTTGTACTATAGTTATAGTCTAGTTGCATTGTAGTTGCACTCTAGTTGTATTGGAGTTGCATTGGAGTTGCACTACAATTGCTTTCTAGTTGCATTGAAGTTGCTTTCTAATTGAATTGCTATCAAATTTACATTATACACAATTGTAGATAGATACATTGAAATCTACAAAATGTAAATTGTCCAAGTTGACAACTGATGAATATTGGACGTAAAATACCTCACATCAACTCTTTTGTTTCATTCCTGTAACCATAACAACATTTTGCGACTACTTTGCGACTATTTGACAACTATAGTGTAACTATGTCAAAGTTGGTGCAAATACAAAGGATTGTAGTTGTAGGGTAGTTGCATGGACCATAGTTGCATTTTAGTTGGTTGTAGTGGACACATTTTTCTTCTAGTGTATTGATAGAGATAAAATATTCAGCTAGGTGAAAGACACAATGTGCCTAGTTGCATAATATCATAGACAAAACACAAAACATTGATGAAAAGTCTATATCATTAAACAAAGGATGAGACATCAAAAAATAATTCAAAATGCCCATGCTCTTATATATACAAAAATGCCCCAAATTAGACCAACATCAATTAAACCAGTCCAATAGAATCAAGTGTTTCTCTATGCCATCTCCTCCTCAAAACCCATAGCACTTGCACTAGCGACTTGAAGCCCAAAGAAACATCTATGCCATGACCATGGTATAAACTGGTCCCTCAAAATGAAAAAAATACTTGAAAATACTTTACAATTTAACTATTGCAAAGCTTCTCCAACACCACGTCTTCATTGCCCCCACAACTTTCTACTACAACCTTCAATGTGTCCTCCAAAAATCCCATCTCCATCAACACCTAATACTACAATTGTTTTGAAATCTTCATCTCTTCTACACAAAACTTGATTTCTTCTACACCGCATGGAAGCTAGGTAAGAGCATCAATTGTCGCTTTATTTGATTATTTGTTCTTGTGAGCCATAGTTGTTGCGCATTGATGTATTGTTTGCCCTTGCACATGGGTGGGGCATGCAATTCAAATATTCAATGGTCTACCCATTAGGAAACATATTTATGTGAATGTAGAGAATATCGTATGCAAATGCTAGGAAACATCATGGGTTGTGCAAGGCCAATTCCAATCATTGAAATAGTTTTAGACATGCAAGAAAGCACCATCCGACAAGGACTAGACTTGGGGGAACAATGAAAATTGTCATAGCAAGCTGACAGACACAATTAGAGGATTAACAAAATTGACGGATAAGGTTTTACAATTGGACAAATGGAGTCCGACGGACGTAACACGAGCCAAGGGAAGGTATGGGTGGAATTCTTTTTGCACATAATGAACTTTTATTAACCCCTGAATGCCCAAGGCCTTTTTTGAGCTTCTTGAAATTTGCTCTAAATTGAACAAAAAGCTAACATTTTGTTAGTTTTTATCAATTTTTAAAAATTGTAACAATATGATTTCAAACTAGACATGTTAGAGATCCCATGGAAAAAGGAAAACACAACAATATCACTTATAGATTGAAAGATTATAATGTTTGATCAAGAGGGTGTTAAAAATGTGAAAATGAGAGCATTGACTGCTCATTGTCAAAAACTGACAAGATTGTGTTCAAAGACGGATTTCAAACCTCATTTAGGCTTAGTACACTCATTTTTTTTTAAACTTTGAACTCAGTATATGTGAAAAATCAAATAAACTTTCATCTCTAAAAATACATTTGTGATTTCAAGACTCCCAAAAAAAGTTATGAACAAAATTTAGAGAGGATATTTGAAAATGTTAAAGAAATGTTCTTTTTATCACCTCTTTAAATTTTTTCCATAACTTTTAATTGGAAACTTGAAATCACAAAAGAATTTAGATGGATTTTCTAAATTAATGTAGTTCAAAGTTTTTTGGAAAAAGTTACTCTACTATGTTTAAATGAGGTTTAAAATTCAACTTTGAACACAATTCTTGCTTTTTACATAACTATGAGTGGTTTAGTTCTTACTAATCCTAATTTACATATCCCACATGGGTTGTTTTATCTCCTACCACCCCAATTGTATAAAAAAGATTGTCTTCTCATCTCTTGACTCTCTCAATTAATAATTTATGGAGTTACGTGAGGCAATTTGATGTAAATGTAAAATATTTTATTTTTTAAAGTTCATTGTTGTGAAATATTTTAGAATGACAAGAATGGCTACAAATAAAGGTTGTGGTTTTAATTTCTTGATTGAACCAAGGTTGGATGTTGAGCCTTTGGTTCTTGGATAAAGGTAGAGTAGTTAGTTTGTTTAGTCCCTATTGGAAGCCAAGACATTGTTAACACTCTAAGGTTCTTACAATTGTCTTCAAAAAGAGAATGAATGAGATTTTGAAAATTCTTGTCATTGTCTATGACTAGCACTTGAGGAACATGAAAGTAAAAAATTAGGTTTGATTTGTAGTTAGGAAACATTCAAATAAATAACCCTTTGAAGTCACTGTCTCTTCATAGGACAAAATGGATTTAGTGCAGTCCCTTGCGGGCTCAATATTTGTTGTGATTTTTCTAAACCTCTTTGTGAAGATGAAAAAATACATTAGCTTTCCAATAGTATAATTTTGATTTTAATTGGTGCTATAGAATAAAAGTTATGTCACAATAAGCTCAAATTTTTGTTTGGAGGGTTTAAGAAAAAACTTTTGAAGAATAATTTGAAATTTTTTTTCTCATAGGTTGTATTTTTATTATATAGAAATCTTTGAAGTTTATTGTTCTAAAATTTGGTTAAATGTGCAAAACAATCCAATTTTAAAGTTTTTTATTCTTTGCACTAGAGGTGGCAATTTTGAATGTTTTTTTGATGGAAAAAAGGCCCTAGAAGTGCAAGGATTAAGCTTTTTGCTATGTTTGTTAGTGAATTCTAGAGTTCATGAATATTGTGGTTCAATCTAGATTATAAATTGTCTTCAAATTTTTTTCTTGAATTATTTTAAAAATAAAATATTGTAACTTACAGAGAAATGGACCCAAATATGGATGTGTACACTACACTTTTATTTCAAAGCTACAAAAAATAAAATAAGTTAACTTTGATAGTTCCTAATAAATACATTTCCTATTCAAAATTTTCATTTTTTTATGGGAAATTCTTGATTTTCAATTGCTAATACTACGAAAATGTTTTTTTTCTTGAAAAAAGTACCTCCAATTAGGCTTAATTGTTGATTTTGATGGTTTGGGATATTTTCACTTTACTTTGGCATATGATTGATGACACATCAAAGTAGAAGCAAATGTTCTTTTGTTACTATAATTGCTTCAATATTTACAGAATCAGAAAATGAAGATTCTTTATTCATTATTCTGGCCATGTTCATTGGGCTTTGCGGAAATGGTGTTTTTTTGCTTCTATTGTAGCATATTAATTTCTAAAGTTCTTTCATGTTTTTGAGCAAAATTGCCACAAAACAACACATGTTGAAAACAAAGTAGATTGGTCAAATTTGTGGTCTATTTTGTAACTTCTAATCATAAAATCTTGTACCTAATTTGAATGTCTACTTTTCCATTGATCTCTTTTGCAAGTATTAATCATATGATCTTATACCTAACTCGAATGTCTACTTCTTTATCAATTTCTAAGTCTAGCTAATTCCTTAGCATTTTTCAGATCATTATAATTTCAATGATCATGATGCAATAAGCTTTTTCAATCATTCCAAGAGTTGAATTTTCAGCTTTTCGAGAAAAAATTCTTGTCTTTTCTTCCTAGGGGAATCTGATATCATATTAAAAGATTGACACAAGAATCTACAAAACAAAACTCAAGAAATTTCATATTTTCATTTTCATCACGTTAATAATCATTATGTATAAGGGGAATATAAGATACTAGAATAAACTGATTTTCTAATAAATTTAACATGAAAATAAAACAAGCTAATCTCAAGTGGTATAAACGTTGTAGAAAACCATCTTAAATCTTGTGTACATTTATGTTTCAAAATTGTGAAAATTGAGTTAAAAAAACAAGCCTCATAGTTATTTTGGAAGTACAAAGTTTATTCTTGCCTCCCAAAAGAATTCCTCAAATTTCTTACATCACTCATTAGAATGGAATAAACAAAAGTTTTCCTTATAGATAAGAGTCTATTCTACAAAAATTTTGAATTTTGAACATTTTTTTCATTTTGAAAAAATATTCTTTTAATAGCTCAAAAGTTCTCTCAATAATAAACATAAATCTATAACTACAAACTTGTTTCTTTTGCAAATTGACTCATTAAAAAGCTAAAAGAAATGCCCACACTATATAAAAATTTCAAGAAATACTGTCAAAAATTGCATTCACAAGAGCCTAACTAAACAATTCAAGCCGTAGGCAATAGGTGTTGTTGTTCACCTTGTCATCATCATAGTCCGTCTTATCCAAAGCAATTTAGTTCCTTAGTGTGCTGATACCCTTGCACCTACTCATCTAGGTTTGGTTCCAACACCAATGTTTCTATCTCTCCATGGATATCAAAAGCACAAATTGTTGGCATTGAAATTGCTAACCCTAGGCCCAACATCACACATCATGGGCTCCATTGCCCAACCTTTGGAAACATTGCTCTTAACGAATGTGCAAAAGATACAGCAAGGGCATTGGCCAAAGGAAGAAACTTACCGCGATTTTGAAGCTTGCAAGCCTAAACTTGATATTGCCTACCTAGAAATTGCATCTACCAAATTTTTGCACACCTAAGTTACTTCAAAATGCATCTTCAAAGCTACAATAGTATATTCTATTGTTCAATGAGTTTTTCCTCATATATCTAAGAAAATAAAATTCTAGATTCTAGACTCCATTGATTGCAAGACCATTTGGAAAAGTCTTTGGGGAATAGATTTAGTAAAATCTTAAGAAAAATTGCACTTTAAATATAATATACAAACTTTTGATTCATGACATGTACATAATTCATGTGAAAGTTTGAAAGCAATACATTATTCAAAACATGAACCTTTATAACTCAAAAATACACCACCCATCAACCTTCTAGCTCCCTAAAACAAGCCAATACTTCCGTTTCAAAAGACTCTCTATCCCCTTCATTTTCAGGAATAGCCTTTAGTGGTTGACTTCATAAAGCACCAATGTGACATTCCCTGTGACTTGGCCCCTTGGTGGCATTTGAATAATGAGTGTCAATCCAATTTTAGCAAGTTGTTGGTGGCGAGCAGTGGGTGGTTAAGGCACCACCACATCTTATAAGCAATAAATGCCTCACCACTTCTTGGTGCCATGGTCAATTGGAGTGCAAGTGGTGGCAATGCTCTAACTTAATTTTTAAAAATTCATTAGAGAGTGAGGTTGGCATGATTTAACCACAAGGAAATAAAATAGTAAATAAAGGAAATTGATAAACAACTTATTGAAGGAAATTCAATAATAATCTTCAAAATGAAATACTGCTAGAGAATATTTCATCTTGATTTTTTCTCAAAAAATCACTCAACTCCATCTCTCTAGTGAATCTTACAATGGCGACCTAAACAAGAATCTCCACAAAAGAAGAAACAAAATTGATTTCTTATATGAAAATAATCAGAAATGGTGTTACCTCTAATTCTTACTCGAAGATCCCTAATTATAAAAAATTAACCAACAAGAACAGATTCACAAATGATTGATGATGCTCCAACTCATCAAGAAGAAACGCCATAACTATTCACCACAAAAAAAACCAGAAATGATTCTTGTTTGATTCAAATCTAAAGAAAATTTGGAAACTAAACTAGTCTATTTGAATCTTGATTCAAATTTTCAAAAAAATAAATATAACAAAAACAGTAATCAAGGATAGAGTTCTCGTAGAACCTCACCCATTCCCAACTAGGACCCCATAGGCAATCTAGAGGTACTAGGAAATTCAACACAGACTATGACTGATTTCTAACTATCAATTTTTGGTTTCCAACCATCTTCTAACCATTAGTGTCATAGCACATGTCTTTAGTTTTGAGAACAAAAGAAATCTTTGAATGAGCAGTTATGGAAGACTATATGCGTTGGGTATGGGTCAAGACCAACTTTTAACTTTCAAAACTCATAAAAATTTCAATTCAAGGCATATAATTACCAAAAAATTGCAATCTCAATGATTTCTATCTTTCTACAAGGCAAAAAATTTACATTGCCTTATATTGCCCAAAAAATGTGCTGAATCGCTTAAGTGGTCGACTATAGGTGATTTTACCATGCCTCCTTTGCAAAAAGGCCAACAATTGTACATAGAACCATAGAATAGTGGACGTTTACATCAACACTAGTGTTGACGATGGTCGAGAAATAGCTTCCACAAATTTGTACAAGTAACTTAAGGCAGAGGAAAACCTTATGTCAAGAAATTTATGTACTTTTTGTACTTTGTGACAACATCTTCAGCATAGCAATCCTGACTTTCCATATGATCATCTCTAAGGTAGAAGGCTCATAAATCATTCATCTAAGGGCTGGTCCACCTTTTTCATGTATTTCTTTTCATGGAAATATTTTTATCTAATTTTCCGACAAAGAGAAATAGATGTAGAATGTAACACAAGTTGTTTCATATTTTTTGAAGCATTCTTAAATCATTTATGAATTTTCAAACAAGTTGTGTCATAGGTCCCTACTTATGTCTCTAGGTCTTTCATAAATTGTTCACTTGAAGTTATAAAGAGAAATGGAGAAAGCAAGAACAATGATTGGTTCTAGCAATAAATTACACTTTTTTCCTCAATCCATTCAAATGACTCTAGAGGTTGATTTAAAGACCATTTCATGTCCATTTTAGAGCAAAAGTAGGGACAATTCCAAATGCCCTAACGGAGTTCGAGCCTCCTACCTTATTGTGATTCCCAAGAGCCCAATGAATGGTTTCACGTGTTTCAAAAAAGAGCTTTTTTGTTACTTCCCTGATAGAAAAGTAGATTCTACCTCCATTTTCAAAATCTTACTCAATTTAGGAAATAGGAATCATACTTGTTTTCAACCAAGAAATCACCTTTTTCAAAAGCGATATTGTAATACTATCACCTATTTGTTTTTAAGCCCACATAGAACTCATATTACAAAAATATGTATAAGGATTTTACAAAATCCTAAGTAATTTCATAATGCCAAGTCTGATTTTCAAGGCAGATTTGTCACCATTCCATTGGATAATCAAAAAAGTGTTATAACTCATAATGCGGTCTCTCTTTCTACACCCTCATATTTGCAAAAAGTATAAATATCGATGTCTTTGATGAACTATGAGACTTGACAATATGTCCCATAATGCTCTCAAGCCTATTGACTCTTGAGCATTATCTAATTCATTATGATGAAGTAACTAAGAGATAGATTGTAAATAAGCCTAATCATTCCATTATTAGAAGGGAATTGAACATAGGCCCATAAACAAAAATCCTTTTCAAGAGAATAAAATCAAGTAAGAAACAAAAAAAAGTCTCCCTAAAGCTGTCATATTATCTAAAAAGTGTGCTCATTTGTTGAAATACAAGAAACCCTAAGAGAGTTTGAGAGATACAACAATGAACACCAATTCTCTACCATTGACATCGAGCAAAGATAAATTCTATATAATGCATTGGGTATGGAAATCCAAACATTGCACATTTCAAAAACACAAGTTTTGTATTTGCCAATAATGTGGTTTAGAGATTCTTTTGAAAAAATCCTCCAAAGGTGGTAACCCTCATCTATACCCATGCCAACCAACCAATAGTTAGGGCCACTTCACAATATGGCCATCCAAGTCAAGAGGCCATGGGATTGAATGGCCAAACTTTGTTGAGGGTCTAAAGAAATGGGCAAGAAAGGGGCAAGAAAATATAGGAATTAGAGCCTCTGGCCAACTATAGCATGAAGCCTCCAAAGGCCAAGCCCAAAGTCCAAACCTATACCATTTGTTCAACTTCTATCCTTCTCTCTCCACGTTGATCCATTCAATTTATGAAATTTTCCAAAAAACCTCGCCCCATGTGTCCATTTTTCAAACAAAAGCTAAAAAATATGAGAAAAGAATCAATAATGGCTTTGGAAAAACAATCATAGTACATGTTCACATCATCAAACAAAGAATAGGAAGGGTATAAAGGGAATGAAGGTGATATTGGTCATTGAAGGGAAATAAGTTCATTGAATGCAAAGACTCCCCATTGTAATGGTGGACACTAGGTTGCAAACCTCAATGATGACCAAGAAATAAGAAATAAGACATTGAGGTTTGCAACCTAGTGTCCACCATTACAATGGGGAGTCTTTGCATTCAATGAACTTATTTCCCTTCAATGACCAATATCACCTTCATTCCCTTTATACCCTTCCTATTCTTTGTTTGATGATGTGAACATGTACTATGATTGTTTTTCCAAAGCCATTATTGATTCTTTTCTCATATTTTTTAGCTTTTGTTTGAAAAATGGACACATGGGGTGAGGTTTCTTGGGTAATTTCATAAATTGAATGGATCAACGTGGAGAGAGAAGGATAGAAGTTGAACAAATGGTATAGGTTTGGACTTTGTGCTTGGCCTTTGGAGGCTTCATACTATAGCCAGCCAAAGGCTCTAATTCCTATATTTTCTTCCCCTTTACTGCCCATTTCTTTTGACTCTCAACAAAGTTTGGCCACTCAATCCCACCACCTTTTGACTTGGACAGCCATAGTGTGAAATGTCCCTTAGAGAATTTTCATATGCTTTTCCTTCATAGGGTACCTTCTTCTTACAACGTATACATTGGTCATATTTTGAATATTTAAAAAAATATTTTCCTAATTACATAGTACTCCCCAAAAAATCATGAGTACTAGCCAAAGTAGAACAAAATCAACATGTCATTCTTGAAATCATCTAGAGGGTAATTAATTTGTAAAATAATCACCAAAATGTAGGATAAATTGAAGAAATATGAAGTTTCAACCCCTAAAGTTTCTTAACTATGATTTCACCAAAAACACTCCAAAACTAACATTTGCAGTACAAGTACCAAATTTATATTGCAATATATTGGTTTGAGAAGATGTGGGAAAATTTTCAGAATTTTCCACCATGTGGATTGCAAGATATTAGCATTTAAATTAACAAAAATCCTTTTTTTGTGAAAATTGACCTTGTGAAAATTTGGGTAGTTGAACTTCACAAGGTCATATTTGTATGAAGAAATGTCTAAGATGGTGGTGATTCTTCGAATTCATTCTTCTAAGGCAATTTGGCTACATACTTGAAAATTTTGAGATCAATTGGAATTGTACAACATATAGGAAAAAAATAGTAAGTAGAAAGAAGACACTAGAGAATGATTGAAAATGCTAAATTATTAAGAATTTAGTTACGGAATTAAAAAATGCCAATCCCAATGGTTGTAATGTTGTAATAACAATTTGCAGCATGTGATTTTATTTTTTTACAAAAAAATATTGAAATTGAGTTAAATAAAGGATTTCTAAGCTTAGTTCAAAATAGAGAATCTATTAGTACTCGCAAACTAAAACCCCTCATAACTTTCATCTCATTAATCAAAATGGAATGATTCAAATCTTTCCACGTTTATATAAATCTAAAAACCAATTTCAAATTTCTGTTTTTGGAAAAAGTAATTTTTCCTCATTTGCTTATTTGAAGAAAAAAAACTACATATCATAAAATAACTTTCTGATTATGTAGTCAAAAGTTATGAAAATTATTGGGCCTTGAAGAAAAAACTCGTCTCTATGTTGTGTGAAAATTTCAAAGAAAAAAAAAATCCAAAGAAGGTGGACTTGGAGGTCAAATTGGGTTTAGCGAACATGAGTATTCAACTTGGCCTCCAAGTCTCAATAATTTTTTGGAATAGAAAATGAGGATCTAAGGCATCCTAGTGGGTTGAAATTTTTTCTAAATTTGTCTAATGCATATTTGATGCTAAAAGTGCCCCTAGAATGGAATTTTGACTAATTGACTCATTTTTGGGATGTTCAGCCATAACAAAACCAAAGTCCATTTCTAGCATAAATTGTCAAAAACTACCACTATTTAGGTTATTGAGAAAAAAAATGAAAAAAAGAGAGATTTTTTTGAAGTTCAACCATCAAAATTTACCAAACTACCGTAAAAATGTATGGAAAGAATTTCAAAAACTTTTAAAGATTATTGTGTTCCAAATTGAAATATTTTAGTCATTGAAGTTAGAAGAAAAGTTTTTTCCAACCTTGCTGGATAGGATCAATAGACTTTAATTCCTCCTAGACTAAAATTTTTATACTATACATGGTCTTTTGATAGTTGCATTCTAGAGTATATGAATTGCATACCTACCAAATTTTTGAGGTAGATGTTGAATTTGGCAAAAGATTCCCTAATTGCTTGAATTAATCAAACTTATATTCCTACCTAGGGGATATATGTCTACACCTTGCATCAAAATTTCAAAAAGATGCATTGAAAATTGACATGGTAGGAACTTACTAGATTTTCAATTGGTCGTTTGATGACCACTTGGTCCTTTAGGGGTTAATTCTTATAAAATTTTACAAGAAACAAGCTGGGTGTAA
Organism: Straminergon stramineum; assembly: GCA_963920665.1. Lineage (NCBI taxonomy): Eukaryota > Viridiplantae > Streptophyta > Bryopsida > Hypnales > Calliergonaceae > Straminergon > Straminergon stramineum. The sequence goes on along the minus strand of OY987270.1, from coordinate 10,640,509 downwards.
GAGTTGGGGCTTTGGCTTTCATACTATGAGTCTCAAGCCTCACATTTTTCAACTTTTTATCCACCTTCTACAATATAAGATAGTTGGCATTTGACCTTGAATTGAAACTTATAAAGTTGGGACTTGGGACGTAGTGTGGAAGGGCCCTAAGTCTACTTGATCTAAAATAATGGAGATTCAAAGGTCATGTGATAAATCTGAAGTTGCATTTGCCAATCCACTAAGAATACTTAGACACGTCCAATTTATTGACAATTATGCTCATTTTCTTGAAGTGTTGGAATAGGTACATCCATAATAATATTCATAGGGTTGGTCTTGAGCCATGACATGAGACTATCTAGAGTGAACAAATTTTTTGGTTGTGCCAATGCAAACAATTTTTTTCTAAACAAGCAACAATGCTATGCAAGGTTCTAACTAGCTCAATAAAAAAATTGCTCCATATGAGGTAGGAAGATCCATTGAAGATATTTTCACCATTTCACATAGTAAGAAATGGACCAATAACAATCATGCATTCAACCTATAGTTGCCATTTTTGAATAATTGAGATTTGGACCATGATGTGATGAATAGTGGCAAATCATTTTATAAATAATAATAGAAAGAGTTTAGTAACCACAATAGAACCATCTCCCTTTTGGATGAAAAATCATCAAAGTGACTATTTTAATGTGATGAATAGTTCCCACTTAAAATAAATCTTGTCATCATTCCTTATAAGGATTATGACCATCTTAGTGTTGTATATGTTGTCTTTGGAAAAGTCATGTGATTCTTTTGGATTGTTTGGTCAAAGAGCAAACAAAATTTTATAAAAACTTCACACTTTGTAAGACAAAATGACAAATACAATTCCAATTGCTATCACCTTCTTCAAATTTTGTCTTTAATTGAATATAATATAAATATTTTTATTTTTCCCTTGCAATGGGTAACTAGTAGAAGGCCTAAGTGAATAGGCCAACATTTAAGACCTGACCAAAATTGATCTAAAATCTCATGATATAAAGAATTAAAATCAATTGTAATTGGGTCTTAAAAGCTTAGTCATTTTAAAGAAAAGATTGCTTGCCTTGTAGATGATGAATTTAATAACAAGGTCACTATATAAGGTATATGCATCCAAAATTGTCCCAAATTAAAGTCATTTTAAAATGTGCAATTTCAATTATTCATTTTTTATAGCATTTTTGTATTAGTTTCCTAAAATTTGAATGATATAGATTTTTAAAATTCCACTTTGTAAATATTCTACAATTTAAAATCAAACTTTCTCACTTTAAACAAAGGACCATCAAATACATATGAATTAAGAAGTGATATAAAAATATTTAAAAGTCCATATGGTTGGAATTTTATAGTAAAAATTGGTAGCAAAACTATTACTGTCAATGAAAATCCTTCAAAATATATAAGGAGTCCAATGTGCTCACTACGTTTTTTTTATTTGACATAAAAAGAGCATAATTGAGGTACATTGTAGCAACAAAAGATTGTCTAGATGTAGAACTGGATCTACGCATGGAGACATAGCATATTTGATTTGGGTCATGGTTGCACCTCCAAGATGTCTTAGAAGTTTCAATATGGTAATATGTTCTAGTTATTTGGTTCTATACTTGAAGATGAGAAAATTCAAATGTTATAATGACATTCAAATGAAAGATTTGTATTATTAAATTTTCAATCCAATGGGGTATGTGTTGCAAATATATATCTACTATATAATTTCTATATTAACCCTTCAACGTTTGGTAGGATTGTATATATGGTCTTATATTCTACTCTTACAGTGCAAAGTATGTATTTAATTATGGCATGGCATACATTGTAGGATTGAAAATTGAACAACTCATATCTTTCAATTTGAGGTCATTTTAATATCTAAACATTGTCATGTTCAAATGTAGTACATACATGTAGAATAAATGGCCAATTTGCAACATCTCAAACATGTAGAGGTGTAATATTGATCTAAATGGGAAGTGTTGTGCATCATTTCATCTCGCTCTGCACGAATATAAACTTTTATAATTGATGTATAGGTCAATTCATGCACCTTGTATGTCAAATATATTAAAAAATGCCATGCATCAACCCAAATTAGACTTTTAGGACCTTCAATGGTTGAGAGTCAAATAGGATGCAATACATATGGTTTCCTTCAATCTTTTTAAGGTTCAAGATAATTGTACATTAGATATGGGTTTTCTTTAGTTTTTCTTTTTCTTGGTAATTTCAAATCTTTATAAGAAAATCTGAAATCCTCAAGACTTATGGAATACATGGGATTACATCTAAGGGAAAAAACATTTAAAAGAACCTATTCATATGTATTGGCAAAACTAGGGATACAAAGTGAAAGATTTGAAGGTTCTCTATATGAAAATAGGCTCAAATATTTATAATAACAAACTATAAAGCAACATCCAAGCAATCATTTCATAGTAGAACCTCTCTAAGTCAATACTCTATTAGCCAATAAACCTCTCTAACATAATGATACTGGCTTGGGGAATATAGTAAGTGGTAGTACTAAATGAGAGTCAGCCAAGGACAAAAAAATTCTAAAATTGACTTTTGAACAAGCTTCTTGGTCATGATGAGGTCCTTCTTTTCCTCAAGATTTGCCATTTGTACAACTTTGGCAACTTCTTCTATGCAAACTCTTGAGTGCATAGACCCTCTCTAAATCAATAAACCTCTCTATTATAATATTGGCAAGGGTCTAGGCCCTATTACTTTATAGAGGTTTTACTATATTTTGTCACCACTAGTCCAAGTTCCAACATTTCAATATAACCCTCTACTTTTGGATTTCAAAAACTATTGTTCTTTTCTGATATGTTTTCACTTTTACAAGAGATACAAATGAAATAACAACTTTTAGACAGAAACATGCATGAATACATTTAAAATGTGATTTCTTTGTTTAACCCTTGAAGTTCCTTGACTATATTATCACCAAAATCCCTCAAAAACTACCATTTCTAATACAAGTACCAAATTCTCGTAAAATATCATTTTAGGACACATATAACCATAGGATCTTGTAGTACACTAGATTGAGAAGATGTGGGAAAAAATTCAGAAAATTCCAACATGTAGATTGCAAGATATTAGCATTTGAAGTGACAAAAATCCTTTTCTCGGCCCTTTGAAAAAATGGGCAACTGCACTTCACAAGGTCACATTTGTATGAAAAAATGTCCCAAATGGTGGAGCTTCTTTATATTAATTCTGAAATGCAAGTTGACTACATGCTTGAAAATTTTCAGATCATTTGGAATTGTGCAACATATAGGAAAAAAATGGTAAGTAGAAAGATGTAGAGAATGATTCAAAATACTAAATTGTCAAAAATTTATGAATGGAATTGAAAAATCCCAATTACAATGGTTGTAATGTTGTAATAAACAATCTACATCTAATGTTTTTATTTTTTTCAAAAAATATTGAAAATTGAGTTAAATAAAGGACCACAAAGTTTATTTTAGAGTAGAGAATCCATACTTGCCCACAAACTAAAAGATCTCATAACTTTTGACTCATTCATCAAAATAGAATGATTCAAAGATTTCTATGTATATCTAAATCTAGAAAACCAATTTCAAATTTTTATTTTTGAAAAAAATGATTTTTTCAGATTTCCCCAGCCTGCCTGAGTTGAGAGACAAACTGCATATTAGGCCATAACTTTTGACTCATATTTTCAAATGTCCTGAAATTTAGTGCATGTCAAAGATATTCCTTGTCCACATCTTCTATTAAAGTTTGGGCCAAAAACATGGAAATCTCTAGTCACACGTACCTGCCAAAAAAAATTATGTTGCCAAAAAACACACCTTGGTCCTTTAGGGGTTAACCCACAAGTGCTTAAACTAAAGAACAATGGAAAGATTGCTTTTGAAAAATTATAATAAATTATTGAAATATTTCCAAAATATCTATATCATTGATTCACGTAAAGCATTCTTTCTACTTTCTATTTGATACATTACTATTCTCTAATTTTTGGAGGAGCCTCCTCAATGCATATTAATTAGATAAAGTACACTATTCACCATGTTACAAGTAGATGTTTGACCACTTTAGGACCAAAAGATGAAACACATCTAGAAGTTTCTTATTTCCTCAAGTGATTGCCTTCATGGTACTTTTTCAAGAATGGAAAAAAAGGCAAACATAGGCATCCAAATATGCTTGGTGCCTAAAAGCCCCACTTGTAAAGATATTCTCATTACAAAGGCTCTCAAAATATTTTTTACACTTACAAAAATTACCATAGCTAATTCAAGAATTAGATATTTTAGGTATGTTGTCATACAAGTCATACATTTGTATAAAATTAATTTAAATTTTTTTGAAAATAGTCTTGAATGTTTTAATAATTTAATCAAATTTATCATTGGAAATTTTCTTTTAATAAAAATAAATTTTTTCAAGATTTTTGAGTATGTAAAATGAGAATTCTTTTTCGAAATTTATAGCAATGATTTCACAAACTAAATTTTTTTAATGAAATATTATTGACTAATATATAACTCTAAATTTTCACATTTTTTATATTTCACTCCAAAATTTTCCAAAAACAAATGTTATGATAGAATTCCCCACAAGTATTTCAAAGTTGATATTGGTACATAGAGTTTTTATAGGAATGAATGAATAAGGTAGAACCACCCATAGCCAATCACTTTACAATTCCATACATGTTGTGGAGCAATATAAGGCAATGTTAATTTTTCTGCCATGTAGGAAGATAAAAATCAAAGGAATTTCAATTTTTTTATAATCTTATGCCTTGAATTAAAAATTACTATGAATTTTGGAAGCCAAAAGTTGATCTAAACCCATATCCAATGTATAGACTTCCAAAATTGCTCATCTTGAAACTACTTCTTCATGATTTTGACACCCAAAATCAAGGACATATGTCTTGACACTTCTATGCCTACAATGCTACCACAACCAAGAAAAGTTATTAAAAAACTAGGGCCATGTATCATGACACCGTTTTCAATATCTCATGCTAAAATTCCTATAACATCTGGCAATCATGTCCTCTCTTGCTACTAACATTACTCCAAGCCATCAAACTTCAAACCTTATTGTAACCTTCCACAAAACTAATTACGAAAATCAATCCCATCCGAATCTCTGATGAAATTCATACACCCTACTGGTTGCCCATGAGGTCCTGGTTGGGAATGAGTGGTTCTACTGTATTACATAGCTGCACCATTCAATGCAGAGAATTGGTTGGGATTCGTAGAAATAAAGACCACAACAAGAAAACTGGTGATGGGCTTCCATAAACTCTCACTAATGGTATTAGTACTATTATCTGTTTTTGCTCATAAACCCAAACCCTAAACCTTGGTGCATAGACAGATGAATTCAAGCAGCATATAAGTTATCCAAGACCCATTGCAGACCCAAGTTTTCTCATCCAACCCTCCGAGGGTCAAAGAATCTAATCACTTCCTAGTTTACGCTTCCTGGATATTCCAAACTCTTCACTTGGCTCGTTGTACGGAAGGAAATCATCCTGGCTGAACTCCGAAAATGATGGACCATAATCACGGCATTCTTGGTGTTGGCCATCAGGACGAGCTTCATTCGCATCGAAGTGAACTTCCGTTTCTCGCCTGCTCAAGTCGATGGTCTCAGAGTCAAAGTCCAATGACGATTCAAGCACATAAAGAGTATGACACCTCGCCTTAAGGACCTCTACTTCCAATAAGTTCAATTTTACACCACACCAGTCCAACCTAAAATCTCGTAGGCCTGGTAAGAGACTGACATTGGGCCACACCACCAAATCCATGCTCGCCGAAATATGAAGAATTTTCAGAGCTGGTAATGGCCCACTGCTGGTCAATCTCGTCAACTTGCAATTGGATATGACAAGCGACTCCAAGCCCGTCAGTTGTCCCATATCAGGTAAGCTTTCTAAGTTGGAGTACGTGAGTTCCAGATTCCTTAATGCACTCAAGTCGTTCAAACCATGCAATGCCTTGAATCCGCACTGATGGATCACGAGCTCCTGTAAGTTGGACAGCTTCTTCAGATTGCTCAGCTCACGATGCACTCCCCAAACGTTCAGTGATAAAATGGATTCCAGCGCCGCCAAGTCCAAGTCACGTTGGAAGTCTTGAAGATCGAGTTCATGGTCTTCGTTGTCTAGAAGCTCATCCCCATCCCACAATCCAATCGTCACACTCTGCAAGTTCGTTAGCTTTTGATGCTCAGGCCAAGTATCCAAAAACTCACTGCTGGCATGCAACTCCTGCAACTCAATGAGGTTGCTTAGGCCAGGAATGTGGTGCACTTGTTTACAATACCACAAATCGAGTCTTCGTAGGTTCGTCAGCCTGCTCAAATCTGGAACCCCGTTCAGCTCCTCGCAGTGTTCAGCACAAAGTTCCTCCAAAGCAATCAAGTTCCCTAACCCCACGATGGTTTTCAGAGACACGCAAGATGATACATCCAATATTCGCAACTTTGAGAGCTTCTGAAGATCGGGTAAGAGTTCAAGATCTTCGCAACCGCGTAATGAAAGGACTTCCAAGTTGGTGACATCCCCTACACCGATGCAGCTCCGTAATCTCCTACTATAGCACAAATCTACGATGCGTAAGTTGGCCATTTTGGAACTCAGGCCTGAAATCGTGAACTCATCAAAGAATTGAAGTCTCAGATACTCCAACCACCTCAGTTCACTCAAGTCTAGTGTTGTTGAAAGGTCCCATGCTACGGTGACCAAGTGCAAAACTCGGAGGTTTCTCAAGTGGGAGATTTCTTCAAAAGAGCCAAAAGACTCGGCCTCGATGTTCGTCCACACTAGAATTTTCAGATTCTTCAGCTTTCCAAAGCCACGCACCTTCGCAGGGACAACATTGCAGGCAAGATTTTCCAAGATTTTGAGTTGGATCAATGGGCTTAAATCAAGCACTGCGTTGTCCTCCACTGCCACATCGACCAACCTCAAGACAGTCACATTTTTACAATTACTGAAGTTCAAGCACTTCACAGATGGCTGGATGTTCCCATTGTCTGATTCCCCCATCAAACAAATTCGTTGCAACTTCTTCCATCCACCGTCAGATAAGATCGAATCAAGAGCTGTACCTCCCACAATTTCATACACCCAACGCCGTTTTTGGAATTCACCACGTTCGGTTTCTTTGAGGGCGAACTCACGCCACAAGTCATGCATCCCCATTTGGGATTTCCCGTCACCGATCTCTTCCAAAAGGGACTTTGTTTTGAAACTCTCCAGCTACAAAAGCAACAACCACGACACACATTAATACAAATTACTCATGGACTTAATGCATTACTAAAGCACTCTCTCTAGAACCTAAAACTTGTAACAGTTGTGTCAAATAAAAACACATTTTGATATTAAACCAATTGTCTTAACCCCGTAAGGACCAGGTGTGTCTTTCATATCCCCAAATTGTGAAGATGTAATTCAAAATGCAACTAGATATGCTACTATACTAACCAATAATTTTCAATAAACTTTGAAAACAAAAATTGAAAATTCAATCTAAAATAGATTGTAGATTGAATATGTATACTATTCACAAGAGTCTTTTCTTGAATTGCAAAATGTTAACTTGAAATCATGGTGATCTTATTCTACTTATTCAAATCATTTATAGAACTATGAAAGTTACTTTTCAAGATCAAGCATATCTATACTCCTTGAACTATAGAATATTTGTAAAGAAAAGTTTTGAGAATCTACGTTGTACAAATATAAGAGAAGTAACACAAGAATCTACAAACATTTAGATGGATGAAAAAAAAAATACTCTCTATACTTGGGACATGTTTGCTTTCATCCATTGTTAAAAATTTGAATGTTTGAACCTCTAGGGGTTAAATATAACACACTAAACCAACACAAATCTAATAGCAAGATAGCTAAACCAAGAGAAATTGGAAAAATCACATCTAGTTGTTGACCAAGTAAATATCATTACCATTCTCATCCCATTGTTGTTAGTGTTGAACCCATCGTGAACCAAAGCAAGCCATTGGAAGAAGCTCAACTTCTCATTAAAACTTCCAGGCTTTTTGAAGTCATCCACATCAAAGCCCCGCCCGTCAACATAATTAAGCCGGATGTAGTTACTATCAAATAGAGCCACATCCATGAACAAAGGCTGATCCTCTGGAGGTAGTGCATCAAAGCTGCTCCTCAAAATGGAAAATACAGGGTCTTCTTGTTCTCGCCTAAGGTTGTATACAACATCATCTTCAATTAGCATAGCCCAATCTTTTGGATCTCTTTTTCCAAGCTGATCACCGAAGACCTTCAATGCCAAAGGATGATACTGAAAAGTTCCACTGCTATCACCCTTGTCAAAGCAGCACCGTTGTACACAACCATTGACAAGCTCCGCATCTAAATTACCTGCATTATCCATAGACTGTGCTACATGCTTGAGAAATAAAGCAGTAGCTTCATTTTTCTTCAACTCAGGCATTGCCAGACAACGATCCACATTGATCTTCACTTCCAGTAGCTCATCAAGGGATCGAGCTGTCACCAATACAATGCTACCATGATGATAGTTTGCTCGAAGATAATTCAAGACCTCTTCCTTCACTTTTGCATCGCATGACACATTGTCAATGGCCAAAAACACTTTCTCAAATTGCATACTCTTAAGCTGGTTGTTGCACTGCATACAACACTGAACATGTCAATGAGAAAATTCACATGGTTTATGATTCATACATTGTTTCCTATTATGTCTTTGTAGTGCAACGTGATGTTTCCAACAATCACCTAGATTCATATAGAAGAGAAATTCTCAAAGAAGAAAGGATCATACCTCATCTTCACTCATGCTTTTCAAAACCTTGCGATTTGAATTTGAGAGCCTCCTCAATACTTCTTGCACTCTATCCTTACAAGTGCTTTTGTTGCTGAATTCAATATGGCATACTCTTCCATCAAATTCGTCAAACAATTCATTGACCATACACTTACAAGCTGTGGTTTTCCCAATACCACCAACACCATATAAGCCAACAACTCGTGGCCTTCTAGTTGAACCTACCTCCGTAATCAATACCTTGTCTCGAATAGCCTATTTTGCAAAATAAACAAAAATAGAAATCAATGAAAGATCAAGACATCAATAGATGAATGGCAAAGAAACCATAAGATACTCATGAAACATCAAAACCTTATATAAATGAAATTTGAAGATTTGTCAAGGAAAGAAATTTCTAGTTGGGAAATTTACCTTGCAAAGATGCAATTTCCCTTGAACATGAGTATCATCCCACCTTGACCATGCTGGAACAATCTTGTTGATCGCTTTCACTATATCCCTCCGAAACTTAATTATACCTTCTCCATGCTTGTATACAAGGCCACTCACCCTTTTCAATTCTTTCAAAGCCTCCTTCCATTCTCCAATATCTAATCTATTGTTAAACTTCTTCCATGACTCCCATTGAGAAATCCAACAAGCAAGGGTGTCTTTCTGCTTAAGGTCTTTTGGTGATACACCTAGAAATATAGGTAGAATTTTTTTTTTAAACTTCACCATCTCTACCAACTCTGTCATTGGCCAATGGGAACGTGTAAAGAACTCCTCTGACAAAACTACCACTCCAACAACACATTGTTGAATGGCCTCAAAAATGTGAGGTGGAAACAGCTCTCCTATAGGTAGGCTATAATCCTCCATGTCAAAGAAGGGATATCGGTCACATGCTTTGAAATCTTCATTTAATTGCATAACAAAAGCTTTTTGTGCTCCACTATGACTAAGAAATATCTTGTGTTTGTCTTCCAAGACCCATTGAACTCTGCCCACTCAAATCACAAAAGCTAAGTTAATCCATAGGACACAAATAAATAAATAAATAAAGGTAATTATCAATTAAAAGTCACAAAAAAGTTCCATCAATATGCTCAAAAAAACCAATCTCTAATAGAAACATTATTTAAGTGCAAATTAAGTGTATATGCCCAATTTACAAACAATTGCAACACCCACCTAGATGCTTCACCATGGGACATAGACATTGCTTAAATCCAAGCAAGTCTAGAAGATGTTACTTTCATTTGAAGACATCATAAGAAGGTTGATATAGAAGTAGCTCTTCCCTTGTTTGTTCACCTATATGTATTCAACACAACAAAATATATCAAAAACTTTAAACCTAATTTGATTCACATACATTCTAAGGACACACATGCACATTTCAACCATGGCTATTTATCCAACTTTCAATCATGTCATTCAAAATTCGTTTCATCTTTCCCTCCAATCCATACACAGAGAGTTCAACCCTAAATTCTCTAAATAACATCAAACTCTCTTTAGCAAAAAGAATGGAGGAAAATTCCAAAATTATGACCGCATTAATGGAATTAAAGTATTTTACAACAAAGAATTATGACATTCAAGTCTGTAGAGCTCTAAAAACCAAGAATAATATAGTTCTGCGGTCTGAACTTTTGCTTGGAAAGATATTAAGAAATTGCTCACCAAGAACTCTCGAAGTGAATTGAAGCAAAAATTTCAACCGCTTCTCCTCAGTGGAAACTACGGCTATGATCCGAATGTTTTCTCATTGCTAGTAATCACCCAAGCATCCTTCACAGAAGTACACGTAGATTCTAATAACATACCAACAAAACATTTTATAAATGCCCAATCCAATCAACCACAACCCAAATACAACAAGAGATTCAAAAAATCCAATTCCAATCAATTACAACTTAACTACAAAGTTTGGAAGTGCATGTGTCAAAGTTTGCCTGACCATCTTAGGCCTAACCCTCTGCCCCGCAGGCATGGCAATGATTAGAAGCCAGAAAAAAAGGGGGGGAATCATTTCAATCAAATTATTATACACACAAGGCAATGTCAATTAAATTGACAACTTTCCAGTCCCAAGCTACAAATAATTAAACCCCACCGGAATCCCATGAGTCAAAAATGTCCTGTACTTAGCTAGCTCCTCGCATCTTGCGTCCGGGAGTCTCACTCAGGAACTAAATTTGTGTAAGGAAATCCAGGGTATGACATTCCCGTATCTCAGTGGATGAAATCTACAAATTGCTACAAAAAATGGGAACGAAATTTGGATGTTGGACGAAAACATAATTTTCGTCCATGTTTTGCATTTAATAGCCAAGTCCATGGATGAACATAGCTTCGTCACTCTAGTAAAGATCGCTTTCTGCATTATCTAAAATAAATGAAATTGAAAACCGTGACACTCTCAGGATCGACGGTAAAATGGTCAATCAATGAAGGTAGAGACCTCGCCCTGGCATGATCTACAGCATAATTCCTGACCAAGTCAGAGATGACTTCTACAAGTGTAGGGAAAAAGTCTGAAAGGCAGGAGACCAAGCGGTGTGTGCTATAGAATGAACTCGAGACACGAACACACGCTTTTTACAAATATGATCCAAGCAGTCCCAATCCTACGAAGCTATGCTTTGAGTACTTCATGTGCTGCACCAGAGGTACCATACTGACATCGATAAGAAATTCAAGCATACTTGACATATTTCATTGAAACATTTACATCATTTGAGACATCGGAAAATTTGAGAAAGATATCACATACATAGGTTGCCTGATACAACGCCAAGCCCAGCAACCGCAACTTAGATCGCTCCGTCCAACGCTCACTGGGCGATGAACACCCTACAAACCCCAAAGATCAGGAATTCGAAGATCGATTGCCACCTTTCTAGTCTCGGGATAAAACCTGAAATTTGTATTTTGAGCTCCTCGGTCCCACGACTGGATCGGGCTTGCATAAGTTTTGTTCTGTGGTTGTTTGATAACGACGACAATGCTCCGTATATCTGGGTGCCTTGGATTTAAAAGCAGCTATGCATCCCAATTCCGATACAATTTAGAATGTCCTTTTTGTAAGTAATTTAGTAAAACTATAAACTACTAAAGTTACACATTATAAATGTAATCAAAATTGACGCTACTGACCCTAGATTTTCATGCTCACATTGCCTTCATTTCAAGCAAGAATCGACAAGCTTACAATTGAGAATAAGTTGCCAATAGGTGTAGTTGCCTAACAACAGAAAGGGCTATATACACAAGAAATGTCCAAAAAAACCCTCCTCAATCAAGAAATGCCAACATTAACCTCCCGAAAGACACAAATGAGAGAAAACAAAAGAAGGAAAATGCAATTCTCACTCACTGAGTACTCGCAGCTGGACATGCAAAGCAGCAACAGGGTCGATCACTTCTCTGGGCTATAGTCCCAAAGATCTCATTCTGGCGTCCATCACCAGAACATCGTCCAGGGAATGCCCCCTGCTCCCTGATCGAAAGATAAACCCACCAAACTCACACCAAATCGTCTACCGACTGCTCAAAATCCGAGAGACCGAGAGAATACAAACGCATAGGCCAATCAACTGCAAACCCAAAAGCTTCCAAGACGGTGCAAGTGCAACAATCTGTCTCCCCCAGCCTAGTTAAAATCAAGCAGAAGAGCCCGATGCAGGTTTAGGGTCGCAGAAGTCAACCCTAGCAATTCGAAACTTCCGGCACGGCAAACAAAGTTCGATCAACAAACACAGGAAAACGGGGCACAGTCTGAAAGCGACCTTTCTTGCCTTGGGGGGAAACTAAACTCCTTGAAACAATTTTCAGTAACTTTTAGTAGGAAGAAAAAATGGATTTGGCATCTAACCCCAGTTGTTCCATATTTTTTGGACCTTCATGGAATTAGTTACAAATTTTTGAAGTTGGAACACAGTGGTTGCAAAAAGCGACACTTTTATTACATCGAAGAATGCAAAATATACCTCTATGCTAGTGGTTGCTTTTAGAATAGGGTCACTTTTTGAGCAAACTACCTTAGTGACAACATTCTATTTTAGCCAAGTGTGAGCTTGCTAGCTAGAAGCTCCGATAGACTTCTTGGTTGTGGATAAGTAAGGTAAACCAGCCCATCACAAAAAGAATGACTAGTTTGTCCTATTGACATTGTCAAAATTCTTTTTTTAAATTCACCATAAAGATGAATGTGAGAAATGAGGAAAGTAGTTTAAATTATATTTTTTTGACAAAATATCATAATATTTACAAAGTGACTATAATTACTTGACTCTTGACATATTAATGGCCTAATGGAGATTCTATTTAGCAATTTTGTTGAGACGTCATTTGAATCCATACAAAAAAAAGATAATTTAAATTACCTCATACTTCAAAATATATTAAAATATAGTTCAGTAATAATCTAATGTATTGAATTCTCAAAAGATTATCAAGCTTTGGGCCAGTGAAGAAAGCATCCAAGGCCGGGAGCTGGAAACCGCTGCTCGGTGAGTTCCTGGGTAAGAGTGCGACAAGCTGCGTGTGCTTCTGCGTTCTTAGCTTCATCTGAGCTTGGAAAAACAAAACTTTTGTCTCTTCATGAATGCACAGAGGTAGTCTGCTCTTAAAGCAACCTCTTCAGAACTGATTGCATTTGGGGGGAAGCTAAACTACTTGAAACAATTTTCAGTAAATTTTTGTACAAAGCAAAATGGAATTGGCATCTAACCCAAGTTGTTTCATACTTTTTGGACCTTCGTGGAATTAGTTGCAAAATTTTGAAGTTGAAACAAAGTACGGTTGAGGCACCAGTAGTTGATCATTTAACCCTTAAAGGACGGACTTGTGACCATGGAAATCAACCCTTTTGAAATTGTGTGACATCATCTACATTAAAAATAAATAAAAAATACTCATTCAAGGTCAAATTACTATAGAAGATCTCCCCTTTCCACACAAAATTTGAAGGATGAATAGTTGCACTTTTGTCCCACATAGACATAGAGAGATTCTTTGTCATTCATTGAACACAAAACGTGTGCTTCAATGCTTAAGAGTTAAACAATTAAGGAGGAGATTGTAAGTACTATGAGGTGGTGGAAAGTTTTCCCATGTAGGATGATAGGAAATATGGGGATTGCAAAATTTTCAGAATTTTATTCCCAAAATTGAAATTATTGTGAATTTTGGGAGCCAAAAAGTACTTATGACCCATAGCCAATGTCTAGACTCTTCCAATTCCAATCATTCAAGAACTACTTTCCTGCTCACTACTTCCTACTTTCTTGGTAACTACTTTGGGACATCTGTCATAACTTTATTAGTTCCAACCTTGGAAAGGACCAAAAGAACTCATTACAAGCTTCAGTTGGAAATTCATTCCAACCTTTGGTTTGAAATATTGCACCTTACAAGTTGGATACTAGGCATGGTTGGTAATTGGTGCCTCTACTTTAGTTACTAAAAGCGACCACCTCCTGAAATGTACGCTTTTGTTACATTGAAGAAAGCAAAATGTACCTCTATGTTAGTGGTTGTTTTTAGAAAAGGGACACTTTTAGAGCACCCTACTTTAGTTTCAAGCACCCAGGTATGAAAATCAAGAGCTTGGCAAGCTTACTTTGTGGACTTCCACACAACATACAATTAATTATTTTTTGAATTACTTCAAACAATAGCTACAAGTCTACTAGAAGACCATCCCAATAAGCAGAATGCGGGTGAAAATCTATTTATTTAACCAAAAAGGTGTACATTCAAATAAAAATTTAAGCAAAAATTTCAAAATTTCCAGTGAAATTAAATTTTTATTAAATTAAATATGAATTTAATTGATTTTTATTTAAAAATTATCATGCTAGAAGAACAATGCTTTTAGTACTAGTATTAGAAATCATTGGTAAAATAGAATATGATAATTTGGCAAAATCGCTTTTGCATACTTATGTGCACTTAAGAAAAACCAAACCATGATATAAGTTTGCATGATAATACAAGGTAGTAGATCAAATATCACAACTAAATTTTTGAACTTCAAAATCAAATTGAGTTGTTATTGTTTAGAATCTTTTTTTTAAATGAAGACAGGAAAATTAATTCTTAATATCGCATTATTGTATAGACCATTATTGTAAAAACATTATTTTTTAATTTAAATTATTTCACTTTAATTTTGTATTATTCAATACAAAACAAAGCATAATACACTTCTGGAGTGTAAATGATGATGGATTGCATCAAATATAAATTCTTCATTTAACAATCCAAAGAATAATTGTTCTCTAAATGCTATACACTAGGCATTCACCTATCATAATTTGGCATGGCTACAATCTTATGAGTTATTTTTTATACAAGATTCATTCTAATTTCAATGTTTGAAAAAATTAATAGTTCTAGACAAAAATATACCTAATTTACACTTTAAATATGGATGCATATTTCAAAAATGTTCTTTATTATTCAATATGAATTTAGATTTTCCAAAAAATATTTGTTTCAAATGCATCAACAAATGCATGCATAAAATTTGTATTTGCACAATCATTTAGAACCACTAATGCAAAAATTTAATTTAATTTACTTTGAAATTCATCCTTTTCATAATATTATTCAAATGAAAAATTCATCTACTATGTTTTGTAAACAAAATTGGGTTTATAAAAATGTAGGAAATTTTTTATTATAATGCCTAATATTGATCATATAAACCTTATTGTTATGCAATGTCAAATGATAAACTAAAATGTTTATTCATTTGTGCAATTACAATTTAATAATATACACTATGTGTTCTTAAATTAATTATCTAATGTACCTTCCATGTACTTTTATTAAATTTTATTTTTCATATTTTGATGTAATGAAACCAATACCCTTGAAAAGGTATAAAATGAATATATTTTTTCAAAATCAAACAAACACTTCTGTTGGAAACGATTCTACGATTCCTTGTGCATATTTAAAATGAATTTTATCTGAAGGAGGATCATCTAAGAAAATTTCTTTAGCAGACAAAGGAAGAAACATTTCTTTATTTTCTATATGTTTAATCTTTAGTCCTTTTACATCAAATAGTTTACCCTTCTGAATTTTTCCAGATACATTTTTCATGTATATAACTATTTGTTTTGCACCTTGAAACTCATGTTCATATCTTTCTTTGAGTTTCAACCACCAAGAATTTATCTTTTGATCAATTCCAAATTCTTCTACATTAATTAGTGGAAACATTCCTTTTGGAAAATCAAATTTTTCAATTAAAGATTCAAATTTAGCTAATGCTTCTATACCAAAATATATATCAACTTTGTTATCTAAACTTGAACTAGGAATGAAAATGGTATCTGGTTCTTTTGCCATTTCAATCCTAAACTTCCATTAGCAATGATTTTTTCCATTAAAAATTAATATAAATAAGAAAATAAAAATATTATGATTTTTAGAATCTTCTTGCTTAATGTAAATTTATGAGATTTTTCTTTCAGAAAAGCAAATGCATCATGTACCATAATCAAAATAAATACCAAAGAGTAACTCAAAAATTAAATGAAATGAAAAAATAATTTTCCAAAAAATAAATGAATTTCATTTTGTATGGTTTATTATATCACTAATATAATCCACAAATCTTGAAACATGTTAGTAATTCCACACTAACATAAAAGATTATGTGAAATTCAAGTTTGATAATTTGAATTTAGAATAATCATACCACACTTTCAAGTTACTAAATCTTCTATAAGTTAAATAACATCAAAATGTGATATCATGTTTGATTTTTGTATCCAAGGTGGAAGCTTAAAACAAAATAAAAATGGAAGAGTGTTGAAAATTTAATAGAATGTAAGTACATAAAACATGATTTCAATATAATATATATCATATGTTTTATTTTATATTCAAGTGATTGAAAAAATAGAAAAAATGGATCTAATGATATGTACTTCATGATTTCAACAATAAATGGTTTTTTTACCTTCCAACAAAAGTTAAATCTAAAACAAAACAAATTGTAATTTAAAAATATCATCTATCGAAGATTTATATATTCTAAATAATATAATATTTCAAATAATTCATCCAAATATTTATAATAGTAATTATTTGTATTAATTATTTCTTTAAGAAAAAAAATTACTTATTTTTGAATAGTAATAGTCTAAAAAATACTTTCAATTTTTCAAATACATGAGTAAATTTTTTTCTCTTATATTAATTTTTTCTAATTTTTAACAAACTACTTCTAAATAATATTCTGTGTATGCCAAATTCTTGTAGTAAAGATTCTCATTTATAAAACTCCCTTGGTACAAAAGCTAGTACCAAAACCATCCAAATAACTAATTTAAAATAAAATTGCATTCAATTGTGATACCATTCAATTTAACAAGTGTAAATATATTGTTGACATTCAGACTTTTAAGGAGTTTGCAAATTGTTATAAATCAAAATTCCAACTTGTAAATCAACTAATGGTCCAAGTCTTCTAATTTTCAAGATTGAAACATTATGATTGATTTAAAATTTAAAATAATATAGGTGGTTTCAATTTGATAAAGTATATTCTATAAATTCTCCAGTATATTCTCACTCATTGCAAAACTTCAAGATTTTAGCTACTTCATCATACTATAGATTATGTGAGAAGAAATTAAGAAATCCAAAATTTAATTATTATCTTCACTTCACAACTTAGAGGGTGATAAATTTTTTGACTTGATGTTGAAAAATATTGAAATGCTATGATTTTCAAATTTATATGTTGTTTTAATGTCATCAATACATGTCAATAAAACTTTAGAACAAATGTAGTTAAGTGGATTTATGGTTACAAGAACATTCTAAAGGTTTCAATTGTTAAGAAATAAATTGACATGATCTACCCCCTATTGCAATTCCAACCATGTACTTGAAATCCTATAAGTTCTTAGATTTGCATTCATGACAAGTTTTGCATTGATTGGACTGAAGCTACTAGTTTTAGCTCAATTTTTTTGGATTTTAAAGATTTCAATTTTCTTTCTATAAGTCTTTATTTTGTATTTCTTACTTTGGTCCTTGACTTTGTGTTTGACTTTGTCTTTTCTTTCAACTTTCCCTATTATTTAATTTTAAATCTAATTTTTTGAAGTAGCATCCATCTATACTACTACAGCAAAGTTTTGTTTTGTTTTATTTGACTTATTTGTTTTATATGTGACATTTGTTAGGATCTCCTAAACAATCTGGCCAACAAGGCGCTCTTCATACCGTCAAAAAGGCTTGGCAAGGGTGCATGTACAAACTTATTTCAAATCTTCCCAACTCATGAGGCAAACGATATTTGATTTCAAAGTTTTTTGGGACACAAACAGAAATTTATAGGGCAAAAGATATTGAATTTTGAAGTTTTTATAGATGACTATTATAGACACACTAGGCTCAAGATAGAACGTAGCTTTTCAAGATGCGTAAGAACAAAATCTCAAGACAAGATAGAATGGTCTTTGAATAAGTAGAAAATGAGTGATCTTAGATTACAAGAAGAGTATAGAGTGATTATTGAGCAAAGAAGTGGAAATCAAGAGATGTGTTGTTGAGACTAAGGATCTTTTTAATCTCAACTCATTATATCTTGGGGGGTCACTAGGAGAGGTATTAGAGATGTAATCCTTATGTGGACATATATAGGATCGTGAAACTCATTTCAATCCAATTATTACAATTGAATTAGTTGTAAGATTGGATAGTCATTCTCGTGTATTTTGCATTATAATGAATATGGCCTTATGAAACATACCAAGTACTTTTTTTTACAGAAATAATGCAAAGTATTGCCTCTTATTCTCTTAGGGATTCTATATAGTTGTTAATAGGATGTCTTTGGATGATGCATATATAGTTTTATCATGGGGTCCTCTTTTTTTCAGATATGGGTGGCATGTTGTAATTAAGTCTATATCTTTGGGTGCTTCCTATACATTGGTTTCCACTTGGATGGTTGCATTTAGACCGTCCATTTGTGTGTACCACCATATCATTGGTGTTGCACTTGAATTCTATGTTAAATAAATACCAAAACTTAGACATTTTTCATTTTTGTATGCCCCTATGCTACTTATGGTTTTCAATATCTAGAGTAATATTCAAATGTTGGGTGGTCGATGAGGTAATTTTATAGTTGTTTTACTGCCCTAGTGCATTCACTACAACACTATTTTGAGAAATTTGGAGCATATTTTGGATGATAATAGTGAGTATAAGTGCTATGAAAGTTTCATGAAAGTTCCATATATAGGTTTTGTTGGAAAAGAAACATGGCAATGAAAATGCACCACTATCTTACAAAAACAAATTATGTCGTATTTATAAATAATAGAGCTTTGATTTCAACTTATTCAAAAAAAACTATAAAAAATTATAGGGTAACAAAATTCTATCATATTAGATAATTATGTAATTCAAAGGTACCATAGTCCAAAGGATTAAAATGCATTGTATAGGTTGTACTTACATGGTTTTTTTACTTTTTTGCTAGTTGCCCCCCCCCCCCCGAGAGAAATCCAAGGAGAAATCTTTATTTTACAAATTTTAAAGTGCCAACATAAAAATTTATAGAAAAAATATTGGATGAAAAAATACATTTTTGTGTCCTTAGGATGTGTTTGTGGTTTCATTTATTGTTCAAAATTTGAATGTTCAATCTTTAATCCCTAAAAGAATGAGAATCCATATTCTAGATTATGAATGTATTGAAAAGTTGACTACTAAAGTTGTAAAAAGAGGATGAAATTCATTCAAAGATGGGCTTCAATGAGCACTTCCTTGACTCAAAATCACCTTAACTTTTCAAAACCAACCAATGAAAGGTGAGAAGTTTTTGAAGCATTCATAGACCTTTTGTGCTTCAAGGCCTATAGGGCCCTTTTGAGGGAACCTAATATTATATATAGTCTACAATATGTTCTCAACATTTTAAAAATTTGTAAAATATTATTAAAACGTTGAAAAATTGCAGAACCGTTTGGAATGTATTTCTCACAAGCTCTCTAACAGTCTCTTAAAAAATGGGTCATTTCAGTTTTGAGGTAAGGTAAAACAACCCATTGTGGTCAGAGCCATTGCTGAAATTTTTTCATTTTTTCCCCACATAAAGACAAGTGTGAAAAACAATGAGAGTATTTGAAATTATATTTTTTTTGATAAAGTATGAATTTGCTATGAATTTTTGAAGTGTTCAACCCATCATGACCCAAAAGAGTCTATAGACTACTCCAAAACCAACAAAATCTATATCCATCATGTTCATCTTACACACCTAAAGCAATTACAATAATTTCTAATGTGAAAGGCCTAAAAAAGTCACTTCCTACAATGAAATTACACTGAAAAGTTAGAAGTTCCTAATGCAATCACTAATCACTCCATTAATGTGAGGTAAGACATTGATTGTAGTCCAAATCTCATTTAGTAATAAAATCCATGATGGGGTTTGAAAAAACCCATAATGGGGTCATTCCATAGGTGTCCACTATGGGTTATTTGACCACAATGGGTTGTTTTACCTTAGTGGGACTCAAAAAGAGTATCATCCATACCTTAGTAGCACAAGAAAGGACTTCAAATCAATAAAGTAAGGTAGGATGCTCTAAAAGCAACCTCTAATACAAAGGTACATTTTTTTTCTTTGATGTACCAAAAGTGTACATTTCAGGAGGTGGTCACTTTAATTGACAACCACGTTTCAACTTCAAAAATTCATAACTAATTTCATGAAGGTCCAAAAAATATGAAACAACTTGGGTTAGATGTCAATTCTGTTTTTTATCTTACAAAAAAATTCTGAAAATTGTTTCAAGGAGACTAGCTTCCCCTATATGCAATCAACTCTTAAAAGGTCGCTTTAAGAGCTGACTAAGCTTACCTCAGCACCAAGGCTTTTCTCGTAGTTGTCTAGTGTCAAATTGCACCAAAAAAGAATTATTTGACTAAAAATGACAACAAACCATGAAGCTTTTTGCCAAAAAACTTAGAACTAAAAAAAAATATTGGATGAAATCACTAGATTGTGGATGAACACATAATTACAGACATGTGATACATGCTAATCTGATATTTTCTAACCAATATGTGAATGAATGTTAAAATTTGGAACATTTTCCTTCCTTCGAAAACACCACCGTCACATAATATAGAGCCAATTTGGTACTTCCTAAAAAAGAAAAAAGAAAAGAAAAGCCTTGCTTAGCACAGCTCCGTTCAGCATCCTGAAAGCACATTCCCACCCAATTAGTAATTGCCGTTATTACAATCTATTTTTATCCCACCTGCCCGGCTGTCAACCCGCTATGAAAAGCCCTGTTCAGACTACCAGCCCCCCCTACCCCACACGCGTCAGCCTTTCCAGCCTTGCAAACAAGTGTCAGTCAGTAGCATTGCGACACGTGCTATAAATTCATTTCTATCCACCCAAACTCAGTCTTCTCGGCAATTTTAAATTCTACACTACTTAACGTACTCTAAAATCTACTATTCTTAGATTCTAGATTCACGACACGATGTACCCGAGGACAGACAATGCCTCCCCAGAAGATACTTGCTGGTAGCATATGCGAGAGACGTAGATTCAGAAACGCTTTCTTTAAAATGACTCACAGGATTACATGACAAGATGATATCTACGGAAAATGAAGCTCTACGAACTAAAAATAAGTTTCATAGATTTTAGAAAGGAGGCTTTATAGTTGTGCTGCTGAAGGAGTTCTGCCTGAAGTTGCCAGCGATTGCAAAGCTTACGTTAGAACAGGTTGTTTTCTGCTGCGAGATTTGTTGCGCTCGGGCTCCGGAGCTGGAAAGAGCGAGTGCATATTAGTTTGCCTATTTATCTGTTAGAAATGGGGAAAGGAAGCTCCGGTGCGACGTTCTGGGAGGTTCTGCTCGCTATTCTGTTGCCGCCTCTCGGCGTTTTCTTCCGATATGGTTGCGGGGTGAGTAAAGTTTTCTAGCTTTGCAATTGTAGTTGCGTTCTGTTAGGAAATTCGTCTCATGGTGTTTTTAGAAGCAGATTGTAATTTTTCGGAGTTGTTGACGAATTGACTTTCTTTTTCTGTCGCAAGAATCCTTCACCGAGACGGTTATATTAGATTTATTTATTTATTTATTTTTACGCTGTTCCTCTTACCTGTTTTTAAATGTTTGAGGTGTTGAGGATAAGATTTTCTTCTGTGCAGGACTTGTGTCCGTCCCAGTTGCAATTCTCTGTGTACTGTTAGTTGTTATGGTCGCTTTGACAGGGGAGTGGAGAAACTTGATAAGTTTATCGTTTAGGTGCTGACAGAGTGAACGTGTTAATTGTTCTTGTTGCAGCTGGAATTTTGGATTTGCATACTGTTAACTATCCTCGGGTACATCCCAGGGATTCTATATGCCCTGTATGTCATCGTCGCCTAGGCCCGGGGCTTAGCGATGAACGAGTTTGCATGCCTATGGCCTAGAGCAACGTACGTTGAGAAATTTGTTATGCTAAAGGCTTAAAGGCGTATCACGAAATGGTTTTTGTTGTCAATTTGAAAGACCTTTTGCCGTGGTGTATTTTACGATGGTTTACAGGATCGCGGCGCTATTCTTCATGGCTTCCTCCAGAACAGTAGTGGTCAGGTTTTGTGAATATTTGATTGATTAGTTGTGTAT
Organism: Straminergon stramineum; assembly: GCA_963920665.1. Classification (NCBI taxonomy): domain Eukaryota; kingdom Viridiplantae; phylum Streptophyta; class Bryopsida; order Hypnales; family Calliergonaceae; genus Straminergon; species Straminergon stramineum. The sequence continues at coordinate 10,617,980 of OY987270.1, read as the reverse complement.
AGAAGGGCGTGCACCTTCTTTTGTTTTAATAAATTCCATACTTCAATCCATATTTCTTGTTACGATTTGTACGACTCATGAGAGGTCCCTTGTTTTGTTTCACTGTTCTCTACGTTTTTCCATTAGAAACGGAGTTCGTAAGCAGAAACCTTGAGTAGTGAAGGTGTGTGACCGTGTTCGGAGTTATCGGACCTCGGGCAGGCTACGTTCAGACGTCCAGACCGTACCTTGTGACGTGAACTGACTTATGGTAGGACGTGCTTCTCTTCGGAAGCTCAGGTATCAAATCGGCTTGTCCCACCTTGTTACGAAACCGCGATGAGTTAACACAACTGTGAAGTGACTTTAATTTAATGGTATGAAAATTCTGTGAAACCTCTAAGTGGTCCATAGAATGGCTTGTTGTACAGTTGTATTAGTAGCGAGTTGCTATCGTAAGCTCACTTCCCTTTCTTAACTTGTACCTGCGTATGCCACACCAAGCTAGAGATTCTCTCCCAAACGCCCAGTATTTCCTGTGTGGAATCGTCTGGTTCTCTTGTTATTTGAGTTGAGGCGTTTCTAACGTTCCTTCCCCTCAGGTAATGCACCGTATGAATGTTGTGGACTAGGGAAGGACACTGAAGGACTTGGTCTTCTAAAAAGATTTAGGAAGGTGCCGAACTACAAATAATCTAAGCAAGCTGGTATTGACCGTGTACTGCGGCCAATTCCATTTGTGGAGTTTGGAAGGCTTTGGAACAGCTGAGAGTGAATAGAAAGCATTTTTCCATCGAAATTGCTTTTGAAAGTTGCCTGAAGGTTGTAGCTAAGGTAGAAACACCTAAAAGTGGTCATGTTCCCATTCATGCATAGTAGACTTCTTTTTGAATGTCCCTACACTTTCATGAAAGTGTCCTTTTAGAGCACCATAAAATTGTCCCCTTATTTTCTATTGATTACTTGATTCATGTTCTTGTCAGATTTCGATTTCAAGCTCACCTATGTGACAGGTTTTGTGGTCTAGAGAGTTGTTACTTTGAAAATTCATAGAAAATACATGCCATAGCCTGGAAGCACTCCAAATCAAGCAATGTAGGCAATTCAACATAGTCAAAGGTACCTTTTTTAGAAAAAATATTTTTGTAGTATTAGCAATAGAAAGTCATAAATTTAAAAAAAATATAATTTTGGGATGTAGCATGGTTTTTTTTTTAAATTTCAAAGTCGTAGCTCCCTAGACCACTAAAATTGTCACATAGGTAAACCAAAATTCGAAATCTATTAAGAGTAGCAATCAACTATTTTGCAATAAATAAAAGAACAATTTATTGACAATGTAGATGGACACTTTGATGAAAGCCGAGGGACATTTCAAGGGAACTTTACTATGCAAAAATAGAGATAAAGACATTTTTGGATGTGTTTCTGACTTATCTAAAAATTCTATTTTTTTTAATTCATGATTTTCAATTGCTAATCCCCAAAAAATATTTTTTTATCAAAAAATGCCTCCAACAATGCTAAATTGCTTATATTGACAAATTTGGGTGCATACACTACACCAAGGATTTTGAAAATTCCACCATTATACCATTAGTGGGGGTCATAGCGGATTTCATGGGAGAGATTGAGCCATTGGTTACTACACTTGGCACACGCTAAGAGAAAACCAAAAATCTAATTGAGACACTTCTTCTACACACTTCTTGAGCCTAACTTATTAATACCTTGCATAGGGAATAGTCTCAAACCCAAGCCTCAAAGAGATATAATCAAAATTCTAGAGATTTCTAAAATTTATCCCTAAATTTAAAAAAAACTAAATTCTCTTGTCTTTTGACTAGTTATGCAAGTAGTTGTCCTTAAAAGTAGGGTTCGACTTCAACCTCCTTCTTCAACTTCCAACTATGATTCGTCATTGATCCTATTGTTGATTTTTCTAAAAATAAATGAAGATGCTACAAAAATGAAAAAAATAGGTATAATTTTTGTATATATGCTAATGTGAATAAAATTCACATTTTTTTTCAAAAATTTATGATGATTTCAAATTTCATCATTTGCAAAATAAGTAAAGAAAAATTCAATTATAAATACTCATAAAACGGGTATATACATGGGAATATATGGATTGTTGAATTTTGAATTGGAATCACGTACTTAGAGTGCAACCAATGTTGTACAATAGGCTTAGTATCAAAGAAATTTCACTAGGCCTCTTCCAAGCCAAGATGAATTGATCCCCTCATTGCCTTGCCTTGGAGGGATGAGGGGGGGCGCATTTCTTGTTGTACTGGACTGCATGATGGGCCTTCTTTTGCGGTCAACTCTTGCAGCCAGACAGGTAGGCCAAAGCGAAGCCGAGCTCACCCTACTGAACAAGTTGCCCTCCTATCAGACGCTCTAGATCCGATTTTCTTAGTCTAGCCTTTAATTGTCTCCTTCGTCTCCTCCCACCTGCCTGGACTCGTCTCCCTTGTCATTGTGTGTGCAATTGGTAATTGTTGTGGATCAATCCGTAGTATGTGGATTGCAAATGCAATTTTTTTGAAATTTCATTTTCATTCTTTTTGGAATCCTTCCTTTCGGGTTTCTTGCCATGTTATTTTTGAGCACAAAGTTGAAGTTCTAGTTCTTGTGTTGATTCATTGGTGCCTCATGACACATTTGTTTTTCGTGCCATTTGTAGGCAACAATCAGGTACAATTGTTTTCTAGTCCATGTCGATCTTGATGTCAACCTACACTAGCCAAACTTCCAAATAGGGTCACCTGGTACATGATCAAGATAATAATACAAATATATAACACTTTCCTACTCGTTAGATATTGAAAGTTTCTGTTTGAATTCGTTTCTATATTGAATATGTTGTAGCAAAAGCAATAGTGTCAAGGTTATCATTGAGACCAAGTTGCACAGTATGCAAATTGTGCAAGATTTCTATCCATTGTAGTACTTGAATCTCTCTTGCAGATACACAATTGTATTATTAGATATTAATCACATAATAGAAGCTCCGATACTATAAATTTCAAATCATTTGAAACGAAGCATGGGCAAAGCTTTAAGTGGTGATTGTAAACAAGAAAATGCCATGGCGATAAAAGTACTACAACACATGATCGTAATCACTTTCCACCAAGTAAGTGAGAATACACTTTTGATTCCATTGGAATTGATTTTTATATTGCAGCCGAAGAGGTTGCAACCGAAGCTCTCAAGAAGTTGTCATTGAAACAAACTTAATACAATTCCAATTGTTTAAGATTTTTCTCAACAATAGTACTTGAATCCATTCTAGTAGACAAACTCATAAATTAATCATATAATAGGAGCATAGGCACTAATATTAACATAAGTTTCTAGACAAGGACATTTGTATTATTCTTGCTCATAATTTTGAGATAGATGCACAAGTACTTCATTTCTATTGTCAATGTACAAAATTTTCTTGCACTCAAAGGGAAAGTTTTCAGTATTGCTGACCAACAAAATTAATTCATAAAGTTTAGCCTTGCCATCTGAGCAGGCTCCTCAAATCATTTACCCTCTTCTACTGTTTTTCCAAAAACTTCTAGAATGGATGAAATACTCCCACATACTGTGTAAGATGTTGTTGTAGCATTCAATATTACAAGTGGAACGCTCTCTCTAGTCTCCACTAAGTTAACTTCAAGTGATAAGATCAAAGGTGCCTCAGGAACACAAATGGTGATGCAGCGACGATGTGCTTGATTGTTGTGCATGTAGCAACGAAAGGTTTGTTATTTCTACAAAAAAAAATTGATTGAATGTGAATCATTGTGGAGCTCAAACAATGATTTATAATTACAACCGTGAGGTCATGGCCATAATCCCTCCTCAACCTCCAACAAGTAATTTGATAAACAACTTGCAAAGACTATAAACGTTTTCAATTGTGGAGATTTTTTAGCAATGTAATCAAAAGCCAACCAAGAAACTAAAACTAAAACGTGAGGAAGGATACAAAATAGTCATTCGTGAGACAAAAAAATTAGTACCACATATAGCGACGAGGGAGACGAGTCCAAGCAGGTGGGAGGAGACGAGGGAGACAATTGAAGGCTAGATAGAGAAAATCGGATTTGGAGTGTCTGATGAGAGGTAGTGCGTTCAATGGGATAAGCTTGATTCTACTTTGGCTTGCCTACCCAGCTCTGAGAGCTAATTGCAAAGGGAGGCCCTCCATGTAGTCCAGTACAATGAGAAGCACGACCCCCTCATCCCTCCCTCCATCCAAGGTGGGGCAATGAGGGGGTCAATTCACCCTAGCCGCCTCTTCTATGGCTTGGTGTTTGAAATTCACTAAGTTCAAAAAAATTCTAAAGTAATGTTGTATTCTCCTTGATTTGATCTTTAATCATATAAGTTTGTACTTTGGAGGTATTGATAGGCAAAAAACATAAAAACATAATAATGAGAAAGAAAAGCTCCCGGAAAATCTCCGCAAAATAGGCTTACAGAAAATTCTATTAGGTTCTTTAATTTAATATTCTAAGCTTTGATTTTTTTCATTGGTTGTGGCATTGTGGCCATGCTCATATAGGTAAAACATCTAGGGTTTAAGTTACAAATGATTTTGATATATGTAGCCTTGGTTATTGTTCATACAATAAAAGTAGGAAGAACATTTTAATGTACAATCTAATTTCATCTGTCCAAACAATTTAGTACCTACAATATTTTTTCATATTCAAATTTGTGTCTAGCTCCAAAATTACCATTTATCTTCCAAAGAGCAAACATGAAATAAGAGTCATGGACACATAGGCACTAGATCCAAGATTGAAGGGGCCAATTATTAACACACCAAAAAAACATACATTTGTTGGAAACTATTTAGTTTTTTGACAATTAAAAATATGAAAGAATGTCAAAAACAACACCTTTTCCACCAATGTAAGGGCTTGTATCTCACTTTGTAGCTTCAAATTTGGTAAAAACAAATCATATTGTCAAATGTCTTTATTTTGCCCTAAAAATTCATGAATTGCAGGAACCTTGTACTTTGGAATTCTTACAAAGTGAATATGAATTCTTTTACATTCAATTTGTGGAAAATTTGTATAAGGTGAGGCCCATAGTATGAGGAAGGCATAACAACAAGACTTTCAAGTTAAATAAAATCTTGTCAAAAAAAGTTCTATACTACTTTATTTTTTGAGTGAATAAAATTTTAAGTCTATGTTAAGCATCAAGAAAATGACTTCTAAAAAATCCATTCATGATGTTTCTATTTGGTATTTTACAAGGGTATTCATTGCAAAACTTCATTTCTATTGTTGATTGCTCTCAGAGATGAGTCTTAAATACACTAGAACTTGGAGAAAAAATCACATTGTAAATTCATTTAAAAATTTTGTAGAATAGATTTTGAGATGCTATAAATTGGTTAAGGTTCTACATGTTAGTATTGTCATTCAAACTCATGTTTATTTCATGACCTCAATTTTAAGTTTGATTTGTAAAGAGGATTGAAAGATTTCAAATTACTTTTAGTATTTTAAACACCTTCTTGATCCCAAAATGTCTAGTTTAAATTGTAACATTACAACTCAAATTTTTTTTATAGAAATAATAATATTTTTTACTTTTGTTTAATTTAGATCAAAATTTAAGAAGTTTAGAAAGGCCTTGGGCACTTAGGAGTTAACTTGTGTAGTATTGGTTAAAAGAAATTACAATGAAAAAAATAACAATATAAATAGTTTAGAAAAAATAGTTTTAAAGAAAATAAAAATTATAAGAAAAAAATGAAAAGAATAAAAAGAATACTAAATAAACATGAGAAAAAATGAAAATGAAACAAAATAAAGATAAATTAACAAAAATGAAGATCTAGTTAAAATCACATCCACCCAATAGTTCAAACCCACTCTCTTGTGGTTAATCCATTGCCAAAGGGGAACAAAAGTGTCCTCACATAGTTTCAAGTCCAATTCAAAGTGATGTAACTTTTGCATTTCATGTCCGAATTTAATAAAACTTGTTGGGAAATTTGTGTGGTAAATTTTTTAGATCAATCCAAGATGTTCTAATTTTTTGGAATTCAATCAAGGTTCATAAGTTCAATTTGAGTTCACCTAAGTGCATTTGATGGTTGCAACTTCGGGGGCTTGTATCTCCCTCATCCAATGTTTATTTTCAATAAAAGTTGTTGGGTTATGTTTTCCTTGAAGTCTAGTTATTGTGGTAAAATTCTCATATCAATGCAAGTTGTTTTCAATGTTTGGGAGCAATTCGAAGTTCAAAACCTAGACATATTTGGATTATGGTGAACATCAATGACTTGTTTCGTCTTCATATAGTGTTTGTTTCCAATAATTAAAAAAAGAAGTTATGCATACTAGTCTAGTTTGTGTGGCTAAAACTTCATATGAATCCAAGAAGTAATGAGTGATTGAGAAGCATTTAGTAGGAGGTTCAAGTTTTGAAGTGTTATTTGCAACTTTTCTTGCTATTTTTTTGACATTTCAAAGTCATTTTGAAGACACAATGAGTCAATTGAATGATATTTTTTATTACAAGAGAAAGGGGTGTTTCAAGTGAGTTTTTAAGTATAATCCTAGACAAAAGATTATAAGTAACAATCTTTCAGAAAATTTCCAATAAAAATTTACTAGAAATACATATGTATGTTAATAGAAGAGCTAAATGCATATAGAGAGAATGATTTTAACCTGTTTTTCTGAGGCATCTTGTTGAAGTGTGTGAGTGTATATCAAGTGAAAGCAACTCAACTGGCTAGCTCGACGATCGAACTGCTTGAACTGTACAGTACAGTGATGCGTTTAGGCCCAAGAGAGGCTCTGGCGGTATATTAAGGGCTTGCAATTCACAACGCAGACATCCGTTGCAGTTTGTAACTGAAGCATTAGCTAGGCAGTCCTAATAAGGCAGACTAAGAGTACTGTGATTAGCATGCACGCAGCCCTGCCCCCCTCCCGCCTTGAAAATCCCCTGCAGTCAGATGAAAATAGAGAAAAAAGAAGAAGCAATCTTCCCTACCGTCAATGGGACTTAAAAACAAAATGATCACAGCCCTTGATGCAGTCCATTGTAGCCGTTCAGTTGTCCAAAATGGATATAAAATACATGTACAAATAATGGTACATAAATACAGATACAATTACAGGATTCGACTCAAACATCCCATATCAAGTGCACAGGGAACTACGTTCCCAAAATACAGGATAGGGAGCCTACAATAATATTGAAAATTTAAATTAATTTAAAATTGAAGTGGTGGGAATATGATTGAAAATTTCATTGTCTCTCAACTATCCACTCAAAAGACGTTGACAATATTTCAATAATGCACGCTTAGTAGTCTTAGAATCTCCATAACAATTGTCTTTGCTATGGCCAATACTAATTGAAAAGAATAGCTAGTATATAATAATAGGAACTGAACTCAATGCTTCAAGTGTCAAAATTGGGTTTCGTTTTCTAACAATTCTAAGGAGGCACAGAAAAACACTAAGGTAAGTCTCACTTCTTTGATGTAATTCATCATGATAGGTTTGTCTGTCCCTCGAAGAAAGGATTCATTCTTCTCAAGTATGGTACACTACAAAAAAGGCTATTACTCTTCCTAATTAATCTGCCAGCGGACTGTCATCATTCTGCTTGTGATTGTAAAAACAAGCAAACAGTATTCCACATTTCTCCACATATCTTAAATCAGGATACTCATCTCAAATTGCCATGTCTTCCTCATTGTCAGAATCCGAGGAGTCGATAGCTGCCTCCGGCCGGTCATGCTCCAGCTCGTGTGGCAGAGTTTCCTTACTCGTGCTGTTAGATCGGCCGGTACTGCCGAAGAGTGCTGAAGGCAGGGCAATCTTTGCTATCAACAAGCCAAGCGTGATGGATAATCCAACAATGACCATGTCGAAAACAAAGCCCATTCCTGACAGAACATCATCCCCAAGCATGGCAGTCACACCTTGAACGCCAATGCCGCCCGGAACCAGCAACAAAATGCCCGAGAGAACCATCACAAGGGGCAGGTCTCCAGTGAACCGAGAGTACGTCGTTCCGGTGATTCCAACTGCGAAGGCAGAGATTACAGATGACGCACTTGACGCCAGCGTCAGACTTGTCGTCTCGGAGACCACGTAGCCCACGAAGGAGGCAAGGGCCATTCCAGGCCACTGGTCCAGCCTTGCGTTCAACAAGACGTTCGAGGCGAATGTATATCCACAGAACCAAATGAGCTTGAACCAAATATGGAGAGATGGGGACACGCATTCGGCAGAGACTGGTTTCGGTGCCCATACCACCAGATTTTCGCCCATAGCAAGCCCAAAGCCAAGCTGCAAAGCCGAGAAAAGAGCGTACATGATGCGTGACGTTCCCGTCACATGAGACTTCGCCACCATCTCGCTCACACCAAGGGTGAGTGACAACCCCGGCAGGAGTTGAACTAGGGCGGAGAGCGCCATTGCAAAGTAACAAAGCTCATAGCTTTTGAAGTGCACTTGGAAAATCCGAGCCAGAAACGAAACAACAAGAGCTGCTGTAAACTCCAATACACTGGCGTAAAGACTTGACTTGGATGAAAGGATGTCCAAGAGACCAACTGCCAAACCGAGAAAGAAGGAGAAGAAGGCGTCCCACAGACTTCCATTGAAGAAAAGCAGCGAGGACATGGCTGCCGAGAGAGAAAACCCAAACAGTCGCCACCATTTTCCGAATTCAGGAGGGGCATTTGCAATTGCCTTCAGTCTCCAATATGCTAACGACAAAGGAGCACCCTCATTCCCCACCCCATTTGCAAGCTCATCCGCCCGACCAAGCTTGTCAACATCGAGGTCTGGATCAACTGTGAGCATGTGGATCTCCTTCTGCTTAGGATCATTTAAATCCACACCTACACAAAGAACCAAGGTGCATGTGATCAGCTCCAGTAAAATCACCTTTGAACATACCAAACTTAACCATTTATCCGCAAGCTGACGGTATAAGATAAAAACAAAGAAGACTTATCCTGACAGACGTACCTGGAAAAGACAGAAGAATCAAGGATGGAAAAACAGATATATTCGCCTTGACGTTCAACTTGTCCGCAGCCTTGTCAATTAAGTATTCAGTTCGAGCAGCTGAGCTTCCATACGAATGTAGCGACATCGCAAGACGTATCAAAAACCGTCGGCGTAGCCCAGGGCTGACCATTCTCGGAGGTTTCGCTTTTAGTTTTGATATAATTTCCGCTTCAGTGTAAGACCTTCTTTTGATACTTCTGCTGGATCCATCTGCCGGGAGATGATTTCCGTCAACCACGTCAAGCTTCCCTGAAGCCCTAAGCAGCTTCTCCTTCACGCTGTCGGAAAACATGGCTGCTCGTCTTCAGATTCTTGTTTTTTTCGCGGTTACAGTAGTAACATCTTCATTATAGTCTGCAAAGGGAAAGTAAAAGTGGACACATAAGATAAATCTGGAAACTTGAGGCAAATGTCAATGCCGGTAATGCGGAAATATGCTCTACCTGCGAGCGAGAAGCTCACTAAACTAGTCCATACCATGTTCTGAACCATCTAGTGACCAGTGAGTAACAAAATAAGCCAATAGTGAAGACAAGCATCCAAGTTTACAGATTCATCACGAGTCAAGTTCATTGCACCTTCCATAAACGTTACAACTCATCATCCACTCATCTCCAGCATCATTCACAAGTCCATGACAAAGAGCGAAGTGTCGGACAGACACACACGAAGCCAATCTCTGTTCTATTGTAATTCTCTCTCCCAGCCAGATTCTGCCAGCCTTTGACAAGGCAAGAAACAGTCAACATATCAAGTTTAGAAATCAATTTCATGGCTAACTCAAATTCACTGTCATTGTTTCACTAGATCAAAACGCCTCATACAATACAACTTTTCGAATCAAAAAAGGGCGGGTGGCCACTGACTGCGCGTAGCTAGACCTAGGGGAAAGACTCATTTCGTCTTCAGCACTTCCATTACTAACCACACAACAAACGTTACATAAGCACAGCTTTGACTTCAGAGTACTCACCGTACAAAAATCGAAGCGAAAAAAATAGGTTACGCAATAGGTCTAGATTAATATTAAACCAAAACAACCATCCAAAGGCAAGAAAGCTTACAGAACAAATTCATGAGGAGCACACTCTGAATGAAAACTATTCACTCCGCGCCAACACAAACTCAAATCATAAGAAAACCCTAACAAAACAACGAACTAACGTTTAAGCCACAACATAACGACCATTTCGCAACCAAAACCCTCGACAAAACAGCTGCAGAAAGATCAGAATTCCAACCTCAACGCTACAATTGAATGTACCAAACCAAATGAAGTCCAAATTGCTCGCAAGAAATCACCTCAAGAAGCGTGGTAACCAAACGGAAGAAGATGAATCGGATCAATGGCGAGGTGCTTCATGCATGTGCGAATTCTTGTCGTTACATACGAGGCATCGGAATTCGTGTTGAAGAAGGGCGGTGGGGTGTGAATGAACGAAAATTATTCTCGTTCGTTGATTTTTCCGACGATCGTCGAACTCTCTAGAGTAGTTCCCATCAGTTTCACGACTGGGTCCTCCCAACTAAACGGGTGACACGTGGATGTGCCACATCAGCACGAACTGATTATTCTTATCCTGGTGACCTGATATCACCAGTCTAGATCCCTATACGACCGGTTATAGACGGTGATTCCCCTCTTCAACTGGTGATCACCGGTTCCTGTCTGTCGAGGTCTTTCCTTCTTTCTGGTGCTGTTTTTCTTCCTCTTACAGCTTTTGATGTCGACGTTGCTGGAGCTCCCCAGCTGTCGTTCTGTGCGCCTGCTCTGCGACTGAAACCAGCAAATCTTTTCTCCGGAAGGTGCGTGTTTACTCATGGTTTTGCGGATTCGCTACCACTAACTTAGTTGTATGCCTGTGTGCTTCGGATTTGATTTCTCTAGTTTGAAGCTCTTTTTGCCGTTCATTTTTGGTTTAGTGTTTTACCCTAAATTCAAGTTCTGCTTAGTGGTTCTGGAGACAAGCTGTTCGGAGGAGGCTCTTTGCTGTTATGATTGGTAATGGTTGGCGGAATGTATGGAAATTTGCTTCACGGGGCTGCATACTTGTCTGGATCCTTTTGCTGGTGGAGAGAGGACGATGAGTTGAAGTTTTTATGAAAAGTATAGGCGATGAACGTGAATCTCATTTTAGCTTCTTGTGTTGGGGCTATAAGCGGACATCATCGTTTATATCTAGTTGGATATGTGTATTCAATATCGGTTTTTTGAATTGGATCGAAATTTGAATTTTCCTTTCTTCCTGGGATTCGGTGTGATCATGTCAAGGTTTCTCAATGCTTGCAGTAGTTCTAGTTAGGCCTCTGCTGGGATAGCATTTTGAATTTGAGAGAATTTTCTTGAAGGTAAAAAGAAATCGGTGTTCAGTTTTGAGTACTGCTACTGTGTCATGTGGTTGAATTCTTTTCCCGTTTTAATGGAAGCATTCGTTCTGTGTGGTGATGAGGCACAGTCCATACCTAGGTTTGAAGCCCTTGCAATTTGGCTGACGCTCTTATTTGTCTTCTCTGGTGTGTTTTTTAAAGAAGTCGGGAGCCATATGAGAAGGATTATTGCCAACTGCTGAAGAATATCTGCTACTTCCTCAAGAATTCCGTTTTTTTATCAGCCATGGATGACATGGACAGTATCACGGGAAATTCCATCCAAATAGCAGGGGCTACCAGTTTAGCAAGCCTAGTGGCAGGGCTGGGATGTTGGTGGTGGCTACCTGAACGGGTTGAATTTTGGGGCAGTCTTACAATGCCGAGGGAAGTCGGCATCCTTCTCATTCCAGTCGTGGGAATCGTACTCACTCTCATGCTAGCCCTCTTCGTGAAGTGCGATCCGCTCTGTGAAAACCTCGACTCGTCCTCTCAAACTGCCATAAGCGTCATCGTCATGTCCCCAAGCTTGTTCTCCCCTGTTCTCCAGGTGATCGTCCTGTGGGCTGCCTTCACCAAGCATTCCTTGGGCACTACTCCCATTGTTTTCCTCTTTAGCATCTTCCTGGTTATGCTTGGTTTGTCATTCAACTACATTGAGCAGAACCACGTCGTCGGGATTCGGGACCCATGGACGCTTGCAAACGCCCATGTGTGGGAGGAGGTGCATAGCCTGGCAACGAAGCTGTTTGTGCTTGCGGGGCTTGTTGGCATGGTGGCGGTGTGGTTCATCCCGGCTGGGTATTGGCAGCTCCTCTTCATGGGCGTTATTATTCTGGTTCCTTTGATCACCTCCTCTGGGTACTCCTTCTTGATTCGAGAAGATGCGCAGTATCAATATTTAGTCAGGTAGATTGGTCATCAAGCTCATGGTCATCGATTCTTGAACCATCTGAAGAGCCGATTACCAAATCCGGCAATTTTGCTCTCTGCTCCGCTTCTGCTTTTTGTTTGGGTCATACTTGCCTGTGCTCACCACTGAAACCATCAACGCCTGGGCATGTTGCCGCAAAGAATGTGCCAGAAGGATATAAATAAGAAAATTCTTGCAGAAGAGCAGCCGACGATGACAAGGAGAGAATATGCTCGAAATTGAACAATCCTGTCATTTTCTAATTAGAAAGTTACATAGAGGTAGCAGTTTCAGAAACTCTGGTGGTTTATATCACTGTTAGTACAAGGTAACTATAGTAGAGGTATTTCATTTTATCCGTTTATTTTTATGAAATAATGCTGTTTGAATTAGGGTTGCCTTTGAGGCAACATAGATATGAGTGGGTTGTAAATACCGCTGTTGTAAATACCGTTGTTTGTGTAACGTCATAGTGATGTTATCACGGTGCTTCTCCTTGCGGTATATATATATCCAGAATCATCGAAATTTTCAGGTTCTGGATCGTGTAAGAGACTATTTATTTGTCCATTTCAGTTATACCCATTATCGATTCTTAGTGGATTTTATCAGTTCTAACACATCTCCTAGTGTTCTGGAAGTTCGTAGATGGGAAACTATTGTACTGTACAGCCTCTAGGTTCCAAGCCTATTTTTGCAGAGGATAAGCCTTTTGAGAGAATTTCGTAAAATTCCCTAGTTCTTGAGTGAATGACTGAAATTCATACAGTTAATTGGTTTGAATTGAAAAGTGGTTTCTTTGGAATGGGGTAAATTTTTAGATACTTCTGTCGATCATATGGATCGGAAAATTACAGTATGTATTGAGACGATAGATTTTTGCATTTATGGAAAGTAGTCACTGAATTTGTGATCATTTCGAACCCTAGATAGCAGGTGATGACAGGCATACATTGGAGAGTAATGCAGTTAGATTGGAATTTCAGCATGGTTCGAACAAGCCAAGGATGGTAGGATCATGATCGGAGCTTCTAAACTGAGAGGTTTAACTATTGAGTCCAAATACATAGCGGCTTTGTTTCCACTTCCACATAAATACTTTAGAATATGCTAAGGAATATTTTGAGCGCTAAGATCCATTCTTGTGTACTTGTGAAGTCAGCATTTAAATGCTGTGCTGGTCACCATGGAAATCATCCTTTTTGATACAGTGTGATTCATTTGCTTAACCCCTAAAGGACCATTGTCCCTTCGAGGGACAAATGAGATTTCGGGCAGGTACCTATGGTCTCAATTTTTTTCTTAATTTTTTGAATTTTTTTATGAAGATAGAAAAATTGATTAGCTTTGTGGAAATATATATTTTTTTTCATTTGGTGCCCGGGAACAAAAGTTATGCCCAAATAAGCTCAAAACAAGGGAGAGGGGGCAGCAAAAAAAAGTTTCAAAACTTTGAATTTTTTTATTTTTTATTTTTTCCCCTTATAGATTGTATTTTTGTTTATACATAAAGCTTTGATTCATTCCATTTGGATTTGTTATGAGAAAGTTATTGACAATCTTGTTTTTCAGGCTCTTAGAGCATCTTCTTGAAAAAATAACTTGTAGGATTCATTTCTGAATGCAATTTTTACAATTTAAAAAAAAAAAGTTCCATATCATTTCAATTGCTTTTTAGAACAATCTCACCATTGGGATTAGTGCATTTTAATTCCATCTTAGAGATATTAATAATTTAGATTTTTCCTTCTATCTTGTACCTACTTCTACTTAACAATTTTTTAAAGAATTAAATCAAATTTTTTTGTATTTTATTTTTTTCCCTAGACTCTCAACTCAATTCTCCACCATAAAGATTTAAAGCTCAAAACTCTGTAGTGCAAAAAATTTAAGTTAAGAAGGTTCAAAGTCAAATAACCTAGTCCCGCAATGTGTGGAAAAACTTGTTTTCTTCACTTTAAACGTAGATATCTTGCAATCTATGTGGTCAAAATTTCTGAAATTTTTTCCACACATTTTCATACTAGTTAAGTATAAGATCCTATGGTTATATGTGAAAAAAATACAATTTTCAAAATGTTTTACTCTTTGCTCTAAAAATGGCAGTTTTGAATGTTTTTTTGCAGAAAAAAGGCCTTGGTCCTTTATGGGTCAACCCTTAAACGTCAAAGCAGACGTTTTGTGTCTGGTGGATGACAAAGAATCTCTCCATGTAGAACAGAAGTACGACTATTCATCCTCGGAATTTTGTGAGAAAAGGGTAGGTCCTCAACAACAGTATGACTTCTAATGAATATTTTTTTATTTTTTTAAGTAGATGATGTCACATGGTTCCAAAAGGGAGGATTTTCGCAGTCACTAGTTCGTCTTTTAAGGGTGAAAAAAAATTTGAAGAGCATTTCATTGGAAGTCAAACTATTGTGCAAGACCTCCCTTTTTCACAAAAAAAATTCGAGGATGAACATTTGGACTCCTATCATAGAGGGATTCTTTGTCATTTATTGGATACATTAGGTTGCTATGTCATTATAGGGTTAATTGCATAGAGAATTCACAAATTATTTACAATTTCATGAGATTGGTCTAAATACAACCTTATCTAGAATGTTGAGCTTGATCCTTTTATATTTTTTTCAAGGTGAAATTCGTCTTACAATATAAAACATTCTAAAGGTAGACCTGAAATGGTCCAAATAAGCACTTGAGTATGGTTCATAGTTTTAACCCTAAATCCTTTTTGAAATATTGGACATTTACTTATATTTTTATATTAATATATTACTTAGATCAATTTCATGAATTAGGCCATAAAGGAAGATTGTCTTCTAAACATTCAAGTATTGCTTGGGATGAATGAGAAATCGTTTGGGAAAAACATCGCATGGAAGTGCTCTGTATTCATCATCTTGATTTTGGATTTCAAAGTGCTTGGGGATTAATATGTTTTATTTTTGTTGGGTCTTGTTAGCAATTGAAAAAAGATATTATATTCTCTTAGCAAAAATTTTATAAACATCATAGGGATAAACTATGAATATTCAAAGTATTGATTAAAATCAACTTAAAAGCTCTTATGTTTTTTGAGTGTAAACTTTGAATTTCCAAAGATGACCATATGCACTACTTCTATCTTCAGTAGAAGGATTCTCCATCACCCATCCGATCCTTTGAGTCCCCCCATTATGTGCCTCATTGTAGGGTTAACCTGTAAACATCGACACGGTCATTTTGTGTATGATGGATGACAAAGAATCTCTCTATGTAGGATAGAATTGCTACTATTCATCCTCAGAATTTTGTGAGAGAAGCGTAGGTCTTCTACAGTAGTATGACTTCCAATGAATATATTTGGATTTTATAAAGGAGATGATATCACACGGTTCCAAAAGGAAGTATTTCCACAGTCACCAGTCCGTCCTTCAAGGGTTAAACCTTCGTACCGCGTGTCCGAATCAAAGTCGATTGGACCTCATCAGCCCAGCACTGAATTTTTCCAAACTCCAGTAAGTTATGTTATAAAAAGTGCTGGCGGAGTGGGTGGAGAGTGGGAGAGTGAGAGATGGCCGGAGGAGGAAGAACACCATGTTGCTTCCGGCATGGTGATAATTTCATGTATTACGACGGAGAGCCTCACAGGCTATCCAATGACTTAGCTTACTGGAACTTATGAATAGGAAGCTAAGCTTTGACTACTTACAGTAGTGATTGAAGGCTTCCCGTCCGTCCCTCCCTGCCGTGGGGCCTGGACCCTGTTCTGCAACAGTTCTGGGCTATGCTACCATATCCAAAACACACCCAGACTGAGACAACAAAAAGCTCGGTTCGGTAAGATAAGTTACAGTATGTTTCTTCGGTTCTGGACTTCCGTCAGGTTGGCTCGGTGCCTGCGTGGGGCGCTCGCCTGCAGTGCACAGGAAGTTCTTGTGCAGTTACTGCAGTGGGTGAGGAGCTGCTACATGATCACCACGTGACTGGAAAGCGCACGCCCAGCATCGCGGCCATGAACCCCTTTCCTCAGTTTCCTGTCCTCTTTCCGAACCTGTCAGGTAATGGAATGCCTGGAGTTCATTTCAGTCCTTTCTATCCTAAAAACAATCCATACCTTCCATCCATCCATACCTTGAAGTTAGGTTGTTTGTTTGTTTGTTATGTTTATTATGTTGAGATCTCTTGGACCGTGCTTCCTTAAGTCATGTCCTTGGTATTGTCCGAAGCGCTTGACGAGGAGGGGTGCATGGACTTTCATTCGTGGTATTTCAACTCACAAAAGAAAAGATATTGAATTTCGAATTTTTTTGAATTAAAAAAATTAGAAAATGATTTTGATTTTGATTTTGGTTGTGGCAAGGATACAAGACACTCTTTGTTTTGTGGCATTTCACCCTACAATGTGAAAGTTATAGATTTTTGAATTATTTTTAGATCTTTCATTATGCTAAATTATGGATCTTTTGGACCATGTGTCCCCTAGTCGCATTCTTGGTACCAAATAGAACCTCTCTTAG
Organism: Straminergon stramineum; assembly: GCA_963920665.1. Taxonomy (NCBI): domain Eukaryota; kingdom Viridiplantae; phylum Streptophyta; class Bryopsida; order Hypnales; family Calliergonaceae; genus Straminergon; species Straminergon stramineum. Next base: position 10,601,145 of record OY987270.1, on the reverse strand, counting down.
TGCATGGTGCCAGGATTATGCACTACGAGAGGTTTAATGCATTTAGAGAAGCCGTAGGGCCATGTATCTTTTCATCTTGAACCATACGCATGGGCCACCTACTCTCTGCAAACTCTCTTAATGGATATTATACACTAAGGAATGATGCAATAAGAGAGGTTCTAATTATACCATTGAAAAGCTCTTTGAGAGGAGGGGTGCATGGGCTTTGTCTTGTCCCCTTTGGACCTCTAGTGTGGAAGTTATAGAATTTTGAAGCTAATATGAATTTTAAAAAATTAGAAAATACATGTCTTTTATTTTTATTTTAGTTGTGGCAACAACATAGGGCACACTAGTCCATCCCTTAATTTAGGTTGTTTGTTTTGTTAGTTACATTGAAATCTCCTAGATTGTGCGTCTTCTAGTCACGTTCTTTTACTATCAAAAAACCCTCAGCAAGGAGGGGTGCATGGGCTTTGTTTCATAGCCTTTGGACCTACGGTGTGAAAGTTATAGGATTTCAAAGTTTTTATAGATTAGAAAATTTCCTCTTATTTTTATTTCGGCTACAGAAATGGCAAACGACACACTACTAATATATAATATCTCTCACTTCTCAATGCAAGTTAGGAAGTCTGTCATCATTCATCAATAGTATTTTGCAAAAATATTTTGGTCGATTTGTTGCTAGAAACCAACTTGGTCATGAGACCATTCATGAGGAAGCTATGGAAAATTTGAGGTTTTGTGGGAGGAACTCTTTGCCAAATCCATCCAAGCTTGTACCAAGAATTTGCCAAATCTTTCTTATTAATAGTAAATTACATAAGGATAAAAAGAATAGGCTTCTTCATCCTACAATTGATCACCGCATCAGGGATATGTAATAATCACATACATTTCCAAAATTTCACACTGCGCTTTATGAAGCTCCTCCCTTACATTTTGATGGCCAGGGAGAATTGACCCCCTCATTGCCCCAGTGAAGGGTAATTGTAAAAAAATTCCCCCTATTTTGTGCCTCATTTTCTGGTATTTCTTCATCACTCATGACTAATTTGGGACCTTTGATTGCAAATATGAATTCAAAATTTGCAAATTTTATCATGTGTTGCAAATAAAAAAATTCAGTGCTTAAACTGTGGGGCAATGAGGGGGTCAATTCACCCTGGGCCATTTTGATGGTGGCATATATGGGTGCACGTACCTTAGTAATTACACCCAAACCTCCCTGGATGATCCACGTGGTGTCCATTGAGAAGCCTGGCAAGAATCCAACTCACAAGTCAGCAGTAAGTTAGTAAGCTCACGTTTGCCATCCATCCGTCAGCACACGTAAGTAACTTGAAGGACTCACCAGTTACCAAAGTAACTTACCAGTCAGTTAACTCACTAACCAAGCGCGACTGAATCCAACCAGTAACTAATCTACCCCCTCCCAACCCCCCACTGGCAGTGTGAACGGGGGCCCAACTCCGGGATTTTTCGATCTTCCTCCCCTTGCCAAACATGGAAATGGCAGGGACGGGGTTTGTTGAGCAATTGCAATGGCGCAGAGTGCACACACTTAACTTGCGGTGCCATTATTCTGAACTAGTCAGCTTACACACTCACTGAGTGCGCACCATTCAGGTATTGTGATGAAGCTCGTCTTCGGTGTGCCGCGTCTCCTTCTTGTCGTGGAGTTTGTAGATGAAGCGAATCGTTGGAGATTCCTTAGTTTTGACTTCGACTCTGGTGCAAGTGCGCATGATTTCACTTCGTTTGCTCGTCCTAGGATGGCACTCATTGCAGAGATTTCCTTGTGCTGATGGTTTTCGTGGTTAAACGCGCGGGGAAGGATTTGATGTTCTGTGAGTGTTCAGGTGGATTGCTTAAGTTTTGTTTGTTCTTGTTTGCTTCTGTGCAATTTGGAATGGTGCTGGCTGGTTGAGAAATTGATGGTTCCTGTTGTGGAGTTTAATCGTTGTGGCGTGCATTTGAGTTTTTGTACACGGTCTTGGATCATTTAGTTGTGGAGTTTGAGATTTCTTTGGTCTTTGAGCTGGATTAACATGGATAATAATTTGAGTAGTGTGAGTGGAAGCAGAGAAGAGAGAGATTGTTCTAAGTTTATGTGCAATCAATCGCTTGTTAGGTTGTACTGAGTATCTACTTTCTGTGGTTTTAGAGAGGTACTTTACCTTTAGTATCAGGTCTTTTTGAGCGAGTGAAGTATTGTGATTCTATCGTGGACAATTGTCCAGATCTAAATTTTTCCGGAACAATTCGTTCCGATATTTGCCCGTGACTTGTTTGTTGCGTAGTTGGAGATGAGAGAAATGGAAAAAGTTCGTTTCTGAAACTCGAATGTTGTGCTTGGATAAAAGATCTTTGTGTCTCTCAAACCCTGGATAGCTTAGGAAAAGTTACGAGAGCGCGCTATAGGTACGCCTCTCTTTGTGACTCTTCGACGCTGGAAGCTTGGTCAGGATACTTGAATATGGGAATATGGGAATCTGTGACTACACAAAAGTGTGAGGTATCAATCTGTATGTGGCTTGAAATTCGTGGATGAGAATATGCATTGATCGACGCCAGTAGTGCTTTATTGCCTCTCACAAGGACGCGGTGTTATATGCCTAGGACTGAATTGGCTTTAAACTTTCACCAAGTAGCTGATCCTTCGCTGTGCTACAGGTTTAGTAAACTGAAGTGCACTTGATAACCAGACGACGAATTACTCCAAGCAGAATTTATCTAAGAAAGCGGTGATTGTGTTGGCCACCATTCAAAATGGGAACTACTGCTCAGATGACTCCTCAGCTCGCAGTATCTGAACATGGTATTAAGGCTCGTCAGCCAGCCCAACTAAAGAGTTTGGAGGGTGGCTGCCTTTCTCTGGTTGTGCTTGGTGCATCTGGAGATCTTGCAAAGAAGAAGACCTTTCCAGCCATTTTCAATCTTTACAAGCAGGTACAGTAATCTGCGTCAGCGCTAATTTTTAATTGTATGTATTCCCTTATTTAATGTTCATAACATTTGTTCTTTTTATTGCCGCCATCTAATCACGTTACTTTAGGTTATTCGTGTGCATGCTTAGTTTGTGGAGGTCCCTCAAAACATAGTTGTGTAGTTACCCCGGTCGTCACATGACTAGTACTAAAGAAATGTAGGTAAAGAATCAAGTTTTTAATCAATAATTTGTAGGCTGAAGTTGCTTAGCTGAAAGTTGCGACTCTAGATAGAATAAAAGTGGAGCATCTGACTCCACCACATCAGTCATGACGGATTTGACGCATCCCCTCTTCTCTATTATACCTAGCTGTGTTCGGGCTTGATGTTATTAATTGAGTCTGTCATCCACTTGTGGGTGAATCCGCATTGAAGTTCTTGACGAAGTTCTACTGCCAGGAATATCTGCTGCTAACATGGATAACGATTTTGAAGGCTTTTGTTATCTGAGTCATGTTTATTCAATCCCTCGGGATAGTAATGTTGCGCAATGTAATGACAGGGCTTTTTGCCGGACGAGTTGCATATTTTTGGGTATGCGAGGTCCAAAATGACTAATGAGGAACTGCACAAGAAGATTCGTGGGTAAGTTTTTCCTTGTTAGCAACCCTTTACGTGCTCTATTTCTCTTGTACTTTGACCTCTTCATGTGGCTCATAGGAAGGCGCCATTTGGTGGAATTTTGGAACACAGTTATTATGTTTTGATGTTACCAGCGGCGTGCTAGAGTGAAAGATTTGAAAGTGAAATATCATGATCTACAGCCTGTTGAAGTTCTCGCTAACAGCGTCGAGTATTTAAGAGAATCTACATTGGACGCGCAAAGTAAATTGATAAGATCTCTACTGTACCTCATTCTATTTACAGGTCGAATTGCATACGAAAATGCCATTTAATTTTAACGTCTTTCGTTTTACTTGTGGAATTAGAACTTCTTATCTTGTGTGCTTTCAGGTACTTGAAAACCGATAGTACAAGCCTGAACCCTGAGGGCCAGATCAAGGAATTTCTAAGCAAGGTATTCATGTCATTCACGTTGTTGGATGATTGTTTGGCGACTTGAAGTCACAGACGCATAGAACTGATCACACATTAGTTATTGTATCAATGAAAAGATTTTCTGTGTTTTATTTAAACTCCATGGTTCCAGGGATGGGTCTTATTTGCAAAGCGTACGTATCATCACAGCTTTCTCATGGGGCATCCATGTTTCTTGTGAATCATGGTCAATTTGTGCTTATCAAAAGTGAAATTCTGCAGGTTACATACCTACACGGGGCTTATGATGCCGATGAAGGTTATATCAGTTTGAACAAGGAGATTGGCCAATTTGAGAAGGAAGAGAATGATGAGGATGGTCCCACTCGTCGACTCTTTTACTTTGCTTTGCCCCCTTCAGTCTATCCGCTTGCGAGCGGAAGGATTCGGAAGTATTGCATGAATCAAAGTAATCTCCGCTTATCTCAAGTGAACTTATTTTTATTTCCTTCCTCTTTATGCTAATAATAGTTAGTTGTCTAGGTTCTGTCCATGAAACCTTAAACATCAGGGCACCATTTTCAGTTTCTCAAAAATACTTGTTCGCTGAGCTGAAAGCCTTAATCTTTTGTCTAGGAGTCATTTATTCTAATTTTATCTTTTATTTTCTTACTCTATCTTCAACAGAAGGATGGACAAGAGTCATTGTGGAAAAACCTTTTGGGAAGGACTTGGATTCATCTGAAGCCTTGAGCTCTGAACTAGGATCTCTCTTCTCAGAAGATCAACTTTATCGTATTGATCATTATCTGGGGAAAGAGCTTGTACAAAATATGGTATGTGTATTTTTTACTTTTTATAAATTTTTGCAAGACATTTAATCAATCTCACTCATCCTTGAGGTAGACAAGAGGTTTTGGGCTTCCAATCAGACTTTTGAATCGACTGTTGGAGTTGTTTTGTAATGAGGTGATGTGTGGTGATTTGTGCAGTTAGTCATGAGATTTGCCAACCGCTGCTTTGTACCTATTTGGAACCGGGACAACATTGCCAATGTCCAGGTACATAATACTCCTGACGTCGAAGCATGAATTTATCGAGATGCTGTATTTTTTTAAGTTAGAAAATTGGTAAGCTTTCATGATAGCATAATGATAGTGAAGTGTATTTTGGAACATCAAATCCTGGAATTTTGAATGAAAATATCTGTATCCCTGGTCTTTGTTCCGGATAGAATGCTCCGGTCTGAACTATTACCTCGTTAAGATTTACTGAGCACGTATTAACGTAGCGTTCTTTACATGATGTTTTGCAGTTTTGAGAGACTACTGTGCACATCAGTTGTACAGATACAACTCTGATGATCTTCCTGGTTATTCTTGCAGATTGTATTTAAGGAGGACTTTGGAACCGAAGGACGAGGCGGTTACTTTGATGAATACGGGTAGGTCACTTCAATGAATTTCATTTTCAATAGATTGATGTACCAGTTTCGCATTGCAGAAAGTTTTCAACGCGGGTGCCTCATTTGAATACTGCCGGAATGCCATATTGTGAAGTCATGTTGCATGCGGTTAACTGTGCATCTAAAGATATGTAGCAGTCACCAATTCTTTTTTTTACTGCAGAATTATACGGGACATCATCCAAAATCATCTCATGCAGGTTTGGATCAGAAGATAAGAATTATATTTGTTGATGAAGATCAGTCTAACAGGGACTGTCTGAAACTCGGAACTGGAATTCCGGGGACTCTATAATCCAAGTTGATTCTTCGCTGATGTGTGATTTTCATAGCTCAGTATATATCCAGTTCTCTGTCAGAGTCTGGAGAATCTGGAGAATTTTATTTTTATTTTTATGACAATCATGAGATGTGGCTACCACAACGCAGCTTATAAGGATATTTGTGTGAGGCAGGTACTGTGTCTGGTGACCATGGAAAAGCCAGTTTCACTAGATCCTGAGTATATTCGGGACGAAAAAGTCAAGGTGCGTTGAATCATTTTGGATTTTGATTGCAATCTTCGTGATATCACTGGCAAGTTCTTCACCTAGTTGCTTTGCATGAAACTTCAATTCTTAAAAGTCCAAGAAGCCTCATTCTTTTCTTGCAGTTTTGAGTAGCTCATGTGGGAATTTCATATGTCTAATTTTTTTAATTTATCTACCAACGTGATATATAGTATTCTTTACGAACTCTGGTTATTTATATATTTAGCCTTGTCTGAACTATATTTTTCACAATGTGATCAATCAAATTGATCATTTTAGAACTATAATAATCTCGGTCCTCTAGGGGTTAACCAATGTAAACGAAGCACCACGAGCATTATTTCTCCTCTGTTGAAAAGCTCATAATTTAATTTCCCAATGGGCAGGTTCTGCGTTGTATTGAGCCAATCAAGATTGAGGATGTGGTGATTGGGCAGTATGAGGGCTATAAGGATGACCCTACTGTTCCAAATGATTCCGTAACTCCTACTTTTGCTACTGTTGTTTTGCGTATCAACAACGAACGCTGGGATGGTATGCACTTATTTACCTGCAAGTCGCTGTCGAGTAGCTCTTATCTTTCTTTATGAACATTAGTTATCTTCTGCGGAAACGAAATGAATTGTCCCTGACTATATTCTGATGCATATTATATGCTTGTCGTAGGCGTACCATTCATCATGAGAGCTGGCAAGGCTTTGGATTCTCGAAAAGCTGAAGTTCGTGTGCAGTTTAAGGATGTTCCTGGGGACATATTTAAATGTGAGTATTTTCCTAATGCCGTTTTTCTGAGGTCAAATCATCCCCTTATTGAGACAAAAGAGAGGCTTGTCTCGTCTTTCGTCAATGAATCAGTGAATCACTGTTCATAACATTACTTACCAATGGTAGAGCTCACCCTTCGAGAATAGTGCCTTTATGCTCATTAGATATACTTTCCCTGCAGCTACTCTTTGTAACAAGGGATTTGTTTGCAGAATTTGGCATTTGATATCTGGACCCATTGTATGAAACCTTCACCCACTTAATGTTATCTTTGCTGTGCATAGGCAAGAACAAAGGTCCCAATGAGTTTGTAATGCGTCTGCAACCAGATGAGGCGATGTACATGAAATTAACGGTTTGTATCATTCTTCTCCATTTATTTGTAATCGAAGTTCTCTCAGTATTTCTTATCCATTTGTAATCTAAATTCTATCAAATTCTGTAAATTTTTTTCGAAATCAAGGGAAATATTGTTTCAACTTGTTATGTTTCGTACGTCGTCACTGGAAAAGACTAAGTTAACAAACAACGGAATGTGGATGACAGATGAAAGATCCGGGCTTGGACATGGATACGACTTTGAGTGAGCTGGACATGTCATATGCCAGTCGCTATCACGATGTCGTTATCCCAGAGGCTTACGAACGCCTGATTCTTGATACGTAAATACCTTCACTGTTTCTGTATCATCGATTTTAGAGTGACTATTGTTCATAATTGTTTCAATTGCCTTGGTGTGCCGCTACAGCTATTTAGTGTACGATGAACTATTTCGTAGTCCTATGAAGCATTAGGAACACCATGAATTAGTGTACTTATTAATCAACGTCACTCAGTTTTTGATCTTGTGGTGACCACTTGTCTGTGTGACTATTCACGTCATGGTGATCCTTAGTTACTTACCTTTACTAAATGAAATTCATGCACTCCATGGTACACTCTTTTGGTGTTACATTGAATCATGGAGCACACTAATTAGTATAACGATGAATCTGGGACAGGGCAGATTGTTCTATTCGAAGAAACACACTTGATAAAGTTTATACTAGCAACTTAGTACTGAGTGTCGTCTTCTTGTGGTTGCATATGTGCAGTATTCGTGGGGATCAGCAAAATTTTGTGCGAAGGGATGAGTTGCAGGTATTTTGATAAAACTAATCCCATACCTCATAGTCAACCTCAATTTTGGGGTGAAATTCTGATATTACACAAAAATAGTTGCGGAGGTGATTCTCTTAGTCCCTTGGTCTTTGTTGAAAGTTTGATATTAATGCTTTGTTTTGTAGACCATCTTACATACCGAATTTACCTATATCTGCTGGTGTTATTGTTCTGACGTATTTATTTGTAAACATGCCTAGGTTGCATGGAAGATTTTTACACCGCTTTTGCATCTCATCGATGCTCGGAAGCTCCCGCTGATATCCTATAAGCAAGGCTCTCGAGGTCCGGCTGAATCTGATGACTTGAATGCGCGTCTTGGATACGTGCGAACACCTGGTTACATTTGGAAGCCAGCTACATTGAGGGCAGGTCACGCAGCTTTGTGACTCTACTGTTCGTGTTATTAGGATACTGAGTGTGAGATATTTGAGGACTGAGTACGTTTGTGGGAATTTGTAGTGAGATCGTAGCTTCTCTAAAACGGACCTGAAAGATACCTGTGCATCCTGAGTGATGGTGAATCTTTTCACTAAAAATTAGGATGCGTTGGAAAAGTATGCACTTTTAAGTACGTGCATCTGATGTAGCTAGTCTGTAATGAAAATAACCTGTCCATTTATAATGGTAACATTGTAATCTCATCAGTTTTCAAACATCTATTGTAGTGTTGGAGAAGTTGGATGTTGAGGAGCAGGGTTCTTTCGCGAGGCTCACTGTTCCAAAAGAATCCGCTGTTGAGGAGTAAGTGGTTACCTTTATGAATATATATTGAGATTATGTGTGGACGATATAGTTAGGGTATTCTAATTCATTGAGTGTTCACTGTATCATGTTTTGCTTTGTTGCTTTTGATACGTAGAAAACGCAATGCATGATCTTTTGAGGTGGGATACAAATGATTGTGATGGCCTTGATCTATTTGTAACAAGTGGATAAGACACAGTTTAGGTTAGGTTAGGTTAGCTTTGTGTAGCATAGCATATAATATCTTGTATGTTTCATTACTAACCAATTGGGAAAAAGCCCCCACTGTTGCACTACTATTTGCAGTAATGCAACATTATACTTTCAATATTATACTGTGACCCCATTGAAACTATACTGCAACAGTACCGAAGCAATGGGGGATTACTTTCCTGATGCATGTCCTGTGACTCAACCTCAAACCGTCAGCCTCTCATTGCCAAATGTCAAAATCACTGATAACTTACATTGTGGATTGTCATACCTGTGACTGCCAAGTGTGGAGGCAGTGACAGTACTGTACTGTCCAGTGGTGGATTCGTTACCGTCATGGCAGGTTTTGGTTATCATCGTGTCATCTACGTTGTAAGTTATTCACTAGTTAACCCTTGAAAGGCCCTTGGGGTCCCTCTATACCACCCGTATTTAGCTTTATAACTCTTTAATTGTGGTTTAATAGTTGAGTAATGAAACATTTTTTTTTATCATGATCATTAATTTACTTTGTACTGAAAAATATATGGTCAATGTTTCCCTGATCAAATACTACCAAATAGATAATAAACTATATGGTTGCAAAGGGCTTTCAAGCCCTTCTAGGATTAACTATGGCAATTCTTTTCAAACAAAGCTACTATTCTTAAAATGGGGTCAAGGAGAATTGACCCATTCCTTGCATTATTGTGGAATTATGAATGTCTGTCCTTTCTGTCCTATTTGTGGTGGTTAATTTTATAATTTTCAGCCCCTCCCAACTGCACGAACTTATTCTAGTAGTGATTGGGGAAATGATTGTTACCAAAAAATCTTATAGTTGTGTGAATTGGTTCAATAAAAAATTATTTTAACCTCTACTAATTCAAAATAGAGTTGCTTTGGTAAATTAGTGTCACTCATTGTTAGGACAAATTAATGTACCATAATAATGACATTTAGTATTACCAACACTTGTTGATTTTAAAATGCTATAAACTTACTAGGAGCCTAGAAATCAATACTAGTCATAGAGGAAGATCTTAGTAGACAAAGTTGTTAAAAATATTGATGAAGAATAAAAACTTATAGCATTTCTAAATCAATTAGTGTAGGTAACATTAAATATCATTATTAATGTTTTTGGGGGTACTACAAATAGGAATTCTTCTTTTTCTTTTTTTTTAATATCAATGGTAAAAATTTAAAGCATTTCTAAGAAAGAAAACATTTGGAATTGGGTAGAATTTTTTTGACACCATTCTTGAATTTTCAAATGCCATTCTCTTCCAATTTGGAGGGTATCAAAATGACAGTTAAAAAATTGTATGATACTAAACAAAGAGTTTAGCTATGATAAGCCACCATTATAATGTTTAGCTAAACACTTTGTTAAGAACATTCTAAATGTGGTTACAAAGTGTTTAGCTATAACAAGCCACCACATTTAAAATGTTCTAAATGTGGTGGCTTGTCATACCTAAACATTTTTCCATATATCTTCAAAATCTATGAAGTCTTGACAATTTTGTTATTATAGTTTGAGTTGTGCTTCCAAAGTCTAAAGAATCAAACAACATTATAAAATGGCTTAACACCTAAAGGACAACAAGTTCCCATAGAGCTTTTTGAAGACTTGGGTAGGTTTAAATAAAGACATTTGGGGACAAATGAGAGTGAAATTTTTACCATAGATGCACTCTTGTACACTTGTAAATAATTTATGATATTTTTTTTTATTCTTTTAGATGCCTAGATCAAAAGTTGTGGGATTCAAAAGTTTAGGGGCAACTTGTGCAAGCACTAGTGCAAGTTGTAAATAACTTGGAACACTTGATATTTTGCAATCTATAAACCAAAAGGCCTGAATTTTTTTATTTACGTTCTCATATCAATACAGAAAAACAATGTCTTTTTGAAAATGAAAAAAAAATCCAATTTTCACTCAATGCACTAGAAATTCATTTGCATGAAAGGAGGCTATAAGAAGGTTTCCTCAAGGTTGTTCCCTAAGCTAGGAACCATCACAATGCTCACTAGAATATTAAAATTCTATATTTTTTTAAATCCATAAAATCCATAAATATTTTAAAAGAATTGAAAAATTAATTAAACAATATTATTTGGCATGGCCATATCTTGGCCACATCAGATTTTTTACTTTTGTAATTTTGGATTCATTTAACCCCCGTATAGTCCCAAACATGGTTTTTTAGCATTATAGATATTTTGGGCAGCTTACTAGGAGCGGAATTTTCAATTTTCTTTTTGAAATTTTCAAATAGCATGTGGTTGAGGAGTAGCTTTAAGGCCCAAAAATTTTCATAACTTTTGTAGGTTATAAAGTTATTGTATGATATGTAGTTTCTTTCCCAACTTAGGTAGCTCAGACAAATCAGAAAAAATCACTTTTTTCAAAAATAAAAATCTGAAATTGGGTTTCCAAGATTTATATTTACATGGAAAGCTTTGAATCATTCCATTTTGATCAATGAGGTGAAAGTTATGAAGAGTTTTAGTTTGCGGGATGTTATGGATTCTCTACTCTAAAATAAATTTTGAAGTCCTTCATTTAACTCAGTTTTCAACATTTTTTGAAAAAAAGAAAATCATAGGATGTAGATTGTTTATTACAACATTACAATCATTGGGATTTTCATTTTTCAAATCCATAACATAATTCTTAACAATTTAGTATTTTGAATCATTATCTACTTCTTTCTATTTACTATTTTTTTCCTATATGTTGTACAATTCCAAATGATTGGAATTTTTTCAAACATGTAGCCAATTTGTCTTGAAGAATGAATTCAAAGACTCACATCCATTTTGGACATTTTTTCATACAAATGTGACCTTATAAAGAGTAGCTGCCCAGTTTTCCGGTTTTTCGAAGGGACAAAAAAAATGATTTTTGTCAAATTCAAATGCTAATACCTTGCAATCTACATGGTGGAAATTTCTGAAATTTTTTCCACATGTTCTCAAACTAGATTAATACAAGATCCTATGGTTACATGTGTCCAAAAATGTTTTTATTTTTCTGAATTTGGTTCTTGTACTAGAGGTGCCAATATTGGAGCATATTTGGTGAAAACATAGTCAAAAACCTTCAAGGGTAAAGTATTAAGGTTTTGTTTTTTTCATTTTTCATTTTTAAAAATTATTTAAAAAAGTTTCCTGTGCAATTCAACCCTTAGAATTTGCTGATTTTTCTTTTTTTTCTTTTTTTCTTTTTTCTTCAGGGGTTTCGGCTAGTATTTTCCATTGCCAAGGAACTTGTCAAGCTTCATTCTTCTTCTAATGAAAATTTAGGAACAATTTTAGGGCCATTAGTTCAAATTCTAATGTGAAGTCATATTTTTAAAAATTTAAAAATTTTTCTTTTGGTACATGATTTGGAAAAGGAAATCTTGGCTTTGATCTTTGGGGTTTTCATTCTTCCAAAAATAGAATTCTCAAAAGAAAATGGAAATCTTGCTCATATAGTATTTTTTTTAATATCCTCTTAGAGCAAGATGATTTTAGGTATGTTAGATACCTCTATAATCTTTGAAAATCACTATGCAAGTAACTACTATAACTACTTATCCAATGGTCAAAGTTTTCAAAGTTGGATAGTGCCTTTTTTCTACAAAGTGGAATCAAACAATGATAACCTTATTGGGCAAGGCTCAAAATTTATTTTCTATTTACTCTAAATGTTATAATCTCATAATTTATGATATCAAATGGTTTGAAATTTTTTCACAAATTCCTATAGTAGATTAGTACAAATTTGTGAAGTTGGAAGTTTGATAAATATATATATTCCAATCATGCTTAATGTACTAAAAGTGACAATTTAGGACACTTTTGTGAAAATAGTCAAGGAACTTTAGGGGTTAATGTGGTTTTGAGTTAAAAAGCCTTGCTCACATGAAGTTGTGCTAGCTAGAATTGCTAGAAAATCTTGCCAATATTTAGTCATGTGAGGATATCTTCTAACATAATCTACATTAGAAGATTAAATTGTCCCAACTTGTTGTATTTTCAAGCCCATGCTCAAAATGTGAATGGTATCCACAAAACCCCAAAATCTACTCATAAACCACATTCTTAAAAAGAAGTCATACCTCAATGCAAAATTGCTAAAAAAAATTCTAAAGCTAAGATCAAGCGTTTGTATAGAAAATTCTTGGGTCAATAGTGAAAGAGATGGGGCTAAATATCCACAAGGAGTTTTGTGTGTGTCTATTTTTCTATCTATATGTATTCCATGGGTATTTTATGGAGCAATATTATTTTTTCCTTGATGAATTTAAAGCACCCTAGTTTTATATAATTTTGTCTATGGTTTCCAAACCAATTTTTTGATGTACCCTTTCTTACTTATAGATTTACATTATATTTTTTGGGGGTAACTTTGGGCCATTTTTGGTGCAATATCAAAACATCAATCACATACTAAAACCAAAAACTCCTAGCACAAGCTATCACTCATGAATTCTAGACCACATACACAACAATCCAACAAAAATATTGTATGAAAGAAATTTTGTAAAGATGAATAGCCATACAAATTTCACATATGCAAGACAAAACTAAAGTTAAAAAGAAAAGTCCTCAACTATTGTTTCACTTTGCAATTGACTCCACATAAGCAACTTTGATCCAAATTTCAAAATGATATTTCATTTCACTACAAAAAAACAAGGGTACAAATGACTGCAAAGAATGATTGCTACGAAGTCATTCTGAACAAATTTGTCTTCAGAATGACTAGAGGCCTTGAAGTCATAACGGACAAGTCATTCTTGAAATGACTGCGAGTATATTATCACCATCCATTTCAGCCTTGGATGAAGAATGGATGAGAGGGTCTACGTGGCTGATGAGGTGGACAAGCAAATTTTTAGGAAAGGTCAGGCAAATGCCCCTTTTCGAAGGATTTTTTGCTGACGTGGATGTCCATGTCAACCAATTATGTAGTCATTGTGCAGTTGTGATGGAGTTTGAGGGTTGCTAACATGGACATCCACATCAGAGTCATTTGTAAGTCATTATGTAGTCATTTTGTAGTCCAAGAGCCGCTGACATCGACATCTACGTCAGAGTCATGTGTAAGTCATTATGTAGTCATTCTCAAGTGGCATGGATTTAGGGTTCAAGTTTCTCTACAAGGGCATGAGAAGTCATTTTCTTATCATTTTCAATTCATTGAGATGTGGACAAAATAGACTATAATGACAATTACATGGGGAGTAGTCATTTTGTAGTCACATATGAGTACATTCAAACTTCCACAATGATACACCATATACAATACATCATATACAATACACCATATCCCATACACAATACATCATATTTTGCATACATGTTGGATGGCTTCCAAAGCTAGTGAATGTGTGAGTAAGGAGAGGAAAAATGACAAGCCCTTTATAGAAGTAGGATAGTAGGAGGCAAGACAAACCGTATGGGATAAGGAAAAACGCAGGAATTGTGTTAGAAGTAAAATTTCAGACTTCATTGAGACATAGGAGATTAAATTTTTTCAAAAAAAATTGTACTAATAAAAGTTGGGAAATCAATTTCACTTTCATCTCCAAAAATCCGTTTTAGATTTTGTGCCTCAAATCAAAAGTTATAGACAAATTTGCTAAAGAGATTAGAATAGATTAGAACATGATCAATACTAGGGTCACCTATTCAATTTTCCTAAAATAAGGAAGTATATAGTTGTCCTAGGTCTTCTCACTTCATGCAAGGAAAGTGTGATAATGACTACACAAGATGTTTACAAATTACATAATGAATCAAAGTGTACAAGGCACCGAAGTAGTAATAGAGTAGGTACGCAGTAGTCCAAGACTTATGAGTAGTCATTTGGTAGTTACAGGAAGTCATTCTATAATGGCACTAGAGTTGCGATGTTGTCGTCTGTGTAAAGGAGAAATGGGATTCAACAACTATTGTTGACTCCATCTAAATACTTTAGTATATATTTGTTGAGACCCTAGTAATTCAAAAGTAGTATAATGGCAATGGTGCAAGTTTCGAGAAATCATCATTGGCATATCAATAGGAATTTGGACCCTAAGGACAAAGACAATATATACCAACAAATGGAAAGGCCGGCCACCGACAATGCATGATTTCAAAGAAAAAGTTGTTAGTTGACTATAACAATACATGTATGTGCTATTTTAGTTGTTTGGCATCTTTTGATTCAGTTCACTGACAAGCTAGTTTGATCCCAAGGAGGTTCTGTATGAACAACATAGTCAGAAAGCATACTAGAAGGTCATCATTTTTTTAATATAATAGTCGTTTAGGAGTAGTTGCACGGTTGACTACTCCCACTGGTGGTCCATTCCATCGGAGAGAGTTAATTTAGTCAGTGCCATTGAATTGTTAGTGGAAGACAACTTACTAGCACAAAAGAGTACTAGAGTCTTCAATTGAAATTGGAGGTTTTAGTTGCCTTCTGAACTTATCTAATGTCTTTGTGAACTATCAATGAAATCCGTAGTACATGAGCGTTGCAGTCTAATTGTGTAACCGGGGACTAAGTTGCAATACTCAATGCACTCCAAATATCGGTTTGCCGTTGCTTTGGAAGTTATGACTTGCACATCACTAACTACGGTCACTTCAAGTCATTTTTTAGTAATATTGTAGAGGCCCTATAGTCGTCCAATGAAGGCACAAGGACATCAGAATTGTGGTATAGTCATTGCGCCCATGTGTAAACTCCGTCCATTAAGTGTCGTGAATCATGTGAAGCCACTATCATTTTCCATTCGCCTTAGGGTACAATGTTGTTGCAAGACCAATACCCTATCTAGTCATCCTCAGCTTCCATTTTTTGTTGAGTATTGATTATAGTGGTACCAGACCATAGTAGAAAATGTAACCCATGAACTTGTTGGCACCCTTTGCACCTTTGTTCCCCGATGCCTTCTAAAATCACCATGTGTGAGTGTTAATGTAATCTTGACGTAGTCGCCCATGAGTGACCCCCACTTGCGATGTTTGTGGATCCGTGTCTCCTACCTGACTACAATGCAACTCTATGACAGCACGAAGTCGCAACCGAGTATTGGGAGAATGGTTATCGTCCACGTCAAGGCGTTGATGTCCACGTTAGTAAAGCTAAACTTCCCAAAATCCTTGAACATGAGACCCTACAGTCATTTTCCAGTTGCGACGTAGTTGTGTGACAGTCACCATGTATAACTAGGTCATGACTGAGTCCTCCATGTAGGATTTCAGGCTTCTCCCGCCAGAAGCTTGACAATGGACTAGATGAAAAGGAATGTGGCCATTCGTCACTCCATCAAGTCTTCATCCTCCAGTCGCACTAACAACTAGGAAATGTCTTGAAGAAACTGGTGAAACCTGATTTGGTGCAATTATAGAGGGCGCAGTCATTGTTTAGTGAAACCAGACCCAAAGTCATTTACTGGCAGTCACAAATGTGCCCAATTTCTTGTAGTGGGAGTTGATTTCCCCGCTCCGATGCTTGATTAGAAGAAAGTTGAGCTTGATTATTGCTTTGTTTAGGTTTTCTCTTCCTTCCTCCCTAACTCCTCCTAATGTTCCCACCACCAGACCCAAACTTTTCTACCTTGAATCCAACCTCCCCGAACCTTCTAATTTCTTCCTACCCCTTGGATCTCTTCTCCAATTCTCAGCTCCATGGACACCTCTCCAATTCCCAATCCCTAATCCCCTTCTCTGATTCCCAACCCCTAACTTCCTTCTTTGATGTTGTTGACAATTGGGCGAGTGGATGGTCTTGGTAGTTGGATCCATCAATTGATTTCTCCTTCTATTTTTATTGACGAAAAATGGAAGGGATTGAGAAGGGGTTCTAAATGACCTACAAGGAGGTCAAGAGGCTAGCAATTCCGAGGAAAGAGAGAATTTGGGCTCAAGGGAGGTTGTTTGTATGGTCATATGGTTGACTCCCTCTCCTATTTCTAGTTGGGACACTTTTGAATTTTTTTTACTAAACTTTGAATAGTTCTCAATACATTTTGGAAACTAATTCTTAAACATGGACCCATTGGGGGTTTAAAGTCTTACCATGAAGTGACCTTAATGCACCACTAAGGCCCTTTGACCCTTAGGGGGTTCAAAGCTCCACCATCTTGGCGGAACCCACCAAACTTCACACAAGCTTGATTTCACTAAGCTAAATGGAAGGGACTAAAGAACGCTTAGAGACTATGGGTTAGTGATATTTGAGTTATTATGGCATCAATACTCAACTAAAGGCCCCTCAAAGCATCATCACCAAGACATATAGGGGGTGGCTTTAGGGTTAGTACACAAACAAGAAGGGAGCCCCAAAACCCACTCCAAGGATATTACAATACCACAACTTCTCGAAAGTTAAATGGAAATGAACTCTCAGGGCTCGCAAAGGATTTGGGATGGTTCGTGCAAAGGAATAAAAGTACAAGGGACCCACAAGACCTCAAAAGCTCAAAAAAACCCCGGCCAAAAGTGCCCCCAAAACACCGTTCCAAGGTTTTTGGCTTAGAACACCAAAATTCCAACATAAATTGGACCTAACGGACTCAAATACATCATTGGTGGGTGGTTTGAGAAGAGAAGGGGTGCCCTTTTATACTCTTTTCCAAGCACCCACCTCCTCTCATTCATCTAAGGTAACCCTATCATTTTGGATTTTTATCCTCACCCTCAAGGATTTTCACTTTTACACTGGTTCATAAACCTAAGTTTTGGAGATTAAGTCCAAATCACAAACAAATTGCACCATTGGCTTCAAAAGTCCATTTTTAATCTCAAGAAACCCCCTCTCCATTTTCTAACTCCATAATCTCGATGAAACCTAGTGCCAACTAAATGCCAAAATTAGATAGAACCCAACTTTGGGAGTTTGACTTTTTTGAAAAAAGTAACTTATCTAGGCTCTAAAGTAGGTATGTCGGAGTAAGAAATAACCTATCTTTGACCTTATTTTGCTTCTGTATGCTCTCGATCCACTAGTCAATTCTATCGTAATCTTTAATTTATACCGATTGTAGGGGAATCTCGTAAGTTTGGGTACTTTTGACTATTGGAATGTCCTAAAACTTGTTGGAGCCTCTTATTAACATAAAAAAATTTAATATAATTTTTAGTGAGATTTTACCGCTACCAAAGGTAATTTCTAGGAATTTCCCATCGTAGATTGCAGTTGTTGACCGTCAATTTCCCGTCGTAGATTGCAGTTGTTGACCATGCAATTATAGAGGGCACAATCATTGTTTAGTGAAACCAGACCCAAAGTCATTTACTGGCAGTCACAAATGTACCCAATTTCTTGTAGTGTTTTCATAAATTCTAAATATACTAAACCCTACCAAAGGCATCAATTACTATACAATTAGCAAAACGATAGTGAAACAAATGTAACACCAAATTCTACATATGCCACTTCCTACAATTCTATCTACAAATTTCTTTGTAAACATTAAATTGATTGCATGAAAAAGTTCAAAAGAGGAGAAAACTAGACTACCTTACTCTAATCCTATTTCCCAACAAACGTATAGAAAATGAAACCAATGCATGCAAAAATTAGAATAAAATAGACCAACACTTTTATAATGCTCATGTTTAGAAATACTATGTGAAGAGTAAACAAAAATAAAACATTTCATGACACAATTCACACATTGTAACCTACAAAGGAGACCAAAAAACTCACTCACTTTTGCAAAAAAGACCAAAGATCAAATATTTCATTTGAGAATATTGGCACCCTCTAATTGTATCCAAAGGTACTTGAAGCAACTTTCAATGCTCTTCACAAGCCCAACATACTCTATGGTTTGCATCTTGGCCCCCTAAACTCATGAAACTATAGAGTTTGACTCGGAAGGAAGCTTGACTCAAAATGCAAAATTCAACATTGAAAACCCTTATAAAAGTGATACGCTCATACCCCTCACACAATGCAAAGACATGAATACAACAACTAGCTCAATAAGAAGTGTGAAAGAAATGTGGATAGCAACAAAAGAAAACTGTCAAGAAATCAAAGATGGAAATCCAACAACATGTGCAACTAAAAATTTTGGCTTGCACTTTAGCTAACCCTAAAAAATTCAGAATCTAAAGTGACAATCTAAAGCTAGATGAAGAGTCAACATACTAATAATTATGTTGTCAATACAACTTTTATTATTATTAACCCCTAAAGGACCATCATGTTGTTTTTTGCTACATAGCAATTTTGGGCAAGTACATGTGATTGGAGAATTCTATATTTTTGGCCCAAATTTCAAGAGAAGGTGGGGACGAGGAATATCTTTCATATGCACAAAATTTCATGACATTTGGAAATATGGGTCAAAAGTTATGGCCTAATATGTTTCTTTTTTTCGTAAATGGGCAACTCAGGCAGATTAGAGAAAATCAGTTTTTTCATAAACAAAAATTCTAAATTGGTTTTCTAGAGTTGTAAATACGTGGAAAGCTTTGAATCATTCCATTTTGATCAATGAGTCAAAAGTTATGAGGATTTTTTGTTTGGGGGCAATTATGGATTCTCTACTCTAAAATAAACTTGAAAGTCCTTTATCTTATTCAATTTTCAATATTTTTGGAAAAAAACAAAATCTTAGGATGTCAATTTTTTATTACAACATTGCAACCATGTAGATTGGCATTTTTTAATTCCATAATTGAATTCTTAACAATTTAGTATTTTGAATCATTCTCTACTACTATCTACTTACTATTTTTTTCTTTTATGTTTTACTATTCCAAATGATCTGAAATTTTTCAAGAATGTGGCCAACTTGTCTACGGAAAAGAATCCAAAAAAGAACCACCATTTGGGACATTTTTTCACAGAAAAGTGAACTTGTGAAGTGCAGCTGCCCTGTTTTTTGCAGGGCCCAAAAAATGATTTTAGTGAATTTGAATGCTTATATATTGCAATCCACTTGGTGGAAATTTCTGAAAATTTTGCCTTATGTTCTCAAGTCAGCATACTACAAAATCCTAAGGATACATGTGTCAAAATTTATTTATTTTTCAAAAATTCAG
Source organism: Straminergon stramineum (assembly GCA_963920665.1). Classification (NCBI taxonomy): domain Eukaryota; kingdom Viridiplantae; phylum Streptophyta; class Bryopsida; order Hypnales; family Calliergonaceae; genus Straminergon; species Straminergon stramineum. The sequence goes on along the minus strand of OY987270.1, from coordinate 10,581,279 downwards.
TACTTGTACTAAAAATAGCAGTTTTGGAGCATTTTTGGTGAAAACATAGCTATAGAACCATATGGGTTAAAGGTACCCCTTTCTTATTTTTACATAAAAAATTAATGAATCCTATTTAATAGAACCCTATAGTGTTTATAACCAATTTTTTCCATTACTAGTTTACTACATTATAACTAGTATTTTCTAATTTTTAGGTTTAATAAATATAAAATATCCCTTATTAGATCTCTCATGGTTTGTAATTTTCTAGTCACAATTAACTACCCTATTACATAGCTAAGTGGCATGAAAGAATTTCGAAATTGCTCTTGCAAAGATTAAGTATCTTAGTCACATTGGATTGTTGTAATAACCTTGCACCTAAAAGTTGGAAAGCAATTTGTAAGATTCGAAGGGAGATGCCTCTAATGTGGGTTTGTTGGATGTAGCTCTAGACTTTTAGAGTGCAAAACTTGTTGCTATAGTTAGGTTTGGGGAGGTGGTCCCAAGATTGTCTAATTGGCAAATTTCCCTCATTAAAGCCTTACTCTAATGTAGCTCGTCTTCCAAACCTCCAATACCTATGCCCTATCCCTAGAAGCCACCTTACACCTCAATGACCAACTTTCTAGTAGGGTTAAGAAGTATAACATAAAGCTCAATTTATAGGGAGGGACAATAGATATTAGGGGCATTTATTTTTTTTAAGGAGTGGGATGAAAAGGATATTTTTCCTAATTTTTTGAATTTTATATAGGCCACTTTCAATTTTGGTGTGTCACAAGTTGAGCTTTTTTTTTGGACTAGTGTCCCATGTGTTGGCTTCATTTCACAAGCTAGATTTTGGAGGGATAGACTTATAGTGGTCAAATTTTGATAGATTTGGTGAAATTTCACCAAAAAAAAAACCCTAGTCACAAGATACTTAAAATGCCATGTGGACGTTATGTACATGACAAATTTATATCTTGGTATGAGAGTTGGGGTAGAAATCCTATGTGAGTGTCCAATCTAGCAAAACTAAGCGATTTTGTAAAATAGTGCCACTTGTCATGTTGTGATTGGTAAATGGTGACATGGACCTTTCAAATTTTGACGTAGAAGTCCAATTCAAGCACCACTTTGCCAAATTTGACCCTCATGTACATATGGTAATTAAATATGGAACATACAATGGTAGCAATTGGTAACATCAATTATAATGAAATGGTCATAGGGACAATGATCAATTGTATAAACATTAGAAGTTCAACAATTAATTGATGACCTACAATCACTAGGATTGGAGGAATTGTTAGAGATAATTGTACAATTTTATGCTTCAAGCCTCTAGAGTGGATGTTTTTTTGTCCATAATTTTTGGGTCATGACTATGGTTCATAACGAAGGTGCATAAAATACACTAATGAGTGAGAGTGTAAAATTAGTATAACCTACAAAATTTTATTTTGTACAAATTGGTTTAATATAATAATATTTTGGCCTTTAATAAGTGTTTTATTTATAGTGTGGCTTTGGTAAATTAGTGTCAAAATCACAAATAAGACTAATCAATAAACACTTATTTGTCTAAAGAGTGCATTTAACATAAAATTGTCAAAGTTACACTATTTTGAATTAGTGCACATTGAAATATTACTCTCTTGTAACAAATTTCACAAATATGAAATTTTATGGTGACCCTAATTTTGTAGGTGATGCTAATTATTTTCTCTCATCAATAGGACAAATCAATCTAGTCATTCTAGTACCAAGTTTTTTCATACTTTTGGAAAATTAGTTTAATATTAAAAACCTTCCTTTCCCCAATGAATGTCTATTAGACTTGTTTTGGGTTAGGTTTTAGTACTAACTTAGCTAAAAATGTGAGTTTAAAGCTAATAATTAGAATTTGAAATCACTTATGAAGATTATACATATTGACAAAAAAATTTGTTTTAAATAATAGAATATTTTCTTTGCTCTTTGTGCTCAAAGAAGGATTCATTTTCTATTGCAATGGGAATCATAGATTTTTTTCTTGATATATTATCAATTAACTAAGAGACCTTCAAGTTAGAAATGGAAAATTACTAGATCATAGTATTTTCTAAAATTACAAACATAAAAATATATATATTTGTGTTTGTATCTTTTGGAGATTTTTTGGGTTTTGATTTCTTGGAATTACTATATGAAGAATAGCGTCTAATTTTTTCCACTTTTGGTCTTGCAAGTTAGAAAAATTCTAAAAACTTATTATTTTTATATTACAACCTTTATTTGGCACAAAATTAGCATGTGATTATTGCAACAACTCTATACTTGTGCAAATACGTAGAGTCATACACTTATGGATTGTGTATACATCTAAACAAATATTTTGATCATGGATAGTGAATTTAATTATTTAAAGCTTTGTGAATTCTCAAAGTAGAAATTTGAAGACTTCTTGAAATTCAGTAATATATATTTGTATCTTTGAATCTTATTCACAAAGATTCAAGATCTTTTCACTATATATTTCCTAACTTTACCTTCATATTGTAGCATAATTCACCATCCATAATACGAACTTCGGATACTAAGAGGTCTAGATATCTTTTCAAGAATAGGTGAAATTATAAAACATTTGTACTATTTTGCATCACATGTTGTGCATATGATACAAAATTGGGCATAATTTCTAAGGATTTCTCATTATAATTGGAATTCATATTAGAGGTGAACTATATCCATACCTTAAGTTAGGCTTTTTGTTTTGTTTGTTATGTTGAGATCTCCCAGACTATGTATCCCCCATTTGCGTGCTTCATACCGTTGAAAAGCCATTGGCAAGGAGGGGTGCACGAGCTTTGTTTTGTGACCTTCAAACCTATGGTGTAAAAGTTATTGAATTTTGGAATTTTTATGAATAAAAAAATTAGAAAAATACCTTTACTTTTGATTGTGGCAACGGCACAAAGCACACTAGTATTGCCTAAGAATACATATTTTTATGTAATTTCTAAAAAATTAATATTTTTATTCAATTTCTCTAATGTGTTACACTTTTGGTTTCAGAAGTTTCTTAGTACTAGAATGAGTCTAAAATGGTGATTTTTCCTTTGAAATTTCAATACCATGTTCCTCTACTAAATTTGCAATATCAGTCAAAGGGAATTAAAAATAAATAAAATTTATTGTCTTCCATAGAGATGCATATAATGCTTTGTTTGTACACATTTCTAAACATCAAAAAAATTCCTTTCTATAATTTTTTTGGTGAAACCTTATCTTCATAAAAAATTTTAAAATGTTTTTTTATTGTATTCTTTTAATATTTTCACTATATTCTATCAATTTTATTTTAAAAAAATAAAAATATCAATTTTTGGGTGTATAACTTTTGGAATAAATTTTTTTAAAACCTCAATTTTGGGGAATATGTGAATTGTAATGTTATTCTATTATTTTGATTTTCTTGGGGTTTTTTTCAAAAGCTTATAGTACTTACAAGTTATAATACTACTTCCAAATCAACAAGTGTTTCTTATTTTTTTTTCTTCATCCTAATACTAGATCTCTCTAACAAAATGACTTGCAAGTGTTGCTTTGGGTTTTTTCTTTATTTTTTATCTATGTGCAAGGAGATCAATGTAAAAGGTTGTATCATATTTTGAGGTTTGTTAATTTAATATGCATTTCTTAACCTCTCTAACATAACATTTTGTGACTATAAGATAGGGGATGTTTTACTTCCTAGAATTTCAGGTTCCTTTCACTATAGAAAAATTATGAATTCAACCTTGTTCATAAATTGTCGACCACTATGCAGGGAATAATCTTAGATGTAATTCTTGGTATGTTGACACTATAGAAGGGCCCCTTATCTTCCTTCTCAAGAATGTTATGAACAAATTTGGTAGCTATCATTCCAAATACAAATTCTACTATCACATTTCTAAATTTGATTATTGATGGTAACAAATAAATTTCAATGTTTTCCTTAAATGAGAAATTGATTTTGTAACAATGCTCCAAATTTTAGATCTCCAAGAAACACTTGTAGGGCTAAACTAATTTGTCCTATTAGTGTGTGTGACATTAAGTTTACAAAGTCACACTATTTGTAAAATAATGAAATTAGTATATACAATATAATAATATTGTAGTGTACTAATATCCAAAAAAATTATTTTTTTATATGTAGTGACTCTGATTTTGTAGGTGATACTAATTTCGTCCCTTTACTAATAGGACGATTCAATTTACCATTTCATCCATTATTGCTTCATAGGGGTCTCATAACATTATTAAGCAATGTTGCAAGGGGGGGCCCATTATTCTCCCCCAAATCTAGGGATTGCCCTAGCAATTTCATTCAAAGACTACTTGAATGCATTGTAGATTAGAATGGAAAGATTCAACCACTCAAGCATTGCGAAATTAAATTGAAGTCATAGCAAAAGGTACCTTGGTAGAGGCATACACCTTCCAACAAAGGATACTAAGGGAAAGCTGCAAAGGATTGTGTCTATAGTAGTGCAACAAGCTAAATGCAAAGGTCCAACTAAGGGTGAATGTAAAAGAAGACCCCCTATTTTGTGCTTGATTAATCTATTTTCTATTAACCTCTCGTAGTTGATTTGGGGCCTTTGATTGCAAATATGAATTCAAAATTTTCAAATTTTATCACATGTCGCAAATAAAACATTCTTGCATTTTTCCTAGGGATAAAATGTGGAGGCTAAATGGTCTCTACATTTAGCTCGTTGCACTACTATGGTAGAACCAATCATTATCAACCAAGATCCTATTGACAACCAATAGGATCTCTAAATATTACAAGTGGTTGGGATTCATTTCCATGATGAGTTTTTTGAATGGTTATAATAAGGTCTAGAGTTTGATGGCCTGGGGTAATCTCGGTAACAAAACATGATTGCTAGGGGTTACATAAATTATAGCATGAGCTCTTGGAAATGGTGGCAGGTATTATATTTTTGGTCACATAATGAGCTATAGAGTAGTTTCTTGAATTCAAAAAACTTGTCAGAGATTAGTGGTTGTACTCATGGATGGTAATGAACACGCCAACTTTTGGGCCATCACTTCTTGGTTTCAAATAAATTTCCTCAGTTGTCATAGCATGTGGGTATGGAAGTGTCATACCAGATGTCCTTGATTTTTATTGCTCAAGTGAGTAAGATGTACTTTCACAATGAGTAGTTATGGAGGACTCTGTATATTGAATATGACTATAGGACAACTTTTGAATTTTAGGAAAAAAAGAACGAAAAATAAGCAATGCCTATCATTTCTATCGTTCTACAAGATAGAAATTTTACATCACCTTCTACTCTTCCAAATCATGCATAGAATGTAATGGGTGATTCTACTATATAGATGTAACCACTACAATTGAAGCAATGTTTTATTTTTTGGCAATTTTTCATCAATTTGCACCAAAATAATGGCCTAGCACCAGAATTTTAGAACATAATTAGAGAAGTGCGGATGAAAGTGAAAAAAAACTTCAAATTTTAAAAAATAAAATTGAATGAAATCACCAAATTGTAGATGAAAACAAAATTATGGATATGTAATATGTACTAAAGTACTAGTGTGATATTTTCTAACCAACATGTAGATGAATGTTGAAATTTGGAGCACCACTATAACATCTAATATCGCCACTTCACTAAAACAAAAACAAAACAAAAACAAAAACAAAAAACAAAAAACAAAAAACAAAAAAACCTGCTGCAGAGGACTATGTCCAGTAGCAATTCATAGGACATCCACCTCAGCCGCCACGTAGATCCAATGACGTGGAAATGATCCTAATCAGAAAGCCTAATGTCTGAGGTAGTGGCCAATCCCTGTCTAATTACCGCTAGCTCCACCTTCCGCAATTCCTTTAAACGAAGCTGATCTCCTTCGTCGCGGATTGAATTTGCAAGTGGAGGTGCTCTTGTGAGGAGCTTGATTTCGATCGAAGCCAAGCCAAGCCAAGACCATGAGGGACGATGAGGGCAAGGGCTTTCTGTGGCGCCTGCCGAAGCTGCAGACGCACGATTGGGGCAAGATGGGTCCGGCGTTCGGCTACGGCATCGGCTGTGGCGTCGGCCTGGGAGCCGGCATCGTTGGAGGTATGATGTCGAGCACGTTCGGTGGATTGGAAAACTCGTGGTTCGAAGTTTCTTTCAGGTGGAATTTTGATTTGGACGGCCGTGCAAATGGTGGTGTGGATATTTTTGAATTGGGTTGTTCGATTGGAGTTGCGGAGGATTTTTTTCTTGATGAGTAGAGCGTGAAAAGTGAAGAAATCCGAGCAGGTAGGGTTGCGAAAAGGAACGTCCATTTTCGAAACGAATTGAGCAAAAGAATATGAAATTTGTTGTTGGCAGATTGGTTAATTTTAGGGTAGCTCCTGTATTTCGGAATTAAGTGTTTTTTGAAAGCGCGTGACCATCTCGGACATTGCATTCGGATACACTCTACCCCCCTCATTCTGACTGCTTCTAACTGCTTGGGAGACAGTCACAGTACAACTCAAATAGTTTGAATGTGAGACAAGTGTGCTACAGGAATGATAGTGTGAAGGATATTCCAGAATGTTATTGAAGAGAGGGTCGGATCAAAGAGGTCTGAATGTAGAGTTGACGCTGAAATCTCATAGTGACAAATTGAAATTGGTCGAATTTAAGATACACGAGGCAGCTTGGAATCAGCAATTGCACAGACTTTGGAAATGATTGTTAGGCTGTTTCCAAATGTGCTCTTGAAAAATTCTGCTAGTCGGCAGTGCTTCGGCAAGTATTTTCTTGATCATCAATTTTAAGAACGAATGGACCTGCTCATTTGATTAAAGCGTGCAAGATTGGTAATCGAGTGGCACGTCGTCGGGAAGAGAAGAATTTCATTAATCTGCGTAGAATCTTATTTCTTGCATCAGGATTTTTTTCTGTTGACGATAAACCCTAACCTGTTGCTAACCAGATCGATCTTCAAAATTTCCAATTACTACGAGTTATTAGCGTGAGAAAAATGGACATCCAGTAGAGTGACCGGTTTCGGTTTTTACCGGACTTACAAATGTTGTATGTTCGAACCCTCACAACGTCAGGGTTGCAGGTTAGGCCTTCATGATGTGGTGTTTGACATCTGATGTCTGAAGTTTTATTAGATGGGTGTCGGAACATGTTGTGTAACCGTGTTCAAATATTGTGGAATATTCTTTAGTATTCGAAGAGATTCTGTGTATAGTTAAGAATGTCCTCGTGTGACAGACTAGGAGTCTGTTTGATATTTCAAAAATGCTAGACGTTGTGTTTGTCTGTCTTGGAACACAACCTTGCATACAAACACACAATATCTGTAAATAATCCAGTATCTACCCAGAGTTACATGAGGAGAAAGAATTCAGTGTCATTGTGTGTGATAACTTCTGGCTATCTTTCTTGTTGTGGCTCTACCTGATCTCGCTAGCATTCCATCTACCTGTCTGCCTTCACATTTTAGAACTTCTGCGATTCTCATGCGCTGTTGATATACTTTTTTGGAACGCAGGCGCAGGGGTCGGCTTAGGATTCCCGGGTTTACAGGTCGGATTTGGAGCAGGAGCAGGATGTGGAGTGGGAGTTGGATTCGGATACGGTTTGGGCAAAGGCCGAGCTTACGATGACAACGGCACGTACAGTAACATCGGACGGGTGCCGAAACGCCCGACTGGTAGTATTGCTGGCTCTACCGGGTGAGTGTCGACGTTTCCCCGTCTCCCTTCTGCTGGTTGGTTTTCCCTGTTCCGATTCTCAGGGACGTTTTAGATTGCACAGGTCGAAGCAACAAGCTTGAGAGGACAAAAAATCCTTCACCAATGAAGCTTGTTATTTCAATCTTTTTACTCTGACATGTTCAATCCTAAGTGGCTTGTATAATCTATTTCTTTTTTGAAATGAAGTTGCAGCCTCTACTTCAGCCAACCATTATTCAACTTCTTGCTAGTGTTTAGAATCGAATTTTCCAAGAGATGTTCTTTGTGGCTGTAAATTTGATGACTCCTTGGTGTCACTGACATTTCTTATTGTAGGGCGGAGATTGGTGCTATTGTGGATGACCTCGTCTCCGGGTTGAAGAGGGCTCTAGATGGCATTCAGAGCAATGATGGAAAGAGGCCATAGAATTTGTATTGTTTCTATCATGGTTGTGTTTTTATACTAGAGGTGTTAAATCTCTTTGTATAGATTTTCAACCAAGAGGTTGTACATTAACTTGTAATGTTTGAACCACATGACTATTGGTCTTTTTTTTATTCCATCCTATGTGGTCCATGTTTTCCCACACCATTCAAGCATACCTATTTGTTTGATTTTTTTTTGTCTCTAGAGAGTAAGTAATGGTTTAAACATGTAGGAAGATGAGGTATCCAATGAAAATGAGACTAGTGAAAAGCAAAAGTGTGCCATATTGGGGACCTAAGGAATCAGTTTCTTGTCTAGCATAATAACGACTTGATTATAGAGATGGTACCATGCAAAGCTCATTGAATATTTTTTTTTTTCAAATATGCAATCTACAAGAATTACAGATTCATTTGAAAACTTTACTTTTATATATGCAATAGAGGCTTGGAATTAGTCTCTTGCTCTTTGAATAAATTGCGTGACAAGGGTTTTCAGGGATGTTTATGTCTGAAATACTTCTGAAAGCTTGCTCAAGTGATTAAATAGTAACACTACCGGTACTTATGGAGACCTCAACAAAGCCAAATTATTTATGCCACAAAATAGGATTACTGATCAATCACTTTTGAAATACGTAACATACGCACAGTCAAAGGCCAGGGCCAGGGATGCGAAAGATTGCGTCCTTCCAGGGGAACTACATGACGTGCAGTCAAAAGTCAGTTCATTCTACAGAGATGCGTATGATTTTGAATTGCTGTAGGGTAACTTTCATAATCTGCCCTACTTTCTCGAGTAGTACCTCAATCCAGGTTCGTGATTTGGAAGACTCTGGGCAATAATTTTCCGTTGGAGCTGAGTACCTTGAACGCCTGAATCTCGGATAGCTTGTAGCCACTGAAGTCTCAAATGTCCATCCACGAAGGACGTAACTGTTCATGTTCTCGAATTTCATGAACGCCATCTCCGCCTTTGAAAGAGAGGCCTTCTTCAACCCATAGACGAGATCGTCGCTATTTCTAAGAGGACCTGATGTTCTTCGACCTGATGCATGTGCCTGCACTCATACCTCACCGGGAATATCATTATGTTGTCCTTCACTATATCCGGAGTCTATAGATGAAGGCATAATATAGGTTACCCTTCTGAAATATAATCTAAAACTAGTGCCCAGTCAAGGTGTCAAATTACTGGATGTTGAATCCTTCGTAACTAGGTTAAATCTGTAATTTCTGTAGCTTCCGATGCGGGACAAGCACTAAGTGCATAGCGGATTACAAATGTACAATAAAATTTCTGCAAGCCACTGCAAGCTCCACAAGATTGGAGTTACGCCGACTTACATATCCGTCAGAAAAGAAAAGCCGAACATCAGTACGTGTTCAGCAGTAGGGACTTGAGAGACTTTGCTTTCACGAACGGTCGGCGTTCATCATATGCCAGTTCGTCGTCTGTAAATGGGAGACAATCGCTTGCCGTGACGATGGCGTTCGGCACGAAACGTGCATTGAGGAGATATCTGGACGGGGAAGTCTTTTCTGCAACGATTGGTTCCGTGTCAATTTTCGATCTCTTCCGACGACTCTGAGCCCTGCAAATCTGTTCTCGATGATACTTGCACATAGTATACCCGCCTTCTGCCGGCCGAGAGCACCTCCAACCTTTCCCGTCGTCGCGCTTGCACTGAGATTCGCTTTGGCCCGTCTGAGTGACATTCTGTGACTTCGAGGCGCTTGAGCTGGCTTTATGGTTCATCGTTGTGACGTCCGTGTAGTTTGGCCCAACTTTTGATCGTCCGAGTAATCCCTTAGTCTGGTTCTGAGCTGCCTCCTGATTTCCGCAATGGATGGATGGGGTTTCACTCAGTTCGACAACACCCGAACAAAGCGAATTGGAGTAGCTCTTCTGCATGTTCTGTAACTGTATCGCAGCTTCTATCATGTCGCTGCTTGAAACCGTTTCCCCACGACTAATTTCTGAGTCTCCTATGATCAACGATTTATTTTCTTCACCAGCAGGAGCAAGCTGTGACACGATTCTCTCTCGCTCTTCGAGTTCTGCGAATTTGGAACTATTACGAAATGATGTAGCCACTTGCACAGTCAATCTGTCATCTCCTTCATTTAACCCCGGGAAGACTTGCTCTAAGATCGGGGCAACACCATCATGACCATTCAGACCAGCATTAGCTGCTCTAGAGCAGATTGGAAGTAAAGATTGCTCCAACAAATCCGGCTGATCAGATGTGCTGCAGATCGCCCCCGTTGTGACGGCTGGCTTATGCCTGGTGAAGACAGATTTCGTCCTCGGCGGTGTACCTGTCAATTTTCTCAAGATCAGATCGACATCTGAATATGAATACTTCAAGAGTCAGTTCAATTCGCTCATGCTGAACGCCCCGCACATTCATGATCCGACTAATTCAATCGGATAATGATAACTGTATTATGAATCAATGCAATACTTAAATTAGAAATACGACTCTAACTTAGGATGGCCAGTGCGAAAGAGAGGGACTGGTTTTATGTCTGTACCCTATGGGAGAGTAGCCCATGTACGAAAGGGCGAACAGAAGTTCAGAAAATTAAACTGGGAAGAATGAATGTGCATGTGCATTATTTGAGATGAACTTGAAACCTCAAAATTCGTAGCTCAATAATGTGAATGTCAATAAACAATTACCTTTGTCGTGAATTAATGAGCGCTCGTTGAAATTGTCGTCAGCTGAAACCCTGCCCTCCACCATTTACGAAAGTCAGTGCCATCGCTCTAAGTCGAGAAGGATATGTTATCTCTCAATCTTTGTCTGAATATATTTATACGAGTTCCAGAGGGCTCAACATGTCTTGTAGCCGAGTGGTCTTCCTAGTCTAAGGGACAACATCTAAGGTTCCAATTCTTGTGAACATGTGTCGATCACAGCTATGGCACCTGAAACAGCACCGAGTAGTGGAAATAGCCAGCAATGCGGTTTCCACAAGAAAATAAAATTGGTCTTAAGTAGAGGACGTACCTGTTCTTCTCTAGATCATGTTCTAGACATTTATTTCTCACCGGAGATGCGCCGTTTGCATGTTCCTGTCGCAACATGGAAGACGTCATGCTTGTCAGTGTTGCATGCAGACAATGGACCACTGAAGCGACAAGCACACTATCCAATTAAGGTATGTACTGAAGAAGCAGCTATCAACACAGTTGGACTGAAGTGGCAGCAATTAACCAGTAACAAACGATAATAGTGAGTCAAGCACGTGAACCGACATTGCTAACTCATTTCTCAATGCCAGCCGAGAGTCTGGGAGTTACAACAGTTCCAAAACTAAACCGCACCCCCCGAGTCCAACTTCTGCCAAAGACGTTGATAACATACAATTCAACAGCGCACTGTCTGTAATTTGATGCTAATTCTAGAGTCCGAATTTCGGAAAAACAGTCTCATAAAATAACTCAAATCGCGTGACACCAAACCGACTCTAATGACGTGGTAACTACTAACTACACAACGCAATTACCAGTACCAGGTACTTGACGTTGTCTGCAACCGGGCGCGGAGCAGCAGCAAGCGCGACGAGACGCAGCATCGCCTGATTCGCCTCGACGTCCGGCTCCTTGACATCACTACATCCTTTCTCCCGCTGAGTCACGGTCGACGCCTCCTGCTGCTGCTGCAAGAAGGGACGATCGGAAGGCGCCAGCGGCAAGCACCGATTCCCCTTCCGGATCCTCATAGCGAAGAAGCAAGGGAAAAATAAAATAAAAGACGACTTCAGCGAGGTACGAGAGAAACAAATAAAAATTAAATTAAAGGCGCGCGCGGAGAAAAGTCGATCAATGGCGATTTTAAAAGACGCAACAAGAGCGGAATAAAAAGCAAAACGCGGGAGAGATTGCAACGAGGCTCCGCTACGCCATGAACGAAGAGAACGCCAAAGCAGGAGCAGCAGTCACACTCAAAAAACAGCAACAACAACAAAAACTCTAGAGCGCGGGTGCGGCTGCAGGTACAGCAAATGGAGGGAGATAAAGGAGGGAAGCAACCCAGGGCCGACTCCCAAAGCAGCGTTTTGAGAGAGAGAGAGAAAGGCGTGGCGATCCCTCATCCATCCACCGCTCCCCCACATTCATCTGGTTCTCATCCATCTGTCCAGACTCGCTTCGGGAGTTCCCTCACATTCTGATGAGAAGTGAAGGGTACTGGCCACCGTACTCCCGTTTGAATGACTGCCAGAAGCTCAGGCTGTCTCATTGAATTTGAGAGGCATTTAATTTATAATAATCCCTATCTTGAGACCCAGGGATTTTATTTTCAAGTTTCCAGGGGACCTGCCGGTAGAGGAACTTACAATCTTGACTGGAGTGATGACGAAGCTATTTTCATTCATAAATGGGTGGATTGTGGATGAATCATCAGCTTTTCGTCCAAATGTATGAATATTCAACCTCAAATTGAATGGTTTCCATGTCTTGAAGAGTACTTTTCAAAACATGGCAATATTTTTTTTTCAACATTGCTATTGAGTAAGCACTCACTACAAACCCTAATCTTTGTTTGATTGTAACTAAGGTGATAACACCCCAAACCATCTATGTACCCATACTTGAAAAGTGGACTTCATTCTATTGAAAGTGTAAGTCACCCAAAGTGCAATCAAACCGTTCCCATATTGAACTACAATTGTTTGACTGTTGATTCTTTAGATTTTGGTATTATGACCAAGCTCTATGATGGTTTTAGTGGCCTAGGGAGTTAACTTTGAAAATTCATAGTAATTACATGTCTTATAAAAAAAATTCATGGTTTTCATTTGCTAATACTACAATAATAAAAAAAAAATTCTAAAAAAAATGCCTCCAACTATATTTAATTTTTTTGTTTTTGTTTATGGGTGTTTTCACCTTAGTACTCAACTTTTTCGTAAGATGAAAGAAATAATTTGAGGAAATCCATCTATTTGAAATTGAATGGTGACTTGAATAATTGAAGTGTATGTTTGTTTTAGTATTATTCAATGCTACATCTTATAGAACCAGTGCTTTCATTTGTTAACTAAGCCTATGCTTACAAATGCTTCTAACAATGTAAACCTTCAAAATATGTGAGGCAATGGTCATTTTTGGATATTGTTACAACTAGAACTTTGGAAATTCATAGTTGGTTAATATGGTGTCCCAACATTATAGACTAAACTAATTTTCTTTCAATTATCAATAAAGACACAACAAAAAATGAGACAATTTAATAAAAAAATAATGATGGAATATTCATTTGGTGTCTTTTAGGTATAGTTACCTAGGATACGTTAATATATTTTAAACTATGAAATAACTTTTGGTAGTACATATGATATAGTTAATTGGTGCTTGAAATTGCCTCTGCTTTTCAAAAAATATCAATCAATGTAAATGATATTTATCATGCATTATAAATGATGAAGAATTTAGAGTTGTAGCTTCTTCATTCATTTTTTTCCTTTTATTCTTAATGTACTTCAAAAAAAATTGAAGAACTTTTAACATATTGATGCAACATTATTTGTGGTTCTCTATAATCTGATACAAAAATATCATTAACAAAATAATTAACCTCACAACCCTATAATTGCATCTAACAAAACTCGTCTTTTTATTAATTTGTACACCACAAAATTGATCACCATATAAGTTGCTTTGTAGACAAAACACCAAGTATTCATTCATTGGGTATTTGAAAACATTAGAAGAGAATTGCGGTCTCAACATGCCTAGTACTTTTGGCTTGGAAGTTCAATTTTTGGTTTGTAAAAATGGATTTAGGTTCAATTATATTGTCATTGTGATGCGTTTCAATCAAACCTGTGGCCGAATGGAATGTTGGTAGTACTATACAATCCAAGTCGTTAACAATGCACTTGTGCCTAGTCTGTGTAGCAACTAACACATGTCCTTGTCATGTTGATACCTTTTGACTTCAAGCAATGAAGCTAATGACTTGAAAAGTATATTTTGCTTACCAGAATGATTGTTGACATGTGAGAAGTCCTATCACGTGGTAGTATCCAAGTCATCAACGATGCACTCATGTCTAGTGTGTGTGGCAATTAGCACGTGTCCTTGTCATGTTGGTACCATTTGACTTGAAGCAATGAAGATAACGAATTGTAAAGTATATTTTGTTTACTAGAATGATTGTTGGCATGTGAGAAGTCCTGTCATGTGGTACAAACCATCGGCAACACTGATTATTTATAAGTCCCAAGGGACAAGCAAATGATGCCATCATTCTTTATTATTTTTCAATGATTTATTGCTACTAGTGGCTATGCCTCTAAAATTCAATGTCATCACCTAAGGGCTAAGGCTCTACATTGTACCGTACACAATCATCTTCACATTAATTCCTAATTTTTGGAGGATCTTTTCCGATAGTAGTCAGTTTCAAGTTGGAAGGTCATATTTGTTATATTGAGACTTTTCGCAGTCTCATTTTTATCCTCAACTTGAAGATAAACCACTTTATCTCTTTATTAGTATTTTTTTATAAATAGGTATCAATACCAAATTTTTAAATTTCATTTTAGAATCACTATTTAAGGATTATTTATTTTTAGTTTCAATTATTATTTTTTTAAATGAATTTTCCAATAACTAGCATTCTGTCTCAAAATCTATGAAAAGTCTCAATATAACAAATATGGCCTTTTGGGCATCCTTGGACTCCAATTCTCCTCTAATATTTGGGTAAGGTCATATGAAGACCCTATTTTTACAATGTCTCAAAGTTTTTCTACAAGATGGAAACATTCACCTCCTCCATGGGAATTATTGAAACTCTAATTGGATGCCTAGAACATAGATTATGATGTTATAAAAAATCCGAGCAGGTTGGGTAATTTTGGCATCTTTTGCTAAATTCCTCATCTATTTTTGAAATTTGGTATCTAGGTAACTAATATGACATAGTATGAAATTGTGAGATAAAAAACTAGATGTAGCACAAAAGTCTCGTTCCACTTAGAGGGGGCAAACTCTCCTAGAGTACTAATATTGCTAGGTAAGTTTGAGAAAAAAACCTTCCTAACATCAGATGCTATCATCTTGAAATCTATGAGTCAAAGTTCTTAAAAAAATTCCAAAGGTATGCCTCTACAATTTTCAACATTTAGATTTCAAATAAAAATTTCTTCATTGCACAAGAAATCATCAAAAAATGACTAGTGTATTGCCTATTCACTTAACCTCTTTGAATTGGAGGGTGATTTAGAATGAGTTATATTCCATATTTATTTCTAAAATTTTCATGAGTGTACCTAACAAGATTTGGAACTCAATGCTAGAAAGACACAAACTCATCAAGAACATAAAAATTTACTCCAAGAGGGCTCAAACTTTGTTGACCCTATTTTGTAAGAATGGAAAGAAGTATTTTATTTTTACTTCAATAATAATATTCGTTTAATACAAAGGGGCAAATGGTTTAAAAAAATCTAGGAATTCCTATAATATTTTATTATATTTTTGTAGGGTCGAAGTTCAAAAAAAGGTTTTTATTTTCAATTCTTGAGTATTTTCAATATACCTTGTAAACTATATATATATGCGTCAAATTTTTTTCATATGGGGGCTATTTAGCTATTATTTCACAATATATGTGTCCCTATTTTTTTGCTACTTCTAATTTTTGCATATTTTCCTATACCCTATAGTGGTTAAAACTAAAATTTGAGCCATATGAACATTTTCCTACTTTAATTCAAAAATGTATACATGTACTCTTTGAGTACTCTTGAACAAAATCCACACTAATAGCACACATACACACATCATATATAAAAAAATTTGTACAAATGAATCATAAATGTACAATAAGAGAAAAAAACAATAATTGAAAACACTACAAGTAGTATTGTATTGGCTAAGCCTAACTCATACATTTACAAAAGTAGTGGTTTTAAGGTTCCAAAATCTTACAAATTGTACTAGCAAGTAGATTGGTTTCAAAGTTTAGGGTTCAAGATATAGTACAATGATAGCTCATATATAGAGTAAAAAATCCTTGATTACACACATACACAATCCTAAATGAAACATTGTTTATTATTTTGTTTATTTGCAAATGAAAAATGGAAGCTCTTTATATAGGTTCCTTCCCTCCTTTTTAGACTATTCCTTGTATAGATTTATAAATTATGTACAATGTATTATGTACAATGTACAGATCATTACAATATATTGTATAGTGGTTGTAATATAGTATGCTTCAAAAAAATAATGCTATGATAACTTGAATATTTTTTAAATTATTAGATCCAACATATAATATGTACCCTCTAAGTAAGTTTCACGTTGTTTCTAAAGTAACCGCTAGTGAAGTACATGGATTCCAATTTTAGTCAATGACTGTACAAAAAAAACGGCAGTTTTTGACAATTTTTGTTGAAAACACCCCTAATTAGGAATAAAGGCATGAATGTTCATGGCTTTGCAATAATCCAAACAAAAAATCTTCACAATTATTTCAAATTTTTTTTCTTCATATCTCTATGTAATTTGTACAAACACTTGCACAAAAAACTTGAAGTATAGAAGGACCAAGCTAGTCACATATAGCTCGCACAATAAGATCTTGGAAACATTCACCACTAGATGCTAGGCAAACTCTCTGACCAATTAACCTTCTTAAGTCCTAGGAAACTCCATAAACTAGTTTCCAAAGTGAGAAAATCAGAAATAATTCATAATCTAAGAAGAATGGGAAGTGAATTAGGAAATAGAGCCATAGAGGTCACTAGTTTATATAATAGAAAGTAAATTGAAGCAATTAGATATGGAAAATACAATTGCATGCAATAGTTATGTGTATTTATACACTGGTATATTTGCCAATCTTCATATAATACATGGAAATATATGGAAAGAATTGCAAAGGATGCATCCCTCATGCATCTTGAATAGCATTGGCATTTTTTGGAAAGAAAGCAAAGATGGAACCATTAAAAGATTGGGTAGGAAAGAAGGTCGCCATAAAGAAATATGGCGTATGATATTGTGTATAACAATGTTTTCGATACTTTCAAATATAACAATCAATAATGTGTTTTTTCAAGTCTTTTTTCCATTTTCACTTGTAGAAGTTGGATTCAACTACCCCTATGTGAATGTTGATTAGTCACCAAAGAAGCAAAATTGAACTCACAATGTCAATTTTGAATAGAAGATTATGTATATGCCCATGTCAAGTGTTTCTTGTAGAGCATGTATTTTCACATATGGAAGGTGTATTTTTCAATGTTGATTGTTCTATACAAATCATGAAAACAATGTCTACTGAAACTAAAAATCCTTGAAAGGAATCTTTTGTAAAGTTGCTAGTGTTGCAAGTCTATATATGCACATTTCCAAACGCTAAAGTTCACAATGTTGTATATACTATCAAGAAACTCTAAATTCTCACACTACCAACAATAGAACGTCTTACTGTTTTGCACACCCATTGTCTATCACTCATTCTTTAATTTGGTACAATTAATGTTTACATTTTGGCTCTTCTATCCTCAATAATCCCTCATTTGCTAAACATTTTGTCTATATACTTACTCTGACCAAAACAATTTTGGGACCTAAAGGATTGACAAAATGCATATACTTTAGTGACTAACAATTGTAGTGCTTGTCTCAATGTTATACTATGTTGTTGAGTTGGAATTCACTAAAGAATTGAGAGTGTATGTATGTATCTACCAACACTTAGATGGTTTAATTTGTACGCATACAAGTGCCATTAAAGAGTTTTTTCTGCATGTCCTCCATAGAGGTGACCAAAAAACAAGCTTGTAAAGTGGAGCCAAGGTAAGGACAAATACCATATATAATGGCCCTAAAGTCTACAGAAATGACACTAACTGGATGAACTATGAATATGATATTTTCTTCCATATTCATCCATATCAACAGAGTTCATATGGGGCTGTGGACGTTTGGAGGTAAATGCATATCAAGAGCGAAGCACAAAGATTTCTACAGTGATTGTTCTGAGGTGATTACAACTGGTGTTCTTTATTAGCTTGACATCACCGTTTGCTGTTTCCGAGAAGATGAAGGCAAGCATGGCTGTCAACTCTCATGCCTAGAGAAGTCCTTGGCGGTGGATTCTCTTATGAAGATACTGTACAATTTTCATCTATGTTGTTGTAAGTTACAGACTACTTTTCAATCTGCAATTGAAGCTTGAAATTGAAAGGTCTGGAGAGCGATTTTGTGTATTTGTTCGACTTCCACCAAGCAGGAGTTGTAGTGCAGACAACAAGCATCCAACTACAGTGCCTGTTGCGGCGCCATAGCAGGATGGACAGGATTACCGGAAAACGAGCTTTCACTTTATTTCATGATTTTTTAAGTGCGTTCTTCACTGCAATCTTTTGGCATTTCTTTTTAGGTTTCTTTCTCTTGAAACTTTGTAAGATTTCATAGAAGATAGGGAAACGTTAAACCACGTTCAAATGATTTCTGAACAAGAATTCGGAGAGCGGAGTGATTGAATCGGAGAATCGTTTTTATTCCATTTTCCAGTAATTAATTGTGGACGGATCCGTGACTACAGTGTTTAGAGAAAATTATATTTAATCATATCTGGCTGAAAAGAACTTGACGCAGTCGTGGCTGCAGGCTCCGTCACTGTAGACGACAGGTGATCTCCTGGTAAACAAAGTCGGTGCGACAACATGCACCTACCGGTAAGAGTCGAATTTGTCCCGTCCATTCATCCTCAACATCGAATTCGAAAATAAGTAAATAGCGACAATATAGTTTCCTTGAGGCTAGGATGCAGTGAGCAACAATGTAGCATGAAAACTTGAAATGATGACATTAATTAGCTAGTCCGGGCGTAAACCTTCTGGAATTGATAGCCGATCGAGTTGATTAATTGCGCCATGTTTATCAACTGAGACGTTCGCTACCTTCAAGGCCTAATCTCGAAGAAGAAAAGGAGAAATTCGAATAAGGTGACTGTTCGTGAATGCTCGTTGATGTGAATAGCTACTTAGCCAGTCCCACTTATTGCGGTTCTGGAAAGAATTTTTTTTCAAGTTTGAGGTCCACGAACAATGAAATTGGACCTGCACAGAGTAGAAGTATCTTTGATTCGTTTGAATTGTTTAGCTTAAAATATCTTCTGATCGAATTCTTACATTTTCACTGCAAAAATTGCTCAGAACTATGAGGAAAAGATGTGCACCTGGAAGGACATTATGATTTAATTTTTCACAGTACATATATGCCTTGTAGGGATGTGCCGCATTATCCCCTTGTTTGCATCTTTTTCCTAGATGCCATAGGCACGCTCTTTAGTTGGACCTTGTTATCGAATCTTCATAACAGAATTCTACCATGACCCAAGCTTACATCGATCTTCTGTTTCTAATCCTGAAGCTGTTCTGTTGGGATTGTCAGACCACGTGTACACGAACATGTTATTCTCCTGATGCTCTAGCGAGGACAGCAAAGAGAACCTAATAATCCATATCATTGCAGAAGCTCTTAAACTGCATCCATTTCTTATCGACAGTTTCTAGCATCAATCAATGAACAAACAGTAGCATGCCTAGGAAATCACATGTAAATTACCTAATCGGTTAACATCGTCCGAGAAGGAGATTTTATTATTGAAAAGAATGCAAGTGTACAAGAAACTGGTCCGAAAAACTCTCACTACAATGGCCGATGAAGCCTTTACATACACCATCACTCACAAAATGGGCCGGTCTCTGAGACTCCACATTCATAGTAAAGACTTTAAGGACTTCGCTTTTACAAATCGTCGACGCTTGTGATCAGGCAGCTCGTTTTCGGAATCAATCGTTTTAGCGTCGATTGTCTTCTCTGGCGGGCTAACAGCTTTCGCAACTTCTTTCGATGTAGGGTTTGAAGGCTTCCCAACCGGCTGGACAGGGCTCCCAGAAGGACTGGCAGGGCTCTGCGGCTTCTTCGATTTATTCCGCGCTTTCCTTCGACGAATTTCGGCCCTACGGATTTGGTCCCGGTGATACTTGCACAAAGAAAACCCTGCTTCCGCCATCCGAACACATCGCCAGCCTTTGCCATCGTCCCGATTGCACCGAGGTCCGGACTGGTCCCGCGATGAAGGACTCGACTTCTGTGATGTGGACGGCGGCTCTACTTTCCCCCTGCTGATGGTTGACTTGCTTCTCAATGCCACCGCCCAGTGATCTGTCCCAGATTTCTTCGTAAGCCCCACCTTAGGCTCTACGCTAATCGGCTCCTGCAATTTTTGCAACTGCTTTGCAGCTTCTATGATTGTTTCAAATTCCGACTCAGCGCTCTTCAATTCAACGGTGGCCTCCTCACGCTTACTGTCTGCCGTTTGAAAGTTCTCCCACGCATCCAGGTCCGACGACTCCTGCATAAAGTACCGCCCACGCTCCTCGCGCTCGACGAATGCAGAGGAGCTACGGAATGCTTTTGCGACCTGGACGATCAGTCTCTCACCCCCGTCAATCAAACCGGGTAATTGCTGCTCCTGGATTTTAGCGACGGCTTCTTTCGCTGTCAGTCCGGTGCTCACAGCTGCGCAGCAGACACGCTTCAAGGACTGAAACAAAAGAGTGGGCTGATCTATGGTTTCCATTGCTGGGCTGCAATCCATCGAAGGGCTCCTGGCGACCGGGGAGGAAAATGATTCATCAATGACGAGCTCGGCCTTCGCCGACTTCACACCTGGATACACAAACGGTTCAAATTGAATCCGACGTACTGCTCAAGCGGCATGAATTGTCCTCCCATCCCGTCGGTGATTATTTGCACTCGCCGTGTCCCGCAATTTAAGCACACATTATAAAACCCTCGACTGGTGAGAAGCACTAGTACAAGCTCGCCCTAAAAACTATTTCCCGAGAGACTCTCGATCACGCAAGCTACAGGACCTAGGGTGAGATGGACTGTACCAACCCAAGAAAGCGTCGCGTATCAGGCAAAACAGTTCAAGGTCTTAAGTTATCGCGACGTAACTGCACCTTCTTGCTCAATACGCAACGAATTGAGTATTCACGGGCGAAATTTTATCTTACCCGCTTGTATGATAGAGCTAATGGAGATGACACCAGGACCTTCGGCGATCGCCCCCCGGGTGCGGCGCTTTCGGGAATATCCATCAGCTGACAACCTGCTGGTTTCCAATAATGTCAGACGTCAGAACGGGGACTGATTTCGGACAAAGTCCTGCAGCGGCGTTTCAATCAGTAGCCACAGAAGTATTCTGAGAGCTTGAAGCAACTGCACCGCGACGCTTCTGATTCCTGTTGGTTTTGAAATCCCGCACGGTAGAAATAAAATCTCGCCCTGGCCCCCGGCCAACATTCGACAATAAAAACAACAGCGAACAATGTCGAAAGATCTGCTGCAGTGAAGGTACTAACCTCTTCCGCTGCACTCGATCAACTTCTAGGCGCTCCAAGGTCCCCGACGACGACGACGCGGCGCGGTGGTCCTGCCATGGTATGCCGCCAGTCATGTCAGTCAGACACACACTTTCCTCCCCGAGCAAACATACATGGACCCCCTCCACAGCAAACCAACTTCCCACACCAACACTGCTTCGTCCTCGCCCTTGCATGTATGACTACCCCCAATTCATTCAACTCGATTCATTTCGCAATGCAGTCAATTCGAGACAAACATCAGCAGATCCCTCGCCCGATCCCAAAACAAATCCCCCACGGAACGTACGAATAGTGAAATATATAGATAACGACGACCATGCCATGCGCTCACAGTAATTCATTCGACACCGCTAGGGACTGTCCAAAACAACATTGCTCCACCCCCCTCACTTGACACTGCTGCAACTATATACAATCCCCAAACCGGGCTCCCAACCATGCCACCAGCAGTATAGTACCAGGCAGTCGTGACCCCCACTGGTAGCTGCTGCAACTGATGCAGCAGCACCACTACCCCCACGCGCCTCGACCCCGACGTGATGCGCGCCCCCGTTGCGCTGCATCTCATCATCCTCGCGTTGAGCATTATTGTCCTCTCCAGGCGCAAACCCCTTGAGCAAGAACGAACGATCCGCAGCAGCGCCAGGCGCCAGCGGCACACAGCAGCGCGGCCCTTTCCGGATCCTCATTCTGCAAAAAGAGCGAGAACCGAACACCCTTTTACTGACCCACCCCGTAAAAGAAAGGAGGGAGAACTGAGAAAGCTCGATTGTTGCAGGCGCGGACTGGAGGTTTTGAGCTATGGAGGCCTCCTCAATAAAACTCGCACCCCCCCCCGACGACGACGCCCGACAGACGACGACGACGACGACGACGACGCTGGCTGGAGAGATGAGTACCAAGCTTCCAACGGGGAGAGGGGGCCGGCCATAGACAGCGTAGAGTTGGGAAAGAGGACACGGGGGGCTTTCATTTCCTGTGTTCCGGTGGATGGATGAAAACTCACTCAGTCTCATCCTGCCCTCCCTTTTAGATGAATGGATTCGGTCTCATCCGTCCTCCCGGGCTCATGCATCCTTGTTTCATTCATCCATCCTCCCCTCGGGGTCTGCGGCAAGCACCAAAAGCACAGCCCGTGGGTTGGTCTTGGGACCAGTGATACCCCCTTCCTACCTTAACTTATTCCCTTTCCCAATCCCTACTCGGGTGCATCATTTGCCAGTACTTGCAACTACTCAAAATCTGCATGTTGGCAGTTATTTATACCCTTTAATACTTCTTCCGCATTTTCTTTTCCCTTTAAGAATTTAGTGTGCAAGATGGTTTTTTGTTTTTATTTTCTTAAAAAAGAATTCTTGGCTTGTTGTCTATCTCTCAGTGGTTCAGAAGTGCAGGAAAGAAAGTTGCGGTGCCCAATGAGAATGAGACATCAAGTGTTTGTTCAAGAAATAGCGCTTGTAGAAAAAGGACATCTGAGGGACCCATATGGACATTAGCTTGTTATTGGATTGGACCAACCATAAGCATCAAGCTTTGGTAGTGTAGCTTAGTGTCACAAGCGGTTTTTCTTTTTCTTTTTTCTTTTTTTTTAATTATAACAAGTTGTAATGGGATTTTTAGGACTTATCGTTCCAAAGAATGAATGTCTTGAGTTTTGTTTAGTAGGTTTGTGATATGCAATTATAAGAATGCCATTCAAAGATCGTTGAATTGAATTTTTGAGTTTTGAGTCAATGAGGAATATATAAGGGGTTCAAAACATTTGTGAAAATGTTAGTTGTTTGGTGCCAAATGTGGAACACTACAATGTTTTACGTATATACGAGTTATGATTTTGTTTATCAACATTATGATAGCTTTGAAATTTGGCATTTATATAAAAATTGCAACTAAAATTTCATTCATAAACTAAACATTAAAAAAAATATTTAATATAAAAATTCAACTT
Organism: Straminergon stramineum; assembly: GCA_963920665.1. Taxonomy (NCBI): domain Eukaryota; kingdom Viridiplantae; phylum Streptophyta; class Bryopsida; order Hypnales; family Calliergonaceae; genus Straminergon; species Straminergon stramineum. Next base: position 10,557,769 of record OY987270.1, on the reverse strand, counting down.
CATCACACCAAGTGAATTTCATCACCTCCATTAAAAGCATCTACAATGCAAAAGGGTAGGCATAGAACAAAGCCTATTACTAGTATGATTCCATAATTAGTGGGATTCTTTTGCAAAGAGTCCAAATTTGAGACTCTTAATGATAACATTTATCTTTTTGAAAAGCTTTGGTCTTTTAAGAGGCCACAAGTTTGGTTCTCAATAGCCATGGTCAATGAATCTTTTGTAGAGAGTAAAGTTGTTGGTTCTCTACATCCTAACAAAGTGTCCAACTCATACAGAGCCTAAAAATTTGGAATGATTGTACCAGTGAAGGTCACTTCAAGAAGCCATTAACCTTGGACTAGTCTAGGGTCCTTCGAAGAGACCAAAGTTTTTTTCATCCTTTTTGTTTGGTTGACCTTTCATGTTGAGTTACAAAGAGTAACCAATTGAATTTTTAGTTTAACTAGTGTTTGCTTTCATATAGTTCAGAAGTAAGTAAAATAAACGGATGGTCAAATTTGCTATTTTAGTGTATTTTGAGAAGTTGCTGCTCCTTGCTCTAAATCTGAAATTTCTCCAAGAAAATGACATTTTTTGAGTTTGAGACCAACTAACAAAATGAAGGTCATCTACTCTAGTTTCTACTCCAATCGGAATTTTGGAAAAATTTGTAATATTGAATATTTTATTGTAGTTTGAACTTTGGATGTATTTTCATTGTCCATTGTATTCTAATTATAGAATGACACGGAAATTGAGTCTTCACCATGATGTTTGTCAGTGTAATGTACACACATGGTGAAATTTTCAGATTTTTTGAAATAATTTTCTACTTAATGTGATTTTTTCTTCACTTTTTTTTCAAAAATTCTCATAAAAATCAATTTTCCTCAAAAAAATATAATTTTTTTGTGAAGTAGAGAAGACATGTAATATCATCTTTGAAAAATAAATGTAAAATTTTTCATACATATCTATTTCCAAAATGGCAATAAATTGAGGGATGAGCAATGAGGCTCTGAGTTAGTGGTTATAGGGGTTAATTTCTTTCTAAAGTAGACCGCACAAATTATTTTGTAACTAACATTTCATTTAACAACTCCATAATGAATGCTCGAATCAAGTTGTACACTCATCTTAACCCCTAAAAAAGTGACATACATCTATCATGGTATGAATATCCTTATCTATACACATTGAAATGCCAACTTCAAGGAGACACCTCCTTATAAACTTCAAAAATACCTACACAAACAAGGGTGTTAATTTTTTTTGGTTGAAGGATTAGATCCCTACTGTTAGATAATATTCTAACAAGTCCTATTCTATGAGACTCAATGAATAATTTAAATAATTTCGAAGCATTTTATTTCAAGGCCTATATTAGTTATAAGTTTTTCTATGACAAGATTTGCACATTAGAAAATGGAACCCTTAGAACATGTAAAAAATTCAAACATATAGGCTTTAGCATGTCAATACATCCTTACTACTAGCAAGAGGAATCTAATAAGATCTTGGCACAATATGAGGCATAGTATTTATGAATACAAAGAAATGGGTCGAAATCATTTGCCCTCATGTGCTACACTAGATCTAATAATTAAAAAAAAATTGCAACTACCTTATGTTAAATAATATATCAACCTATATTCTATTAATATCCTTTTTTTATAAGTACCCAGTTTTCTACCATAACTAAATTTTGAAAATGAGATCGTATGTTTGTACTTACGTAGTTTCTAACATTCAAGACCTACCTTCTTGTAGGTGTCGGTCATAGGCTCATGAGAATTATCCACAATAATGACCTTCTAAAGCATCTAATTGTTTCATTAAGGATTATGTCCTCAATTATATATCATGCCCTTGCACAAAGTATGAAATAACAAGGACTTAAAGAAGTATCTCATTGAATGATTTTCCTTTGCTCTAGGTGCACTTTGGCTAGATAGATCATTTCATATACCGCACTATGCAAACTATGCAAGTCTTCTTTGAGTAAATATGGACCACTTATTTCTTGTGATTGATATATCTGACGTTAATACAATGAAAATGAGCTTTTGAAAGGGTCTTTGTGGAAACAAACTCACTTTATTCTTTCTATATGAATAATTGATGAATAATTTGTAATTTAGTATTTTATTATATATTATGAATCAAAATGCAAAAGGTTGTATACTAAAAATCTTGAAGACTCAAATAAATTTGTCATACAATTTTTAAGGTTAAGGTTGTAGGAAGCTGCAAATGTAACCTAGATGAATCCAAAATCCAATGTAATGCATAATGATAAAGGATGTTCATGGTATCAAACCTTCTAACAATCAAGAGGTATAATAGAAAAAAAGAAAAGAATGTCCCATCACTTAGTTGCCACCTCCATAATACTATAGATGGACCCATTAACCTCTAAAGGACTATAAGGTCACTAGGTGGCTTCTGCAACACTGTATTTTGCACCCTTGATCTTTTAGGGGTTAACCCCTAAAGTACCAAGTGTCTATTCTACGTATGCAAGAAATCTTGGGTAGGTTTCTACAAAGTCATTTTTGGTTAGATGTTCATGAAATTTAGATATAATTTGTAATTATGTACCCCCTTCTTGAAAACCTAATTTTTTTTCCAATCGAGTGCCCAGATCAAAAGTTATGTTGCCCTGAATTTTGCGGGCAGTTTGGGCAGCATGTGCAAAGCTCTTCCTATGATTTTGAAATTTGGTAAGTATGTGGCTTACATGGTACAAGATGCATATATCAATAAAAATAACCATGTTTAGTGTAAGAATCTCATTCTAGAAGGAGTTAAAGTTTGCAGTTTGAAAAGAATTCTCTAATTTGATTTAAGAAAAAAATTCAAGCCAAAAATAAAACAACTGATAATAGAAGTTCAATTAGTTTTACTAATGGAATCTTATCATTAAGATTGAAATTTTCTTAATTTGCATTCATTTATTGATCAAAATTCATGTTTTATTATTATATATAAATTTCATTATTAAATGACTTTTCTTTAGGTTAATTCCCTAAAGGACTATCATGCATTTCTATATTTTTGGTCCAAATTTTATTAGAAGGTAGGGACAAGGAATTTCTTTCATATGCACTAAATTTCATGACATTTGGAAATATGAGTCAAAAGTTATGGCCTAATATGTTACTTTTTTTCGTAAATGGGCAGTCCGGGCAGATTAGAAAAAATCACTTTTTCCAGAGAACAAAAAATTGAAATTGGTTTTCAAGAGTTATATATTCATAGAAAGCTTTGAATCATTCAATTTTGATCAATGAGTCAAAAGTTATGAGGATTTTTTGTTTGTGGGCAGTTATGGATTCTCTACTCTAAAATAAACTTTAAAGTCCTTTATCTTACTCAATTTTCAATATTTTTGGAAAAAAATAAAATCATAGGATGTAGATTGTTTATTACAACATTGCAACCATTGGGATTGGCATTTTTCAATTCCATAATTGAATTCTTAACAATTTAGTATTTTGAATCATTCTCCACTACTAGCTACTTACTATTTTTTTTTCCTGTGTTGTACAAGCATGTGGCCAACTTTTCTACATATTGTTTTTGATAAAATTTGGTATAAACATGAAGTTATTGTGACCTTTTTAGTTGTTATGGATAAAAATATACTATACATATTACAAATATATGCTAATAATCTCAACATTTATGAAATATGGAGGGCCAATCATTTGATAAGGTGTTGTAATTTACATTTCAAAAACTTTAAAAACCTAAACCTTTGAAAAAAACTACCTATTTTTTATGTAATTTGGATTTCACATTCAAAGCTTGCATTTGTTTATAGATTGTTTAAAAGCTTTGAAAATTCTAAAATAGAAGAAGAACTAAAGATATCCAATAATGTTCATTAATTATTCTGTATATCATACAAAATAAAGAATTTGGTTCAAGATATTTATATCTTAGACTAATCACATTAAATTTTGAAGAGAATTACTAAAAAAATTGAAAAGAAGAAAATTATCACTAAAATACGATAGTAAGAATCTTCTGCAACTACTTTTGAATATTAAACCTTGGGGCATTTTGGGGGGAAATTGCTTAGAACTATAAATGTATAAATAGGGAGACTCTACAAATCATTTAAAAAATATTAACATATAAAGAAATCAATTTTTTTTTATAGTTTCCAATTTCTAATAGCTAGCAAAAGTTTGATCAATAGACCTCAATTCCTGAAGTCTTAGGACTATATTTCACTAGTTGCAATGTTATCACACTTCAGTTGCCATTTCTAGTGCAAAGAGCTATGATTAAAAAAAAATGTAACATTTTCAAATGTAGTATCTTGCATTAGATTTGTACAAGAGTGTGGAAAAAATCCGAAACTTTGTCCATGTAAATTTTAAGATATTTGTGTTTAGAATGAAAAAAAATTCTTTTATATCCAATCATTCTACATTTTCAGACTTCAAATCCACTTAATGAAATTTTTTTTCTCTATTGGTTTCTAAGGTTTAAATATTATGGTGGATAATTGAATTGGAAACTAGGGTTTCTTTTAATAAAAAAACATTTATTTTCATTCTTCAAAAACATTTTTGGTTGAAGTATAAGATAGAAGGATAAATAGGTCAATCGTACATAGTTCTAAAATTCAATTGAAATGTATTCATTCTAGTAGTGAGATTGTTGTAGTAAGTAGTCTACACCATATAAGCCATTTTGGTTTTCAAAATTTTTGTTTGAAATCAAATTGAATGCATCATTTTTCAAGAAGTTGCCTTAACTCCTAAACATCCAAAGTCATCTCTAGAATTGATAATTTGAGAAAAATCATTATAAAGTGCTATTTGGAAGCATATTGTGGAATTGATATACAAATGAGAGTTGCAGATTCCATTCGTGTGGTTAGATTCATTAATGCTATCATCAACATTTTTTTATAAATTTTAAAAGATAAATTTCAAAATTCCTTCTAAATTTGATTTCAAGCAAAATATTATCATTTTTTGAGTAAATTTTTTTGAATGGATTTGAAATGAGGTTTTCTTCATAGTTTGTTTTTTTAAATTTTGTATTCTTAAAATCTATGACCTCATTTTGGCAGATCCAATTTTGAACTAGAATCAATGCAAATTTAGCTTGGTCAACCTCTTGACATACTTGCATCTTTGTAATTTCAGAAAAATATATATGTACTCTAGTAACACCAAATCCAAACCTTAGATAAGACAACAACTTGATAAATTATTTCCACAAATTAGAATAACTTTCATCTAAGTAGTTAGGAGGTTGAAACTCACTTTTCTATCTATTCATCGTCCAGAAAATGGATGTCAAAGTGCTTAGGGGTTAATTGCCCACAAATCAAGAGTCTTCATAACTTTTACATTACTAATCCAAATGGAATGGACCAAAGCTTTCCACATAGACATAAATGTATTCTGTGAGATGATATGTTTTGTGTTCTTTTTTTTGTTGCCAAGCTCGAGCATTTTATATTTAGGAGAGCATAAATTTTATCCCAAACACCAATTGAAGTAATTGTATATTCCTAAAATGATAGTGTACATAACTACATATCATTACGTTCAAAATGCGTTTCAAAAATCAAAATAAAATTTGGAACCGGTCTTAGACAAGACAAAAGTATAAGATAAATGACTATTGGGGGATTCTATAAAAATGAAGAATAATGCAAATCATCTAAGAATCAGAGAAAAGAATTTATTTGTTTATCAACCTTAGTGAGAGGCCTCATCTTTTTAAGATTAATGGACAATCTAGTGTGGGGTTCCAACAACCTTAGTTTTTGATTCTTGATTGTGGGCAAATGGATGGATTTGTGACCATCTTATCTATTACGAAATTGTCTCAATCGTAACAAGTCTATTCAAATAGTGCAAGACTTATAGGTATTTTGGATTAATACAATGTATTACAAAGTTTTCAGTATCCTTTTGATCATTTGTTCTTAACCAATGAGACAATAGACACTAGACGAGAGTAATTTGATGTAGCATTAATTTAAAAGTATCATATCAAAGATGCTTATTAGAGAAAAACTAGGCAAGGGATTGAAGATGTCAAAAGTTAACAGACTTAATGAAAACAAGATGCCAAATTGTCATGTCACATTTTCAAGTTTGACAAGTCTACATACCTAAAGAAAGTGAGATGTCATAATGACATCTTTCTTATTCAAATTTGACAATTCTAATATTCTCAGAAATAATATACCTATTTGTCTAGGAATTTGATCATTTTTGCCTCACAACCTTCGTGTTAGGACTTGATCTTTGGAATTAATAAAATCTAGTTTGGGGTTCAAACAATCTTTCTCATTCTTGGTTGTAGACCATATGGCATACTTTGCAACACCATTAGCTATTACCAATTTGAAATATTTTAGGTTCAAGTTGCTTCATAGTAACAAGCCCATTCACATTGTGCAAGAATTTTACATGCATTGGCCAATTGCAATATTGCATCAACATATTGTTAATTATCAATTTATAAAAGGAAGATATAAAATAAACACCAATTGCCATCCACCCAAGTTCTTAATTTTCGGTTGTTTAGCTAAACTTGGGTCTTGCAATTCACATCAAATAATTGACCTTTTTTGAGATGAACTAAAAGGTGATGCTTTAACTTCTCATGAGCAATGGGGATGAAATATGTCCCTTTTTTTAGTGTATTTTGAGATATCCAAGTAGTGAGGGGTTAAATTAAAAATTAGATATCAAATGGCCATGCCTCATTTTCAAATTTGACTAACCTAAATACCTATTAAGGAAGTGAGATGTTTCATTGAGATGTAATATTTTCAAATTTGACTAACCTAAATACCTATTAAGGAAGTGAGATGTTTCATTGAGATGTAATATTTTCAAATTTGTCTAGTCAAAATTTCTTGGGAATGATACACCTATTTATCTAGGAATATGATAATTTTGGCTAGCTACCTTGGTACTGCAATTATACTATTGGAATTAATGCAATCAAGCGTGGGTCCAAGAATTCTTGTGATTGTTGAATCCAAAACATATGGGACATTGAACATGAGTAATTTTAACTCAACAATTACACAAAATGCAGTATAATATAGATAATTGTTAGAAGAAGACCAAGCAATGTTTTGAAAATGTCAAAAGTTACAATAGGCCTTATGAAAACGAGGCTTCAAATCCACATGTTGCATTTTCAAATTTGACAAGTCTAGAATTCTTGGGAATAATAGACATGTAGTTGGATGTCAAAGTCGATCATTTGGGGAAAGTGACTTTCTTTTGTCTAATTTAATTAAGAAGTTTAATTATTCAAATAGTGGCATTTTGAAGTTGTTCAATACTATAATAGCATCGCATAATTCTTTTTTTGCTGACATTTTTTTGTATCCATATCAACTACTTCATGACTCCAACCAATCAAGCAATGCCATTTGTCACTTGTAATGCAAAACAAAAATCTAATTTTTTTCCCACTATTAGAGTGGTAAAATATAAATATAAATATTTATTGTCTAGATTTTTTATTAATATTTAATTGGTATTTTTTATTTACTATTAAAATTCAGTTATAATAATAATAATAATAATAATAATAAATATTTAGTTTGGATTTATCGTCTTGTATTCTATACTTTAATTTATAAATTTATTTTTCTATCTTATTTATAACATCTGTAAGTAAATGCATATAACATTCTTGAACTTCAAGCAAAGAACTTTCGCTTCCCACAAATCAAGGTTCCTTTCAATACAGTAACTTAAATCTTGGTTGCAAACTTTGTCCAATGAATTGTGGGCCACTGTAACATGAATCCAACCCTCCCTACATTTAAGAATGTTAAGAAAACTTTGGATAAATATTTCACCATTACTTAGCAACTTCATGCTCTATAATATTTTCTAAGATAAAACTAACAAACAAAATTACAATCTTCCAAAGTTCCTAAGTTCCAAATTTGCAATGAAGAATGATATCTAGGCACATCTATAGTAGTGCAACAAGTCAAATGCAGGATGTGTTTTGCCCCCACATTTTATTCTTGGGAATAACACATGAACTTTTTGTTTGACACGCATGATAAAATTTGCAAATTTCAAGAGCATATTTGCAATGAGAAGTCCCACATTACCTAGGGAGGTGTAGAAAATAGATAAATCAAGCACAAAATAGGGGGTCTTTTAGATACAATCACCCTTGGCTAGACCCCCACATTTACCTTGTTGCACTATTGTAAGGTGGGTACCCCCCAAACCACCACTAATTTGCCACTGAGCCTAATTACTTTTATTAGATTGTTCAAATATTTGTATTCTTATTGGCAAGTGATTAGGAGGTTCCAATGCACCAAAGAACGCAACATTTGGATTCTGTATGCAAAAGTCATGACGGAACAAAGTTTGATTCTAAAGGCATTTCTTCCACAAAGGTACAAAATTGATTTTGGAGATGTACAAAGTGAGTGAAAATGGCGGTTTAGGGTCAGTGGCGCATTTGGGGTGCCCACCGTATATCCTAATGTTTCAAACACTCATGTGCAGTGGAGACTAGAGAATCCCAGAACGAATAACTTCGATGAAAGTACTCCGTGAAATTTATGAGAGAATGACGAAATTACATTTCCAGTGTAAAACAGATTCAACGCTAAGTCAAGCCAGTACGTTTTCCATTGAAAACTGAGAGAAAGACATGTTTCAGACCCAAAAGTATCTCAGTACAAGGCGTATCACTTCACTTCTGTGCAGCTTGATTGGATTTCTTTTGTCGCTTCTTCGGTCTACTTTCTTCCCTTCTCTCTGCCAATTTCATTCTAATATCCAAAACCTTCTTGCTCGCATCTTGGAACATTGCATCTGACCGCATTGCAAGCATATTCTGTACAACAGGAAAGAGAAAAGAGTTCCATCAGTTCATCAAATACTTATCTCAGAATGACACATTTAAATTACTCCAGTAACGCAGACTCCCGGACCTATTTCATATGACCTTTTTAAAATGACAGTCAAGAATACCCTGCACACTTGTCAAACTATCATTGGCTGTAGCGCACTTGTCACACATTTAAACTATTTCTGAGTCATTATTTGAGACCTGGACAGTCAGATTAAAGTGGTCAGGGTGTACTATCCCAGCATTACAAATCAATGGTGTGAAGACACCATCCAATTTTCTAATATCTTGTTGCATATTTAACAAAAAGGTAGGCGTGTACTTCAGACATGCCATAAGTACGTTAATCCAGAGTAAGAAGTGCACCTGTACAAGCCCCATGCCAGCTGAATTGTATCCAAGGACATCCTTCAGTTTCTGCATAGGAATCTCACTCAATTCAGTCTCAAATAAATAACAAAATTCTGGATTAAAACTTTCTTGCAGAGGGAAAATGATGACAGACCTGTACACCGGCATGAATTACAGGATGAAGAGTGGTTAAGGTGGCGCGGGCTGATGAAGTAGCAGTGAGCTGTGAATGGTGGATTCTAACAAGCATAACAACAACTCGACATACAAGCTCCACCTGCCAAAACCATTTGCCAGAGCTTCAATAAATCTAGAGATCCATCAAATCTGAATTACATTTCTCATAGTATAACCATTAAAATCGGTCAATCTAAAACCACAAATCGTATAGAGCTTAAGCTGCACACTCTCGTACCTGAGAGCCTGAAGCAATCCATCCTTGCGTGTAGCTCAGCAACTTCAAAGCATCGCTGAACGGTAACGACTGTCCATCAAATCAAGTCAGTTTCAGTGGAGCATACTGGAGAGGTAGGGCAATGAAGGAACTGCATTACTTGCAATCTCAAAAACAATTTCAAGCAATCAGACTGTTCCGTATAGGACATCAACTTCAAAAAGATAAATTTCAAACCAAGCATAAACCACAGCATACCAGAAGTGCTTGTTCAAGGTCACTTGGCCGAACGCTTGAAATGGCTCGCAGTACGTAGGCTTCAGGAGACAGTCCCAACATTAACACATTGGGTTGAAATGTATCTTCTTTACCATTATTGGTCTCCTGCAACACATACCATAATACATTATCAGTTCACGCACGATGCAATTATAGCTACATCAACGATACATCCAGAGATTTCACAAAGATTATCACTTCAAAAAACACCTGACAATATTAGTTCACCTAGATTCGCCTACATTAGCACCTTCATTCATAGTACAAACAGTCCTGGTCATGTTCAAAGCTTTAACCCCTTCGTGTCCAAATGGTCAAAAGTGTCCGCTTCCATATCAATAGGCGTTGAGACAAATCACTTAGAAAGCTTCACGGATGTACCAATAGAAAGAAGAATCATAGCCTACATTTTTGAACGTTGCGATGATCGACTATTAGCTTCCAAAGTGGAGATTCAGTTTTTGGCTTGGGCACTTTCGGAGCTAACACGGTGTCTAAGCGAACTCTTAAATTCTTCAAGGTAAAAAAAATTTGGCAGAGATTAGACGCACAACACATGAGTGCACACCTTATGAAGACGTAATCGTTCAATTTCAGAGTCGGCCATGTCCACAGCTTCGATAATAGAATCAGCGGCAGACAGAGTTTCCTGAGTACGCTTGCTACCAACTTCCACACCAAGCTCAGGTCCTTCATCTCTACTATTATCTGTTGCTTCAAACATGGTCTCCAGCCTCTTTTCTCTTTCCTCCTATAGAAAACAATAGCCAACGATTCAGCTTCTCACTGATCAGGCAAAGTGCTCCACAGTTTTCGGAATAAGCAAATGCAACGATCATGACAGACTGTTCAGCATTACGAAGGAACCCCAAAAACAATAGCAAGGAAAAGGGCTCCAATAATCCATCGCTCCTAAATTTTTTATGCACGACAATAAGTTTCAAGAAAGAGTATCGGTTTTGATCGCGTCTAAACATTCTTGAATTGTGGCAGTAGTTCTGGAGAGCGAGAAATTGCAGAGCAAACCTCAATAAAAAAGGGTTCCTCCGTGCGGTCCCACCGTCTAATTGAACGGTCATGGGAACCAGTAACCAAAAAGTCACCATGAGGACTGACAGCGAGACACCACACTTCCGCATGATGCCCTTCCAGTGTAAGCAGAAGTTCAAATTTATCTGCGTCCCAGTACTTCACAACTCCATCCTTTCCAGCACTGAACATGTAGTGTGTCTTTGGCACAAATTGAACTGCCATTACACTGCCAAAAAAGAGGAATAAAAACTCATTAGTATTGGGTATAAGAGGCTAATATAAGGCAATTCGCTTAATGGATTCAGAGCACTCCAGCACAAATAACAAAAAGACGATCAATACTAGCATCTGTCTCTTGGTAAATACAAAGCAATCAACTTAACCTTGGCAACTACTTAGTCTACGCAGTCCTCAAGCGCCCCTACCGTCCTACCTTGAGTGATTCTAATGCAGCTTTTGCTCACATTTACAATTCAAAATAGAGAATGGTTGGTTGAGAATGCAAAACCTGTCACCGTGAGCAAAGAGAGATTTCCGGCAATCACCAAAATCCATGCCCCAGATCTTGACATTCTTATCAGCAGATCCGCTGGCAAGTAAGGCCCCATCTGAAGAAATGTCCATCGATAGAACTGGTAGCTTGTGGCCATAGAGTGACACAAAAAACTTCAAAGTGTCTGTAAAAAATATCTGCAGTTCACGAAGCCAAACAAAATTTAAATTTATAATAAAATATTTGAAGTACTACGACCGACCATTCCCCACGTGATAAATGAGCAAAGAAACAGAGCAGATATATAATCCTCTGATACTAAAATGGTCATGTTTCTATGGAGCCATTGAGCAAGATAAAAAGATGAGAAGTGATACTAGTACAACCCAATCCAGTACCTTAATTGTAGAGTCAAGAAGAGCAACAGCAATGTATCTAGCATCGGGACTGATGCGCACACATAGTACGTCGTCTGCCATTTGCAATGTCCGAGTGTTGCGTATATTCAACTGCTTAATTCCCACCTGCTTAAAAACACCGAAAAAGACATAAGAGGCTAGCTAAGAAGACTAGCTAAAAATAGAGAATCTTTGTATGTTCATCCGAGCATCAACACAAAGCAGAAAATTCGAGAAAAATATGGCACTCACCTTGTCACCCCCTTGCACAAGCTCGTAGTCCCAGAATTTAACATTCTTGTCAGCACTCCCACTAACGAAACCTGAACCATCTGGCATGGGTGCTAATGACCATACAGCACCCCCATGGGCTTCCAAGACTTGAGTCCGTTCCGCACCTGCTATATCGAAAATCTCTATGCCTCCAACCTTGGTACCTAAGATTGCTTGTCGATTTCCGGGAACAAGTATGCCAGAGAGACCATAACCAGACTCTATCGTTCGAAGACAAACACCTGATCTAGGATTCCAGATTTTAACTGCATTGTGACTTGCAGTCATGAGGGTAGTACTATCTGCGCTCAAGGCTGCCACTCGTACATCGGAACGATGACCGGAAAGCTCAATCGAATGCACTCTAGAAGTGGACTCCTCCTGGACCTCATAAACTTCTAAGCTGTTATTATGGAGCGCTAAGCCAATAGATCCTAAAGTGCCTTTCCTGGGCTCCGCAGGAGAAAACGAAAAGGATGAAATCTTTTGTTTTAACCTAATTGTTTGCAGCAACTGAAACTCGTCTGAGGCTGATAGGCTTTCAGTAACATCGGCCATATCTTCGTCAGGTTGGTTTTCCACTGCTTCTCCTTTCTTAGCAGCTTTCTCTCGGCTACGTTTCTTTCGCCGTTTGGCCTTCTTTAAAGCTTCAGACTCATCGCGAACCCGATATAAATCGATCGTTTTGCCAGCAGCTTGGCACCCTAGTAGGGAACCATTGTGATTGAACTTCAAAACTGACACCCGATCTGTGCTCTGGCGCTTGATGCTCCCTAGAGGAATCAAAATGTCCCACTTGCTTCTCGGTGCCTCTTTAGTTTCACCGTTGAGAATCTCTGGAAGCTCGGTTTCCTCGGACACCGCATGCACCTCCTTTTGCGCATCCTGAATATTTACGCACGCTTTATTCAACGCAAACTCCATTCTTAAAAGTAGGAATCCATAAAGTTTTAGAGTCGTATATGCCTTGCATCCTCTCTAAGAACACTCAATTATTGAAGAGCTGACCCGCTAGTGAAGCAGATTATTCCACTGCCAGGCAATCATTACACAAAAGCCCACATGCAAACATGCAAACCAAAAACAACAGTGGATGAAAGGCATCAAATAAAAATACCGTCTGTGCCAAGAAAAAGAAAAAAAGGCACTAAATCATTATAAAGTGGGCCACACCCGCCCCTTGCAAGCATAACATGAGCTCAAGATTGTGCACAACACGAATCTGGATTCCTTTTCTTGGTTCACTTTCCTGGATTCCAAGGGTGTTCAGGCAGAACATTATGCTGTTTTCAAGAGTATAATAACAGAGCATTCACAAGTGGAAAGACAACATACCTCATTCTTAGTGATTGTAAACACTCGAAGCTCAGCATCCGCCGATCCTGTGACAAGATGACGCTCCAAGGGGTCGACATCCAAAGCCCAGACTGCACTACGATGACACACAATCCTTTGAACACAGCTTTGCGTGTCCAAATCCCACACACGGACGTGCGTGTCCTTGCAACTGCTCACAAGCTTCTTGGTCGTCTCCAAGAAAACGAGATCCGTCACCTATCCATTAAGCTCCAGTCAATTCCTTTATCAACAATACACGAGCTAGGCAGAACCATACTACTATTACAATTTCAACTCATAATACAGATGTGCCATGAATTCATTACACGAATGACTGCAAATGTAGAGACCTGGTCACGGTGACCTTTCAAACGGTAGAGACCAGTCTCCGCCACAGCATCCCACACAATGATGTCGGTGTCCGTGCTACCGGAAGCCAACAAAGCCCCAGTCTTATTGAACGCCATAGCTGTGACCGCCCCTTTGTGTCCCGTAAGAACCATCTCGCAAGTGCCTTTGACAGTATCCCAAACGCGAATCGTCCCATCCTTGTATCCCACAGCGACCTACATCAGAAGTGATGCCGTGAGTGACTAGCGATGGACAAGTGTCCAGAATGCATTCATTGTACAAGGACTGAGAAGGATAACTTGAAGAATAGGTTGATGACAGGAAGGAAAACACCAATGACTCTGAAGACCTGACCTAACCCTAATTTATAATTGGAAATTACGAATTCTGGAGAAGTTTGACAAGAAAGACCGATGTGAACAGCTAGAGCTAAATACCCCATATGAAGAAGCCATTGATTAAAAACCGCAATCTCAAAAACTAATTCATTGTGCAAACCTCACAGAACAAAGCAACAGGCTCCACTCATAGATAATCCCATAATTCGTTCATTGTACAAAGACTGAAAGGAACACCCTGAGGAATAGGTTGATAAAAAGAAGAAAGAAAAGGATGCTTCTGAAGAACTATCCTCACCGAAACCATGAACAATTCAGCACTGGAAATCCAGGCAGACGATGAGAGACGAACAGCAAGAGCTAAATACCCTATCTGAAGAAGCTTCCGATGAACAGCAGTCTCACAAGCACAATGATTGTGCAGATCTCGTGTAGCAAACCTTATAGACTCCACTCATAGAATTTTTCTCTCTGGGTGCAAAGAAAGATAATAGAGTTTCTGGTTCACTAAGAGAGCAAATGCTTGGCGACCATCACTCCCTTGATTTCTCATTCTAACCGAGTACAATTCATCTCTCTCACCAATAATAAAACATTGATAAAAACAGAAGTGTCACAAACTCATTCATTCTGCAAACCTATAGTACAAAGCAGTAGACTGCACTCACAATCGTTTTCTCCGGATGAATTGAAGAGTTCAGGCTTTAGGATTCTACAGAATAGTCATTTCAAAAACCACGAATTCACTCACCAATGAAGCCGAAGAAGGCACAGACGCGATGGCCGTGACAGCGGGACGCTGCCCTTCTCCAGAAGGCACAAGCTGGTTGACGCACCGCCCTTGCTTCACATTCCACACAAGAAACTGCTCCAATGCGCCGGCCAGCAGCAATTTGCCCGACTGGTCGAAGCAGACACGCGCCTCACCCGAGGCCACCAAGCCGAAGGCGGCGGCTTCCTCGTAGCGGAGATACGCCTTCACCATCGCTGTGAGGGAGAAGAAGGCCTGGACAGTGGAAAACGACGGGGACCTTAAACCCTAAACCCTAAAGCCCCTGAAACCCTCCTGATCGCCATGGCTGCAGAAACGCTGCAACTACTGAGCCTAGAGCACCTTTGTGATCCTTAAACCCTAAACCCTGTAACTCTGTTAATATCTCGGACATGTGAGGAAAATGAAAATTAGAGAGGCTCCAAAACACGAGTGACGGGAGGTGCCGCGATCTGCCGCGATCTGCCGCTAGGGTTTAAGGCTATGGCTGCGGGTGGATGATGAATTAGAGCGGATGGATGCCCAAGACACTACCTCCGGCCCGGTACAAGCTAATAATGATATTTAGTGCTACTTGCACTATTTGAATTATTAAAAATGCTATAATTCTTACTGTTGATGAAAGAGAGGAACCTAATTATTTACTGGAGTGTGATTAAATTTGGAATTTAAAAAAAATTCTATGTGGAATTTGGGACTCTAAATTTGCTATGAGGAATTGTGAAATTCAAAAGGCTAAGGTAACTACACCTAAAATGGCAATGTTCCCATTATTATATTGGAAAACTTTTTGTGGGGTCCTATAGGTAGTGAAAGGGGGATTCTAGATTCTCATAGAATGCATTTTTTGGACATTGTATGATTAAACTACGAATTTTCAAAGTACTAAAGATAGATTTATCTAAAAGGGAACATAGCTTCCTATGAATAGTGGGAGTACATTTTAGGCAAGAATTTGTAGTGTGTGATTTTAGGTGTAGTTATCTTAATCACTATTCAAATAAAAACAAACAAACTAATCACTTCAAAATAGGAAGGAAATTTTTACATTTATCCACCATAAAGAAAGTATTGGAGTCTTTGCACATGATCTTTTTAGTCAAGTGTGTCTAGTATAAGAAAACCTACACAATAAGGTTGAAGCTAATTTTGTAAAGAATTTCAAAAATTGTCTTAACTATGTGTTTGTGAAGTTTGTTGTTAGTTTAATCCTAGATACATCAAGCTAAGCTTAAACCACTATTAGATATCCATTATGTATTGTTTAAATCTCAATGAATAGGGATGGTTTCCTTACAATCCTCCATGGACGTTTTGGTCATTGTGAAAATTAATTTTTTTGGTATTTTGTGAATCATCAATCATGTACTTAAAAAAACCCTCATTGGAGATCAAACTACTATGGAAGATCTCCCCTTTTGTACAAAATATCAAGGATGAACATCTACACTTTGAATTCTCATGCAAAGATTCTTTGTCATCTAGTGATACTTGATGTCCATAGTGGCATTTAAATTTACAAGGTTAAAGCCTCCTCTATATTGTTGTTTTCAAAATGAATGTAAATTTGTTTCTTGAAATCTTCTTTCAAAAATCTAAATGTAGGATGTTCTTTACTACAAAATATTAAAAAAAAATTCTTGCATGACAACAATGTTCATCAAATAACTATTCTTGGATAGAAGTTACCTTCATCCTTATCACTTTGTACTTCACTCATTCAATTTTGAATAATTCATTTGTTTTTTATAATATGACATCTATAATCCCATAACAATAACAACAACTTTCTTTTGGTCCATGTCAAGCAATTTAAGAAATAATTCCTCCTAGCAAAATTTGTGTTCTTTGCTAAAATTCTATATACAAAATTGACCCTCAGTTTAGTTTTGCTAAGTGTGGAATTAGGTTTTTTTGAGCTAATTTTTTTTCACTTAAAAGCAATGAATTTGTTTGTAGGGAACATTTGATGAAATACTTGCGCTTTTTAATGGATGGAATTGCTAATTCGCTACCAAATCTTGAAACAATATTACTATATTTTGGATGGATGAACATCATCTTGGATGAATAAATAAAATTTCCTCCATAGATTACAAGTTTCATCCATTTTCATGGATGTAAATAGCTTCATCCTTCCAATGATTATCGCGTTTTACACTGCCTGAAATAAATGAAAAAAGAAACCCTGTGTGAAACCCGCCTTCGTGTCCTCTACGGTACAACAAAGGGATCTACCTTAACTACTATTGGTCAATGCCACATCAGAAGAATCGACCCCAAACACCAACCCGAACCCTCCACGTCACCTTCACCCACCCAATAACCAATCACCTCCGACGTCAGTCGTTATTACGACTTGCTTCCTAACTTCCTTTCTCTTCCGTCCCGCCCGTGAGTCCCGTCCCTCCCGTCCCTTTGACCTAAAATCTCCGTCCTCGTGAGTTGCTCCCCTTGGCCGCTCTCGCACGTCGTCACACACTTAGCCTGCGCCATGAACATTGGTTTGGGCGTCCTCGCAAATCTCCTCTTTTGCTCAGTTTTGGTAGACTGAGTTGCGAGTTTCCAGGCGCAGTTCGTCCGGGGGATGGAGGTGAAGAGGCGAGCCTGTTTAGATCGGTGACAGATTTGACCTTTGGAGTTGAGAATTCCTTCTGGGTGAGAGAGAGGGAGAGAGAGATGGAGCAGCAAGGAGGTGGACAGCATAATAATTATCAGGATTATCCATCGTCATCGCTGGAGGCTTCGACGTACGCGGATGGTTCTTCGCTACCCTTGCTCCGTGCGCAGTCGGAAGGTTCGGCGCTTTTGCCTCCCCCTGCGTTTCGTTCCCATGCTCATGACGGCCATGCTCATCCCGAGTTTCATCAACCTAATGCAGGTGCGCTCGCTTGCAATTTTTTTTTTTTTTCAATATGAACCCTGATCTGATCGCATCCAAGTGTAGTTTCTTATTTCAGGATGCTGGAGTTTAGATTATTTTATGAAGCAGTAGCTGAAATTGTGTTCTGCGTTTGTTGACTTGGTCAACTTTTTCATTTTTGTTGCTATGGTTTTGGCGATGGTGTTCACCAACCTAACTAGGTGTGTGATTTAATTTGATCTAATGAAAAAAAATTGACATGTGTTTATTCTGATCCGATCGCATCCAACTGTAGCTCCTTTTTGCAACTCCCTCAATTTCAGATTTGCTGTGAAGTGGCAGCTGAATTATTTATTGCGTTTGTTGACTCGGTGAAACTTTGGTTAATTAGTAGATTAGTGGAGCTTCTTAAATCTCAAACCCCATCGAGCTGCGTGAGTTGATTACGTTCTTATAAATATACTATGGCCCCTAATCTACCAGTCTCTCCTTTTGTTGCACCATTTGTTGCAATAGAACCTCGTTAATCTTACCACCAACATTTCACTATCTCTTAGTTTAATGTGTGACAAGTGTTGTAGAGTCACTGATAGTGTGGTAAATGTGAGGAATACTATTGTCCAGAATTTCATAGTAGAGAGATTCGAGTGTGTGCAGGAGGGTTTCCAACTGCGAATGGCGATCCAGGCTTTGGGGCTCCTGGATTGCAGACAGCCCAGTCAATGCCGGTGATTCCGATGGGACCTCCACCTAGTGGAGGCGGAAGTGCGTTACCAAGCTTTGGCACACCATCTCAATATGCAGGCCCTCCAGGTCCTCCGGTGTTCAGTAGCCCGCATCGGCCTGCTCCCCCTGATTTCAATGCACAGCGGCCTTCCAATTTTGCAGAGATTCCTCTGGCTGCGCATTCATCAGCTCCACCAGCTGATAACGGCTTTCCTCGGTCAGGAGTATTGGAAGAGGAGTTCGATGCGTACAGCTTGTCTGCGTCTGCGCCCTTCGTGTTATTTTCAGCTCAAAAGGTTTTCATATCTAGGTTTTCATATCTGGGTTTGTTGACTATTTTTGTAACAGAATTTTGTTATTAGTTTTGGGAATTCTTTCGTATTGTGCTGCTGACCTTGACACTTACAGCAATCGGGGGCTTCATTTGAGTTTGTACAATTTTTTCTGTTCATTCGTGTGCCTACAGATCTGACTTGATTATTTGGCTTCCATGTTTGTTGTTCAGGTATTAAATGAGAAGAGGCTCATGAATACGGCCAGCTTGGGATTCGGAGCTCTGGTCTGTCCAGGAAGAGAGACAGAGCCAGGTCCACCTGTGATTATGCATGAGCCCTTCCGTTGTCATAATTGCGGTGCGTATGTTAATCAGCACAGCACTATTGCACCGAATACTGGGCACTGGAGCTGCACGTTCTGCAACAAATCTAATGACAGCAACGGCGAATACAGGGCTCCCAGCATTGATGAACTGCGGAATTGGCCGGAACTTGCGACAAGCGTGGTTGATTACGTAGATTCAGGTATTTTCTTGGTCCTTTCGCACTACTAGTTCATTGGCTAGCATATTGATACTATTCATTCAGGTCTTTTTTTGCTGTCTTCAGCTCTCATCAGTTTTTTGTGGATGAAAGATGGATACTAGAATTTAAGGTTGCGATCTTTTTGCACTACATTGCAACGAACTTGTTTCGAGGTACGGTTCTCCTTTGTTGATTTTGAAGGATTGTGAACACAGGAACTCGACGTCCTGGATTCGTGTCAGTTTCCGAATCCAGTATGACTGCGCCAGTTGTGCTCCTCATTGACGATAGCCTTGATGAAGAACATTTGACGCAGTTGCAAGAGTCCCTTCATACATTCTTAGATTCTCTCTATCCAGGAACACGGATTGGAATTGTTACATATGGGAGAACAGTATCTGTTTTCGACCTGTCAGAATCAGAGGTGGCTGCAGCAGATGTTCTACCTGGCGATTCTAGCTTAAGTCAAGAGCTGAAACAGATGCTTATATATGGAACAGGGGTGTATCTTGCTCCTGTTCATGCGTGTCTTGCTATTGCTCACAGCATTATCTCTTCTCTACGTCCTTACCGAGGTGGTTCGGTCGAGTTGAAGAGAGAGCGATGTGTAGGAACGGCTGTTGAGGTGGTACTGGCTCTGATCCAAGGCCCAGCAACAGACCTTCCAGTGGGTACATCCAAGCGTTCGGGTGGAAGGAGTCGGGTGCTGCTCTGTGTTGGAGGGCCAACGACTTTGGGCCCTGGATCCCTTCCTTTCTCTAATACCCACCCAAACTATGCTTACTTGGAGAAAAAAGCTATCAAACACATGGAGCATCTGGGTCTGGAAGCACGTCGCTTGGACATTGCAGTGGATATTTTTTGTGCTGGAACTTGTCCTGTGCGGATTCCTACTTTGCAGCCTCTCGTTACTGCCTCGGGGGGGCTATTGGTACTGCACGATAATTTTGGGGACGTGTTTAGCACGAACTTGCAACGGGCAGTTCGGCGCTCTACAGGTTTCAGAGGGATTTTGGAGATTCGCTGTTCTGATGATGTGGCAGTGACTCGTGTGATAGGTAAGCTATTCATCTGACTCTTACATTGCGTTTAATTGTACGGGTCATGATTTTTCAGGTGGGGTTTTCATCAATTAGCTCCTCTGCATGCCAATGATGGTGTTATTGGGTGGAATGACAGGCCCAGGAGAGGAGGCCCTTGGAGATGCAAGTTCTGAACATTTTAGAAATGATACATCTACAGCTGTGCGCTTACTCAGTGTTGAAGATTGTCAAGCATTTGCAATTGTGATGGAGTTGGAAGATGATTTAGAAGAAAGTCATGTGTACTTCCAGATTGTTGCGAGATATACGAGTATGCATCAAGCAGAGGTCACTAGGGTTGTGACAGTACGGTTGCCGACGACAGATAGTGTGTCAAACTACTTGCAGAGTGTAGATGATGAGGTACTCTACTTATCGATCAGACTCTTTTGTTTCATATTTATTTTGTGCTATTTTGATGTCCTTGCTAGCTGTACAAGATATTTAGTTACTTCTGTTCTTCTATAAAGAAGTTTCTTTGTGAACAGATAGATCAATACTGGAACCATTCATATGCCACAAGCATCATGAGTCATGAAATTCTGTCTTGGTCGTGACGCTTATTCTCTGAATCTTTCATTTCTGTGGTAATAACGCAGGTGGCTGCAGTGCTAATAGCAAAGAAAACGGTATTGGAGGCAAAGACTGCACTAGATGCTGCTGACATGCGACAATCAGTAGATGAGAGAGTTAAAGACATAGCCTTGAAACTTGGAGCTAACACTGCCAAGTCTAAGATTCGGCCATTTCCTTCAAGTCTTTCAAGATTGCCAGAACTCTTGTTTCACTTAAAGCGTGGGCCTTTATTGGGCAGCATCATAGGCCATGAAGATGAGAGGGCAGTTTACAGGAATCTCTACTTGCAGGTATGCACGAGGTTTTTAAACTTCTATTTCGTTGTACCGATGTGCTTCCTCATTGACGTTTCAAGTAAGCCTCGACAGTTATTGAAGATGGTGCAGACGATGAGATTGTTTTCATTTCTTCAAATTCGGTGGGCACCTTTTGTTAGGTGTGTACCGGTACATCTCGAGTGCATCTCACTGGTCGTTTTGTCCCATCTTTAGGCACTTCAAGCTCTGGTCAGAACCGTAGTTCTTCTTGTGATAGTTGCCTATCCTTAACTGTGCAGGCTGGATTTGAGTTGTCATTGCGCATGATGGCCCCGAGGCTGCTCATGCATCGGGAGGCAGGCACATTTGAGGAGTTACCTGCCCATGATGTGGCTATGCAGTCGGACTCTGTGATTGTTTTGGATCATGGGACTGATGTCTTTATTTGGACGGTGAGTATTTCGCTTATTGTGTGCGTCCTGGAGGAATTTCGTACTCTAAAGACCGAAACTGTTGGCTAACTCTGGAAATGTATTGTAAATTCGTCTGTTTTTTTCCAGCCCTCGGACAGATCAATCAATTCTCCTTGTTCTTTCTTAGGTCCTAGGTACTTTTGGAAGGTTGCCAAGCCGTTTGACTATTTTCATGTTTTGGTGCTTGTAACTAGTCTCGCATTCATGAATAGACGACGGTTTTGTTTTCAAATCTCAGATGAGTCACGTATGAAAACGAGGTGGACTTTCGTGTTTGATCTCTATGTGTAGGGTTTGAGAGTTGTGGCGGATGAAGCTAGGAACGCAGAAGCACAAGCAGCTTGTCGCACTCTTGCCCAGGAACTCACCGAGCAGCGGTTTCCAGCTCCTCGGATGCTTTCGTTTAAGGTCAAATAACTGGCCCAAAGCTTGATAATCTTTTGAAATTTCACTGGATTATTATACATGTTTAAGGATGTATGAAAACTTCATTGTCATCACTAGTGCGATATATTTTTTCTTAATCTGTGAGCCCGTTGACACGAGCACCAAAAATTTGTCCATAGTGTCTTAAAGGAATCTGACATTTTTTTCACTTGAACAATTGGAATAGGAGGCAAGCTCTCAAGCCCGATACTTGCAGTCAAGATTGATACCTGCACACAAAGATCCTCCTTATGAGCAGGTTTGTAAACCTTTCTCAAATACTTATTTGTCGAACTCTCAACCATTCTGTGTAAGAATTGTTTTAGTTCTTAGAGGTCCCTAGTGCACTATGTGAAAACATCATCTTAGATCCACGTCATGCTTTAAAATAGGGCTCCGTTTGTGTGCACTGCACACTGGTATGAAGGTGTACTTGTATATGATACCATAGTCAAGTACCATAGTATCTTATAATGGATAAACAAGCAAAATATGTGGCAAGAAAAGGCTTCTGGGATTTTTTAGGGTTAAAATGTAGCACATATGTCAAGTGATGATTGCGTTTTTTGTTTTGGTGCTTTTGTAAAGTGCTCTCAGGATTCATGTTGTCCAGACATTTAGTAGTTGAAGACCCTAGAGACGTAGAGACCCATCCTGTTCGTATTGAATAATTAATTTTGAGGAAACAATAATCTGGTAAATATTTTGGCTCGAAGACTAATAAATGGTCCTGAAAACCGAACCCTAAGCCTAATTATTATTCTCACTCCTTTCCGTATAGAGAGGACTAGCCCATATAATTTGGCTGCATATTCAAATAGTTTTTAACAAATCATGAATGTCAAATAAATTCAGATCAACATTAATGAAGTGGAATTTAAAATATAATCATCATTTCGTTTCATGACTGACGAACAGGTTGGGCCTCTATGGGGCACTGGACATTAACTTTTTCCTAAAGCGTCAAATGATATTTTGGGCTACCAAGAGATTAACATCATGTTGACCTGGTGTTGTGGTCTCAGGAGTCTAGGTTTCCTCAGTTACGGGTCCTCACTGCCGAGCAAAGAGCACGTCTGAAGATCAGTTTTGTGCCCACGGACGAGCTGAGCTTCACAGAATGGATGAGACGTATGAAGCTCACTCTTCAATGACCCAATGTAATATTTCCTTTTTTATTGACTCGTGTAAATGTCGAATTCATTCATCCTAGAATTTACTATTCACAAATTAAACTCGTCTATTGTCTATGATTCGTATGAGCTTTCATCATTTTTTCGATTCCACCTGAGGTAAACCCTAGCACATGACTACATGGAGGATGTATTCAAGCGATTGTACAATGTTTGAAGAGGCTTGAGGGCAAATAAAACAATCCGTTATTTTGATAACAGTCGCTGGTGAATAAAAAGTCGTGCAATTGATATATGGATTGGGTGAGGAAAGTATACCTTACTCCTACCTCCTGAGTGTTCTGACGTCCATTTTCTGGATGGATTGAAACTCAAGTTTCGTCCTCATTGTTTGGATGAAAGTTATCCTAATTTGTGGAGGTACATTACCAAGTTGTTTTTCTATCTAAAGGCTGGATTTGGTATTAATAGAGTATATATTTTTCTAAAATTACAAATATGCAATTATGCCAAGTGGTTGACCAATCCAAAATTGCATTGACTCTAGTTGGAAATGGGATTTGTGAAAATGAGGTCATAAATTCTAAGAACCAAAAAATTTCAAAAAATCACCATGTCAAGAGAGCCTTATTTCACATCCATTCCTATAAATTTTACTCAAAAAGTTGCAGTATTTTCTTGTAGTCAAATTTAGAAGGAATTTTGAAATTTTCTTGTCAAAATTTTAAAAGAAACTATTGGTGATGACATTGGTGAATCTAACCGTGGATGAAATCTAAAACTCATAGTCTACAACTTTTATTTGTATACCAATTCCAAAACATTCTTCTAAATAGCACTTTATAATGATTTTTCTCAAATCGTCAATTCTCAAGAAGACTCTAGATGTTCAGGGTTAATGAGTAAAGTAACTTCACTCTAAAGATTTTGTGTAAACATTAACCCTATCACATGCAATCTAGTGTGAACACTACCAAATTTTGGTGTGGACAGAACTTTGAAGTGGAATAAAATACTTTATTTATTGGATGAACAATCCTCAAGCACTAAATATTTGGAGCATCTAATATTTTTGAAAGAAATGTGTTTATGGATTTTCTCTTCAGCTTTTGGGACAAGGGTGTTGAATGCAAACTGAAAAAATCTTGGAGATGAGCCTCAAATATATTCAGTCTTAAAAATATTGCATTGGAAATTTATAGAGGCATTTTCAAAGTAGATTTGATTTTGAAGAAATCTCCAATTTTGAATGGATGAAATTGTTAGAGTTTGCACAATTCTTTGAAAGTGGTATGTCATTGCAAAATTTTCAATGAGCATACATGCCAACAAAGAAATTATTTTTCATTCATAATATATATATTCATGAATGTAAACACCTTCATCATGACATTGAAATTTGTTAATGTCCATTTTTCACCAATTTGTTCTATTAGTAATGGTATAAAATTAGTGTTACTTACAAAATAAGTGTTACTATAAAACTTCATTTTTGTAGAAATTGGTACAATACAATATTATTTCTCCCTATGTTAATTCAATTATTTTGTATACATTTGTGACTTTGTTAAATTAGCATCACACATAGTAAAGAGAAAGATAGCTAAAAGCACAAGGTTCCAAAACATCCTTTAATACAAATGCACATATTGGAGTTTTGAATGTACCAATGGTGAACATTCCATTTTTAGAGCTCTACACATTTTAGCTTCTACAATGGTCCAAAAAGCATGAAACTTGTTTTAGATGCTACTTCTATTTATCTTTCAAGAAAAATTTATAGAAAAATATGTCAAGATGTTTACCTTCTTCAATAATGCAATTACTTTGCAAATATTTTATACTTTATGGACTCCTATCTTAATGGGGCATATTAGTGTACATACAATTGACAGTAGCACAATTTTATTTTGGAGTCGAAATTGATCAAGAACTATACAAAAATATTTTGAAGGAATATACATTGATATATTCCCCTTCTTTTCAAGAATGAAATTGATCCCTAAATTTGAGGAAAAATGTCAATAAATGTCTATATTTTTGGATAAATAAATCGACTTTCACTCATACTCCACACATTGGAATGGTCTATAGTACACTTGTAACTACTGTTCGAAGGAATTCTAAAAATAAATACTTGTATGTAGTGTAGAAGTCCATAAAGTGAACTTCTTTTTGCTTGCATTTTGAAACATATAAAATATTAATTTGGTGGTTCTTTTGGTCAATTTTTCTGTTATTTATTTATTCATTTTCCCATTTTTAACTAATCAAAACATAAAAATATCTGTTTTCTTGAGATTTGGCACTTTTCTAGTTTTTCTACTTAAAGAATTTTTCTATGTTTTTTCTTCTTGAGGTACCTTCTTCTTACAAATGTATACATTGGACATATTTGTAAAACAAAATTCTTTTTCTAATTTTAAACTACTCTAGAAAAAAATTATGAGTGCTATACAAAATGCAAAAAATAGTATGAGTGTTTCATGCAATCATCCATAGGTACTCCTTAAAAAGGGGTTCAACATAAAGAAACATGGCATACGATATTGTACATAGCAATGTTTTCAATACTTTCAAGTAGAATCGGATCAACAATTTGCTATTCCGAGTTTCTTATTATCTTTTGTTGAAGAAATTGGCTTCAACTATCCTTATTAAATATTGATCAATTACAAAAGAAGTGCAATTGAACTTGTGTCAATTTCAAGTAGAAGATTTTGTATATGCCCATGTCAAGTATTTTTTGTATTAAGCATGTATTTTTGCACATTGAAGGTGTATTTTTCAGTATTGATTGCCCTCTATAAATCATAAAAGCAATGTCCATTGAATCCAAAGGTCCTCAAAGTAAATCTTTTGTAAGTTTGCTACTATTGGCAAACTTGTATTTGTGCATTTTTCATACCTTGAAGTCAACAATGTTGTACACACTATTAAAAACCTCTATTCAATTTTTGCAATACCTATAGTGGATCATCCTAATTTTTTGCACAACCATTGTCTATCACTCATTCTCCAATTTGGCCATATGGTTCCTTTTTTCCTTTTGGCTCCCTTATCCTCAACAATCTCACATCTACTAAGAATTCTACCTATATTCTTGCTAAGAATTCCAAGAGTTTGAAGAGTCATAGCATGCTATGTATTATGAATTTTGCAATGAAGTTTTGAGAGGTTGTTCTTCTTCTTGTTTTGATTTCAAAAAGTCATGACTCACTCTATTTCAAATTTGTATGAAAACATTATGCTTGAGAGAGTGAAAAAGGGTCAATTGTCAACTAATTTTGAGTGCTAAAACTTCAAGAGCTTATAGAAGTTTGGTTAGAATGTTTTTGATTTGAGTCTTAGGTAAGTTGTCCATAAATTTACTAGCTTTCTATCAAGATATAACACTCTTATTTTGGAGTTGTGATGAAAATTTTATGGGTTTGGAGGTGAAGGGGGTGTAGAGTTGCCAATGATTCTATGATATAGAAAATTTTTTAACTTTGATGAAACATTGGGAGTAGGATTTTAATTTTTGAAAATAAGATTTTAAGAAGATGCTTAGGATGAAATTATCTTTCTAAGAAGATATGGCACAAAGTATTTGGAGCTTTTATGAGTTTGTAACATGCTCCAAAATGGACTTATATATAGTTGTAGCCAAATTTGTGAGCGTTGACTTTTGTACTCTATAAGTTTTGTACATTATCTTTTGGGGTTTTGATATTTTATGAGATTGTACTATATTTTGTTAGCTTTCTCAAAACCAAAGACATTCTTGATTTGGAGTTTTAAAGAGACTAGCACCCACTTGAAGATTGACTACATTTTCAAGAAGTTTTACAAGGATTTAAGGTTTTGTACATGATGTATATGGTATATATACAACCATTAGAGGAGATCTCGCCAAAAAGAAGGCCGTTCTAGGCCTGTTCCCCCATTGTTGTTCCCTAGCAGTGAAGGCACGGTTGATAGCAGTCAGCTATCATAAATTTTTGAAAATTTTTTTTGTGAAAAAAAAAAAGTTGGTCTTGAAATCGACAGAAAAGTCGACAATTTTTTTTTTTAAATTAAAAAATAAAATGACATGGCCGCCTCCTAACCACATCAGCACGCTTCGGTGGCGCAGTTCCCCGAGTTCCCCACTGCTGGGAACTCACAGCCCTCTATTTAGCTAGGTCTCCTCTAATGTTATATAGTATTAATGCATAGTATATACAAATAGAAATATTTGTATTTTTATGCATATTATACATGTAAGCTATTGAAACTCATGAAGCAAGGATTGCTCACCACTTTCAGGTAAACTTACATCTACCTTCTTCAACTATGTGTATGTAACTAAAGAATATTAAAGGCTTCTAGTAGTGGAATAATAAGAGTTGAATTCGTATTTTAGCATTTCAACTATAATCTAGAAGTCTATTTCATATACTAGCATTCCCAATATGTCAAGTCTGCATGGTATTTGAGGCCATTGGTCCTTTTCTTGCTTGGCTAATTAGAAAAAGATCAATACATATATACATATACCTTTTCAATCCTATCCCTCAATCATTCAAAGCATACAAATCTAGCTAGACATCCTTCTCTAGTAGAATGACTAGGCATGATGTCTTGAAAGAATATTTTACTTTGAGCCTTACAACTCTTGAGCATTATCTATACCATAGTGCTTAATATAATATTGATCTTCATGGATGTCTCTTGGCCTTCATTAATCTAGTCAATTGCATTTATTTCATGGATGAGGGTGAGCTTTATATGAATATATCTTCATGCATGGCACCTCATGTTTTCTAAACTACAAAAAAAAGAGTGAATCATATTGCGGCTTGTATGTGACAATTGTTTATTAGTTTCAAGAGCCTCCAATGGATTCCAAATAATTGAGATCATTGAATATGCTCTAACTCAGATTGAAGCTAAATATTGATGAACATTGAAAGAGGGAAATATTTTCGTTACTATTATATGTGCATAGTTCCAATCGAGATGCATTTCCTTCATTTATGTTTTATTTCAATCATTTTCATGTGAAGATAGGTGCAACTTAACTCCTAAATGCCAAAGGCCATTTTTGAGCTTCTAGAAGTTTGCTCTAAATTGAACAAAAATCCATCATTTTGATAAGTTGTATCATTTAAATTTTTTTTGTAACTGTACAAATTCAAACTAGACATGTTAGAGATCACATGGGAAAAGAAAACACAACAATATCACTTATGGATTGAGAGATTATAACATTTGATCATGAGGGTGTTAAAATCACAAAATTTTTAACATCCTCTTTTCACATGTCAAATCTAAAAAGTTGGTCACCAAAACAATATGAGGTTAAAGGGCCTAGCATGTATAACTCCAATCAATTTATGGGTTCTCAAAATCTACTCAACAATTTTTTTAAATAAATTTTGAATGTGCTTTTTTCTCCAAGATCTAGTGTATTTGAGGCCCATTTCCAAGAGCCCCCCTACACTATGGAAAGTCAAGATTGCAATGGACATCCTTGCACAAAATCTTGAATAGAAAAATCATAATCAATCATTTTCAAAATCAGATTTTTGATGCTAAAACTAGACTTCAAAAAGAAGTTTTCACAAATATAAACTACTAAAAATAGAAAATTGCTTAGGTTTTATCTAACTTCAAAGTTTTCCAAACACCACATTTTGGTGCCTCAACCCTCGGGCATTTAGGGGTTAACCATTTTTTTTGCTTTTAGAAATTCAAGTACAAGCTTAGGGATAATTAAATTCTACTTGTTAGTTGTCCCCTACTTTAGCTCCATTATCCTAAGTTTGATGGGACCAGTGTTCAGGAAGTTTTTTGAGTTTTACTGGCTATTTTCCTTCAATTCCCAAACTAAACCGAGTTTTCAAGTCTAATGTCTGGTTATTTTCTCTATTTTCCATTCAAAGTCAATCTTTTTTGTTTTTTTTCCACCGATTTTCTGCCAATGTTTTCAAATTGCAACTATTTTTTTTTAACAATTCCACCATTTTTACCATTTCCACCAGCTAACTTTGAACTAGCCGCCAGTTCTTTCCAGACATTGGACATGACCAATTTGTTTACTTCTAATCTTGTCATTTGAAGAGGAGATTGATCAAAGTACATTGACTTCGTCCCTTCATGGTTGGAATGACACACACTTGCAAACTCTAACAATTAATTAACCCTGTAAGGACGGGCTGGTCACCCTGGAAATCTTCTTTTTTGAAACAGTGTGAATCATCTACTTTAAAAAAATGCGAAAGTAATCATTGGAGGTCATACTGCTGTGCAAGACCTCCTTTTTGCACAAAATTCCAAGGATGAAAAATAGCACTTCTGTCTCACATGCAAGAGTTCTCTGTCATCCATCGAACCACTCTGGTCCGCGGCGTCCTTACTGGGTTAAATACAGGCCTGGATTGTTCAAATTTGTGCCCGAATTTGTGTCAATTGCAAGGTCTCAACCAAGGTCTTACTTACTTATTTATTTGATGTGGAATGTTTGATTTTGTATTTCCAATAGCTGAACAAACCGTAAGTTAGTTCAATTCGTGTGGGTGGACTTTGAACATGAAGACACATTGTGGCAGTTCAAGTTGGCCGGCAGCGTTGTTCTTTTTCATTGCATTAGCTTGTAGGTTGTGTACATTTTTGTTGAATTGATGGCAATGCAAGGTTAGGGCGACTTTTGGTGGCATTTCTTCGATCTCAGACCAGACCACCACGTACTATACGCCGCTGCCTGTCAATGCACTTCCAGATGGGGATTTTAGGATGAGAATCCATCATCACCTGTGCACAGAGAAAGCTTGCGGTACTCGAGATGACTGATCGAGTTATTCCAAGTTCAGTTTCTGATCGAAGATGCTGCGACTTCGCTGATTCCAGGAGAGTTGGCAGCACTATTGGTGCAGGTCAGCTGGTCCCTCTGTCATGAGGTCGGGACTATCAATTAAGTGAAGGATAATTCACTTGAGTCCCTTGCAATTCCTTTCACAATGATCAACCAGGAATAAATATGAAGGTCGATCTACTGTGTTCGATGCAGACAGGTAATTTGGTCGTCAACCAGGAATTCATATAGACTTCAGTTCCTGGCTGCATGCCCCGCTTTAAGTTATTTCACTTTCATTCGTTTCATTTTCTTGTCTATCATGCATGCCTAATCGCTGATTGTCAAGAAGGGAATCTGTCTTGAAACGCGTTAATCATTGCACCGCTGACACCATATATATTCATGTTCAATCGATCAAACACTGCAAGGATTCATTCATGCTTGTAATTCGAATGATCAAGGATTCATTCAATCGTGGTTCTTAAATGATATATGAGTCAAGGATTTGTGGTTTGGAAGTGACCAAGGACTCGATCATAGCTGATTCAAACCATTCTGTATAGAAACAACGAAACTGCTAGGTTGAAATACAATGGAACATTTGGGAGTCAAAATTTTTTTAAAAAGGAATTGCATCTAATGGAATGTGAGAACCTATGGTTGATTATGGATAAAAGTGAATTCAGCACTTTGAATTGGTAATTCATATTGGTAATTCATATCGTGTCCAAAAAATGAATGCTAAGATTGTGAATTGGTAAACTAAGAAAACAATGCAACTAAAATCCTGGACCCAAGATATGACTTAAGGACAGTTGGGCCATCTCATTTTTGGAAGCATATTATTTCCTAGATTTTGCACTTGGGTGATTGCAAGAAACATTTTACGTTTATGGCTCAAAAATATAGTTTTGGGCCATAGGACTAGCAGTATTATGTATCATCAAAGCCCTTAAAGATCTAAAACATTGGACCTTTTCATTTTAGTAATTCAAGAATTTTTTTTTTAATTCATAAAAAAATCCATTGTACTAGAGAAGATTGCGCTTGTATTGCACCAAAGATTTCATGTAGGAAAACCTTCCCTCTTCCTAGCCTTCACGCAAAGCAAGGTCACTTTAACCTCTTGTGTGCAACCGACATCTCTTCACATCATGGGTTAAACTTGGTTGCAATTAGAAATCTAAAGTTCTCCTAGAGCAAAAACCTCTCTACCTGACACGAAGTTAAAGTCCTAGTCATTTTTGTATACAATTTCATTGCCATCGTCATTTAACACCTAAAGTCTCAAGAGATTCCTTTGTGGGACACTAGAACTCTTGAAGATTAGGGTGGGTACCTGTGATTTCAATTTGTGACAAGTATTTTTGAAATTTTTCTTCAAGATAGGAAAATTGATTTGTTTTTAGGGAATATAATTTTTATTTTAATTAGTGCCTAGGAGCAAAAGCTATGCCATAATAAGACCAAATTAAAGAAGGGCAAGCAATAAAACAAAATTTAATTTAATTCAATTTATTTTTTGAGAATTTATTTCTTATAGATAATATTTTTTTTATATGAGGAAAGATTTGATTCATTTCCACTTGGATAAGTAATGTGATTGTTTTGCAAACAATTTTAGCAAATTCTTGGAAAAATAATATATTGAATCCATTTTTGAACTCAATTTTAACAATTTTTCAAAAGAAAAAGTTGCACATGACTTAGATAATTTGATTTCTAAAATAATCTCACCTTTGGAATTAGTATGTAGTTCAACTCTATCTTCAAGCTATCAATAATTTAGTTTTTTCATCTATCTCATACTTACTTTGATTTAACAATTTTTCAATGTATGAAATTTCAAGGTATTTAAAAAAAAATCTCCAAGCTCTGAACTTCATTCTTTAACATAAAAAAATTCAAATTCAAATTCAAAATTTTGTTAAGAAGATTCAAGGCCTTATAATTTAGTCAAGTCAAGAACAAAAAAAACTTGTTTCCTTCCACTTGAATATTATAATAGGACTTATTTTTATTCATTTATTTATATTTTTTTTGTTTCCAAATTTTCAAAGTAAAATTAAAATTAAAGTTATTACTATAATAGTACTTTATTTAATTAATTTATTTAGTGTTTCTATTTCCAAGTTTTCAAAGTAAATGTAAAATTAAACTACAATATAAATTGTGCAAATGGCAAACATGTTGGTGGAGAAACAATCTTTGAGACCAATGAGTATAACATTTATCCCTAAGCTCGATTCCGCAAACATGGAGGGCAATCAGCGCATCATGGAATTATTTGTCATTAGGAAACAACGGGAACCAAGAACATGTTTTTGGAATGGCTTTTTTCTAGGGTTCAACTTTGGGATCATTGCCACGATAATGTATCTCAAGGCTAATCAATGATGGGAGGACAACAAGAGAGCGGAAAGAAGAGGAAATGAAATGCATGTGTTGAAGTGACTGTCTTTGAGTAGTGAATACTAGTAGAAAACTGTATTGCTGTGAACAAAAGCTAGGTGACATTTTTGTTCACTACAACACAATTTTCAAAAAACTACATTGCAATGTATACAATTTTCAGAAGTTTGTGTTGTAGTGAACAAAGATGTCACCTAGCTTTTGTTCACTGCAACACACTTTTCTTCTAGTGGAAGTTCAATTGAGGTACATAGTTGTTAGGTTTAATGATTGATCACATATTGTTGAGAGTGATTATGCTATTTGGAAAGAGCCTGCAAAGGGCACTTTAGGTGTTGATTGTCAAATTCAAAGTTCTATAGAGAGAGAAGAGGTTTGTACAAAGTAGCATGATCTCTTCACTTGGTAATTGAAAGTTTCACAAATTTTCAGTGCTTCATTACTCGAATTACTCTGCTTTGGAGATCTAGTAGATGGACAAGGTGGTGTTGAATACATGTAGAACCTCCCTTAGTGCATAATGTCGGGACTATGCACCAAGAGAGGTTTATACATTTAGAGAAGCCATAGGGCCACTTGTCTTTTTTATCTTGAAGCATGTGCCACATGTCTTTTCATCTTGAATCATGGACATGGGCCACCTATTGTTTACAAACTCTCTTAATACATATTATACCCCAAGGAAGTGTGCACTAAGAGAAGTTCTACCTGTATTCACAAGCTTGCTTTATCAAATCACTTGGTTCTTGACAAGGTTCAAAATTTTGTCATTGCTTAGACCAATATTGAATTATTGATACAAATCTCCAAGTCAAGACTTCTCTTTACTTCTTAAAAGATACATGCAATTAGCTTTTCTTTGTGACTTTGTCCTTGTCAAGAATGTGCGTACAAGTAGATTGAAACTTGACTACTTAAGTTTGTGATAGTTCTATTTTTTTTTTTTGCAAACTTGCATTGTGCGCACATGAAAAAATCCCTATTAGATTGACAAATTTCTAATGTTTGTTGAATTGGCATTAGATTAAAATAGTCCTCATAATTGAGTTAGTGCTAAGTTAATGTCTCTACATCGCAAGTGGTGCTAACCTAATGTCAATGTCTTAAGCCAACTTTAACTTGACATTTTAAATTCAAAACTATTTGCTGACACATACGATTAATAACTTCATCGATTTAATGGGGATCTTTTGCAATGCGGTTCACTCAATTCTTTGGTATTAATATCTTGTCAAGGGTGATTGCAAGAAATTCTTGTCCTATTTCTTGTCCCCTTGGCCTTGGATAGGTGGATTTTTGCTCATAACTTTTGCCTTGTTTGTTTTTTTGGCGTGAAATTTGGAACTAAGGTACATGTGGTAGTTTCAAATATTGAGTAATTTTTTCAAAATTTTCAAAATTAGTTTATTATTTTTAAACAACCCCAATTGGATGTCTATCTTGACTAGTTTGGGGGGGTTTCATACTATTTTTGACCCAAAAATGTCAATTTGAAGATCAAAATTAGTGTACATGGACTTATACTAAAGTTACACAAGTCCTTGAAGAGATTTTCTAAAAATAATAAATTGCCTTCCTTCCACATGTGCTTCAAAGTCCAAATGCACTATTTTTGTACAAGTGATCACTTTTGTAGTGATCACAATTTTTTTCCCAAACTTAAGATGAAAATGGTTAATAAGGAGAATTTCTAGGTTAGAAAAAATGTTTTTTTTTATTTTGAATTTTTGAATTCTTTTACTATTTCCTAAAAATCAAACATCAAAGTGTCCATTTTCTTGGTATTTTCCATTGTGCTTTTTTTGTTCATAACTTTTAGAGATAAATTTTTTTAGGTTTGAATTTTCATAGACGTAACATTCTCTATGCTATACAAATTATCCATATTTTATTTCAGCATGTCATAGTATTGTAGTACTAAGGTTGTTTTGAGCCAAAAAAGGGCAAAAATTTCTTGGAACGACCCTTAATTTAGAGAGCTAAAAGCTTGGGGTTCTATAACAAGATTGAAATAGGTGACATCCTCAAGCTACTCTTGATCAATCATTTGATTCAACTTAGAGAATCTTTGGGCAAGAGTCCTACAATGCAACAAGTCGTAAATCAACCTAGATCATAGGGCAAAATGCACTAGTTTGAGACCACTAAAATTTATGTTCCCCACTATTTCCTCATAATTTATTAGATTATAACAATCCCTATAGTACATTACTAGAACAAGGAGGGGGGGAGGGGGGGGGGAGAGTTTTGCAATGTTTGGGATGTTGGCAGTAATAGAGCAACATTTGCCCTTGCAAAAGCATCGTCTAGGAAGAAGCATTTTTTTAAGCAATGCCTAAAAAATGTTGAACTTGAGAATGCCCAAGTACTATGTTTCCAATGTAGTTCACCATCTTCATTGTCATGGATGTTGTTCCCATCTTCATTCTTTGTTGAGGACATTATTCTATAAGCATTGACCTTTGTGAGACTCCCATAAAGTATAATAGGCTTGCTTCTTACTTGTAATTTTCATTACATACTTCATATGTACAAGAAATGTATGCTATATTGTATACTATACTATATATTGCATTGTATGCTATATTGCATAAATGTTTTATATTGTATTGTATAAATATTTTATGCATATGTTGATATTTCATTGTTCCACAATATGAAATTTCTACCCTCCCTAAAATAGATATATTATTGGAAACAAATGTTCCCACAAAAGAGAATAAGTAAAGCAATGTACAAACTCAAGTTCATTTTTTCTCATGTACATAATGAATGTTGCTAAGACGTACCAAGATGTTGCTTCACTAGCATAACATCTCTTGTCAAGCTTAAAACAACATTTGAAGGTCCCCCAAGTTTGCTTTAGTAGTGTATTGAGCAACAGCATAGGTGATGCAAAGGGTAAATCTTTCTTGTAGTAGTGGTAGTGAATCTTCATAGGCAACCCTATCCTAGCTAGGGCCCTCATTGAGTTCTTTTCTACAAAGACCTCGCATGCTATCATCTCCCTATTAGTTTGTGGGCACTTGATTCCCACCCTTAGAATAATGAGAATACACTAGGTTCTTAGTGTCTTGTAGTAAAAATCCTAATGGTTGTTTAAAACATGCAGTTCACTTACGCCTTCGAAGAAATGGATCTTCTTTGTTGTTCCTACTTCCTAATTGCAAATGCTAACTAATTCAAACAAATTAGTAATTATGGTCAGTTTTGGCAATGTTCGACAACAAAAATTGAAGACCAATAGGGGTTAGTCAAGCAAAAAGGGTTAGGAGCCTAAGGTGTAGGAATTTCTATGCCCTTTCCAAATTGAGAAAATTCATTAAAGTCAAACTCTTTCTCTAAAAGTTATCTACAAATGAAATTTAGTCTTTAAACTAAACTCTAAAACTTCATCCATTGATTTCGACTCATCTACCTATTGATATTGAATTAAGATTTTTTGATCATTTTCTATTCTGAATCTTCTACCTAAATTCTGACTTTCACTTGATTTGGTCAACTATGGTTGACTTTCATCAAAATCCACCTTAAGTTTAATAAAAAATTCATCCTACTCTAACTTCTTCAATATTGAACTAATTCCTAAGGTTTAACTAGTTTTGGAATCCTAAGAAGATTCTCTAAAATATTCTTATCCTAAATTATTCCTAAGTTACCTTCAAAAGACTCCTTGTAATTCCCTATCATTTTAACTACATCCTTTAACTTTCAATCTTAATTGCTATTTCTATGTCCAAGTAATGTCTTAATTGAATTTCCTCAAACTAGATTTTAAAAAAGGTTAAATACTTATACTTTTGACTTTTCTAGCAAAAGTTATTCGCGGTGGAAGTTTGATTGCTAATTGGTTCATCAAACTTTCATCCACTAATTTCTTTCACTTTTCCTTCTCCTTTTGACTTCTACTTTTAATCTAGATTCTAATATTTTTTTTTTGGATACCTTGGGATATATTTTTTAACTTTCATCTAATTCTAAGACCGTTTTTCATCCTAGCATAACCAAGAGTGTAACTTTTGGAGTTTTTATCTCATTTTTTATGTTTAATATCTTTTTGGAAAGCTACTAAAGTTCTCTAAGTACTTTTGATTCCAAAATGTAAAGTTTTAATGACCCTAATGCTCTCACTTTTATCTTTAACTTCTAATTCTACTACTTTAATTAATCCAA
The DNA here is from genome assembly GCA_963920665.1 of Straminergon stramineum. Taxonomy (NCBI): domain Eukaryota; kingdom Viridiplantae; phylum Streptophyta; class Bryopsida; order Hypnales; family Calliergonaceae; genus Straminergon; species Straminergon stramineum. The sequence continues at coordinate 10,521,138 of OY987270.1, read as the reverse complement.
TGTATTTGCAAAAAAGAAAGTAAATGGGAAAACATTTAGAGACTAACCTCAACATTCACAGGCTCAATGACTCTACCTTTGTTCATCAAATTTTCAATTCCATTGTATATGCCTTCAACCTCCAGTGAGCTCTAGTTCATATTTTGACTATGCCACATGTGCCCTAAATGTATTTTACACTCATTTAGACATATTGGCTATTGATTTACACTATGTAGGAGGTCTTTTGAACCCCTTTTTATTAGATGAAGAGTCTTTAATTGACGACCCTAAAGCGAAAGATGCCATATTGAGAGTCTTGTAGAAATTCACAATGGAGGCCCATGAATATGCATCAACATTGTTAGAGTATCAAGCCTTCCGAGATTGTCAAGGCGTATTTAGTGGCCTTCTAGACGTTGAGACATTGAATTTGGAGCCCCATGAATGGTGGGACCTTTTAGGCATTGGTGCCCATACCCTTGCACTAATTGCAAGGTAGATCTTGGCATAAGTGTATTCAATATCGTCGTGTGAATACAACTAGAGTACATACTCATTTGTCCATAGCAAAATCCCGAATAGATTGACAACAAAGCATGCTGAGGAGTTGGTATACATATACACCAATTCAAAGACTCTTAGAGATTGTGCATGTGCAAATCCAACAAAGTGGAATACAGAGAATATGTTGTCTGAAGACTCTATGGCAAAGGTAGAGGAATCAGATAGTTTGGATAGGGGGTCTGTGTTCTCAAATCCTGAAGATGATGATTTAGACGACTCTGATGGTTCGTTTTGTAGAATTTTGTGAAGGGGACGAAGATGTGAGAATCTAATCCTAAACCTTGACGTGGATAATGGCCATAATTAGTGACCATGATGAAGACGAAGGAAGTGCTCCAAATAGTTTAGAGATGCCATTTATAGTTGGAGCAAGAGGTGGTATAGTTGCACAAACCGTAGAGCTGGGGAGAATGGAGAATATGGAACATGAGACTCATATAGAGGAGGTGGTCGAAAGGAATATTGAAATACAAAATGAAGAGAAGCCGGTTGAAAGGGATGTTGAAATAAAGAACGAACTAAACAAAGAGGAGGTAGTCGAAAGGGATGTCGAAATCATGAATGAAATGGAGGCAATTCCAATAGAAGAAGCTCCTACTTTGAGGGAGACTTGTAGAAAAAGATCATCTTTTAGTGGCTTACTCCATGATGAATCAGGCCTCCAACATTTGTATACAAGCTTGAGTGACCTTCCTAGATTGTCACAAGGTTTGAGTATGCCACAAACCCAAGCCTCATCAAGGCTCCCCTCTTCCAAGATCCTAAACCACAGAGCACGTCAATCTATTGATTCTCAATTGGCACCAATAGCCCCTACAACAAACATGTCGCTGTGCAATTGCCCTATAGGAAGGCATGTTGTAGAACCTAGAAGTGGACATACTCACGTACGAGATGAAGGTACCCAAATCCAACATTCTAATAGGCATCAACGGAAACATGAAATGCGTAAGGAGGTGGCTGCCCAAAGATTTGTTGGAGTTGTTGACGAAGTTAATATAGGAAGGCCAAGCACAGATGGAGTCTTAGAAGCAACAGCATGAGGTCCTCTAAAAACAATCTCTTCTCTTGAACCTTGTGTTGGAAATAGTAGCAACCATGCATCTAAGGGGAGAACCAAGTCAATGTCGGATGAAGACGAATCCAATGATTACACTATAGTTGAAGATGGTGAGATTCTCGGAGATAGTGATTTTAGAATACCTCGACAAGTCCCACCACACGAACTTAAAGTTGATCGATCAAGTGTAGGAGAACTTAATGTAGTTGGTCCTTCTTGCATAACTAGGGGAGCAAGACGCTAAAAGGTTCAAGGTGGCAAGTGTTTCATCATATTTTCTTATAAAGTTATAGCCTACACTTTTTATACCTCTCTATATAGATCTTTATCTCTATATTTCTATTTCTCTATATCTATATATGTCCCTTATTTAGGATCTATCATTTTATGACGTTGCGCCCATCTACGAGACGGCCTTTCTGTCCAGACCATTTAATAGACATTCGTTTCATGTATTCGACAAATTATTTGTCGCTCCATCTGAGCCTTCAAGTTGGCACTTGGAACTTAGGGTTTTGTTTTTTGTTTTATTAGGTTTTCAACGTACTTATGTACAAAAAGGCATAAAAAGAGTGTTTGAGCAATATTTGGTAGAAGTCCCTATCAATACAATGAGGGATCATCCTATAAGTACAAAGTATCTAAAATACTCCAATTTCCTACTTCTAGTGCCTAATTGAGAGTTTGAAAGGTTATTTAAGTGATTCCAAGAGACTTAAGGGTCACAATGTTAGCTAGTCCTAGTGTTTTGTCCATGTTAAATTAGTCTTGCAATGCTTGTAGTAAATTGGTTAAGTCTAATTTAGGTCTAGATAGTCTAAAATAGGTCACCATCCAATTCAAGAAGAATTTGGATTGGTAAATTTTTATTTGCAAGTAGCTTATTGAAGATTGAACCAAAATGCAAATTTATAACTTGGCGGCAGATTGACCAATATACCAAGAGCTCGCGGTGTCAGATTGGAGAAAATGAAGGGGCTTTCTTTACTCTTATAAACATTCTAAACAACCCTAGCCAGACAGTTTCTTCAAAAGAGACAAATTCCAAAAGTTAGAGTTTTGACTTTTCTTTGGATTATCATAAGTTGATTTCACACTTACAAATGGCCTAGGACACAGCATTGAGGTTCCTCTCAACTAATTGGGGTCTTCTAAATACAATGGCACAATTTGTTTTTGATTTTGAATTGTTCCCTAAAAGATAGAGAGAGTCAACTCTTAGTTTGACTTTTTAGTTGTAATTTGTGGTAATTCAAAGTTAATTTCGCAAATGTCTTTTGGAAAATCAAAGATTGGATTTGGCTAAAATCTTTTTTTTTTTGCGTAACAAGACATCTTTGGTCTAAAGAAAGACAATTTAGAAATAACTTTGGATTAATTAGCAAAATATTTAGGTTAATTAGGATTATTTTCAAAATATCATGGATTTGATTTAGCCAAGATTTATTAGCTAAATGGAGAGAGTTCTAGAAAATTCTTCCATTAAACAAAGATTATTTAGAAAATACTTTAGGATAGTTTAGCAAATATCTAGAGACTGAAAGTAATGTTTTCCACCAACAACTTACCAAAGAGGGGCCTGGAATAAGTATAAAACGCTCCCCCCTCGAGGTTGTCAATACCCTCATTCTGATGACTGAACTTTGTTTTCATTTCTTTCGTGTTATCTATGTGGTCAGAGTACTAATTGGGGTTGAGATCTAACTTGATTTCATTCTATCTTTTCATTTGTACACTTTGAAGGACGAGAGGGTCCCTTCAAAGTGATTTTTATTTGATTTTTCTTAAGTTTTAAAGGCTAAGCCTCCGTTGCCTTTATTTTGTGTGAGTTTCGAAAGGGATAGACCTCCAAACTCTAATTTGCCGTAAATTTCTAAGAAATTAACATATTGTGGTATTCAAACAGCATTTGGTACTAATACACTTAAAGCGGTGAAGCTTGACTTTGTCAAAAGTGTGTTAGACTAAATCTAGCCTAAAATTTGTTGTATAATGGGAATTGGTACTTAATTGTTAAAGTCCGGTTTAAACACTATCATGTGTACCTCCTTTAGCAGTTAATTCATGAACATTATTAAAATCTTGAGAAATTAGTCTTTAATATTAGGTTAAACATTGTCATATGTACCTCCTTTAAAGATTAAACTTTCAAAATACTATTATTTGTTCATTGACACCCTGTATGTTTGGAGTCACCCTTGCACAACGAAGCTTTGACTTATCAAAGTTAAAATTGTCTTGGAAAAAATTGGAATTACTCCTACACGGCAAAACTTTTCAAAATTGATATTTTTCCAAGGTGGTTCCAAGTATTTAATTACTCGAAACCTTTTTCTTTGCAAGCTTGAAAAATGTCCTTGCATGTGGCTATGGTTTGGATCATTTGATTATTAGAGAGAAGTAGACAAATTTCTTTAGTTTGAGTTCTTGAGAAAATCCTTAGTAGTAGTAGAAAAATCAAAAATTTAGATTAGTTTTCCCTTTAGTAAGAGTTATTGAAATTACCTTGGAAGGAGATTTCCAATTAGATTAGAACACTTAATTTGCTTAGTTTATACTTATTCCAAAAATCCCCCCCAAAACTAGATTTATAGAAGTGGGAAAAAATCCAATAATAAGTATTTGAAAAATCAAGCTCTGATTGGACCAATAGCATAGAATGATTGAAGGACGAATGGAGATGGATGGAGCTGCGAGGAAATTAGCCAACAATGTTGCACTATGTGTCAGAGAGCCACGAGGGAAGCTAATGGGAAGCCACGAAGGGTTCGGCCAATTGTACCTCATCACATATCACATCAAGTGGGAGAAAAAACCCGGGAGATACAACAACCAGAGTGTGGAGTCCAATACACTGAAATTCAATATTCAAGTAGTCCAATAGATGAAGCCAGTATACCGAAATTCAAAATTCAAGGTAAACAAACAATCATTGAGGTAACAGAACATTTGAATTACAAGTCTTTGATTACAAAATCATAACTTGGTTGGCTGTTGCTCGCCACACAACCAATTTTGAGTTTTTAAAAACAAAAACTTGTCTTTTCGTACCACGTGCAACTTTCCCTTACTCATTCTCTCTTAACTAAGTCCAATCACAACTTCTAATAAACTCTAAAACCAAATGAGAAGGAATTAGAGAGAGAAGACTAGGAGAGAATAGAATACAAGAAGGAATTTTTGCACATGAGGAGTTTTAGAATTAAAAATTATTTTCAAAGAATCCTACTATTGAATTTCATTCTTTTATTCTTTAATCCTTTTTTTGTTAGTTATTTAATAGATTCTAGAAGGAATTTAGGAACTTTGGATTGTAGTGGGGTTTTGTTTTATTAGGCCTAATAAGCCAAGAAGATAAAACAAAAGGCCAACTAATACTTTCAAAACAATTAGGGAATTTATACGATAATTAATAACTAAAAGTTTCTATTTGATTTGATTTGATTTAGTGGATTTTATTATTCGGGGGTAATAAAATAATTTCTAATTAATTAGGAATTGTCTTAAATACAATCAAAATTAATAAAATCCAATAACTATTAGTAGGAAAAGCAAATTTAAAACAAAAATACAACAACAAACAAGGATTAACTTCAAATTGTGCCATGGATTAGCAAAGATGGATGAGGATGGAGTGGGTTACTATGAGATAATTGATCTCATAGTCCTCAAGGACGGTACAATTGATTCTTTCATGGGCAAGGTACATTAAATTTCTCATCTTTGGCTTTTCAAGTTGATTCAAAAATTTTCTCAATAGGATAAAAATTAGAAAATTTAGAATGAAACTAGAAAATTAACCTTAAAAAATTCAAATTAGATTTTAATTGAGAAAATGATCAAAAATTTAACTATTTACAATTAGATGAACTTTATTTGAAATTTGGATGAAAAATTTATATTTTCATCCAAAAAAATCAAACAAAAGAATCTTAAAATCTCAAAAGGATTTAAGAAATTTTAGATTAATTAAGAATTACAATTGTTTGCTTAGATTAAGAGTTATTAATGAATGAAGTTTAATTTGTTAAACTTTTAAACAAATTTCATCCTTTAATAACTTTTCTATTAGGAATCTAGTGTTTAAGTGTTTTACCTTGTCGAAAAGATAATTTCTAAATTCTCATCTTTAAAAACATAAAAAATCTTAATAATAATAATTTTAGAATAGAAAATTTGATTTAAGTTAGATTAGAAGATAATTAAAAGGAATCTTTAAAGAATCTCTAAAGAATCATTTAAATTAGAAATCAAATAGGGAATCTTTTGAAAATTTCAGAACCTATTCTTATTTTAGAATTACTTTAATTTTGAGTGGAAAGAGGTTGGATGAAGTTTGGTTCTAATTTGGATGAAATTTTTTTCTCATCAGTCAAATTAGGTTTAGTTTTAGATTTAACTAATTAACATAATTAAAAACCAAACCCTGAAATTTGGATTTATTTTTATTACTTTTATAATTTTTAATTAGTGGATGAAGATTGTGAGGTAGTTTAGGGGTCAATATTTCATCCATTCATTTCTTTCACTAGAAGGCTTAGAATTGAACTTACTTTATCATTCTCGAAAGGAAAATTTACATTCTATAAGTCAAGTTAGTTTGATTTTAGTTTGAATTCATCTTTTCATTAGATATTTGACTTAGTTAACAATAGTTCAAGAGTTTTAAGATTTACATGATTTGAATTCAATTAGGATATTACAAACAAAGTGTTCATTGCTTAGAAGGTGCAAATTGAACTTAGATTAAAAACATCCTAAGATAGTTCATTAAGCCGCTAGAATTTGTGTGCACGTTTTAACTTAGACGGTGGAGTTTGAAACACTCGCAATCCATCGAAAGGGATAGCATGTCGACGGATTGAACATATAGGTCTTCAAGTTGCCAAAGCTCCCATCCCTTCGACGGTCCATCCATCCCAAAGATGGACCATCTGTCGCATGGACGGACCATTTGTACAATTGATGGATCATCTATCCAGTCGACGGACCGTGTGTCTAGTAGACGGACGATCCATCCGGTTGATGGATTTTCTATCCTATTGATGAAATTTCCATCTAGTTGATGTCTACCCGTCAATTGGACGAATAAGAAGATGAACCTAATGAAATTTTTCAATTTCTTTTTATCCTGGGATAAACTAAAATTACCGTATAATAAAAAAATTAATAAATTTTTTTTCCAGCCATCAGCATTCAGTTGTGATTTGGACGCGTCAAGATGCATCTTGACGGACGTTGACGGACGTTGACGGACATCCCAACGTGAAATGCCAGAGTCAAGTTGGGATGGAAAACCTTGATCTACACTTGAAATGAAACAAAATATTTGAATGGAAAAATTGATAATGATCCAGATAATATATAAGAACAAATACAAGAGACTTCGAATGACCTTGAGTTGGAAGACTTTTAGATCTACAGATAACTTTATTGCCTTTTCAATTTCTTCAAAAATTTATAAACATTCTTTTTCAAGAACTCTCAACTCCAACAGAAATCTCCATTCTCTTTGACCTCAAATGCATTGTCTCTATTCAAGAATTCTTTTTGAAACTACTATCAAAACCTAAAATCCTCCTTATTGTTGAAGTCTCTATATGAAGGCTAGTTGTCCTAAATAAAGCTAGAATCTATATCTAAAGTGCTCATACCAACTCCATGTACTTAGAGAATTATTTGATAATTCTTATGAAAGGAATAACTAATGTATTATGCACTAAAGATTTAATAGTGAAGACTTATGTAGTGAAGTCACAATTTTACAACAAACAATAGAGCTAATGTGGTATATGCAAAGAGATAAGAGGATAAGAAAAACTAAATTACAAGACAATAAAAAGAAATCCAAAAATAGAAAACAAAACATAGTCGATAATAGTTGATAATAACAATAATAGTGTCTACAATATGTTTCCTAAGGACCGCTTTTTTGAAAATTAACACAAATGATATACAATAATATCCATCCTAGTTCGATTGCAAAACCAAGGAAGGTTTGGCTATTTGTTTGTCTCCTGAGAAAACAAATAGATTCAAGCTCATGACTACTTCAAGGACAAAGCCCAAGCATCAAGTCAAGAACCTCAAAAGTAGGTCCAAGAGTGTTCATCCTCAAACTCTGCGCTTAGGAGGCAATTCTATTAGAACTGAGTTCCATACATACAATTCTTCTCTAAAAGAAAATCCGATCGTTGTGCCGCAATGCAGCTAATGTGCAAAATTGAAATTGCTTCAGTTTCGAATCTTCATTGTTCAAAAAATTCCCTTTCTCACAATTTTCTGTTCACATTATTGCAGATTTTGTTCTTAATTACATTCCAAAGATTAAAGATGATCAAATACCTTCAAATTTTTGGTGGATTAGCACCTGGAGAACGGGAATAAGAAGTTTCCCATAACAAAGTTTCCTCTAGGAATTAAAATAGAAAAAATGCCCAGCTAAACCAGAATAAACGCATTGTGCCTTAAACTCAATGACAAAGAGTAAATTGAAATGGAAAACAACGAAAATTAGAAATCGAATTGTATGTATTTGTAGTAATTGAATATATTCAAGATACAAAGAAATAGCCTAAGAAAAGCTCCAAGCTATTAAGAAAATTCTTAAGCATCAAGGTTTATGTGGAGTATTACAATATGTTCAAAGTATGAGAATGCGCAACCGTTACGCCATCTAGTAAACACATAATACTCCAAGAAGTGCACCGAAGACGCAAATTGATATGTAACAAATGGCTTTTAGAAGAGCTTGCGAAACTTGCTAAGGAAGTTGCCATTGCCAACAACCTTCGTCACTTCCATGTCTTTTTTTATAGCAGCTTTATCATGTTGAATTTTAGCTACATGAAGTTGCACAATATCCAACAATGCCATGTCCTCTCTTATAGCAGCTACGTCACATTGAATTAGAGCTATATCACGTTGCACAATCTAGCATATCATTTATGATTTTGTGGTCTATTGCAATAGCTTGAGCTCACTCCCTTTCCCTCTTCTTCTTCTCAGAATACTTTAGTGCCACTAAGGATCCAGTAGTGCCAATCGCAACTTGAATTGTATTTAGAATGGCGTGAGTCCTGGAATCCTCTTTGTCAGTAGGTACAATGATGTCCCAATAAATCTTGAACACAGTGGTGAACATGATTTCCGCTTCAAAAGGAAGTGATGAGATTCCAATGAAGAAACAAGTAATTGTGGACACAATTTGAAAGGCTAAAGTATCTAAAATTGGCCATTGATGGAGCATGAAGATGGAAGTCCTGCTATATGAAGTTTGTAATTGAAAAACTAATCCATGTATAAAAGCTTCACAAAAAAATAGTCCATGCTTATTTTAAAATCTTCACGAAAAACCAAGGTAGCCGGCCTATTCTAGACCACCACCCCTTTTCACAGTATAGACTGATGTTTTCCCAATCAAAGGTGGTTTACATTTCTCTTCACAACTAACATGTATTAGCTAGAGCAACATAAATGTTCAAGAAGTGTACATTGAAAGCCTAGAATGATCATATTATGTACATACAATGCCACAATTATCACTCTCATCAATTTTGTGACAAGCCTATGATTGGAAATAGAATGACCTATATAACAAGAATAGGTTTCACAGAATCTTCACGAAAAAAATTCATAGGACTTTCATTTTCAATGAAACAAATGTAAAAGATATAAAATCCTTATAAAATCTATTTCATTGCACGAGGAAATTTTTTCCCTCACCAAATCCATCTTGCAACTATGTTGAATTCCTTAAGTGGTTGGAAATGGGTCGTAAACTTCTAGTCCACATATAAAAAGCTTCATGACCATTTCTCCACTTGGACATTCTTTTCATATTAGAATGATAAGCTTGTCATGTCAAAAATGTTGACGAAACTCATTGATGCATTTTTTTGAGGAAGCCCTTGGTGCCATTTCATTATGCTGTAGACAACATCCATTTAATCACTAATATGCGAGTCTTCTTTGTTGATACATGCTTGACCATAACCATTATTGTCAAATGTCTACAAAACAAATGTGCAATTACAAAGTGTGGCATTAGAGAGAATAGAACAGGAAGAAAAAAAATAGTGTTTATTTTTTTTTTTTATCATTCATTTCATAATATCAAATATTTGTATAGAAAACAACAAAGGTGACCTTCCAAAAACTTTAAAAGAAGCCAAAATTGAAGGGGATTACTCTAATTGAGTGATCCTAAAAGTGACTAGCACACTTTTCTCAAACCTTGATAACACCACAATATACCATATTTAAAAGCAGTTATAGGAATAATCACCTTAGAGTCGATGGAGAGAGGATTGCAAGGTTTCAACTCCTACCTTTTTGCAGCTAAACACTAAAGACCAATCTTATGATATTTGTTTACATTCTTTTAATTTTGATAAACCTCTTCATTCTTTCCTGAACCCAATATAGCAAAAAATGAACATATTAGAAAGAGGGGAAAGTGGAAAATGGAAAAAGGATCACCTCCAAAGGGCATGATCAATAAATATGTTGGGAGAGACCATGATAAATACAACTACTACAGAGATGTTGGGAACATGCTCTCCCAACATGGTCATTCTTTGTTACAACCTGATAAATCTAACTATTGGGAAGATGTTCTTCCCGCATAGAAAGGGAAACTTGATGTGATGGTTCAGTTCTGATGACTTGCAAAGAATCAACAATGTTGTGTTCATCAACAATTGGGTGGATTTCTTCAATAAGGTAGGATGTGCTAATTCTACCCATACTCCAAAAACTTTGCTTGAAGTATGCTATGAATTGTCATTGTAGGAATGAAAAATGGCTTATTGAAGTATTGGTGCCAATTTGGGATTCTTATTGCAAAGTTTTAGGAATGGTTGGGGATTGAGTTTATTAGGAAGTTGACAAAATTTCAGTGTACATAACGTGGAGTTATGAGTGGTGGGAGACTTTGTGTCACCCTAGACAATAAAATGCACCATATTATTGTAGTTTAGAGTTAGTGCACCTTCATTTTGGGACTCCATTTGCACCATTAAAGAACAAGTGTTTGACATTTCATGGCAATACCTATGGATTGAAAAAGCACCCTACTATTGTGATCTTTAGAAAATCATATCTAATTCAATTTAACTCTAAAAATTACAAATCAAATTGTGATGAATGTGTCTCCCTCTCTTCTTTCTCTAAAAAGTTTTTAGAAAATGCTTTGATCACTATAGAAGACATCCTAAGCCAAAATGCTCTTAGGTGGGCAATTTTTGCACCTCCTACCTTACTCATATCTAATGGATTGCATCTCCTACTTTACTCATATCCAATGGATTGCACCACTAGTACAAGATAAGACAAAATTTAGTATTTTGCACCATGCACTGGCTAGACCTCTAGATCAACACTATATATATATATATATATATATATATATATATATATATATATATATATATATATATACACTTTATTGTTTAAATCCTCAATTTTGTGTGTCATATTTGCAATACAAGTTCTAATTAACCCATTAAGGACCGTGGTCGATTTTTGGAGCGGACAAGACATTTTGTGGTCTCAAGCTAAACATAGAAAAAAATATCAAATAATGATGCATTCCGGAGATCTGACTGTACTATTGGAATTGGCATGAATGATTGGGCCTCATCAACAAATTTTGTGGCAATTCTAGGTTCCCTTGTTGGAGGATTTTTGTATTTTCAGCCTATATTTTGTTAATTTTTTCAACCCGGAAACTGCATGCCAACACAAATTGTCCAGATTCTTGTCCCCATGCCTTTGGTTCCCAATTCCCTACATTCGTCTCCTTATGTCCTTATACAAATTCATTCTAAAACTTTGGCTATCAATGAAAAAGTGTCGATTTCCACCAGAAAGTGGTCAACCGGTCCTTAATGGGTTAAACACAAAGACCAATGTACAAAGCTGGAAAGTAAGACAAAGAAAGGGCAATGCGTACCTCACAAGGTCTAGCTCAAGAAGGGTCTCTGGTAGAGGAAATTTCCGATTTGTTTCGGATACAAGATTGGCTTCTTTTTGTAGGAGAAGTGATTCCTCATCCCACCATCCAGTCTGCATAAATCAAGATAGGTTCAATTAATGAGAGGCTTGTGGCCTCCTTCTGCGCTGTGCGACGGGGTCTTGACTGCTCGGGTAATCTGTCCTCTCTTTCTTGTTGTTCATGTAGTGTTGTCCCTGGCCACTTGTATTTTATCTTCTTTGCAATGAAATTTTGTTTCATTTGTGTCAAAAAAAAATATTCAAATTGGCCATGTTCATAAATACATATTACTCCTTCATTCAAAATTGTGTGGAATTTGGAACCGCACTGAGCTTGTATTTACTGAAATCTTAATGTCTCCCTGTTTTTTCTACCAACAATTGCTACTCGAAACCCTGACCATTTCTCTACACACTCATTCAAGCTGTGTCCAATTTTTCACTTGTTACTCACAAAAACCAATGGTTAGAAATTTTTTAGGGAAGAGAAACTCAATTTTGAATTGAAATATCTAAACTTGTGTGTGTGTGTGTGTGTTTTTGCTATAGGAGATTTCTTATCAACATTCCAATGTAAAATGTAAAATACACACAAAATTGTTTGATCTTTGCATCACATGGGCAGCATTACATACCCAGCATGCTACCAAGCACTTGACCAGGGGACACGTGGTCTGTGAGATCTCAACATAACAAATAAACAAAACAAATAACCGAACTTATGTATGGATATTTTAATATTTTCAAATATAACAAAATTATCCAATTGTAATGATAAAGGCCGTAGTTCTCGAACAAGTAATCAAAAGGATTCTAGAGGAGTGCTAGATTTAGGTATTGGCTCTCCCATGATAATAGTACCAAATACTTCATAGCAAGCATATATATGATCAGATTTAATAGTAAGCATTTCTTGTAAAATTTAAGGAACACCAAATCCTTCTAAAGTCCAAACTTCCATTTCTCCTATTCTTTGTCCCCCATGTCTTGATCTTCCTCTAAGAGGTTGTTGAGTATCAAGTATATAAGGTCCACTAGAGCGTGCATAAATTTTATCGTCAATTTGAGGAATCAATTTTAGCTTATAAGCTTTTCCGACTATTCAAATATTTCTCCAATTCCTCCATCTATTAAAGAACTTTTTCCAAAATTTTCAGTTTCAATTGGCGAAGGGTTTCCTATTTGCAAACTTGTTTTATAAAGTTCGGAAAACACGAATTTTATCAAAGCTTCTCATTTATATCTTTTATCAAAAGGGATTATTTGATCATGATTTTTTTTAAATGTCCTACTGAGCCAAATAAGCATTCAAAATTTTGTCCTCCATTCATTCACAAAGGTACTCCTAAGGGACTTAATACCATATCAAGTGGTATGCCATCTTATAATGCCATATATTGTCTGGGTAAGTTTTTTTGAAATAATACCTTTATTACCATTCCTTCTAGCTACTTGATCCCCTACTTGTAGTTTTGGCTTTTATGCTATATAAACATGTATTATTTTTTCATAATTATTAGAAGTTTCTTTTTTTAAAATCCTTTGTACATTGATAACTTGTCTTTTTCCCCTTGAAGGAACTTTTAGGAAAGTTTCTTTTGTGAGTAGCTACTTGAACACCAAATGTAGCTTGTAATAATTTTCTATTTGGAGAACTCTTAATGATTCTTTTGTTTCCTCAAGTGTTAATTTTCCTTCTAGAACATATCTTGTTTCTACCCATGATCTTAACCCCTAAAGGACCATTCAAGTGTTTGTTCAACATACACAAGAAATCCTAGGATGGTAGGTTCCTACGAAGTCATTTTTGGTCGAATGTTCATGAAACTTGGACACAATGTGTAAGCAATTAAACATAGACCTTCATAGTGAAAAACTAATATTTTTCCAATCTAGTGCCCAAATCAAATATTATGCTTCCTTGAAGTTTTTGGGCAACTCAAGCAATTCAAGAACCTTTCGGGAATCATTTGCAAAAAAGCTCATCAACTTTTGAAATTTAGCATGTATATAAATAATAAAATATGGCATACCATTGTCCAAAAAAAACAATTTTAGTCCTCAAAACGCATCCTAAGAGGAGTCTAACTTTATTAGCTATGTTGGGGTTGTTTCAAGAGAAAAAAAATCTTCTAACTTCAAGTCCTATTATCTTACAATCTTTAAAGTTAAATTTCTTCAAATTTTTTTCACATATTCCAAATGTTTGTCTCTAACTTTTCACCATTCTGATTTTATATTCAAAATTTCCTCATTGCACAAGAAATCATCAAAGAATAACTAGTATATTGCCAACTCACTCAACCTCCTGGCATTGCAAGGTGATTTAGCATAGCTAAACATCTCCAATGCTTCTAAAAATTTTCATGAGTGAACTTAACATCATGTACTTATGAATGGTCAAAATCATCATTTTGGTGTTGACCAATTATTTTATTCCAAGAGGGCCTGAAGTCTGCTGACCTTATTTTGCAGAAATGAAAAAAAAAAAAATTCTCACTTCAAACATTATAATCTTACAATCCACATGATTGGTCAAATGTTCTGAAATTTTTTCCATAATTTGGTGAAGTACTTTACTTTATTTTTGTATAGTTGAAGTTTCAAAAAGAAGTTTCAATATTTCATTTTCGAATAACAAACCCAAAACCCACAGTTTTTGACAATGTCTCCCTGAAACACCCACCCACCACCGGTCCTTTAGCGGTTAATAATACAAGCCCATTTTAATCTAAATGACTATCCACTCAAAAGACAACCTCCACTTCCTGCTCAATTAATTAACCCCCCCCCCTCCCCCCCAAACTAGTAGCCATTGATCGTTTTTGAAAAAAACATAAAAAAAAAACCTTCCCTGTCATTGATCCTAATACGAATATTATGATACTGTATGTATACTCATACAGTAAATGGATACGGATTATCCCATATCAATTGTCAAACGACTTCGTTTTCAAAAATACAAGAGTGAGGGGGTTGTGCGTCACTCTTGATGAGCGCATTAGAGGTTTTATTTCTAGGCATTTGCATTTGTTGAAGGCCAATGAAGGCTTGCCATACGTACACCTAGTAATTGAATCCAATGTCAATTGCCTCAACATGCCTTCCTAACTATCCACTCAAAAGACAGCCTTAACTATTTCGTACACATGGTACACTATTTTCTAAATGAGGTATTTATTTTGTAATTTTTCAAGGCCCTACTCATAATTCTAGATTTAATTGATATCTTTCAATATGAATTGATGTAATGATAGCTTCATACATTAGATTTTTGTTAACCCTTAACCCTTAAACACATCGATGTCCATTTTCTGGATGATGAATAGATTAAAACTCCATTTTCATCCTCCTAACTACTTGGATGAAAGTTATTTTAATTTGTGAAGATAAGTTATCAAGTTTTTGTCCTATCTAAGGGTTGGATTTGGTGTTTTTAGAGTACATATTTTTCTAAAATTACAAATGTGCAAGTATGTCAAGTGGTCAAACTGCATTGACTTTAGTTCAAAATTGGATTAGCCAAAATGAGGTCATAGATAGGAAGAACACAAAAATTTCAAAAAATCACCATGTGAAGAGAAACTCATTTCAAATCCATTCCAACAAATTTTACTCAAAAAATGATAATATTTTACTTGCAATTGAATTTTGAAGGAATTTTAAAATTTCTCTTTCAAAATTTATAAAAAAAGATTGGTGATAGCATTGGTGAATCTAACCATACAAATGGAATCTACAAATCAAAATCTACAACTTTTATTTGCATTTCAATTCCAAAATATGCTTCCAAATAGCACTTTATAATGATTTTTCTCAAATTGTCATTTCTAGAGATGATTCTAAACATTTAGGGGTTAAAGTATTAAACTGCATTTTTTAGCAACATAGCAATTTTGGGCAGCTCACTACAAACAAAATTTTTATTTTTTTATTTTAAATTTTCACACAACATGTGCCCAAGGAGTAGCTTTAAGGCCCAACAATTTTCATAACTTTTGACTACATATTTAAAAAGTTATTGTATGATAGATAATTTTCATTGCTCCATGGGCAACCCAAGAAATTTGAAAAAATCACTTTTTTCAAAAAAATAAATTTGAAATTAGTTCTATATATTTATGTATACATGGAAAGCTTTGAATCATTCTATTTTCATTAATGAAATGAAACTTATGAGGAGTTTTAGTTTGCACACAATTATGGATTCTCTAATCTCTACTCTAATAGTAACTCAATTTAACTTTGAAGTCCTTTATTGAACTCAATTTTCCATATTTTGAAAAAAATAAAATTATAGGATGTACATTGCATATTACAACATTACAACCACTGGGATTGGCATTTTTCAATTCCATAACTAAATTCTTAACAATTTAGTCTTTTGAATCATTTTCTACTTTCTATTAACTATTTTTTTCCTATATGATGTACAATTCCAAATGATTTGAAAATTTTCAAGTATGTAG
Source organism: Straminergon stramineum (assembly GCA_963920665.1). Lineage (NCBI taxonomy): Eukaryota > Viridiplantae > Streptophyta > Bryopsida > Hypnales > Calliergonaceae > Straminergon > Straminergon stramineum. The sequence continues at coordinate 10,505,067 of OY987270.1, read as the reverse complement.
CCAACTTGCCTTGAAGAATGAATCCAAAGACTCACCATCACTATAGACAATTTTTCACTCAAATGTGACCAAGCTTGTGAAGAGCAATTGCCAGTTTTTTCAGAGTGCCCCCAAAGGCCCAAAAGGATTTTTGTCAATTCAAACGCTAATATTTCACAATCTATATGTTGGAAATTTTTTCTACATCTTCTCAAACCATCATACTACAAGATCCTATGGTTACATATGTCCAAAATTCCTTTTTTGCTAAAATTTGGTACTTGTACTAAAAATGGCAATTTTGGAGTGTTTTTGGTGAAAACATTGTCAAAAACCTTTATAGCTCAATAAAGATATGGGTGACTTCCAATGATTGGGAAGAACCATCAACTAATTCAAATTTAGTTGGTGGAATTGATAAAAAAAAATGGTTGCAATTTGAAAACATTTACAAAAAACTAATGAAAAAATCCATAAAATTTCTATTTCAAGTGGCAAATAGCGAAAATAATTGGACTCTATATTTGAAAAAACAGTTCAACTTCACACAGAAATAGTTGGTAAAACTCAATAAACTTCGCAAATGCTGGCGATGTCATCTACATGTAAGGCATTATATGGTATTGTATATGTCTAGAGTTCTACAATTATGTTATATATTCCATTTAGGATTCCATCATGTCCTATTGCAAAAAAGTGTGAAAAAAAGAAGAAACAAGAAGGTTCCAAAAATACCACCCTTCCTAGTTGTCACTTCATCTTTGAAATTTGTTATTTGCAACTCATATAGTAAAGCTCTAACTGTCTTTTGAGTGGATAGTAAGGAAGGCATGTTGAAGCAATCAAATTATTTTTCAAAATCTAGTACTTCCCCTCACTCTTGTATTTTTGAAAACGAAGTCATTTGACAATTGATATGGGATAATCCGAATTTGTTTTCCATATCCAATTTCCGTATCTGTATACATACAATATATGTATAGTATCATAATATTCATATTAGGATCAACGGCAGGGAAGGGGGTGTTTTTATTTTTTTTCAAAAACGATCAATGGCTACTATTTCTTTTGGAGGGGGCTAATTAATTGAGCAGGAAGTGGAGGTTGTCTTTTGAGTGGATAGTAAATTTGGTCAAAGGTTGCATTTTTCTTTTTACTTTGAAAGTAATCATAAATTGTAGAATACTAAATAATTTCTTAGTAAATATGCAAATCCGGTACCAAATTTTTTTTAATGAGAATATGGTGCCTAGGTAGAGTACTTTGTGCATTTTTTTTTGTCTAGCTAGACACTTTCAAGTGAATTTGTCTCAATGATTGATGTTCTTATTAAATTCTTTGTAGAATACACCATTTGGAATCTTGAAAAAACATCCCCTACTTTCAATAGAACAAAGTTCAATTACACAAAATTTTAACTCAATAAAGGTGTTGGCACTTTCCACAACAATAGACACATTAACATCTTAACCCCTAAAAGACCAAGTGTTTGTTCAACATTCACTAGACATCTCAGGTAGGTTTCCTATGAAGTCATTTTTGGTCGGATCTTCATGAAATTTAGCAATAATGTGTAAACATGTACCTCCTTGGTGAATTTTATTTTTGATTAGGTTTTTGGATCAAAAGTTATGTTCCCCTAAACTTTTGGGGCAACTTGGGCAATTTTAGAATCTTTTGTAAAAAAGCTCATCAACTTTTGAAATTTGGTATGTCTGTAACTAATAAAATATGGCATAGAATTGTCCAAGAAAAGAAAGTTTAGTCCTCAATTTACATTCTAAAAGGAGTCAAACTTTATTAGCTTTGTTGGGGCAATTTCAAGAAACAACATTTTCTTCTAACTTCAAGTACTAATATCTTGCAATCAATTTGGTCAAAATTCTTTAAAAAATTTACACATATTCCAAATGTTTTTTTCTAACTTTCTACAATTCGGATTTTGAATAAAAAATCTCTTCATTGCACAAGAAATCATCAAAAATTGACTAGTGTATTGCCAATTTGCTTAATGTCTTTGCATTGTAGGGTCATTTTGAGTAAGCTAGACATATCAAATGCTTCTAAAAAATTTAATGAATGAACCTAATGTCATATAATTACAAATGGCCCAAAACCTCATTTTCATGTAGAGCATAAATTTGACTCTAAAAGGGCCCAAAGTCTGCTAACCATTATGCAAGAATGAAAAAAAGTTATTTTCTCACTTCAAACATTATAATCTTTCAATCTACATAGTCAAATGTTCTAAAATTGTTTTGACGCTTTCATAAAATACTTTACTTTGCTTTTAGAGATTAACCCCTAAATGTTTTGACTATGTTTTCACCAAAAATGCTCCAAAACTGTCATTTCTAGTACAAGTACCAAATTTCAGGAAAAAAAACCACATTTTCCAATGCATGTAACTGTAAGATCTTTTAGTACAATGGTTTGTGAAGATGTGGAAAACATTCAGAATTTCCACCATGTAGATTGCAAGATATTAGGATTTGAATTGCTAAAATTCTTTTCTTGGCCCCATGAAAAACCGCATAGCTGCACTTCACAAGCCAAATTACATTTGTATGAAAAAATGTCCAAAATGGTAATGACTCTTTGGATTCATTTGTCATGGGAAGTTGGCTACATGCTTAAAAATTTTCAGATCATTTGGAATTGTACATCATATAGAAAAAAAAGTGAGTAGAAAGAAGTAGAGGATTCTTCAAAATACTAAATTGTTAAGAATTTCATTATGGAATTGAAAAAAGGCCAATTCCAATGGTTGTAATGTTGTAATAAACTATCTACATCCTATGATTTTAATTTTTTCCAAAAGTATTGAAAATTAAGTTAAACAATGAACTCCAAATTTTTTTTAAGAGTAAGGAATCCATAACTACTTGCAAGCTAAATCTCCTCATAACTTTCATCTCATTAATTTTCAAAATAGAATGATTAAAAGCTTTCCACATATATAGAAATCTAGAAAATCAATTTCAAATTTTTTTCCTTAAAACAATGACATTCTAAGAAATTTTTGGAGCTGCCTAAGCTACCCACCAAAAAATGAAAATTACATATCATACAATAATTTTTTAACCATGCAATCAAATGTTATAAAAATTGTCGGGCCTTCAAGTTACTCCTTGGCCACATGTTTTGTGAAAATTTCAAAGGAAAAAAAAAATCCTTTAGTAGTGAGCTACCCCATTTACTATGTTGCTAAGAATTGAAGTTTAGTGCTTTAGGATTTAAACTTTAGGCTCAATGAGAGCATTCATTGATTGGATTTGCAATATTTGTAGCAACAATTAAAGGAAACCATCCTATGATGGGCAAAATGATTATCTTACCTTGTTGACATTTTTGAAAATTTTGAAAATTTTTTCCATATAAAGACAAAGACAAGAAATGGAGAGAGCAATTGAAATTTTATTTTTTTGACAAAGTTTGAATTTTTTATGAATTGTTGAAGTGTGCTGCCCAATTTGCCCAAAACAATCTTTAAACTACTCCAAAACCATCAAAAAGTGTACCCACAATGGTCATCAGACCACCTAAAGCAATAACATTATTTCCTAACATGGTTGCAATAATTTTTAACATGGGAAATTGGACATGACATAAAAGAATAAAAAGTTATTTTTTGTAATGAATTTACACTAAAAAGGTGGAAGTTCCTACAGCAATCACTAATAACTCTATCACCATCACCTAGAGCATTGATTTCAGCCATTAACCTACCTAATGAAGTCCTAATTTCATTTACTAGATAATGTCTACCATGGATAGATGGAAGCCTGTAATGGGTGGTTTTATAGGTGTTTGCATTAGAGAGTTGGCTTTGGCAACAACACATTTATTAATAACTCAAATGACACAATTGATCTTCAATTGGCCAAATGAGAATATGTGGCAATGGAATAGGGCACACTAGCTCCATTGACAACACCATTCAAAGGATCCTTGAAATCTCTAACACATGTAGATATAGGAGCCTACTATGTAGATGTTAGGTGTGTGAAAGTGAGGAAATATGATGGGTGGAAGGTCTACTTATTGTTTAGATGCAAAAATCTCTTTACTGATATATATATCTATACCTTAAGTTATGTTGTTTGTATTGTTTTCTTTTGTTTTGTTTATTCATTTTGTTTGTTACATTGAGAGTCTCCCAACCCATGTGTCCCATGGCTACGTTCTTGGTACTACTGGAAAGCTCTTTGCAAGGAGGGGTGCATGGGCTTTGTTTCATGGCCTTAGACCTACAATGTGAAAATGATTGATTTTTGAGTTATTTTAAAATTTTAAAATTTTAAATTACTTCTATTTCTATTTTGACTATAGTAATGGCACAAGGCTCACTAGTCTATACCTCAAATTAGTTCATTAGTTTAGTTGTTTTGTTGTTTGTTTGATACACTAAGATCTAAGAAATTGCAAATTCCTTGACCACATTTTTGGTACCATGGGAAAGCTCTCTTCAAGGAGGGGTGTAAGGACTTTGTTTTGTGGTGTTTCAAACTATGGTGTGAAAATTATTGAATTTCAAAGTTTTTATGAATTAGAAAATTGAATTAAATTATCTTTTCTTTTTGAAAAAACATAATTTTCATATCACATGTCCAAACACCACAAAGCAAAGCCCTTTCATTCCTTTGTGCATAAAGCTTTCTAGTCTTATAAAGAGCACAACCTCTCACATTACAATAGAGGGTCATTGCAAGAAACATCGTGTTGTTTTCATAGTGTTTTCCAAAATTGCAATTGTCCCTTTACTATAACTTTTTACTTATGAATCCGTTGCCCAAAATTTTAAAAATGTATTTCTAGATTGCAATTGTATCCCTTATTTTTCAAAAAAATGTAAAAAATTATTTTATATTTTAAAGTCAATTTTGTTAATATATCACACTCTAGGGTCTAGGGGTTTTGAGTACCATAAAGTTGTTTAAATTAATGATTTTTAGTTTAAATTTCTGTATTATATTCCTATAGTTGAAAAACATGTTCCTACCAAAGGCCATCTAAAAAAACATTATTTTATGTTCTCCACATTTGTGCAAATAGGCCTCCCTTGTGTGCACTTCTAAACATTAAAAGTGGTTTGAACCTCGCTTTTTCGGCCAAACTTCATCATCATGAAGTCTTCCCAAGTGGCCCATTTTTTTAATTTTTAATTTCACTATATGTGATTTATTAAATATATAATTTCACTATTTTTTCCTATATGTTGTACAATTCCAAATGATCTGAATTTTTCCAAGCATGCAACCAACTTCCATTGAAGAGAGAATCCAAAGAAGCACCACCATTTTGGGCATTCTTTCATGCAAATGTGACCTTATGAAGTGCAACTACCGATGTTTTTGCTAGGCCAAAAAAATGGATTTTTGTCAATTCAAACACTAATATCTTGCAATTTACATGGTGGAAATTTCTGAAATTTTTTTCACATCTTCTCAAACTAACGTACTACAAGACCACATGGTGGAAATTTCTGAAATTTTTTTCACATCATCTCAAACTAACGTACTACAAGACCCTATGGTTACATGTGTTTGAAAATGGTTCTTTTTTCTAAAATTTCTTACTTGTACTAGAAATGGTAGTTTTGGAGCATTTTTTGTGAAAACATAGTCAAAAAACTTTAAGGGTAAAATGAGTGTTTTTTGTTTTGTTTGTTATGACAAAATCTTAAGAACCATGCATCCTCTAGTCATGTTTTTAGTATTGTCACGAAGCTCTCTACAAGGAAGGGTGCACAAAATTTGTTTTGTGGCATTCTAACTTGTGGTAAGAAAAATATTGAATTTAAAAACAAAAAATCTCTTATGTCTATTTTCTTGTAGTATGGCAATGGCACAAGTATACTAGTGTCCTACTAAGATACAAGGTCCATAAAGCAAAAAAATTATAAGCTAATTGCATTATTGATAAATATGAAAATATTCTTTAAAGTATAGAACAATCTTATGTACCTTAGATATGAATCTCAAGTCTTTTGAAGGTATACTACAAAATTTATGGCCCAAAAATATATTAATCTTCAAAGTGTGATAAGAAAATAGTACAAGTGTTTTTTTGCAATTGCCCACACTACATCTTTGTATTGCAAGTATGCAACTCTCATATTATACATAGGGGTCATCAATATTAAAACGGCTAAGAAGACAACTTTTGTAAAAATTATATCAAATTAAACGGGCCAAAAAGTTAGGTGAAGACCAAACTAAATGAAATGAGATGTAGAAAATGTCGAGTTCCATATTTATTAAAAAGAACTTCAAAATGTATATGAAGAATTGAAACACCTAAACAAAAAGAAATTTAATCTATATAAGAAGCTCGACATAATTAAAATTAAAATTCATTTGTAGCATTTTTTTTTCTAATGAAAAAATCTTAAGTTTTTTTATTAAAATACCCCCAAAGTTGGGTGCTTGGCTCATCAACAATATTAGTATGTGAGCCCAAGAATGCGAGCTTGTGAGCATTGAGCCTACATTATAGGTACCTATAATATAGATACCACACACTATAGAAGGTGTATGTATCATAAACACCTATAATATGGGTATTTGTAAGATATATACCCTATAATCATAGACGGTTTCTGTCGTATATACACCTATAACATAGGTGTGTAATATTATAGGCTCATGGGCTCACACTCCTATGCTCATATTATAGCAACCCTCTTTGGCTCATGATACATATATTAAAAAAACTCATATAATTAGGTTAATAATTATATTCTTGCCTCTAAAAATATTCATTTTATATACAAAATTATATTTTTTGATTCTTTATTGAAAGGGCTACAAGAGTTGTCTATATTGTAAACAAATTGTATTCCTTGAGATTGGACAAAATGCATTATATGTGATTATAATTAAGGCCACATAATATGAGAGTTGCTTAACTAGGCTCTGTATTTGTTGCAAATGAGATTCTCCAGATTGGTTACAAGGTGCATAGATTGTACAAGTTAATGAAAAAAAGGTATTTAACTACAATTTTTCAAAAAGACCCCTCAAAAAGTGAGGATTTTTTAAAGCAACCAATGAAAGTTGAGACATTTAATGCTTTAAGAGTGTCCATTCAAGGTGAGTCTAGTATTCTATACAAGCTACCCTATGTTTTTGAACTTTGAAAATTTGCAAAATATTACTAGAGCATCAAAAAAAATTAAAAAACATCTTGGGTTGCATTTCCCTTGAGTTACGAACAATCTCAATACTTTTTTTGGAGTCATTCAACCTTTGAGTAGTAGGACCAACAAAGTGTTACTTCTAGATTTTTCTATCTCACTTGGGACTAGCATAAATTTTTTGGTCCCCACCAATGTCACTCATGTGGCTATGGTTTGTAAGATAGAGATGCCATCTTATATTCATATTAACTATTTTTTTGTACTTAAGTTTCAAAGTTTATATATCATATCAAGAAAATTTTGGTGAATTCCTAGACTTCACTTGGATGGATTTGGCAAAATGTAGTGTAAAAAAGTCTTGAATTTCCCAAACTTTTGGTGGAAAAACCTAAGGGGGGTCGGTTATTAGCATTAGATTTGTCCTCCAAAAATACATTGCTTGGGCCTCTTCTTCAACTACTTGGGTACACAACCCCCATATTATATGGCTTTGATTATAATCACTTATAATGCATTTTTGTCCAATCCCAACAAATAGAATTTGTTTTAATAAGGAAATTTTGTAGTGCTTTTAACAAGGAATATGAAAATATAATTGTATATAGAGTATGTGAAATGAATATTCTTTGATGACAATAATAGCATTAAAAAAATTATTATATGAGTTTTTTTAATATATCATAGAACAAGCTATTCAATTTTTGAGCTTTTTGATTAAAAAATTAAGATTTTTCTACTATAAATAATATACAAAAAAGAAATTTTAATTTTAGTTGGAAGGAACTTCTTGTATGGATTTTCTTAAAAATTATGTGTAGTTATAGGTTTTCAATTCTTCATATAATATTGTGCAGTTCTTTGGGTTAAATATGCAACCCAAAAAATTTACATCTCATTTCATTTCATCGGGAAAAAGCCCCCCATTGCATTTGTACTGTTGCAATGGGGAGTTACTTTCCTAATGTTAGTTTGGTCTTCACCTAATTTTTGGTCCTTCCAGTTTTATATAATTTTTACAAAAGCCATCCTTTAAGCCGTTTTGACCCTAAGTATGATACGAGTCGTGTACCGGGGTTCAACTGCTGTGACTCCCCCGACGACACATCAATCTCGACTAACTTAGACTAGGGGCAGCAAACGAGTAGATTCCGGACCCCCCGACGACGTGACCGAGCTTCGTCTTCCTCTCACTCTGGACGTCCCCCTTTTTCTACAAGTAGTTTGGCTATGGCGTGAAGCATCCCTCGCCGTTTCCATCGTCAGGAGCCTGTCCAGGAGCCTGCATTATTCAAGCCCTCCGTCCGCCGACCTAGCTAGCTACTGCAAAGATCTTCCAGACACTTCCCAACCAGCTTGCCAAACACTCCTCGACCCCGCCTCCACGTGCTGGCGGCTGCATGCTAGCAGCGCCCTCGGAAGTTAAGATCACAAGCATTTCGATTGGGTGCCAGTCGAGCGGAAGCATTAGCCTGCAAAGTAGACATCCAGATCCCAGAGTCAGCGCCTGTCTGCCTGCATGCCTAGCAGCCTGCAGAAGAATTTCAGAGGAATTGCAATCGAATCTCAAGTTCGTTAGTTAGAGACACCCGCAGGAAATGCGCATTGCCAATTGTCTGATTTGATTGGATTTGACGGCAAGGAAGGACCTGCAAGCACTTTGCTAGTGCAGGAGGCCAGACTCCAGAGTTGCCACACGCCGGATCTGACCTAATCAACCTCCCGCACAGCTCTCGAAATCAGACACAGAAAATCTATCGATCGCCCAGCGGTCTAAGACCTGCGAAAGCTAAGCCAAGCAACTCACGCGTACTTACAACAGGACCCAGCTTGTGCAGGTGGGGAGGGATGGATTTCTGTCGGCAAACGGTAGTGATGGTACTAGTGTGTACAGACGAGTAGCATCAGGATAGGATATAAAGAGTCGGTCTGTGACTGCTACCCCTGGTGATCGATTGGTGTTGCTAATTCCATCATCGCTAGCTAGCTAACTTGACCCTGAATTTGCAGTTTCGCACCTTCTGGAGAGTTCTCGGGATCCCGGCTTTTCAGCTTCTGATGGGAGTGTCTGGGGGTGCCAGGGTTCGATCTGGTGGGGTTGAGGGGATTACCTTGTCAGTGGTGGATCCGTGAATTCGAAAGCTGGTGGTTCCGTACTGTTGTGTTGGTGGAGGCATTTTTGTTACCGAACATTTGCAGAGGAACGTTGTGTGTTTGGGGGAAGGGGGGGAAGAGCCGACGATGGAGTCGAAGATGATGATGATGATGCAGGAGTCGAGGATTAGTCGGGAGATTGGTGCCGCGACTGTGACACCCGTGACGCTTGGTGCACCTGCTGCTCCAGAGGCGAAAGAGGTGACGTTGAAGGAGCTGGCGCGCAGGATGGCGGCGTTCGCTGCTGCTCGGGAATGGGACCAGTTTCATAGCCCTCGCAATCTGCTACTCGCTCTTGTAATTATCTTCCGCTCACGCTGTTGACTGGGCTCCGATCAGTCTACATATCTCCCTGAATGGAATTCCTAGACTCTCAATAAGAATGTTTTTTTTGGAGGGGAGGGATTTGTTGAGAAGCGGGTCGGTTTTGCCACAATCGATGATAGTTTGGCAATTGAGTGTGCGGGTTTCGCATTTAGAGAAGGCCAGAAAGAAAGACTTTCGAGTGTAGACGCACCCGGTTTCAGTCCCCTGGAATCGAATCGCTTAGACTCGTGCAAGAATGCTTTCGTTGCTGAGAACCGTGTCGGTTTTGCTACAGTCGATGACAGTGCGGTTTCGATTTTAGAGAAGGTCAGACTGAAAGAGCTTCGAGCGTACTGCACCGGGCTTCACTTTCCCTGAACTACATTCCACGACTCGTGGAAGGATGCTTTTGCTGCTTTTGTGAGAGATTTTACTAGTTGTTGAGAACCGCGTCGGTTTTGCTGCAGTCAATGATAGTCCGGGATGATAGCACTTGTGGCTAGTGTGCAGTTTTCCTTTTTAGAGTCTGAGATTAGAAGAACGAGTTTTGAGTGAACATCCCTACTGACGCTGGGTTTCAGTCTTCCTGAACTGAATTCTACGTAGTAAAACTCTAGGAGGGTTGATTTTGTTGCTTGTGAGAGATTGCATTGGTTGAGGAGAACCGGGTCTGCTAATCTCCGGTCGAAGATAGTGTGGCAAGAGTACGTGGGCAGGTTTCGCTTCTAGAGATGGCCAGCAGAAAGAGCCTTAGTGTACACGCTACCCAGCGTCACTCGCCTGAAACTGCATTCCAGGGTTTGTGGAACGATGGTGTTTTTGCTTTGTTCGATATTTTATTACTTGATGCGAACCATGTCTGTTCTCCTACAGTCGATGATACTAATGTGGTTAAATTGGTTTTAGCAAAGGTCAGACTAAAGAGCTTTGAGTGCACGGAACGGGGGGGCACTTAGTTCTAAGACGAAATCAGTCCAAGACTCGAAGCTTGATGATATTGTTGTTATGAGAGAGATTGTAGTCATCAATCAGTTCTAAACTATGAATCGGATCTGTGATAAGTTTTTTTTAATTGGTTCTGTTGTCACGGATTACTATGCGGCAGGTCGGTGAAGTGGGCGAGCTCTCCGAGATCTTCCAGTGGAAAGGCGAGGTCCCGAGAGGTCTGGGCGACTGGAACGACGCGGACAAGGAGCATTTGGGGGAAGAGTTGGCGGACGTGCTGCTCTACTTGGTGCGTTTAGCAGACGTTTGCAATGTGAACTTGGGCGAGTCGGCGCTACTGAAGCTCCAGAAGAATGCCACCAAGTACCCTGTGGAGCTTTGCAAGGGCAACAGCACCAAGTACTACGAGCTCGCCAGGAACACCGTCCGACGCAACTTGAACAACACGGAGAATCGCGTATATGAGAGTAACTAATAAATGGGTGCCCAGTCACCCCACTTTGGGAGCTCATCCCACTTCATATGGTTCCAGTTCAAAACCGACGATTCTATACAGATTTCATGATTGTAGCATGTGCGCTACCTTAGGTTAAGAACTAAGTTTCCGTCAGTTTTGTCTGATACTTTGCAGGCAAGCATTGACAAAAATTTTACCCCTTTTTGCAATCCATGGATGCCTAGCTAGCCTCTTCACATATATGCCCTGACTGGATCGAGCTTACAGTTCGAAGCCAATAATCTAGATTAATCATGCTTGCATGTTCAGCTTGGGTTTTCACTAGCTCCAGTTTTGCTTGGGTTGCAAAATAGCTCCTAAACCCTAAACCCCATTTGCAACCCATTCCTGTTTCACATACCTGTCAAGGTTGGAGCCTACAGTTCAAAACCAATAATCCCTAGATTTATGATATGTTTGCATCTGCAGTCTTTTCTGCAATGTGAACAGACACCTTGATATCATTTATCACCACTCACACAGCAAACACTGGCTTCAAGACTTTCATGTTTGGTGACCGGGCCATTTTTGGCACTTAACTGTTCAGGCTTTCAAATAATATGTTTGCAGTCAGGGCACCAGCTAGATCATAGACTTGTGAGATGAACCTTCCTTTCTTTCTTTTTTTTCAATGCTGGTGAGCTTGAACTTGCAAGTACATGATAGATGCTCTGCTTGAACACCTTAGCTTGCAACTGCTGGAAACTTGCAATTTACTTCATAGTTGATGCATACTGCATGCAGGCATGTTGGATGAGTTGTGACGCCAGAATATTAGCTGTGCACATGTGGATCATACATTAGCATAGCTAGAAGAGGACTGGTGGGGTCTTCCATACTGAAATTTGGGACAGATCTTTTGCAAGTGCGAGTTTTCTGAACATGAAAAGTAATTGTGTTTTTTTTGGTTCTATCGTGCACTCTTTGCTGAAATGAACATGGAATTGAAGCAGTCATGGGACTGATGAGGTTCTGATCTAGTGTTGGAATCTCAAGAGATGTTTCAAACATGAAGCTGTACGTCAGTTGTATGCCTGGTCCTCAGCATGCAATATTGTGTGAAAATTAATGGGAGGTGTATCTCAAAAATACAATGTTTTGTGTGCAAACAATGTAGGACACTTTCTTTACCAAGTGGGATCTGCATGTGTGTGCCGTCAGAGCATTTGCTGGAATTCAACATAGGCTCATACTCCAGCAATCATTGGTTGCATGAGAGAAACAAATGGTTGTATGTATTTGTTGGCATGGGAAGCTTTGCATAGAACAAATATTTAGTTTCAATGGTGTATTCCATACAGCAGTTTTCTGTGCATATTTTTCTAGGACTTGTATAGATTTCATATTTTCAGACTGTACAGTCTAATATGTAGGACCATTTCAGACTGCACGGTCTAAACATAAAAGTGCCACATTTGTGGAATACTACCATTTTAACAAAATATCGATCCCATAATGACAAAAGCTACATTCCATCTATTGTGAATAAGAAGAAGCCTCATAAAGTTGGCATTCAAAACTAGCCACCAATGTTACAAGGACATCATGTCTCATAGTGTAACTACATTTTCTAAATTGCAGATTTCTTAGTGCCAAAAAATATAAAACCCAAGCACTCAGAAAGTAGAGCTTTCGAGTCCCCCTACTTTGAAAACTGAGAACTTTCAATTGTTCAACTGAATATCAAGGACAGGTATGTATCTGTGGTTCATCTGAGCTCAAATTTCCAGACCATGAGCAACTTGAAATGGCTGGCATCTGGTCCCTCAAAACCATGCATTGCCAATTACTTGCCAATTCCACCATTTGATCAAAATTGGGTTGCAAGCACAACCAGTAATAAGACGGTCCTGCCCCCAGTACTGCAGTGTTCAACTCCAGATACCATAAGCTTAATTGAGTAACTTTGAGTCTTTCATGAATGTGGGCTTCAACTGTTCATTACTGCACAAGTGCTACAGAACCTGCAGATTTATTTTTAAAAAATTTATGAGCAAGAAAGGTGGCTGAAAATGCAATCCATTCATGCAAATGAAACAGGTGTTTTTTTAATTTCAGAAAACTGTGCTGGGGCTGGACTTCCAAATGGTGACCCACAACTAATCATTTCTGTTGATGCCAATGATGGAAGAAGGGGAAAAAAAAGGGACTCCATTTCAGGAGTCATGTACAGGCAATAAGTTACTCAGAGCTTGCCTCCGGCAGGCTCAGTGAGCTTGGAGAACTGGACCCAAAGTGATTGGCAAGAGCTGGAAACCCCATTCCATAGGCCGATGTACACTTCCTTTCCTGCCAATGAAATCAAGAAACTGAGCCAACTGGGAATCCAAAGCACCATTTAAGTTAAGTTAACATACACGCTTCTTCCATATCTTGGGAAACTCAAAAAATTCCACGACCAGGAAATAGTAGAACTTACACCTTATGAGTTATGACTTATGAGAGAGTGCAAAACATTCTTATAAGAACTTGAAAATGCATTTTCTAAGGAAGAGGAAAGCTGCAGCATTGGGAACTGGAACTGGAACTAGCTGGAGGCACGATCTCGGTCATCTTTTTCAGGACATCCACAGAGACTACGGGAATTGTTTTTTTGTTTTTTTGTTTTTGAGGACTACTGGAATTTTTTATTTTTTTTGAAACACGTGGGCAATTTCCATTGCAAGGGGAAACAGTGCATAACTTAGAACCAGAGGAAGCGGACCACGGGAATTGAGTTGCAGAACATATATATTCAATATTTTATATTAAAAACACAGATAATCTGACACCATAGGTCAGTTCTGGCTGGAGGGGGTAGTATTTTTGTTTTCACTTTATTTTTGGTAATTTATTGTCTGATCCAAAGTTCAAGGAACCCCATGATGAGGGTTGAGTCAACAGGGGGTAAGCATCAATCACCATGCTTGGTCAGTCTTTCACAAATTTCTGCATATGAGTGAGGTGGGTTTTTTTTTGGTTTTTTTTGCTGTAACTGAACTTATCACTCAGCTGGTACAACAAGCCAGTGAGGCAAGTGACTTCTCAACCACCATAAGATATAATCTTTTTTTTCTTCACACAATCATACAAAATATCCGGCCTTTTTGCCTCATGTCCATGTTTGGGTTTCAATTGTAACTTCTCACCTAAACCATCTCTCACTCCTTACTCCGCTGGGACATGACTGGAACTCCAGGAAGTACTTACATGTGATGTTGGTGGCACCTGTCAGGAAATGTCGAACCTGGCAGATGGGTATCATGGATTGAAGCTCTCTTTCAAATCTCGCTGCCAAATCTCGGGCCAAATCCAAGCAATATTGAAAAAGCGAGTCGCTTTCCATCGTGCAGCACCCGTCGTGCACATTCACGCGACTAGCTACACACAAAAACACCAAAAGCAGCCTTGAAAACCTTCGCTAAGTTGGTGAGCATGAAATGGAGGTCTGAGTCGACCCGGTCTAAGTACAAACTTTCCAGAGCTTGGTGCCCAAAGATCACCTTTTTCTTCGATTGATAGTTTTTTGTGGAGTCACGTTAGCTATTGATTATAGTGGAAATTGATTGCCTTTTGTAGATCAAGGGAAATGGCCTACAGAAAGGACTAGTTGTGGATCTTCTTGAAGTCAGTTTCCTTGGTCAGAAAAGACCAAGTTTCCGACATTAGTATATCACATCCTAGTTCACATTGTTGTCTGCAAGGAAATTAGTGTTGTCCCTCACGTTCTCACCTCCAACAAAATAAGATCATGTGGAAGTTGCTGACTTGTCTGTTGGTGGTGATGATTTTCCAACAAAATGATGTGGGATTGTAATTATTGCGGATAATATTCTTGAAAGGAGTTGCAAATATCGTGGGCCTAGTTTCCAAATTTTCGAAGAAGGATCAAGGTATTCAAGATGCTTTGAGTCTTTGACATCTTTTTCTAGTACAGATTCTCTCATATCTTGAGTACAAAAATGAATGTGTGATTTGGTCAATTATCACATGCAGGTGTAGTATGTAACTCCAACTACATGTGCAACTACAATGAAAATAGTAGATCATTGTCTACAATGCTCTAGAATGTTGTGGTCCCATATTGACTAAGTATTTGTTGATTTAATCTATCCAATTGTTAATTATGGTGGGGCTTTTGAGTAAGCTTAACACATGTGAAGATGTAGAAGCATGCCATTAGAAGAAAAAAAAATATATTTAATATTTTTTAATATAGAAAGAAAGTATATTTAATAGAGACTCTACCAATAGATCATTGTCCCATATATATTTTTTCATAATGGATCATTGAATGCATAAATTTTTGATTGACTTTGTTTCCCAAGGGATTTGCATTTCTCCCTTTTTATCTCCCTATAAATTTCTTAAATATTCATTCTTTTATAAACTATGACTCCAAATTGTATGCTTCATAATCCATCAAAAATGTGGTGCACTAAGGGGCTAGGATGCGATCCAGGGTGTTAACTTAGGCCGCTAGGCTTAGTTCTAATAGGTTCAAAGAGAGGGGGGGAGTTAGCAAAATTCTTCTTTATTTTGTTACTTGTGGAGTTAATATTAGAATTAGGCTTTCTTCAAGTGCTAGTGGACACAAGACAAGCCATTCAATTTTTTCAAATGACATATTATTTTACATTTCTCTTACATCCTCAAAATATTCAAGTTGTATATACATAAATATCATTTTTGACTACACTATTTAATCCTATTAGTACATATAACAACAATATACCCAAGTGATACTATGTTTAATCTCTAAAGTTCTTTCATGTTTAGAGGCCCAAAACCTTCATCTATATTTATTTTTTTAACAAATTCAACTATATAATATTTTAGTTAACTTGTTAGAATATACTCTCCTAAAATTTCAGAATAAAAAACCTTACCAATTGCAAGATCATAATGTTTGGGTTTTAAAAAGAAGTATTTTCAACTCTTCCCAAATTTTTAGATTTCATCTTTCAAAATTTTAATTACCCCCAAATGTGTAGATCCTACAACTTGCAACTCTCTATAATATATTGAAGAAATAAGTTTGGAATAAGGTAGGGTGCTCATAAACTATGTCCATTTAAGGGTTGTTGGACCTTTTTTGATGGTTTTCAGATTCTCCAAAATATTTTCCCTTATTTTTCACTTGAAGAAAAATTGATGCAGAATTTAACACAAGGTGGTTTCATATTTTTTGGAGCATTTATGAATTATTGATGAATTTCCAAAGAATTATGTGGTAGGCACCTATTCTTGATCATAGGCCTTGCAAAACCAATCCACCCACAATCTGAAAAAAGATATGGATTGACCAAAAATAAGCATTCTAGCATTCAAAAAGTAATACCCAAGTTTCCTAAATGCGACCATTACTAAATTGAAACGGACCCTAAATTCTTTTGACATTTATAAGAAGGCAATTGGGCAATCAATTCGCATTTAGAAAAATTAAGTGGACATACCCTAGCTTTGAAATGGACCCTCTCTAGCTCTTATTCCATCCATTCGCAAAATATGAATCAATACCTAACATATATTAATTATGCTCTCATATTGTTGGCAATCCATTTTAGAAGCATTGAATGTCCATTAAAAGGTATCTACTGGGCTTTTTGAAGAAGTTGGTCGCAATAACATCATACAACCATACATATAAAAAATATCAATAAAAATAAATTTTGTATTCATGCTTGAAAAAAATAGTAAATAGAAAGAAATAGAGAATGGTTAAAAATACAAAATTCTTAAGAATTTAGTTATGGAATTGAAATATGTCAATCCAATGACTATAATGTTGTAATAAATAATCTAAATCCTATGTATTTTTTTTTCCAAAAATATGGAAAATTTAGTGAAACACAAGACTTCAAAGTATATTTAAGGATAGAGATTCTACAAATGCCTAGAAACAAAAACTCTTCATAACTTTCATGTCATTAATCAAAATGGAATCATTCAAAGCTTTCCTTGTATATATAAATTTTAAAAAAATTCAAATTATTATCTCTTCAAAAAATGATTTTCTTGAATTACTAATGTTGGAAAAGTCTTACATGTCATATAATAAATTTTTAACCATGTATTCAAAAGTTATAAAAATTGTTGCGCCTTAAAGCTAATTCTTGATTGCATGTTTGTTGAAAATTTTTAAGAAAGAAAATGAAAATTTTGTTCTCATTGAATTGCCCAAATTTTCTATATTGACAAAAAAACGTGGTTTGGTCCGTTAGGGGTTAATTAGTTACATCTAAAACAACATTTTATTTTATTAATTTTCATCCAATAATAATATTATTTTTTGGTGAAGTAATTTTTTGGTGACACTACTTTTGCGTCCTCCCTAAGAATATAAATTAGTATAACCCCTAAGGACCATCGTCCCATTAAGGGACAAATTGGATTTCAAGCACGTACCTATGGTTTGAATTATTTTCATGATTTTTTAAAACTTTTTTTGAAGAAAGAATAATTGATTAGCTTTGTAAGAATATTACTTTTTTCCATTGGTGCCCAACAACAAAAGTTATACCTAAATAAGCTCAAAACATGGGAGACTAGGAAGCAAAAAAAATTCAAAATTTTCAATTTTTTTTCAATTTTTTTTATAGTAATTTTATTTTTGTCTACCTTAATTTTTTTATTCATTTCATTTGGATTAGCAATTTGAAAATTGTGGACAATCTTGTTTTGGGGGCAATCTAAGCATCTTTTTGAAAAAATAACTTGTAGGATCCATTTCTGAATGCAATTTTACAATTTCTCAAAAATAAAAGTTCCCCATGGTTTAGTTTTCTTGCTAGAACAATCTCACCATTGGGATTCGTGCATCTTAATTCCATCTTAGAGATATTAATAAATTAAATTTTCCTTTTATCTAATACCTACTTCTACTTAACAATTTTTTTAAGAATGAAAATTAAGTTTTTTGAAATTTTTTTTCCCTCTACATTCTTAACTCAATTTTCTACTATAAAGATTTAAACCTCAAAACTTTGTAGTGCAAAAAGTTGAAGTCAAGAAGGTTCATAGTCAAATCATATAATCATGCTATGTGAAAAAAATTTGTTTCCTTCACTTTAACCCCTAAAGGACCAAATGACCATTGAACGTAAGCAAGTTATTTCGGGTAGGTTTGTATGAAGTTGTTTTCTAGCGGATGTTCTTCAAATTTTGACACAAGGTGTGAACATGTATCCCCTAAGTGAGAATATAATTTTTTTTCCGATCGAGTGCCCAAATCAAAAGTTATGATGCCCTAAATTTTTCGGGCAGCTCGGGTAGCTTCGAGCAGCATGTGCAAAACACCTCTTCTACTTCTGGAATTTGGTAGGTATATAACTTACATGATAAATGATGCAAATGTCAAAAAAATAACCATGTGTAGTGTAAAAATCTCACTCTAGAAGGAGTTTAAGGGTGCTGGCCTTGTCAGGCAAGGCCAAATAAACCCTTTTTCTCCTAACTTCAAACGTTATAATCTTTCAATCCTTACAGTTGAAGTTTCTGAAATTTTTTCCACACATTCCCACAGAAGTCTAGTACAAATTTGTACACTTGAATTTTGAAAAAAAACTTTTTTTTTTCATTTTTTTCTCACTGCCCTAAAAAGTGGCAATTTTTCACAATTTGTGTCTAAAATGTGCCTCGGTCCTTTAGGGGTTAAATGCAAATATCTTGCAATTTGTGTGGTCGAAATTTCTGAAATTTATTCCACACATTTTCGTACTAGTTAGGTGTAAGACCCTACAATTAAATGTCCCAGAAATACAACTTTCAAATTTTTTTACTCTTTGCAATAGAAATGACAGTTTTGAGTGTTATTTGGCAAAAAAAAGGCTTTCAGTTGGTGCTTTAGGGGATAATTGGAGCTATTAGAATGATAGAGAGAATATTGGGAAGACTGTCAAATTATTCAAAGATAATGGATTGAGTCTAACAAGGGAGGAGCACCCAATGGCGTCTGATTCTACAGAGCATAATCATTCCAGGTTGTAAATGTTGGTAGCCAATAGAGAGCTTATTTTTTTGACCTAGAATGATAAGTTGTATACAATCCAACTACATTTATGTTCTAGAATGAAATCTTGACCTGGAAAGGGATGCCATTGCGTGCTCCTCCCTTACCCTTAACTTATAGGAAGCCAAAAAATACTTACGCGTAGTTTTGTGGACAAAAGCTTTTATGTACTTGGAGGACTTAATAATTGGAGGACTTATTCATGCCAGGCTGCCAACCCAGCTATGTGGTCGGGCAACCATTGATGCTGCTACGGCCACGACATGGGAGAGGGGTACAGGTGGATGAAATCTACCGTGGCATTCTTCAAATGGTTCACATTGTCAGCATCCCCAGAAACTCGGGGCCGGACACAAAAGCATTCCATCTCCTTGCTGGAATTGTGAAGCAGTTGCAGTTTGACCCTGGCAGATGGCGGTGGCCCAATGGTGAAGTGCTACATGCCTACATGACAAGGCTGGGTCGCCGGATGATTAAGCCACAACAGCAGCTCAAGCGATCAATTCAAGAGAAATGGAAGGGAGTATTCCCCTATCAACTGCTGTGGGCAGAAATTTGGAATAAGACTCGTCCCCAGAAGGAGGCCGGATACCTGTGGTCAGTTATACACAAAGCAGTTACAGTTAACAGTTGGCGCGCACAAATCTTTCCAGGAATCGACGCATCATGCACATGATGTGGCTGAGGGCTGGAAGAGACTAGTTTATACTGTACCGTTTTGTGGAGTGCGAGTCTAGTCAATTGGCATGGAGGTTTGCTATTTCCATTCTCTATCTCTCACAAGCCATTCCAAAGGTAAACAGCAGTTGGCCAAACTTGACTTGGCAGCAGTGCTTAATGGGATCGAGTCTTCCCAAAAAACCGAGACAAGGGGTGGCATTTTGGTCTGGGCTCCGTGGGTTTGTGGTTTGGTTGTGTTGGCTTCGCAGGAATGCATGGATCTTCAATCAGGATGAGTGGCCCTGTGCCAAGCTTGAGCAACTGATCTGCGAAGCGGCTCTAGACCACGGGAGGACAGTATGGCTGCACACCACTATCCTCTGCAACAAACAACCATCCAAAGCCCAGAAGTACCTACTGAAGTTTGATAACACTTGGTTACAAAAAACATTCTTTGGTGCCAGGAATGGCATGGCCATTACCTGGCACTTGAAAAAACCCACTTATGGGAATTTGTTGTAATATTGTTTATGGTCTTGGTGTTGGTGTGGCAGTGGTCTTTTCTCCAGAGCTTTGGCCCTTGGCTTTCCGCTGTTTGTTCTTGGTTCTCTTCTTGGAATAAACTCCGGGTTTAAAAATAAAATAAAAAAAGCTTTTATGTACAGGAAAGATTCTCGTTGACAATGAATAATTCTAATAATAGCCAAGACTATTATAAATGGTACTGTTATTAATCAGGAATAGTATGACTAGTACCATTACTAGTCAAGAATATTATGTATGACAAAAACAACCTCCAACTTTCCGAATGTCAAGTTGCCAAGACATGTGAGAATGCATTTGGAAGCACTTTATCCAAGCACTTTATTGGAACACTTTAATTTGACACCCTTGAAGGCAGGCAGAGTGTGTCATATGAGAAGGCAGTTTAACGTCCTTGAGTCTTTAACTTAGTTACTGTATCTCTTCTGTCTCACTTCTTTGTCTGCCATTTTTGGTGCATTTTCCCACATTCCATGAATTTTCATTCATTTAACTTAAGCTTATGTAAGAAAAATCCACCCCAAATCAGCTATGAATTCATGAAAAAATTAATTTTAATTTGACACTCTTGGAGGCAGACAGTGTCGGTGTCTGTCAAATGAGAAGCCAGTTGAGTGTAACTATCCACTCAAAAGACAGCCTCCACATCCTGCTCAATTAATTACCCCCCCCCAAAAAAAATTAGTAGTCATTGATTGTTTTTGAAAAAAAAATAAAAACACTCCTTCTTTGCCTTTGATCTTAATACGAATATTATGATACCATATGTATACAGATATGGATTATCCCATATTGATTAGTCAAACGACTTCTTTTGCAAAAATACAAGAGGGAGGGGGGGGGGGGGGGGTACTAAGTTTTGAAAAATAATTTGATTGCCTCAATATGCCTTCCTCACTATCCACTCAAAAGACAACCTTCCAATACTTATTGTAACTTATTTCAAAACATTGATCCCAACTAAATCCAGTTTCACATCCTTGAGTCTTTTCTTCTTTATCTTTTTTGGTGCATGATTTTCCCACATTCCACAAATTTTCATTCATTTAACCCTTAAATGTCAAAGCGGATGTTTTGTGTCCAATGGATGACAATGAATCGCTCCATATAGGACTAAACTATGACTATTCATCCTCATAATTTTGTGAGAAAAGCATATGTCTTCTACAGTAGTATGACTTCCAATGAATATTTTTGTTTTTTTTAAAGTAGATGATGTCACATGGTTCCAAAAGCAAGGATTCCCACAGTCCACAGTTCCAAAAGTCCGTCCTTCAAGGGTTAAGCTTAACGTAACTTAAGTTCAAAAAAAACCCACCCAAAACAGGGATGAATTCATAAAGCTCACTGACGAAAAGAGTGATTTTTTTCTTGTCGTCTCACTGAAGAAACAGAAGATAAGTTGGTGCAGCCATCCACGTAAGTTAATCTATCATTCTATTGCTGCAGCTGCGTTGGAGTGGGGTGTCAGTCAGTGTGTGTGTGTGTGTGACTAATACCCTGTCAAGGTTTCCAATTTCCCAAGTTCCCATGCCTTGCACTTTGTGAACTTCGTGCCATGGACCCTGGCGATTGGTAAAAACTTAAAAGGCGGGATAAATATTATGATAAGCAGAATTGATAATTGATAATTCAAACCTCAACAACAACAAAGGAGTTTTAGGACTAACTTAAAAAACCCGCCTTTTTCTCTGACTTGGGAGCACAGATTGATCATACTCGTCATGTTAAGATAATCCATAATAAAAATTGGGGGAACTTGTATCAATAAGAGCTCGCTCTCATTTTTATTCATTGTTTAAGTTAAGCTTAGGTAGTTCTCCATGTGCTATTAGTGTCCTATCATGAAAAAGATGGGGGTAAATTATCATTTGAAGAAAAAGTTTTGGCTGATTTGGTCTTGGAGATTGAGCATCCCCACTGGGGGTGCAGAATACTTACTGGCCAGGCAAAATGTTTTGCCACACCCGGGTGGAGTGTTTGCACGACGTGAATTAACCCCATAAACGTCGATGCGGATGTTTTTTGTCTGATGAATAACAAGAAGGTAACGTGTAGGATGTAGGAATGCATTTTTTCATCTGGTTTTTTTTAACACAATTGTGGAGACATGATGCATCGTAGAGGGCCAAAAGTAGCATCATTTGGATGCATTCATATTTTTAGAGTGCATGGACACAGAGAAATTGACACGGAAATACATGTGCACGGTGTTAGGTTGTAGGCTACCCTTCTTGCAATTTTGATGAAGACAACAAGAAATGTATGCTTCTGCAACACTGGGCACTCACGGTTAGATAGTGGATGCTAAATAGTGCACAACCCGCCTTTCCCCCATGGTTACCAATCCCTCATTTAGGGATTAAAGTGGTGGTAAGAAGTGGGTTCCACATGGTGAATTTTCCCCTAGGGAAAACATAGGAATATTTTATTTGGTATCCTTGATAAAATTTAGAAATTTTTGAATTAGAGGTTCCAAATTAGCTAGGGAATGAGAAGAATATAGAATTAATGTGGCACAAAAATAGGGGGCTTCTTTTGTTTACTATTACCTTGCTAAACATAAAATTCATCCTACAAGCCCTACTTCATATGAACACTTTTACATCCTGCAAATTCTTCAATCCCATTGGTCAAGGACTTTATAGATTTTCAATGCATGCCTTTCCAAATTTTTGTTGCCACACTTGAAGTTATAGGGAATTGCATGTTAACCCCTAATTGACCAAACTATATTTTTTTGGCAACATAGCGATTTGGGGCAACTCCCTATGAATGGGATTTTTCCTTTTTTTTCTTTGAAATTTTCACATAACATGTACCCGAGGAATAGCTTTAAGGGCAAAAAAATTCATAAATTTTGACTATGATTATGTAATTTTCAGTTTTGGACAGGCAGCTTGGGCAGCTAAAAAAATTCTTTAAAATTTATTTTTTAAGAAAAAAAAATTTGAAATTGGTTTTCTAGATTTTTATATACTCGGAAAACTTTGAATCATTCCATTTTGATTAATGAGATGAAAGTTATGAGGAGTTTTAGTTTGCGGGCAATTATGGATTCTCTAATCAAAAATAAACTTTGAAGTCCTTTATATAACTCAATTTTCAATATCTTTGGAAAAAAATAAAACCATAGGATGTAGATTGTTTATTGCAATATTGCAACATTACAACTATTGGAATTGGCATTTTTCAATTCCATAACTAAATTCTTAAGAGTATAGTATTTTGAATCATTATCTACTTCTTTCTATTTACTATTTTTTTTCCTATATGTTGTACAATTCCAAATGATCTAAATTTTTTCAAGTATGTAGCCAAATTGCCTTGACAAATAGATTCAAAGAGGAACCATCATTTTGGACATTTTTTCATACAAATGTGGCCTTGGAGTGAAATGTAGTTGCTCCCTTTTTTTCAAGGCCAAAAAAATGATTTTTATCAATTCAAATGCTAATATATTGCAATCTATATCGTGGAAATTTCTGAAATCTTTTCCACATCTTTTCAAACTAGTGTACTACAAGATTCCAAGGTTACATGTTTTCCAAAAATGTTTTTTTTCTAAAATTTGGTACTTGTACTAGAAATGGCAGTTTTGGAGCATTTGGGGGTGAAAACATAGTCAAAAGCATTTAGAAGTTAATAATATGAACATTAGTCATTTGCTTATTTGAATGGAATTAGATGTGATTACCTTGGTATAAATTGGTGTATTCTAACCCCTAGGATGGACTCTTTTGTCACCATGGTCTCTTAGCACCTAATGTTAGCATAATGGTTATTTTACAATAATCAGGCCTTGACTTTGAAAGGATCTATATTGCATCATGGTTTCAAAATTGAGCTTAATAGTAGTTCCAATGTTGAGTTTTAGCCATTTTACATTTTATCTCAAAACATTCTACTTGAACTTATAAGGTAGGTACATCCAAAATCATCATAGATAAAACATATCACATCTAGATTTTTGCCTAGAATGACAATTTTAATTTTGAGGATGGAAAATGTATCAACTTTAGAACCTAACGTCACTTTATGGTATACCAAATACTAGCACTTATAATAGAAGGTTGTACCTTATTTGTGATAGGAGATCCTATTTTTGCCACAATTTAAATACCATACTTTTCACTCTATTATGTATCAACAATATACATTTTAGAATTTCAAATGTACTCAACTAATACATAATAGCCAAGAAGTGGTGTAGTGAGAAACATGGCGATATTAGGGTCTCCTACTTAAGTGTCCAAATAAAATATAGTAAAAATGGCACAAAAATAGGGGGCTTTCTTTTTACTATTACTTTGCTAAACAAAAACTTCACCCTACAAGACCTGCATTGTATGACCACTTTAACATCTTGCAAATTCTTCAATCTCACCAGTCAAGGACTTTATGGATTTTCAATGCCTTTCCAAATTTTTGTTGCTACACTTGAAACTAAACCACATATCTAACAAAAACTTCAACAAAGAAACCATAGACAACAAGTGCATGTTCAATCTTTAGAATTCCTTCTCTTATGGATTTAATTTTTAAAAAATTCCTTCTCTTTCCTTTGCATAGTTTATCTAAAGTTATAAATGGTCATGTTTTGATTGTTTCAAAAAAAAAAGATAACATGTATGAAAGCTCAACCACTTATGAAGGCTCTCATTAAATGGTTGATTAGTGAATCAACTAGTGACAATATTGAGATGCCAAACCATGCATCCAGCCTTCATGAAGAAATAGGAAAAGTATGCAATGGAACTCAAGATTGTGCAACTACTGGTGGGGGCCTAGTAATGAAGCAAGGCCTTCGAGCTCACAAGGACATGCCAAGTGCTCTAGACCGCGTTGACATTGTAGTCTCTTACTGGAGATGCTCTAAGTTGAATGAGTCCCCTTCAATTTTGAAATTGTTAACCATGTGTGTCATACACTTGCCAATATAATAACTATTAGATACAATATCAGGGGCCTTGCATAGAATTTTTCATTTGATATGATTCAATATTTGTTTGGTGTATAGTGGTTTATATAAATATATATTACTACACGAAAACAAAATTGCACTACAATTTGATGACAATCTTCTCCAACTCCAATTTTTTACCCTCTAAAAATTAATAGCATATCCACCAAACAAACTCTTTGTTCTAAGAACATATTTTAAAAGGTTGGAACTCCTCAGAAATAAAATTGCAAGGGAAATTCAAATCCCACATACAATGTGCACAACCGTTGAAGTAGACAAATAGAAATGAAGTGGAACAAAAAAATCAATAATCAAGTGTCAAGAACAATGTCAAGAACAATGTCAACAAGACGTCACTTACTCAACACAATGAACATGGATTGTGAAAATTTATACATGCCTATAATCACAACAAATTATAACCAAGCATAGTAACTATTGTATGATAAGATTATTTTTTATTGGGTTGTACTAACAAGAGAAATAAGATTCAAAGCAATTTACTACGTTTTATTTGGACACTAAGGTAGGAGACCCTAATAACACTATATTTCTCACTACACCACTTCTTCGCTATAATGTATTAGTTGAGTGCATTTGAATTTTTTTAATGTACAATACTAATACATAGTGAAGCACAAAGAATGATTCTTAAATTGTGGCAAAAATAGGATCTCCTACCACAAATAAGGTACAACCTTCCATTTGAAGTGTTGGTATTTGATATACCATGAATTGACATTAGGTTCTAATGTTCACACTCAAAATTAAAACTATCATTCTATATAAGAATATAGATTTGATATGTTTCTATCTATGATGATTTTGGATGTATTTACCTTATACTCCCTTAGTCCCAAAATGATATTTTTGTTGGACAAAATGTTTTGAATTAAGGTTGAAAATAACATTTTGGAACCTTATTTAGGACTATAAGTAGAGTTTGTACACTCCTATTGTCCTAAAAACTTTTGAGTTTTTGAGCCCTTTTCAAAGTGTAGTTTTGGAGTATCAAAAAGCAAAAAAAATTGGGAATTTTCAAGGAACACCGATGGACATTTCATTGATGAGTACAAATTCGTCATTTTAAAGGTAGTTAGTATGGTCCCAAGACCATGTGTAGACCTTTGCTATGCCTCCTAGAGCCTCATCTCCTATAATCAGGCAACACTTAAAGAGATGGAAAAAAGAAGAACTAATAGTGTTCATTGACCCTTTTAGTCATTTCATTTGTCTTTTGATTAATGATTGCATAGGTGGAGGGGGAACTACTACTTGGAGTTGATATATTGATCCTAGATAGCAATCACAAGTTAAATTTGATCAATTTGCAAGGTCACAAAGTGCAACAAGAAGATCATTTAAGGGCAAAAATTACAGCCAATAGGAAGCACTAGAAGAAAATAAGGGTTTTTGTGACTGCAAAAAGCAATTGGTTTTGAGTTATATAGGACGTATTGTGAGTGGTGCTAATTTGGAGTCTCTAGTTGGAGTGGACAAGTTGCATGTAGGATTGTAGTTGCTAATTGTAGTAGCCCATTTGGAACTTTGTTGATGAACTTTTTTGATGTGGTTGCTTATGTGGTAATTGCTGCAACGTGAGGTCAGTCATTTAATTGATGACATCATAAAGTTTAGAACTTGTGGGTTGCCAACAATTATCATGTGGTTATCGTTGTTTCATGGATTCGCATGTTAATATACAATTTAGCACATATTGACAATGTGCTAAATTGTATATTAACGTACAAATCCATGAAACAACGATAACCACATGATAATTGTTGGCAAACCACAAGTTCTAAACTTTGTGATGGAGTTGTGTGACTTGTTGGCAACTCATTTGCAACTAATGCATGACTCATTTGTGACTTCATTGCAACTTATCTATAACTTCATTGCAACTCATTGCAACTTCATCGCAACTTGTTTGTGACACATTTGCAACTTGTCTAGGACTTGTAGATTTGTAGATTTTGAAATTTTAATCTCAATGATTTGTACATTTGAAGATTTCAAATCTAGATTTTTTTTTAAATTTCAAAAATTATAATATTGATATTTAATAGATTTCACTGGTTTATGAAATTTTACAATTTCATAGGTTTTAAAAAAATTTGGATTTAAAATATTTTTAGATTTCTATAGAATGTAGAAATCTATAAAATCTATAAATCTTTGAATTCTATTGACAAACTCATTACATTAGAATACAACAATTTACATGTATTATATGTCCAACCTAATGGTACTCTTGACAATTGATATAAGACAATTGGGAAATGACTTTGGAAATGACTGAAAAACAACCAATAAATGACCAAAACATTAATTTAAAAGCAACTAGGAAATGACTAGGAAACAACTACAAAATTAATTTGATACAACTAGGAAACCACTAGGAATTGACTAAAAAATGACTAGTAATCAACCAAAAAACTAGCCTCATTTTACAATTGCAATCGTTTTCTAGTAATTTCCTAATCATTTTTTGCTACTGCAAATAGATAGAGTGGATTTCACATAGCATAGACTTATCCACATCCACAACTATGATGAATATTAGATGGAGAATAATTCACATTCATTTCAAATTTGAACTTTGTTACAATTCTTGTAATCCTACACTTCATTTTGTAACTGCTTTGCAATCAGGGTTGCAATTAAAACAATCTATTTACTTCATTCTACAACTACTTTGCAACTAAAACAATGTATTCACTTCATTCTACAACTATATTGCAACTAAAATATTGTATTATTGATGTCAAACAATGATGTAAGAATTTGGTGCAAATAAAGAGGGCTATAGGCACAAGATAGTTGTTTAGGACACTTAGTTGCATTTCAGTCAATTGTGGTGGATGCGTTTTTCTTCTAGTGAAGATCATTTTGGGATAAAGGGAATAAGTTCAAGTAGAAGGTTTTCAGATAAAGTGTAAAATCGCTAAAACTCAACATTGAAACTACTATTAAGCTCATTTTTGAACCATGAGGCATATAGATCCTTTCAAAGCCATAGCCCAATTATTGTAAAATAATCATTATGCTATTATTCGGTGCCAAGAGACGATGGTAATAAAAGAGTCCATCTGAGGGGTTAGAATACACCAATTTGTATTAAGGTAATCACATCTAATTCCATCCAAATAAGCAAATGACTCATATCTATTATTAAATTGATTAATTTGTGTTGAATCTTGCTAGAACTCAAAAGAATACTTTAGATTATCCTCTTATGCATTTTTTGGACATTATATGAATAAAATATGAATTTCCAAATTATTGAATATAAATATACCCCAAAGTGACCCTCGACTTAAAAAATAGAAACAATACATTTTATACAATTCCTATAGAGATCAATTTTAGAAAGGGGACACAATCAAGGGCACTTACCTTGAGGAAGAAATTATTGTAATGTCACCTACAAAATTAGTGTTAATATGAAATTTTATTTTTTGGAAATTGGGACAATGTAATAATTAGCATATCAACATGTT
Organism: Straminergon stramineum; assembly: GCA_963920665.1. NCBI lineage: Eukaryota > Viridiplantae > Streptophyta > Bryopsida > Hypnales > Calliergonaceae > Straminergon > Straminergon stramineum. The sequence continues at coordinate 10,476,387 of OY987270.1, read as the reverse complement.
CTCTTTCAAAACAATGGGATTTTGGTAAATTAATGTCACACATACTAATAGGACAAATAGATGTAAAATAATAATTTTTTGATATCCCAAATAGTGAAATTTAGTAAATTAGAGTATTATTCTAACACAGACTAATTTAAAATAGTGTCACATTTACAAATTAGTTTACACACATTAATAGGATAAATTAAATAAGCCACACCTTTCAAGTGTGTGCAACTTTCTAATCTAGGTTGACTCTATCACTCATATCACTCATCAATAGCTAGTACCAAATAACCAATAATCTATAATCCATAAAGTGGATGTACTTTCTCCCAGTGTTTTTTCTTATAGGAAAGTATATTTGTGTTTCTATTACATTCACTCACTTAAGTTGGAACTTGTTTGTGCATGAGGAACTAGTGAATCAATAAGGGAGAAGCCCCACAAATGCCATTTTTTTCCAACTAGGAGGGTGGTCTAAATAATTTTTTAATATGGATGTTTCCTCAATAGAAATCTAATTCTAGATGTTTCATTCTTTTAGTGTTATGCAATATTCTATGAATTTTCAAAGAAGATAGCATGTGGGACCTACTTATGCCACTTGACTTCCACTAAATGACCCCCTTGAAGTAAAAGATACCTCATCTTCCATTGGTTGCCCTTACTAATGGTGGTGGTGGTTTGAGGAGATGTAGTGGCTCTTTTGCTATTTTTCTTTGTTCCTTCAAGGAGACTTATTAGATTCCACCAAACTAAAAGAAGTAGAATCCCTACTTTAATAAATTGCATGGATTGGATTTGAATCTTGTTTGCTTTTGTTTATATACGCCATCTAAATGTTGTCTTTATTTTAAGCTAAGTACTTGAATTATCTTATTAGTTTCTAGTGGAGCTATAGTACAATTTTCATTTTTTTTAATATAAAATGATATTATATATTGGTTGATTTCTTGTAGTTACCTTCTAATCAAGATTGTCGAATCCTTTGGTGGGTTGCCAATATGTGTGGATATATTGACATTTTTTTCTTGACCAAAGTATTGGAAAAATCTATCCTTGGCACCTTTCACATACAAAGGTGCCTTGTACTAAGCATTGACTATCATTAGCCAAGCTTAGGTGCCCATCATCTTTTGCATTCCTTTAGTAATTTCTACTTCTCTAGGCCAATTTTCATCAAAAATCATTGAAAACTTCCATTTCTAGTAGATTGAGCTATAAAAAGTTATATGAATTATATATACATCAAGCCATAGGTTTTTTCATGACAATTGTGTAAGCATGTAGTTATATTTTGGTGAAGATTAACCATAAAGATTGGAAGATATTAACATTCCAAGTGAAAGACTTTTTTTTATCCTATCTAAGAATTTCAAATGACTTTGATTGCTATTTGTAGGAAAAAATTGTAGTCTTTATTTTTTATTTAAAAATTGAACATATTGAGTATCATTTTAGGTATATGAATTCCAAACTTGAAAGGTAACCAAAATGTGGAACACATCCAAAAAATCTTTGAAATATGAGTTTGCACAAATAATTGACAATATACTAGATATTTTTGCAAATACATTTTTCACTACATATTTTCAAAAAACAAGAATTCTCATTGTGGATGGAAAGATTTATTCATTCTTCACAAATAACCACCCAACTATAAATAAAAATAAATCTTCTAATTTTTACATGAAAGGTGAACAGCTAAGTGCCTAAGACATTGGGCATCATTGAATTATGAGTTTCCTTGTGTTTTCATTATTTTTGTTTCAATTCCCAATTGCTTTCAAGTGTTTTTTCCACTGCGTTCTATAAAGTTCTTGTACTTGTTCTCAACCTCAATTTTACTCATGCAAGGAATGTCCGATCCAATATTCATTCCCGAATATTTTTTCTTAACTTTGTGGTTGAAATAACTTTGAATTTGGGAGCTCTAAGGATATTAGAGTAATAGAAGGGAAATTAGAAACTCCATTTATTCACTTCTTGTATTGCTCCCTTGGCTATTGCATTGTTTGTCCTCTTAGGAGTTAAGGTATACTATCTTGCTCGACCTGCACTTAACTTCAATTTACAAAAAACACCTCTAACTTTAGAATTGTGTGACTAATTGTTGTACAATTTATTCTCAAAGAGTTAATGGAAAACAAAATCTTCTTAAGAAGTTTCAATAAAATTAAGTCAAGAATTGAGATCAATTGAGACTATTTGAATTCCAATTTGTCTAAAAGGGAATTTGGTGTTTTAGAGGTTAACCCCTAAAGGACCATGGCCTTTTTTCTGCAAAAAAACACTCAAAACTGCCATTTTTAGAGCAAAGAGTAAAAACATTTGAAAATTGTATTTTTTTCACATCTAACCATAGGATCTTACACCTAACTAGTATGAAAATGTGTGGAAAAAATTTCATAAATTGCAAGATACCTGCGTTTAAAGTGAAGAAAACAAGTTTTTCCACATATTGCGGGACTAGGTTATTTGACTTTGAACCTTCTTAACTTTAATTTTTTGCACTACATAGTTTTGAGCTTTAAATCTTTATGGTGGAGAGTTGAGTTGAGAATCTAGAAAAATAAAGAAAATACCAAAAAAATTAATTTTGATTCTTTAAAAAATTGTTAAGTAGACGTAGGTACAAGATAGAAGGAAAATCTAAATCATTAATATCTCTAAGATGGAATTAAAATGCACTAATCCCAATGGTGAGATTGTTCTAGAAGGCAAATGAAACAATATGTACCTTTTTTTTTTAAATTGTAAAAATTGCATTCAGAAATGAATCCTACAAGTTATTTTCCTAGGAAGATGCTCTAAGTGCGTGAAAAACAAGATCGTCTATAACTTTCTCATAACAAATCCAAATGGAATGAATCAAAGCTTTCCATGTAGAAAAAAATACAATCTGTAAGGGGGAAAAAATAAAATACAAAAAAATTCAAATTTTGAAACTTTTTTTTGCTACCCCCTCTCCCCTGTTTTGAGCTTATTTGGGCATAAGTTTTGTTCCCAAGCACCAAATGAAAAAAAAATTATATTCCCATGAAGCTAATCAATTTTTCTATCTTCATAAAAAGTTTCAAAAAATCAGGACAGAAATTGAGACCATAGGTACCTGCCCGAAATCTCATTTGTCCCCTGAAGGGAAAATGGTCCTTGAGGGGTTAAACCTTTACATTGGTACCCCTTATGTTTGTGTCTAGATTCTAGTGTGAAATTATATCCATCAACAATCTATGTCACCTCCGATAGTAATTATAATAAACTACTAGTGACCAATAATTTTATTCCCCTTTATCCTAAATCACAAATCAACCTGAACACGTTGTCAACTTGATCCATCATGTATGTCCGTTTGTGCTTGAAAGACACATTTGATGATCCAAATTGACCCTCCTCCTACAACAACCCTATTCCTAATAGATTATTCTTTGGGTTATGATGGAGTACTTCTAACATCATATTTTACAATATATCATTTGGTTAGGTAGTTGTTATGCATGATTCTTTTGCATTGGCTATAACGATAAGGGATCGTTTCTTACACATTGAAAGTCCTAAACAAAATTAATTTTGTCATACAATAGTAACTATACTCAATCATTTATAATTTGTGATGATTTGTACGTGTATATAATTTGGGCACCCCTAGTGCGTCACTAACCCAAGACCATTAACAACACTTTTTGTATGTCTCCAAAATCAATATGTATCCACGTAAAAGAAAAAAAATTTAGAACCTCTACCAAAAAAAACTTTGATCCTTCGTAACTTTGTATGCAACATCCAAATGTCATGTTTGTTGGTGCATTGAAACCTCCTTTCACTTTTGATCAAGAAAATATGAAAATTTGATCAATCTAATAATTGTAACTAAGGTGGGCACCTCCAAATGCACCACTAATCCTAAACCTCCATCTTCACTCTATATTCATCTCCAAAATCAATTATGTACTTACGTGGAAATAACGGGGGAAATAATTGATTTAGAACCAAACTTTGTTCATTCTTAACTTTTGCATTCAATATCTGAATGTCATGTTCATTGGTGTGTTGGAACCTCCTTTCACTTGCCAATAAGAAAATACATGTTTTTTTGAAACACATGGATGATTTCCATTGCAAATGGAAACAATATAGAGAGCCAGAGGCCAAGCCCCCGGTGAAAACATTCTTACATTTCCGGACAACTAAGGTAGAAGCACCTAAATGTAACATGACCCGTTTGATGACACCTAAAAAACAACCTAAATCCAAACACTTGTGGACCCAAAGTAGACATGTGGGGTTCCAAGAAGTTGTCACTCTTCCAAGAAGCAACCAATCACCCGCACTTGATTCAAGTTTAGAGAGTGTTGCTTTGGGGTGTTTCCATGCCCACTTTGGTGTTAGTCCACAATAGGTGCATCTACGAAGTACTTTTCAAAAAGTCTTATAATATTCACACAAGCTCGGAAAAATACAAAACCAATTTTGTTGGTTTCCTAAACCATTTCCTAACACATGCACATCATTTTTTCTTGTACACACCCTCCATATCAAGAGATCCAAAACAAGTGTTGCATTTAGGTGCTTCTACCTTAAAGACCAGGCACAGCACCTACCCAGCCAACAAGACACAAGCAAGGAGAAAATACAAAAACTTGGCCAGTCTAATAATAGTAACCAGGCACAACTGCAAAAAAGTGGTGGTTTGGGGAGGTGCCCAACTGCCCCACAAGTAATAAAAGCTGCCACATTCAAGCTCTTTGTTCAGGAATGCCGTTTTGTGCCCAGACTTCGATATCCACAGTCACGCAAGGTTGGAAGTGTTACAATATATATGTAAGCTTATGACATTCTTTATCAACTTTTCTGTTGCAATTGGTCTCACCAATTGAAAATCCCAGTGACATTCATGTGCATAAATTAAAATCATTATGAAAATCTTGCCAGTTTTTTCCCTTGGTTCGACATACTGTTTCCTCTATCAATGAAAATTGTCCATGTGTTTCAAAAAAAATAAAAAATCCATCTCCATAGCCATTTCTCAAAACTTGTTCCTTCACAATTTGCATTTTCTAACTCAACTGTAAGTTAACCCCTAAGTGCCCAACCGACCATATAACTTATAGTTGATCTGAAATTTCAGGCTCCTTTTGGTATGGGCAGTTATACTTTGGATCGTTCCAAAAAATTTACTAGCAGTTTTGAAATGTAACTATTGAATTTTTTTAATTTTTCACTGAAAAAGGTAAATATTAGATTGTTGAGAGGTCTTCAAAGGCATATATGTACCGTAAGTGAAGAGTAAAGCTTGCTAATTGTACTTCATTTCCCAATTTTGAGTAGGGTTTGCCAATTTCATTGGATTTGAGATCTAAAAAAATGTACTTATCCATTTGCTTTGAAAACAATCCCTATGGAAAGAGTATTAAAGTGTTTTCATGATATTTTCCATTGAAAATTAAAACATGCATGTGTTGATTGGAGTTATTTGCAATGTCTACTTACAAAAAAATTGCATTTCAACAATTGCAAGGTGGATTGTGTAATGAGTTTGATGGCTCTTCATTTGTACCTAAAGGTTTTTGAAAGTGTATTTTAGTATTCTAACATAATTTTTAGTCAGACATGTCACCTATAATCCCAAAAAACTTTTATTTGCAAATTTCTGAAATATTGTGGGGGAGGGTTAGCATACTAAAAATAGAAAACATACAATTCTCTTGTTATAATCTCCCAACTCCTATGCAATTTCGCACTCAAAATTGGTAAACATACTAATAAGCAAGATCTTTAAACATGTATATGATTAGATTTATAAAAATAAAAAAAAATTTGCTTCATTGGGGATAATGATAAACCCATGCTCTTTTTTCCTAGTCAAAACACACTTGGAAAGGCTTGGTCATTTAGGGATTAACTTACTCCACAGTCAAGTCTGAGCTAAAACAAAAGAACAAGTGTTGTGTGTTGATCATATTCTAAGAAAGTGTGTGCTGATAAAAATTCGAATGAACAGTCTAACAAAGCAGGAGGGTACCTTAATCTTGAATAATATTGTTCATTATCAGTGGTAGAATGGTTTCTTTGGAAATATTTAGTTGGGAAAGAGCACCTCTGACTTGCAACCTGTGTGAAACCTTCCTTCATTGAGCACGATGTTGGTATAGCTTCCGCATTTTATTCGTTTGTTAAATCTTTCGCCATTTTACAACTGCAATTCTGCCTTCTGCTTCTTGTTTTTATTAACGTTCGGGAGCCGTTTGCCTTCGTTGAATACTGTGATGGCAATTGTGTGTAAACAGCCCTAACCTTGAGTTTCAACGACTTCGTGAGGCTTCAATCCACTTTGAGATACTTCCACCAATTCCTGCTGCATAATTAATGACAGTCAGGCTGCAGTGTGGATTGCCTTTAAACATCTGCGCTTTTGCCTACGAAAGCTTTCAGCTGCAGATCATGGCAAATTGACTGATTGAACTAGTATGATGTGTCGAAGAACTCCACACTTATTAAAATCTGTCTGTCTCCCATTTGAAAATTTAAACATACTCAACTCCAAAGATCACATGGAAAGGTTTCCATCTGTACAGTACAACGTCAATCCAAACCTCTTAAGCACTCTTTTGGCGAAAATTCAAAGTGACATTCAAGTGATGAAAGTCAGGACTTTCAAGTGTTTCTCAATGGGATTTCAGTTGAAAATCAACACCTTGGAGCCGTAAAATCTAAGCCTACTATAGATCTGAGATTTGAGTTGGGCGTCTGAACTGCTCTGTTTCCTTGTCGAGAGCCCTTTTAAAATGCATTGATCTTGTGATATGACGACGAAGTATCGAATGTGACCATTCCAGTGCGAAACTGCCGAATTCGTAGAGGAGTTCTAGGTCCATTCCAACTCTAAGAAACGCAACCATGAGGCTGTCATGTAGGTGAATTCTTGACAAGACATACTCTATGGTCTTGAAATTCTTGAGGCTGTCAGTGTCATTAAATTGGCAAAAATTCACTTCCTCAGCAATTTTCAAGGCGGACACCTTGAACGCAAATCTATAACAGACCTAGTTTTCAAACCCTTGAGCGGATGAAATTCACATTCTGTGCTCTTAACTGCACCAACATAAAGAATCTGACGTTCGATATACACATTGTTGAGAGGCTCAAAACTAAAGCAATATCAGCAATATTTGAGAATTCGTTATACTTCGTTAAGTACTCCCCGAATCTGTATTATTTGGCTCATCAAAATGTTTAGAAAGAGAAGAATGATTATGGCTGGAATTCTCTTCTGACTAGCTACAATTACTTCAGCACCTGAGATGGTATTATGGATTGCATTTGAAGTCATTTATGAGCAGAAGTTATCACCACAGATTGATCCAAAAGCAACGTGGAGAGAGAATTTCGGCAGCACGTAAGAGCTCAACTCCACAACTCACAAGTGGGTTTTGATCATACATAATTTCTTCTGGTAGCAACGGTAAATTTAAAATGCGGAATTTCAATGTTTATTCACGTGCTAATTTTGTCAGTGAATGGAGAATATGGAATTACACTCAGACTGTCGTTCTATCTGTATATGCTATGCCACTCATAGCTTTCATTCTAGAAATTGGATGATAGTTTGCTGATCAGAGAGTTTTTTACAAGTTCAGACGTCTGAGTGCCTTCGGCGCAACTTCTGGCCGCAAGCAGGAGCAAGGTGCACACCAGAACAAATTTGCATTCTAACAACATTATCGTGGAATTTCATTCATACCCATTCGTTTGTTCAAGGTACAGGTGCTGACAGCAAACACGAGCAGTCAAATTTGTTAAATTGGCAACGTTCAGATCGCCCAAAACTTGACATTCAAGTGCACAAAGGCACAAAAAATTAAAACTAGGACGAGTAGAAACCTAAGTTTTCAGCCACAGGCGTGTGCAAAAGTTAGTGCCAATCTAGAGAATTTCCACCGGACGTAACAAATTTGACAGTCGGCAATTATAAGAACATCCTAAATAATGTCATTCCAAGCTGCGGATTCTGGAGCACATCAACATGATTCTCTCTGCTTTGCTCAAGTGTCGACAGGCAGATGGTTCGTTTACTTTCAGAGATCCCAAATTGTGGAATTCAAGCTAGCAGGCATTTGCACGTGCTCTGAATGTGCCAAAACTTTCAAAAGCTCCGAATGCTCCGAATGCTCCGAATGCTCCAAATGCTCCAAAATTCTAGGACAAACTGATAGGACAAATCATGTGGAGCATCTTCAAATGATAAGTAGCCATTATTCTGGAGACTTTTTGGTTGTTGGTTCAATTTACTTGATTGATTCTACAGTAGTAGTAGTAGCTGGTCCAACTTGGAAACCTGTGAACTGAATTTCAGTTTGAAAAATGAGCACAGAAAGATCCAAGGAGGAAGGAACGCTCGTAATACAATAAGTGCTGAAGATTCGGAATTCCGAAACTGAAGGAAGACCTCGGGAAGCAATGGAAGATTCCACCGGATTCAGGTAACTGCACTTTAACCCTAAAGCAAGCCCTAAAGGGAAGGAAGGAAGGAAAAAAGGAAAGGAAAGGTCTTGGGGTCATTTGGGGCCAAAATTGCCACTTTTTAGGACACAAAAGAAAAAAAATGAAAAAATAATATAACATTAGAAAATAATTGTACAAGACTACGGACCATGGGAATGTGTAGAAAATTTTTCAAACATTTTGATTGCATAGATGGAAACATTATCCATACCTTAAATTGGGTTGTTTTATTTGTTTTGTTATTTTTGTTTGATACAATGAGATCTAAAGAACTATGCATCCCTGGGCCACTTCCTTTGTACCATTGGAAAGCTCTCCATGAGGAAGGGTGTGTGGACTTTAGCTTGTGGTGTTTGGACTTAGAGTGTGATAGATATGGATTTTTGAATTATTTTTAAATAAATTTTTTTAATTCAATTATTTTTTATTTTGAAAAAAACATATCTTTCATATTGCATACCTAAATACCATGAAGTGAAGCCCTTGCACTCCTTTGGGTATAAAGCTTTCTATTCGTATCAAGAACACAATCTCTCACATTGCATCAAAGCCCTTACATTCCTTTGTGCATGAAAGATATTGAATTTTCAAAGTTTTGACAAATGAAAAAATGAAAAAAATGATTTTTACTATTATTTTAGTTGTGGCACATGGCCCCCTAGTTGATACCTTAAGTTAGGTTGTTTGTTTGTTTTATTTGTTATGGTGAGATCTCTTGAATTGTGTGTCCCTTGATCTTGTTCTTGGTACCATTGGAAAGCCCTTAGCGAGGAGGGGTGCATGGGCTTTATTTGGTGGTGTTTGCATGCAAGGATGAAAGATAATAGATTTTGAAGTTTTTGTATGAATAAAAAAATAATAATAAATAAAATAAAATAAAATAAAATAAAAATATATATATTTTAACTTTGACAGCGACATAGGGCACACTATTAGTGTTTGAGGTAAGAAGAGTATTTGTTCTTTGCCCTTGTCCAATAACTCTTAAACTCTTCATGGAGTGTGGTTTTTACACTACACATTTTTTTTTGTTTTTAGAGGTTGCATTTAGTCACAAACTTGCCAAATTCCACAAGGGAAGGAAGAATTCTATATATGTTGCCTAAAGTTCCTTTGCCTGACCTTTCCCAAAAAACTTTCTGTAGCATAACTTTTGATAACAATGTCCGATCAAGAAATGTATTATATTCTTATAGATGAAGTACATGTTTACACCTTGTGTCGAACTTTAGAAAGATACACCAAAATTTAACTTTTGCAGGAACCTCTCTAAACTCTCTAAACTCCACTTGATCATTCAACAACTAAGTTGCTTTTCAAGAATTATCAATGGTGTATAGTTCCTATTATTTGATGAAGTGATACATTTTCTCAAATTGTTGTCATCTTGTCATTTACAAGGCAATTTATACATAACTAAGCGTGGTTTATTAATATTAATTTTGTATGCAAAAATTATAGGTTGTCAAATTAGTTTTGGTAGATCACCTAAAATGGATACAAGTTGTTATGATATTGTTGCATAGATACTTAGATTCAATATACATTCATTATCATTGACTGTCTTAGTGTTTATTTTAAGGTAGTTGCAGACATATTTCTTTGAAATAATAATTAGATGCAAGTACCTTAGAGGTCTTTACAATGCAACATTTTCGGTGGACCATCCTCAAAATTGTCTCTATGGTTGTTTAAGCCTTTTCAAACCCTAAAGAAGTCCCAAAGCCATTTTGGAGGGTCAAAAAAACATTCAAAATATAATTTGTAAGAAATAAAAATTCTTTCAAATTATCAAGGTTTTTTTGTAGCCCATCTGTGCTTGTTTTGGGCTTTGTGTAGCATAATTTGCACTCCTAGGCACTGATTGAAATAAAGATTATATTCCCATAAAACTAATCAATTTAGCTATCTTAAAAAAAAGTTCAAAAAATCTTGCCAAAAATTGAGATCATAGATACCTTATCCAAACCTTCAAGTGTCCCTTGAGGGAACTTTTGGGACTTTTAGTGTGGTAAAGGTCTAAATATATTTTTTGATTTGTTTCATATTTTTCTTGACATTTTTGTGCAAATATTTAGTTTATTTCAATTTCATCAAATTAATTATACACATAGTTTGTTTTATGTAGATTCAAGTATTATTATACTTTAGAGGGCATAGAGTAGGAATCAACTACAATATGACCTTTTTAAAGGTTGAAAATTAAGCAATGCATTCATGATGATTGGTCTTTCAATTTGAGCATTTTCAATGACAATCTATCCGGCAAAGTCTAATGGGAAAATAACTTCATAATGGAAGGTAATACAACCTATTTCATTCCTTTCTTGTGAAACCAAGCATCATGGCTAATTGTGTGTGTTCATTAGCCAATTTGAAAATAACTTAAGAAGGAATTTGAACTATTATTTTTGAAGGTTTTATGAATTTTTCAAGTAAAAAGTAACAACTTTGTATTAATATCAACAGATATGCATTAAATGGTTAATTATAAAGTAAGAATCATAAAAATGTAAGCTCCCGATGGACACTTATAACTACACAAGTCAATATTTCAAATTTTGAGTTGTCTAAATTGCCAAGTTTTGGATGAATAGGTAGGTCTTTGGATAAATACATGAACATAATAGTCTATTCAAAGTCCTAGAATAATAGTCAATATGATAATGTTAATAGACATGTACTGAGTTAAAATCCAATAGACAAGAATCCATGGCTATCTCAAGATGTGATTAGACTTGAATAGACTAAATTGCATTATAAATTGATCAATCATGGATGATTAGGTAGGATGTTGGATAGGTATAGTCTATTCACAATTCTACAATAATAGTCAAATGATAAAATCAATAAATAGGAACAAAATTGTACATCAAAAAGTAAGAATTCACCAACAAAAAGTCCATTAAAACCTCAAGATGAGAGTGGACTTCAATAGATTGAATAGTATGAATTGTAGGCTCAAAAATGGCCTATTCAAAATTCTAGGATAAAAGTTACAATGATAATAGATTGTGTTCCTAGACTTTGAACACAATGATGTCAAAATGATCATATAGTCTTATCATGCTTCAAATTTCCAATTGGTATCTACTACTACAATTGATTATGTTTCAAGCAGTAATATAGGGACAATTTAAAAGTGTTGTATTCAAAGTTTTGAGAGGGTATTTGTACGTATCCAATGCTAAGAGAGATTCTACATTGAAGCTTAGAAACATTAGAGGAAATTTGAGGCCTCTACATGCCTACGAGTTCCCAGGTTGTGGGGAATACAAGAATTGAGCCACTGTTGTAGTCTGATGTGGCTGAGACTGTGCTACGTCAAAAAAAATTCAACTTATTTTTGCATTTCATAACTAATATTTTTTATTTTTTTATTTTTTTGAAATTTATTTATTGAAAACAGTCAACCATTCCCGAACAACATAGGGAACATGCAAGGGAACAACCTTGAAACGGGCATGTAGAGGCCTCAAATTTCTCCTAATGTGTACACAATGACTTTATATATGTCCAAGGATTTATTTTGCCAAATTTAGTGAATTGACTTAATTTGCTTATAAGTATGTCATAACTTTAAACTCTTGACTAATTATCATATCTTTTGTGATTTTTAAATCCCCTAAAGTAGCTTCACCTTTCCAAAACTTTTCTTGTTTTGCAATATTGATATTCATTTCATCATTGAAATGAAAGTTTAGATTACAATAACTAAAATCAATATAAGTTTGGAAAATAAACTAGTCAAAGGATGAAGATTTAAAAAAAATAACTAATCGTAGTTGAAGAATTTCTTGAAACAACAAACAAGAGTTGGTAAGGAATTTTTTTTCTTCAAAGGTTTATAATTGAAAACAATCTATAAAGTTTATGAAGTTCTCAAATTACCTCAACTTTCAGAATTAGAAGTTCATTCATACAATCTCCCAAAAATCTTTGGACAATTGCATTTGCTTTCACTTCCATTTGAAAACCCCTTTAACTTATATATATTTTTCCTAATACTTGTCTTTACAACTATTGGATTTCAATAAAGTGACTTATTTAAATGAGGTCAATTACTTAGGGGTTGCTATAAATATTCAATTTTGGACATTTGTGATGTTAAATGGTGATGTGTATATATAGCACCAAAAACATATAGTAAACACCTATGCTTTAGACGTTGTAGAAGCATCAAAGCTCTAATTAATGAGTTAATTAATTGTGAGCAAAAGGATGGAAACTTCTAAGCATGTTCATTTTCAAATACTTTGAAATTCAAAATTCAAAAAAATACGAAAGAAAGTGTTCTAAAACCACATTTATTCAAAACAATTTATAAGCCTCTGAATTTTAAATACAAACTTTATAGGTTGAAAACACGTGCCATCAAGCATAAAAAACCAACAAAATTTCTATGATCAAGTCAAAAGAACAAGTCAATGATTCTTGTAAAATACACTAGTTTATACTACTATTTTGGCATGATATATTGCAAATTTGTGTTGAGTGTCACAACATTTGGGTTACAAAGACAATTGAGTCAAAAGTATTACTCAAACTGGAAGTTATCCTATTTATTCTTGTGTCTATTTTTGAAAATTTGAAAATCATTAGCCATTTAAAATGCAATTATTCTAATTTTTCATACTTCTAGTTTCTAAGGTTTTGAAGACTTTTAAGTATCTAAGATTAAAAGGCCAAATTTGAGATTGTTTCTACCACATGCAAATATTGATAGTATTCAAAAAAAATTTAAATGATAAATTTCATATTTCCACACAAGCATGCATTTTTAGACATTAAAAAACAACCTTCTATCATTTTTTGGATGGAATCTCATTTGCAATTTTTTTAAGAATATTTGATTTTTATTGGATTAATTTGAGAGTTTATTTGTATAGACAAAACCATCAAAATATCTCATTTCTTGAATTTCTTGAAATTTCTATTCAATACTTTGTGTATAATTTTGGAAAAAAAATTGCCTTATATTTTTGAAAATTCATTTTCTAAATAATTCTACTAAATTTTTATAGTGATTAAATTAATTTTTCCAAAAGTTCATTGAGCCTCTAATAGAATCTCAAATACTATAAAGTAAGCACTTGTTTTTAGTAATTGCCTTGTTTACAATGAACTACCGGAGGAATCTTGTGCACTAGACTAGGGGCATTGCACTTTATAGCCAAAGGATGAAAGGCTCTTGATTTCCACCACTTAATCAAATTGACAATTTTTTGATGTTTCACAAGGGGAACCTTAGAATGTAGCAACATAGTTGCAAAACAAAGTGTGTATAAATTGGCCTTTTAAAACCATACTATGTACAAAGTTTGTTTTGGTTTATCACATATTCACATTTAAAATGCAATTTACTTGTTTTTTATATGAATTTTGATTTAGCCATATAAACTAGCAAGTTGTCATTGAAAAATAATTTAAATGAAAACCATCATTAGAAGGAGTCATTTATTAATTCATGAACTTTCTTGTGAAAATCTCTTTTGAAACATTTTTCCTAAATAAATGTAGCACACATTGAAAATCAATGACATAATTTGTCTATTTGATATCATTAGTTGTCATTGTTGTTTTTTAGTTGTGTAATTATTTGCAATCAAATGGAATAGTATAGATACAGTCTAAGAACTTTAACCTCTAAAGTTCCTGGACTATATTTTCACCAAAAACGTTCCAAAACATTAGGGGATATTTGAGGCCTCAAGAGGGTTGTTTCAGGCCTGATCCCTGCCTATTCCTTGTGAAGTCCGGGAATGGCTAACTACTGTTAGAAAAATAATATCAAAAAAAAAATTTTAAATTTTAAATTTAAAAAAAAAGAATTTAAAGAAAAATTTAAAAAACTAAAAAAAATTCTTAGTTTTGAAATGCAAAAAGAAGTTGATAAAAAATTCCATCTTTTTTTTGACGTGGCATTGTCTCGGCCACGTCAGACTGCAGTAGTGGTGCAGTTCCTCTATTCCCTGCAACCTAGGAACTCACAGGCATGTAGAGGCCTCAAATATCCCCTAATGCTACCATTTCTAGAACAAGTACCAAGTTTAAGAAGAAAAAACATTTTCGAACACATGTAACCATAGGATCTTGTAGTAAGTTGTTTTGAAAAGATGTGGAAAAAACTTCAGAAATTTTCACCTTATGGATTGCAAGATATTAGCATTTGAAGTGACGAAAATCAGTTTTTTCACCTTGCAAAAAAATAGGCAGCAACACTTCTTCAGAAGGTCACATTTGTATGAAAAAATGTCCAAAATGGTGGTGCATGTTTGGATTCATTCTTAACCCCTCACCACCTGAAGTCCAAACATGTGTAAAAGTTGACTTGCTTTTCAAGTCCTATAAGTCTAAATCTCAGTAAGTTATGAAAATCTCAACTATAAAATATTGTAGTGTGCATGTTGTAGATGGTGTGAAAAAAATGTGGGGTCATTTGACTGTATAGATTGAAAGATCATAATGTTTTAGTGTTGAAAAAAGATGCTGAAATTTTCTTAAAAACACATTTGGAGGTGAAATTCGATTTCTAAACCTACTCAAATGAAAAAATTTTGAACTACAAAGTGATTCCAACCAAAAGACAAACACTTTGGTGAAAAAAAATCTCATTCAATTGACTCATTGTGTTTGCAAAATTGTTTTGAAATGTCAAAAAACAGTGAAAAAAGTAGCAAAAAATCACATCTATGTCTGAACCTCCCTCTCCTAAAATGATTCTCAGTCACTCATAACCTCTTATGTTCATATGAAATTTTAACCACACAAACTAGACCGGTATGCGCAACTTTTCCAACAAAAATCATTGAAAACGGACCATGTATGAAGAAGTTATAAGCCGCCGAAGTTCATTATAATGCAAAAATGTCTAGATTTTGAACTTCGAATTGCTCCCAAACATTCAAAACAACTTGAATTGACATGAAAAATTTACCACAATAACTAAAATTTATTGGGAACAAAACCCAACAATTTTTATTGAAAAAGAACATTTGATGAGAAAGATACAAACCCCCGAAGTTGCAGCCATCAGAATGCAGTGAGGTGAACTCAAATTGAACCTATGAACTTCGAATGGCTCTCAAGAACTCAATACATCTTGTATTGATCTGAAAATTTTACCATTGAAACTAGACTAATACACGCAACTTTACCAACAAGTTTTTATTGAATTCGGACGTTGGATGCAAAAGTTACAGCACTTTGAATTTTACTGCCAAACTATGAGAGGACACTTTTCGTCCCCTCCGGTGGTGAGGGGTTAAAGGCAAGTTGGCTATATGCTTGAAAAATTTCGAATCGTTTGGAATTGTACAACATATAGGAAAAAAGCAGTAAGTAGAAAGAAGTAGAGAATGGTTCAAAATACTAAATTGTCAAGAATATAATTATGGAATTGAAAAATGTCAATCCAATAGTTGTAATGTTGTAATAAACAATCTTCATCCTATGGGTTTTTGGGGTTTTTTTTAAATATTAAAAATTGAGTTAAATAAAGGACTTCAAACTTTATTTAAGAGTAGAGATTTCATAATTGCCCGCAAACTAAAATTCCTCATAACTTTCATCTCATTGATCAAAATGAACTTATTCAAAGCTTCCCCATATATATGAATCTGGAAAACCAATTTCAAATTTTTATTTTTGAAAAAAGTGATTTTTTCTGACCTGCCCAAGGTGCCTAAGTTGAGAAACAAACAACATTTTGCATCATAACTTTTCACTTGTATACTCAAATGAAATGAAATTTAGCATGCATGGAAGATATTCCTCGTCCACACCTTGTAAAAAAAAATTTAGCCTACATAAGTCAAATCTCCACTCACATGTACCCGCCTAAAAAAATTATGTTGCCGAAAAGATGAGGCTGGTCCTTTAGGGGTTAAAGAATTTTTTGTGTTCTATGCAAATGACACATTTTAAATTTTTTATAAGAATCTTTTGAGGATGCTACAAATTGGAATTTTTTAAAGTTGAACCACTCTTGAATATTTGTATTTACAAAGATGTATCATTGTATTGATATGAATTGCCAAATTTAGTTGAAACAAATTACTTTGTCAATTTATTTGTCAAACCTTTTGAATTTTGTTGTAATGTGTACTTGATTGAATTACTTACCCATTCTAATTCTAATCCTTGAAAGTGTTTTTGTAGAATACCTTCTATTTCTCTTACAATAATAAAATTATTCTTATTTATAATTCCAAAAAAATTCTATGGAATTTTGGATAAGAAAATTCATTGGTCAATCTAATTGAAAAATATTCTAAGGTTTAGGGCATGTATTATAGATTGCAAGGTATTTTGCTATGTATCTTCAATAATGTTATGATTTGAACATTAATTAGAAGATGAATAATTGATATGGAACACTTTGCTATAAAAGTGACATGGCTGTATCATTTTTGACAATCATGTTTGAAATACAAGAGAGTTTTACACATTTCTTGTACAAATGAGTAAGTTCAAATTGAAAATCCATATGATTGGCATTCATAAGTAAAGCTCCAATGAAATTTATTCAATTTTAGGGTCAAGATGTGATTTTAGTTGGTTGTATAAAATACAAGACAATCAAACCCATTTAATTCTTATTGCTTCGGTTCTAAATTTTTTTAAATTTACATTAATTCAATGAACTCACAAATATTCAAGAAACATTTCACAATTAAGGAAAGTGTGACAAGACAATGTGCAAAATTTACTTTAGAATGTCATTTTAGAGAAGTGCATTATTAAAAAATTTAAGTGCATTATGATATGAACCAAGACTTCACCTAAAGTTAATGTCATTATCATAAATTAATAAGGAAACAAAATGTCTATCAATTTGCAAAAAAAACTACAAACAATATCTTGTAAGAATCTTCCTAGGCCAAAGCCAAAAATCTAAGTAACTACCATATCTTTATGGCATCTTCTCATTTGTTGTAAGGGTGGGAGATCTCTCCAACTAAATGTATAAAATAAACCACCATTAGATTTCCTTAGACATATAACCTTGTCTCAAGTTTTTCAAATTGATACAAATTTGGTATATAACATATATTTTATGATTTACGACAATAGAACAAGTGTGTTGGATTTTTGAGAATGCCATTCTAAAAAAATGAATTATTCAAATTTAAGTGTGTCATGCAAATGTTCGACAAAAAATCCAAGCAAATTTCAATAAAAAATAATGTCTTTATTATGTAAACTAACAAGAAATCACAATGTCTTATTTACTTTTGAATGGACCACCAGTACAATCTGAAAAAATATTTGCCTCACATACAAAAGCAAATACCCAAGAAACCACCAAATTTTTATGCCATCCTAGCATTTGTTGCAAAAATGGGTCTAACCAATGTGGGACCTAGACATAACTTTGTTTACTAATGCTATCCTTCCCCATATCCCAAGAAAAAAGAGATATCCTTTCCCTTGGACGATTGGGTTGCTCTTCAACTATAATTTATTTCCTTCAGTGTTTGCTTTCTTTCCATTTCATTTCTCAAGTTTGACATCTCTATTTTTGAAGAAGTCAAAGGGTGTCTCATCTAGACTAGGTGAATAATGTTATAGAAGCCCTTGCTTGTAACCTTATCATCATTGGATTCTTTGAGGGATGTGTATTTGTAAGGCAACATCTAATATTCTTGGTGTACATCACCAACAATAAAATATTTCTCAAAGTAAACATCTACATTGTAAGAAAGGCAAAAGCACCCCCTCGACATTGCTAAATGATATTATGGAAGCCCTTACTTGTCAACTTATCATTAGTGGATTTTTAGAGGGATATGCATGTACAAGACAATACCTAACATTGTTGGTTATATATCACCAACCATAAAAATATAGGGGTTCACTTCAAAATTTTACCTTTGGGGACAAATGTAAAAATCTGACCTCTATTTGGTGGTTGATTTATCTTCTAACAATGCCAAGGATTAAAAGTGCCCTAGGAGTGACTTTCTTAAAAATGATTAGACTTGAAAAATACATCTATTCATCCAATAATCAATGATTAGACTTTCTTTTTGGGACTAATTACCTAATTGATATGGTTACGTCTTTCTAGAGTTAATTTTGTATTTTCCTTTCGATCTCAACCATTTAAGGACCTCTACATCCAAAAATGCAACTACGAGTGCACACTTTATAAGTGTGTAGTGCAAAGTTTGCCTCTATTTTTGGATTGTGTATGCCTTTAAAAGACCGTGGCCCAATCTCAACTACTACGCATGTACTTGGATGCATCCCTACAATGCACACTTGCAAAAGACAACCTCCATTCAAATTAGCCAAATTAACCCCTAAATGCCCAAGGCCTGTTTGGAGCTTCTTGAAATTTGCTCTAAATTGAACTAAAAGTCAACATTTTCATAAGTTGTACTAATTTCTTTTGAATTGTAACCATACAAAGTCAAACTAGACATATTAGAGATCACTTAGGAAAAGAAAACATAACAATATCACTTATAGATCGAAAGATTATAATGTTTGATCATGAAGGTGTAAAAACTGTGAAAATTTTTCAATTCACTTTTTACATGTCAACTCAAAAAAGTTGGTCACTAAAAAAATATGAGGTTATAGGGCCTAGCATGCACAACCCCATTCAATTCACGTTTTTTCAAAATCTATTCTACAATTTTTTTAAATGAATTTCTAATGTGATTTTGCTTCCAAGATCTAGTGTATTTGAGGCTCATTTTTAAGAGCCCTCAACACTATGGGAAGTCAAGATTGCAATGGGCATCCTTGCAATAGAAAAATCATAATCCTTTATTTTTCAGATAAACTTTTTGATCCTAAAACTAGACTTCAAAAAGAATTCTCTAAAAATATAAACTACTAATAATAGCAATTTGGTTGGATTTTACTTAACTTCAAAGTTTTCAAAACACTAGAATTTGGTGCCTTGGGCATTTAGGGGTTAAATCATACAATTACAAAAAAGGAGTTCTCAATGTTTTCTCCTTACAATGTTTTTTCGGTATCGCCTCTCCCCCTTACAATCAATGCTAGGGTGCAAACCAATGTCGAAGATATATTTTGAATTTCACCAGCTATTTCCTTTCAATAATTCCCATTCCAAACCATTTTTTTTTCAAATACTGAGACCGGTTCTTTTCCCTTATTTTTTTTCTCCACTCGAAATTTTTATGAATTTTTCACCATTTTATTTTTTCCAATGTTTTCCAATTGTAACCGCTTTTTTCTTTCCCCCCAATTCCCCCCAACCGGCGATTCTCCCCCAACGAGCTCACTGGCCCCCCCCCCGGCGGGCCCTGGTGATGGCAACCGCTTTCAGCTCCCCAGGAAACTGTCAATGAGTCAGTCAGTGAGTCAGGCCCCTGCAAGTTGACTTGCTTTGCCGTCCCCACCATAACTTACTGGAACAGTGGTTGTACAGTACTGTACTGTGCCATTGCCTTTGCCTTTGGGCTTTTTTTTATTTATATATATATTTAGCAGCATGGATCCTTGGGAGATCATGACACTATTCCCTGATTCCATCCCTTCCAAGTTCCGAGGGGGGGCCTTTCCTATTTTTTGGGCTTTGATGGGGAGCTACCAAAATTGGATGAACATTTTTGAAAAAATTTAAAAACAAGTGACGGAACATTGGCAGTGTTATTTTGGTACCCCAGATTGGGAGTTCAATTAGTGCAATTAGTTAGGGTTTGGAATGAATAGGGAACACCCCCTCATTCACTCTAATTGAATCGAATAACTTGGGAGGAAGAACTTTGAATGAATGTGGTCCAATTAGTGTGAAAATTTGGATGATTTTGAAATGGAAATGAGATGGAAATGGAAACTTACATTAGGTATGTATTTTACCTAGAATAATGAGAAATTTCATAATTTGTGTATTTTATACGTTCACAAACTTCTAAAATTAGCGCAAGTTAGTATTACAAGTAGAACCTCTCTTAGTGCATAATAGTGTTGGGACTATGCACTAAGAAAAGTTTATGCATTTAGAGAGGTACATTTAGCTTTCCATCTTGAATCATCTCATGCCCACTTATTATCTGCAAAATTCTCTTATTGCATATTATGCACTAAGAGAGGTGCACTAAAAGAGGTTCTATGTGTATTCATTATGAAGGTACAAATTGGATTAACTTGAGGAGGTATCCTACAATTTCTGATGATTGTACAAGAGTTCTTGTGTAAAATTGCAATGTGAAATAGTGTTAAATATTGGCATTTTTCTGGGAATATTCTTGTGTGATGGTAGCCGTATTTTGACCGACCTAATTGTTAAATCTGGTGATGTTTTTACTGTACTGCAAATAGGAAAAGGCTGCCAACGAATGAGCCAACAGTAAAAGGAGCTATAAACAAGTTTCAACCCCCACCCTTTGCTAATCTCAGAAGAAGTTAAGTTAGGGGTGATCTAGGTTCCCCCAATCACCGCTAATTTGTGACTTGGATGAACATTTTACGGATGAAAGAGGGATGAAGAAGACGTTCTCGTTCATCGGGATCGGGGGTGGGTTCGCGAAGTTTCTGAGTTGCGCGATCACCGCTACAACGCTATTTGAGGATTGCGTGACCGATTTATGGATGAATAATGTGTTCCCGTTCATCGGGATCGTGGTTTGGGTTGGTTGGGAGTGCACCTCCGGAAATGAGGGGGGATGGATGAATAGTGTGTCCCCGTTCATCGGGATCGTGGTTTGGTTTTCGTTCGGGACTTTGGGGGAGAGCCACGGAAGTGAGGGGAATGGAGTTGCGGAGAGGGGACCGGGAGCTATGGTGGTGATGGAGCTCGCTCGTGGTCGACTTGTGCTCATGTTTGGGCAGCGTAGAGCCCGCGCGTGGGACTCCGTTGCGATGCGGGACCATCGTCGCTTCTGCAGATGCTCCGTCTCTTTCCATCGACCCTAGACTTGCTGGATTCCGTGCGGAATTGAGAGAGCTAGGCGTATTTTTTCTCTGTCGCGGCCGCGGCCGGGCCGTCGGGCGCCGTCGCGTGAGGTTTTTGCTGGAGGTTTTCGATTGTCTTTATTTTTTGTATTATGGAAAGAGGGAGTGGTACGGTTTAGGTATCGTGGCGCTATGGTGGAGAAGGAGTATCTTTTCAGCAGGGAGAAGTTTATTCGTTGATAGCGATGGCTCGGAAATGGAGAGCGAGGGAGAAGGACGTTGAAGCAACAGACAGGTTTGATTAATCAGAAACAGTTCTAATGTCGTGCAACAGGAGCGGAATTCCGACATGCGCCTCCCTTATGTTGCGAAGTCGTTGGCCGCTCTCGTGGTAGTATATTCCCCTACTTATGCTGCATCGCGACAGGCCTGAAGACCTACTATAAGAGAACTTGGAGAATTCCGCACTTCCGGAGTGTGCAGTGCTGTTGCATCCAGTGTTGTGAGGAGTCTTGTGGTTGAAGGGACTGAGTGGGCGTATTTCTGATCGTGTTCTCGGGGCCTCTTTGCTGGAAATGGTGGAAAATGATGCGATGAGGGCAATACGAAGCTTCTTCTTTTTGGATTCGTGCGC
The DNA here is from genome assembly GCA_963920665.1 of Straminergon stramineum. Lineage (NCBI taxonomy): Eukaryota > Viridiplantae > Streptophyta > Bryopsida > Hypnales > Calliergonaceae > Straminergon > Straminergon stramineum. The sequence goes on along the minus strand of OY987270.1, from coordinate 10,454,390 downwards.
GCAGTGTGGCGTATCACTCAATTTTACTGGCTTAGTCAGAATTCCGAGTATCCTGTTCTCGACACAAATCTTGTGTCCGTAGCTCAACCTACTTAGGGTGTGAGAATTGCCGTAGCTTTTGATCACACTGGATCGTATGTTCGCCAATCGCAGTTGGATAAGGTTTTCCTCGTAATTTAATATTTGGAGGCAGAAACCTCGAAGGTTGCATTATAAATTCCCTCCTTAGGTCTTGTTTCGTGTCTTCGGTAAGTAGTTGGCATACCGCGGATATTGGATTGTAATGTAGGTTAGTTTGATTCTATTTTGCCTACAATCCAGCTCTTCGTTACCGACACTGTAGCGTTAACGCGATCACTTTCTCCACCTTCAGATCGTCTCACTTTCTAGCTGTGGCCATAATTCTATGATGTAGTGGAGGTGTGCTAGAAGAACGAGTCTTTGATCGACGTTTTGTTGATCTCTAGATGGCACATACTCTGTTACTTTAGGTCTTGTTTTTTATTCGTGCTGAATTAGGTCATTTGTCCTAGGCTTGCGATCGTAAAATTTTCGTGATTACGTTCACAGAAATAGGTGCATGCCTTTACAGTTGAAGTGACTATCATCGCACAGCTGCTCTACTTCTGAAATGTTTTCGGGAAGGTGGAGAAAAGCAAATTAGGAATGGAAGGAGGTTTTGTTTTCCAATGTTTGTGCACATTGCACTTGGAGAATCGAGGAGGATTTGAAGTTTCTTGAGACGAGTTCATTGTTCATTTTGCTAGAATCGTCAGCGCAAAGAAAACATTGCGAATTTATATGAGCGAGGACTGTGTAGAGGTTTTACCAGGGTTTGGTAGAGGAAAGAGTCTGCTTTGACCTTAGACTTGCTGCTCTGTTCTTCGAATTGGGCATCATGAATCGGCAAAGAAATTTAGATTCTCAGGAGGTAGTATTTTATCCTGTTCCGCAGTCCCATTGGTTCCCTCGTCCGATTGCTTTCAGAGCTTACAAGCCCTGGGGAGAAAAGCCTGAACATGATGTTGGGCGAACAGGAGGAAGAAAACTTCACATTCGGGTCTCACGCCCTGTACGTCTTATCCTTACCTTGACGTTACATTGTTGCTTGATTACCGCAATGAAAGGACTCCACAAGGTGATAATAACAGAGAGGAGACTGCGTTTGAGATGGTTGGGAAGTGTCAGAAATCGTCTTGGGTATTTATTTGAGAATACGTTTCATATAACTGCTCCTTGATAGTAGATTGAGACATTAGTGCCATGTTGTCTTACGTACTTTTCCCTAATGTTTGCAGCTACCGGTCAAGTTGACCAAGGAGATTACGGACACATTCTTGGTCTGTAATCCCAGATTTGAGTACTCGAAAAGCTGCAACCCCAAGAGATTCTTAACCGTCCCTTCTGTTGGAGTGTCTAACAATGGTGCAGATAATGTTAATCACGATCTCATCCTGTACTTTGGGCGTGTCTTGGCTAACGAAGATAAGACGCGCAGGTGAACTTCTTCCTTAAGAGTATTTTTTAGATACACAGAATTCCATGGATAGGTTGTTGTATCGTTCTCTCATTATCTCCAAGTGTGTTGATCATTCATTTCATTTCTGGCCGAAGTCTATTACACCTACGCCCTGATATAAATCTGATGAGAAGCGAATCCTCGCCACTCACGATCACACCTTCTAGCATGCTTCTTGTTGCAAAGAGGTTGTGTTGTTTATAATGCAAGGTGTCTGTTGGTTGCAGATATGTTGTTAAGGATATCGTAGGGTGCGGTACTTTTGGGCAGGTGGCTAAGTGCGTTGTGCAGGAGACTAATAACTTTGTGGCTGTAAAAGTCATAAAAAACCAGAGGGCCTACTCCACTCAAGCCAGGGTAGAAATCGGCATCCTTCACAGGGTACGTACCATGCATCATCTCCAATAGCGTAAGTGGTTGTGCTACTAAATGAGAATCTCTAGAATATATCCAAGTCTGGTTGTGAACTATGAATGCCTTTGTTCATTACAAGTTCGGCTCTGACGGATGTGAACTTCATGTGCCTCCATAGTTGCGGGAGTAATGCATGTTCTTTGAGAGAGTATGTCCACAGGAGTTTCAGCAGCATGTTGATCACTTTTATTAGCTGATGCCTGCTTATTATTATGGAGATTGACTGCTTGCAAACCTTGCTGTGGTTCCGCAAGCACGTAACAGAACTTGGGGATTTTTGTAATTGAGCACAAGCATAGCGTTGGTCAGCTACTGCAGCTTTGTAACGATCTTCTGACGGATAGATGCTTGTAACTGAATAACCGACTGTAGATATTTCATATCGTGGCTGGAGGTTGCGAGTTTAGCACATCTTACTGAGAAGAGAAGATCTGATTAAGCAATTATTTTTGTAGTTGAACAACATACGTGACTGGAGAAACGAGCATCATGTTGTGAGAAGCTTCGACCATTTCAGCTGCGAAGGACACCTCTGCATCGTCTTTGAGCTTCTTGGAGTCAACTTGTAAGTATTCGTGGAAGCGGTGTCGTGTTTTATTTAACATCCTCTACATTTTCTTTAGCAATTAACCTCCTTTCTATTGTGCGGATTGATTGGAGGACGGAATACCATGGAGTTATTTGGACATCAAAGCCTGCAGTCGATGACGGACTAGATAGCGTCAGAAGACCTCACAGATTGCAAGTCGTTTGATCATGACATTTCTAAATGAGTTCCTTGCGTTTCTAGGTTTGAGCTTCTGAAGACAAATGGTTGGAAAGGTATCTCCTTACAGCTAGTACGGATCTTCACTGGTCAGGTACTATTTTTCTTTCATATTCCAGTGCTAATGCTTTCTCGTTTAAGCAAATTCATTGACTGTCCTTGATACTTTTATCTTTTCGTATATCAAGGCACTTTCCTGCGATTTACTCGTTCGTCGATCTGTTTTATACTTTCCCGACATTATACAACGATTATATTTGTACTGGTGGATTTGACGATCTGTCTCTGCTGCCTCATGTGCATTTTCTTCATGATCTTAGTCATGTATATCTAATCTTTTGAGCGTCCTTTTGACAGTTGCTGGATGCGCTGAGTTTATTATATGATGCACATGTAATACACTGCGACCTCAAGCCAGAGAACATTCTGGTATCTAGGTAATTTTTTGATGGTGTTTATTTATTGTAGATTTGAAGATAGCTATCTCTTTTTATTTAGTGATTCTATGACGGTATTGGATGATTATTGGAGGCATAGTATGTGAAGAATGTAGTTTACATCTTTGTGATGCGGTTTGTGTACTTTCAGCAGTCGTGACAATGTAGTGTTGGTTCCATCTTTTTGTCATGCGGTCGTTATTACTCTAACGCTATGTTTGTTGAATTGTAGTTTGCGTGCTGCAGAGATAAAGCTGATCGACTTTGGGTCAGCTTGCATGGAGGAGCAGACAGTTTATTCGTACATTCAGGTAAGTGGACTTGCAATGATCTAAGCAAGCGATGTCCTGTTTTAGCGACTTAAGTACAGTAACATTGGCTTTTGTTTTATTTCCTTAAGGGTGGTGACTCAGATTTCTTACCTTCATTGGAATTTTTTTGGTCCTTTCAACTGATGATAATATACTAACCTTATGGTGTGATGTTTGCTTCCTGCAGAGCCGTTTTTATCGATCACCAGAAGTTGTCCTTGGGCATCCGTACTCAACAGCAATTGATATGTGGTCATTGGGTTGTGTGGCAGCTGAGCTGTTCCTTGGTTTGCCATTGTTCCCTGGGCAGTGTCCCTATGATCTCCTTCTTTTCATAATTGAAAAACTGGGGTATAACTTTCTACCATCGGACTCACTTTAATTCCAATTGCTATCTTTAGAACATGTTTTGAAGTTATACTTTGTTCAATTACTGAAAAGAAGTATGATGGTAAACCTAAGTTGGTTTCCTTCGAATGATTTCAGGGCTGAATTATTTCTTGTAAATGAAACATTGTCCAAAAACTTTACTCTCCTGTAGACCAGTTATTTGGTTAGCAGATTTTTTTTCCATCCTTTCTGTTGTATTTGGATGTGACACTATTAACTTGGCTTCTGGCTGTGTTGCAGAAAACAACCTCCTGACTACATCTTACAGAATGCAAGAAATACAAATAAATATTTCAAGGTGACAAGCGCAGCTCCACAAGCAGAAAATGGCACAAATGGCACAAGTGGTCATGCATCAGTCTATCAGTTTCTCACTCCAGAAGAGAACGAGGCTGTGAGTATTTCGATTTCCAAGACTTGATTTAATTGGTATTTCTGTAAGTGTTCGAGTTTTTTTGCTTCTTAGGATTGTAGCTAAGAGATGTCAATTAATGTTTGAGTATGTTGATTGTGCAGAGGGAGCAAAAAAAACCTGTTATTGGAAAGCGTTACATATCTGGAAGCTTAGAACATATGATTCTGAGCTATCCAACAAAACCATCTGGAAAAGAAGAAATGGAAAAAGGTATTGGTCTACAAATGTCAAACGGCTAATGTCCTTGACTATTGTGCAATGTTCTGCTGATATTTTGGTCAGGAGTGAACTGTCACGCGTTACATGTTCTAGACTTGTTGGGATTGTTGATATTTGATTCAGTATAAATGCACATGTTGAGTGTCCATTGTGTTTATGACTAAACCATCATCTGTACTTAACCTGAGGTTCTTGCAATGCAGAGATGTTTAGCCGGAAAGTGTTCATTGATTTCTTGAGGGGACTTATTGAAGTAGATCCTTTGAAGAGGTGGACACCTCATGAGGTGCGGGTCTTCCCTTCAAGTATCAGTTAGTTACGATGCTTCTTAATGCATCAGATTGTTCTTTGCAGATTTCCGGGTGGTCTTGCTGAGCTTGTTGAGTATCAGTTTCCTCATGCTATACGCTTATTTCGTCTTCCCTCCAGGTGTTCTCCTGAGTTCATCTGCTAACAATATTTGACAATAAGAGCACCTCTTTCTTACGCTAGCACCCATGTGTAACAGGCTGCCCAGCATCCGTTTCTTACCGAGGGGCCTTTCACGGGCCCTTTTAGGCCAAGGAAAGAAGGAATACACCGTGCTGTAAGCTCTATTTCGTTTGTGTTTCTTGCGTCCTATTGCAATTACATCTTGTGATGGGTGTGTGCTGTACCAGTCGTTGTGTTTACTACAGAGATAGCAAAGGTGCTGTTATCTTTTGTAGTTCCTGTTGGTTGATTACGGAATTCTGAGTTCTTTTGAGTCCTCTGCATGCTTCAAAATCCGTAGAGGATATCTTCTTCGTCAAAAGACCTTGTATTTTCAGAAACTGTATAGTGGTGACTAATGATTTGTTAACTTGTTGTGTAGCCTGTTGGTGTGGCGCAAATGATGGAGCACAAAGCGAGCTCCGGGCACTGGTGTGGGGGAGGCCTCTCTCCTCATGTAAGTCATCAGGTCCATAGTTCATGTAGAGCTTAGCCCTTTGTGCTCTTTCAGGAACTTTGACTGATTTTGTTTCAGAGTTTGTGGAAGGATCCAAGTTTTCTTTCCCATTTAATTTGTTCGAACTTGTTTTCCGAGTAGTGTCACGGTGCTACTTGATCGTCGCGATTATATCTTATTTAAGAGAGCTGCCAGACTTTGTGATTTTTCGCAGCAGATGCTTTCTGGATGACTGGATATAATATGCCCTCTCTGCAGGTTGGAAAAATGAGTTTAACCACCCAACTCAATGGAGGCCAACAGTTTCAGCCCTTACCCTTAAGCAGTCCAGCGAGTTTTGGAAGCTTTGCGGACAGTGGTGCTTTGGGCAGCAGTTTTGGGAGTATGGGGGAGGTTGCAGGTCCATCCATGAGCATGCTACCTGGTTTGAATGGGCATAATTCTTTAGGTGCTGGATCTCCTGATGCCAGATGGCATCATATGCAACCTATTCAAAGCGCTGGTCATACTCAACTTGGAATGAGTCCCTCGGCAAGTGGAATGCGTCCTTTGTCATTGGGAATTAGCCCTTCCCATCAGTTTCATGTGTTGGGGTCTCACTTTCAGGCCTCTCCTGGCTCTCAGCATATATCTTCTCCAGGGTCCCAATATATGACCTCACCAGGTATTATGTGTTGCATTATGCACTTGTTCGTCTCCCGAAGACTTTCTTTTGTGGCATTCGTGCTGTTTGCTATGAGCTGCATTGGACTAAAGACCAACCATATTCTACAGCACATGTTGTTTCTTGTCATTATATTTCAGGTTTCCTCCTTTTTAGTATTCTTGCCTCCCTTATCTACTTCTCCTTTTAAGTTCTGGAGGGTATATTTATTTCAAGAAGAGCAGACTCACAATTAATTAGTTTACTTTATTTAGTTGTCGCTACTCGGAAGACTTTTGGTTCTGACCAGTATATCTGCTTATTTGTCATTTTGAAACCCGGTATTTTTGTTCTTTCCTATGCAGGTATTTTGTACCAGGGATCTCCGGGATCAACATTCCAGTCATCTCCAGGATCAAGTGCCCGCGGTCCAGGGTCGCCCTCCCAGGTTTCACCAAGATATGGCCCTACTTCACCAGCGTATGCTCCGAGGGACTTTAATAAGCGACGTAACCCTGGGCTAGCACCTGTTCTTCCTCCTTCGAATGGGTCTGGGATAGTTCCTTACGACCCCCCTTTCTTGGCAAGGCTTCATCAAAACGATGCTGCTGGAAAAACGGATGCTGGTATTAATAATTTTGGCCACATGCAAGGCGGCCCTCACATGGGCCATCAATGGCGACCATCAAGGGCTGTTAGTAATGCAGGGGTGTTAGACCAACATCAATTAAATAATACTTTCCTGACAGGAACGCTGGGGTCTCAGTTACTTGCATCGGAGACTACCACTGAAGCCGGTGATGAGGAACTAGCTGGTTCCGGAGATTGTGATGGTGATTTTAGGTGAGCAGCAGTCATTGACTTCATGTTGTCCTTTATATTTCTAGCCATCTTTAACAGTAGTGTCCTCGCTGATGTTCCGATTCTTATTTCTTCAATTCTATGGAGCCTTCCACGATGTTTTATTGTTTGGTTCTTTATTGATTTGTCTTACTGAGGATTTCTTTTGATTTGAAATGCAGGGAAGAACTTCTTTTTGAGCATGATCTTATTCCTGAATCAACTGCATTTCCCATGCCGGCGGGGATTGGACCTTCAGATGGGATTATGGGATGCGGTGGAGCAAGGTTAGGTCCAGGTCCAGGTCCAGGTTTTGCACCACATGGTCAAGGCTCTAATCCCACGAAAGGTTCTATCCAGGGTTCGTATGGAGGGCATGGTCGAGTTCAAGTATCTAAACAGGGCTCAGCCTCGTCTAGTCGACTTGGTCACAAACAACATCACAAGCAAACAAACGCTCAAAACCAGCAAAGCTATAACAATTTTCCTATTTCACCCCAGCATTCTTTAACTTCTGGATCGCACTCTGGAAATAGCTCTGGGCCGCCAAGTCGGAGGTTCCCTTCCGGAGAGTCTAGTAGTCATAGCTCCCCAGCTGGCGTTCTACACTTCCAGCAAAGACAGTACCAGCAGCATTCAACTCATCATTCCCCTGACCATCAAAATTTGTCAGGTTCACCGCTTTTCCGCGCTGGAAAGACAGCGGATTCGGGAAAACCACCCTCGGATGGGCTTTTGCCGTTACCACAGATGGACTCGAGAGCTTTATATGCCGCCGATTCAGCTAAGGGACATTTTATGGGACAGGGGAATGCCGGCTACACTGGAACTGGGATCATTCCTGATGGACGTGGACAGCCTATGGTTGCTGGGTTTGGTCAGCAACACCATTTTGAAGCTGGTGCACCAGCATGGCCTGCACAGAACCCTATATTCCCTCCTGGCCAACTCTACGCTACTGGTCAGCTCTTTGCAGGTGAATACGAGTTTTTTGAAGTGATGTCTGTCTGATTTCTCTAGTTAGGCCTATTATGTTTAAAAATGGATTGACCTGATGTGAACTGTGTACTAATCACTGTTCTGTTACATGACCTTGTGACGTTTCTATTTTGTCTTATTTCATCAATGCTCTGATCTTGTCAGGTTGTGTTTGGTCACCTCAGAATATTAATCGCTAATAGAGCACTCATTTTTTACTCATTTTTTTCAGGTCGTAAGGTTGCTCCTGCTCTGATGGGATTGAACAAACCACCGCAAACTGGCAAAGGAGCTTATCGACCTCAGAAGTAGCATATTCTACGCATTAAGTATTTCTGCGAATCAGCTATGATGAATAACTGGTGGTTGATTTCTGATGTCTGCAATTGGACTATCCGCTGTCAGGATATTCCAGCGATCGCATTTTATTGGATGGATGAGAGTGCATGATGATGGGAAATATGGCGTTACTTCTGTACTGTGCCTCTAGAACCTAGAAGGACTCTTGCAATGGAGGTGTTCAGGAACAGACCTTTCTGTGGACTTGGAAGCATGGGCTTTTGTCTCTTGCTAGGCCCGATCGGTTTGTTTTACAAGATGCTTGGAACTGCGGAGTTGGAAGGAGCTATCCCCTGTTTTATCAGGTCAGCCCTGTTATGCTCATATCCTTTGATGTGCTTATTTGAGTTGTGACTAAAGATAAGCGTGGGTATTTCACATTTAGCATTCTATTGGTGCATGTTATGTTACAGTATTACTTGATGATGGACCTGAGGTCCACAATAATTGGATCCTAATTGGATTCTAATGTTTTTCACATGTCTGGATATGTTGTCCATTGAATGGATCTTAAAATACCTTGATAGTAGTGGTCTGTTTATTTTTGGACCACTCAGTTCGGACTGCTTCTCTTCAATATAAGTGTGCCTGGCATTTGTGGGTGTGGCAACGACTCTTTGTTTTTAGAAGAGTTGCCTTGTTCAGAGCTTGTGACTGGATTATTGAAGCCATTGCAACTTTTTTTCGTTTCTACCATGATCTGTTTCTGAATCATCTGCGTTTTACTAACAATAAGGTTGGAATTGGATTTTCAGGATCGCTCTGAAGCCAGTGTTCGTTGTCAAAGTGCTTTTTTTATTAGGTTACTCAAAGTTGTAAGTGAATGCCCACTTCAAGACCAAAATATTCACTGCTGACAATCTTAACTTTCTTTGTAAAAGTTGCTTTCCTCTTTCACTTGCAACAATTATTGGTCCTTAACTGAGGTGCCGTTTTTTTCATGATTTGTCCTGTGGACATGAGCAGGACTGCGGTGATCGATTCAAGAAGAGTAATGTGCCTCTTGGAGTTGCTTCATCTCATCTTGGCAGAGGTAGAAACAATACCTGAACAAGAGTTTGCGAATTATGCACTTTTCTTTTGGAAATTGTTTTAGGAAAACTGCGTGGAGTTTTTAATTTTTCCATCCGCTTTAGTTGATTGCTCAAATATGTGTCATTATTTTTTTCTTGACACAAGTCCATCATTCTCTTATGCTTAGGAGTATCACCATTCCATCTTCGACTCCGATGGAGTGTCCTCTGTCTACTAGGATTCGGCCACGATGCTGAGGTGACTAGACTTGGAAAGATATGCTCCTGTTACAGTATTTGGAGGTGGCACCTATTCTCAACCGTAATAGTCTGTTAACCCTGGAAGGACGCGGCCCCCCATGCCCCCCAAGGTAGTCACCAAAATACTCTGATTATTGGACCAGGAGGTCCGTTCTTTGTTTAGATCATGCATCGGACCTTTTATTAGGTTCGCAGCGTCCTTCCAGGGTGAAGTGAGCAGTGAATTTAGTCATCACCAAGCAACATACAATGCACTCACTGTAGAGTATCTTCATTTATTTACTTCCCCATGTCTGCAAACATGGTTGTCGTCAGGATTTGGGGGCAGATACCGGTATTATGATATTTGATCAAAAAGAACTTCGGACTCGTTTTGAGGAGTGTTCATTTGAGACCCACACCAAATTCGAAAGGACTGGAATGGAATATATGTGTCTCATTTTTATATGAGGGAATACTGCCTCTCAACTCAATTGACCACCCAGGATGGAGCCCTTGACCATTTAGTCAAATTTACTATCTTGAGGATTGAGCCTGTGACTATGTGGTCAAAACTTCAAAAGCCTGCAATCCGTATGTTATGGTACATTTTGCACCTAAATTTGATTGAATCTTTTATTTCCATTTTTCAGAGATAAAATCACATGTTTTTGTGTAAATTCAAAATTATCATTAGTTTTTGAAGAAAAAGTTTCACCATAAATGTGCATAACATTATGACTATTCATTACTTGTAGGAGGATTTGTGATAAATTGAAGAGGAGTACTGTAGGTATCTAAGAAAGCATGTTTTTTCAAAAGGTGTCTTAATCTAAGTTCTGCAAGTCACACTAAGGGATATTTTCCTATTTATTTGGGTTGTCAATAGTGTTTTTTGAGACCAGTGCATAACATTATCAACGTTTGTAGGGGGGGCCCTTTTACCCCCTGAATCAAGAGTCCTCCATACTTGTCTGGACCAATGAGTCCCTAGAAACTTTGACAACCCTGCAATATAGGTTGCAGCTAGTGAATGATTTTCCATGTATTATAACTAAAGTCTCCACCCAGGTATATAGGAAAGAATAATACCAATCTCTTGGTTTAACAATGTTCTTTGCTATTTGGTAAACAATCTTATGTATTATGGTATGAAATATCATGGTGAAAACCAAAATTTAGGTTTTTAAACACTTAATAGAGTATGAATTTAGACTAGAAGTTCAAATGGTGATGAAATAATTTAAATTGGGGAAATTGGGGGAATTTGAAGTTGTAGTAAAAACTAAATTTAGTAAGCTTCATTTCAATACAGTAGTTGAGGTCAAATGAAAAAAAGAATTTTTTTGATGTTGTAATATAGGTAAAATTTAGATCTAGAGCTAAGAAGTATAATTTGCTAAATACGCTAGAAAGATAGTATGATGAAATTTTGATAAATAGAATATTTGTACCAAGATGTAATAGAAATATGTAATACTCAAAAATCGATTTGGATATTATTTGATAAAGTCCCAAGGCTTTTTTTCCATAAAAAAGCACTCAAAATTGCCATTTCTATTGCAAAGAGCAAAAGAGTTAAAAAAAATTCATTTCTAACTATAGGATCTTGCACTAGACTATTATGAGAATGAGCGGAAGAAATTAATCCTTGAATGTTGGTTTGGTGAATGTGGAAATGAACCATTTTGGAACCATGTGACATCATCTACTTTAAGAAAATAAAAAATACTCATTGGGAGTCAAACTTTTATAGAAGATCTCCCTTTTCCACCTCTAATTCCAAAGATGAATAGTTGCACATCTATTCGACAAAGGAGAATTCTTTGTCATTCATTGGACAAAAAACATCGGCCTTGTCATTTAGGGATTAAAGAAACTTTCACCACATAAATTGCAAGATATTTGCCAATTTAAACTGAAGAAAACAAGATTTTTTTGCACCTTGATTGACTAGATTCTTTTGGCCTTGAATCTTATCTTAAAATTTTTTTACTAATTATTTTGAATTTCTAATTTTTTATGTTGAAGACTTGAATTGCCAGTGTGGAATTTTTATTTTTTTAAAACACTTGATTTTCATTCTTAAAAAAATTGTTAAGTAGAAGTAGGTACAAGATTTATCAAAAAACTAAACCTAGAAATTTAACCCCTAAACGCCCAACATTAGGAAAATTCTGAGCTCTAAATAAGGTTGCCAATATTAGATTTTCGGCACCCCCACGGTGCAAGTACAAAAAAAATAAAAATAAAAAATATTTTTTTAAATGATTTTTTTTGGAAAATAAATAATTTTATAATTAAAAAAAAACCCAGTAAATCTGATGTGGCGCTGATGTGGCACCAGTAGTGACACGTCAGATTCCAAATTTTAAAAAAGAAAAAAATATTTTTTATTTTTTATTTTTTCCATAATTGCACCACGGGGGGGCAGAATTCGCAACCGTGTTTAGAGCTCAGAATTTTCCTAATCACTGCATTTTGGGCAACTTGTTGATTTGGAGCAACTCACTATGAATAGAGTTTTTCTTTTTTTCTTTTGAAATTTTCACACAACATGTACCCAAGGAGTAACTTCAAGGCTCAACGGTTTTCATAACTTTTGACTAAACGATTAAAAGGTTATTGCATGATATGTAATTTTCATTGATCTTCAAGCAGCCCAAAAATTTCTTATAAAAATACTTTTTTAAGAAATAAAAATTTGAAATTTGTTTTCTAGATTTATAGGTACATGGAAAGCTTTGAATCATTCCATTTTGATTCATGAGATGAAAGTTATGAGGAGTTTTAGTTTGTGGGTAGTTTTGGATTCTCTACTCTAAAATAAACTTTGAAATCTTTTATTTAACTCAATTTTCAATATTTTATGAAAAAAGTAAAATTGTAGGATGTCAATTGTTTCTTAAAACATTTCAACCATTGGGATTGGAATTTTTCAATTCCATAACAAAATTCTTCACAATTTAGTATTTTGAATCATTCTCTACTTCTTTGTACTTACTTGTTTTTCCTATATGTTGCACAATTTCAAATGATCTAAATTTTTTCTAGCATGTAGCCAACTTGCCTTGAAGAATGAATCCAAATAGCAACCACCATTTTGGAATTTTTTTCATACAAATGTGACCTTGTGAAGTGCAGCTGCCCGTTTTTTCACAAGGCCCAAAAAAGGATATTTACCAATTCAAACACTAATATCTTACAATCTACATGGTGGAAATTTCTGAAATTTTTTTTACATCTTCTCAAATTAGTGTAGTATGAGATCTTATGGTTACTTGTGCCCGAAAATGTATTTTTCTAATATTTGTTACTTGTACTAGAAATGACAATTTTGGAGTGTTTTTGGTGAAAACATAGTCGAAAACATGTAGGGGTTAAAGTGATTCCCTATCTTCCAAAAATATTTAGAGAAACATATCAGAAATTGATGTCAAACAAGTCTTCCTGAATTTCCAAGAGTCCCCGGAGGGGACATTGGAACTTTAGGAGTTATAAAAGACAAAATTACTTACAAGTCTTAATTTTGTAATTTTATAATGAAATTAGAATAAATATACTCTATATATAGAAAAATACCATTGTTTTAGTAATGACCACTAAAGTTTTCAATATTTTATTGTTGAAAAATGAAAAAGGATTATGGTTCAAAGTAATGATATTTTTCAATTTTTTCCTTTCTTTTGTGAATTTTTAGACAAATATTAGTGAGTTGTAGATGGTGATTGAAGTCTACACAAGCAAGGATGGAATGGATGCCATGGATGTTGATGAACTGCATATACAAGCTCATAAATATATGGCACAAGGCAAAGTTTGTACCAATGTACCTTCTAGACTTACCTCTACAATTCATTGTGATACAAGACCTTGAATGTTGTGTCTAAGTGCTAGGAAGTGAGCCACCCTCTGCACTTCATCAAATTTTGCTCATCTTCCTTGGAGATCAACAAATCCTTTCTTTTGCGCCATTATTGTGAGATAGACATTAGGAAAATAACCAGGCCAACAAAGGGCCATGACTTAAGAGTATCGAGGCAAAAGCTATGAGGGTCTACCCGCCAAAAACCACAACCCGTACACCAAATGTCTGTTAGCACTATTAGTACCAACATGGAAATGGAAATGGATCTCATGCGTTGCAACAAGCACGGGAGTTGCCAACCTTGAATCATGGATTTGGAATAAGCCAGAAGTTGTGGGTATGGAATGCACAATTATCCTTCTCTGTTCATTGTATTCAACAACCTCTATCGAACTCTGTTGGTTTCTGTGGAATGCTTTTGCAATGAGAGTTTTTGGGGTTGTTTATAACTTCGTTTGAAGCTTTGCAATGGTTGTTTCGTTTGAGTGAGACCGTTGATTCATGCAAGTGAAGAGTATTCATTCCCGCAAATGTAGAGTACTGATTCTTGTGAGTGATTTAGCAAGTGAAGAGCTAGATTAGGGTTTACTAGGACGAGGCAAGGTGAGACCCAGGAGTGAAATTCAAAGTATCATTGTGTATACCCAAACCAAGGAAGATGGTGAGTACATTCCTAGAAAGATTGAAAGAAATTCATGGGTTGCTTTATATATGGGAAAGAGAGGTGGCCATGTGAAAGACTCAAGGAAGTACAACATCACTACCATCGCAAGTGCATACAAAGCTAAAGTACTGGAATTTTGAATGAAAGGCTCGGCTATTTTTGCTGTAAAGGTTTGCCATGCCTACATGCATCGGCAACTCCAGCTTGACCCTATAGCCCCGACATTATCTGTAGCTTGCAATTGTAAGTGTTTCATACCTTTCAATTGATCTATTTGAATTCACTTGTGAATACTGATTGTGATTATATTGAATCTTGATGTTGCCATTAGAAGTACTTATAACTCAATCTGAACTTCACATCAGATTTGTATCCAACACCATACAAAGATTGGATTGACCTACTTAGTATTATGGAACCAATATGCGTTGTCCATGCTGAAATTGGAGAGGCTACGAGAGGTGATCGAAGTCACAAAAATCTACAGGATGATTCAGTCTTCTTTTACAATGCAACATACTATCCTATCCAAGGGGGATATGGCCATGTGGAAGCCATACCATGTCCAGATTTCAATAATCTGGAATGGCCATTACCAGACATGGCTACTAGTGAAGCATTTAGAGCTCGTCTTCGAGAGGATTTTCGAGTGTCCATGAAACCTAATACTGGGAGCAAAGCAACGTACCTCAATTGGTTTATGCTCATAGGAATTATGGTTGATTTATTTGCATGTGCCCCTTGCATACACAAAACACACATTTTTTTCTTCTTCAAAGAAATGTCACAAGAATTACTTGACTCTCTAATGGACCAAGGTTGGAATGAAAAAGGAACATGGGGTGCTGATTACATCAAATGCCGAGTTGATTTAGAGACGTTACAATTCAAGTATCATGTTGGTAGATCAACACTTTATGCCAACTTCCAATACAATAGATGGAGAATCATTGATGGAAAGTGGCAACAAATTGATGAAAGTCAAGCTGTCCAAGTTGTATCGGTTGATTGCGAAATGGGGGATTGGAAACAACAAGTTGAAGTAGGATATAGCTGGAATTTGGATTCCATTCGGAGTAAGATTCTAATGATAGTTCCAAACTTAGTGGACTTCACTATATTTATAGTGAAAGATGGATATTGACTTGAAAAGGTATCACTTATAATCATTCTTTTTTTCTACTCACTTCAAGTGCCTCGTATTTAGTCATAAGGAATATGCTCAGTAGAATAAAGGTGTTTTTTATGCACTTCATTACAAGGTTTTGGTGTCTTGGGTGTGACATGAGTTGTCTTTGGACTCATTGCTTATTATTACTTTATTCATGTTCAAAGTTTTTTTTAAACCATTACAATAGACTAAATTTTTATGTTTCAGGTGAACAGAAGGAACAAAAAAAAACAAATAGCAGGAGATGTGTTACCTCCTCATCGACTTCACCTTATTCCAGATTTTGTGAACATTGACAATGACATGCAACCACTCTAAGTTCTTCATAAACTCATGCATTGAAGAACAAATTCATGATCCAAGAGCTATGACTGAATCTTGCTATTGGAGTGGTATGCTTACCTCTCTTATTTATATGCTTTTAGTATTGTGGACTAATATTTTTTGTACAATGCTTCAATACTATGTGCTTCAAATGAGATTACAAATGTTTCATTTAAAGGTGAAGTTTGTGAACTGCTACTTCATTCCAATTGTATAACAGGTGCAAATGTTCACTCAGCTCTCAACTCTGAACAATATGGTTGGAAAGGAATTTCATAGTTTCTATAGATTTTAGATGTGTTGAGACAAATGTTTAAACTAGGTAGTAGTTATATGTCAACAAAAATTACAAAAATTCCATAAAGGAGGAAAAGCCTAAAGGAAGCATATTTTCTTTCGTATTAGGAGAAATCAATTCATGTACTGGTCTATTTGTGTAGCAACTGAACTACGTATTTTGTGTTCATGATTTGTCTGTAACTTCTCATTGAATTCTATGAAGTGAATATCTTGCAACTGTTGCAAGAGCATGCCTGAATTAATTGGTCGCTTGCTAGTGAGCCTTTTGGTAACTTACAATATATTTGATAGCCATGCAGATTATATATCTTCTAAATCAGATTATATAGTGAGTTGCAAGTATGATTCAGAGAGCCTAGTATCAATGGTTTTAATCCTCCTCTCCACCATTGAGAGTTTGCCACTTTCTGCATGGGCATTGTGAGGTATTTGCATTTATACTAATGGTGATTGTTTGACTTTTATGTTTGGCAGTCGATGCAATTACTGGAAAAACCTGACCTCGCACCTTCATCATCGGCTAAGAAATTAGTAGTGATGTGTGACGATGTACCAAAGATGCCCTTAGCGACTGTTTTAAAAGTTTTAGAGCAAGAGTTGGGAAGGCTAGTGGAAGAAGTCATCGAGCGCTTTGAAAGCGAGCCTGTGGGTTCAACATCTATTGCTCAGGCACCACTAATTTGATCATGCTATATGAGCTTCAGTTTTTTTGAAAGCTAAGTTCACTGCCTCTCGGATTGAAATTCTCTTTGATGGTTTATTTGTTGTTTTGAATTTGATATATATCAAGACTGTTTGCAGTGTCCCTTGTTGCTCTACAAAACAAGAGCAACAAAGGTTTTTATGTATTTCTTGTGAGAGTTAAAATGAGCTTCCTCTTGTACAAAATTGTATGTTTTATACGTGGAGTGATTACAAATTAAAATGTTGCCCTTAGAAGAGCCATGGAGGTGTTTTTTAATTGGAGTTTTCAATCTCTTTTGAGCCTAGAAATTTTATCTCTTATAGCCTAATGTATGTGACATTAACCATAACTGAAATTGGAAAGTTCACTTTGGAAGCTAATTAGAGTTGACTTTAGTGACTTTCAAAAATATATCTATCATTCAAAATTGTAGGGTATGTGATTTATGCTTTCTTGTGGCACATTTTGATACCTCCTTGAAGTTTCTTGGAGGATCTTTTAATTCCAATTGATGTGGAAGTGACCACTTGGCACCAAGAGGTTAATGCATGGGAAAGCAAATTTTTGAGCATCTCAAACTTATGGACTTTTTGTGTAGGTTCATTGTGCCAAGGTAAAGGGTGCATCCAGTGATGTTGCTATCAGGGTAATTCTGTCATAGAATGCAAAGTTTATAAGAACAACTTACTATCATTAACTATGCTTTCAATGTTTGATATCTCGTCTATGGAGATCTTTCATGGAAGTCACAGTTCCTAAAATGGTAGGATTATTGCAGGTGGCACTTTTGGACTTTGAAAGAGATTGATGATGACATCAGACTCAGTTTTGCACAACTAGTACTAGTACTTGTAGTAAACAAGGCACGAGAGATTGGCATTTCATTTCGGTAGGTTGCTTATTTATTTGAACCAAAAGATGAGCGATTGGAATTACTATAACTTGCATGTTGAATCAAAATTCAATTATTACATTGAATATTTCTTTGTGTAAGAGTACCTTTTAAGACTCTCTTTACTATCTTTGGAGGGATGAACTATTTAGAAGCAAAATTCTGATTGGGAGGAGTATTAGATGTATGAATTTAGTTACCTAAAACTTCATCTTTGATCATGGCCAAAATGGCGAAGAGCAGTGGCTTTCAAACCTTAAGGAGTTGAAATGAACCATTTTGAAAGCTTCAATGAAAGTTGCAAAATTTAGCAATAGAAAGAAGATATCATATTGTACACTTTCATTAGTAGAAATATATTTTGAAAATTACTAGAAGCAACTAGATGCTTCCTAATTGATATTTTTATTTTAGCTAGACCACTTAGATGTTTAGGTCTTGTTGTTCCTATTCTTTGGAAATAATGAAAAGTTTATGAGGTATTCTACTTATTGACTTACATTTGATGGTTTGGTGTGTCAGGGATCTTGGCATCGAGTCCTCAGTACTAGAGAAAGCAACCCAAAGAACTTCAAGTTCTTAGCTATTATGATGTTTGAGACAAAATTGCCTCTGGGCATAATTGTTGCAAGCCCATTTGCTAATGATTTTGTTCTCACAGAAATTTTTGGAAAGGTGCCCATGCAATTCCCAGTTTGCTTCTAAATTGACATCAAGTCCTAATCACTAAGGAATATATTTTATTGCAGCCACCTCTAGTTCCATTCTCCTTTGTATCTTCCATACCATGGCGAAATTGGAAAACAATTGCAAATTCAATCAATGACTTGCCAAGAAATTAGAAGTGTTTCCTTTGTAGAGATTTCAAGAGAACATAGGTATATGTAAGTGATTCAACTACTTTAGAAGATATACTTCTCATGTGTCTTCCATAGGTTGCAATTGATCAATATTCAGCTAAAGACAGTGATATCTTTGTCTTCTTTCTTTCCCCTTGTTGATGTTCAGGAACTTCAATGAAGATAGGAGCTTCAAGAGCTTGATGCCCTTGCAAGAATTAAACCTTCCATAGTACAAAGGTAGGTCGCTATTGATGTATTCTATATGTAAGTAATCCTAAACTTTTGTTCTTGCATTTGTTTTAAGGTGAAAGACAGTAATATAGTTTTACTTGTATTTTTTGAATTTTCTTTTCTTGAGGTTGAATTGATAGCTCCTACAATAAAAACCAATGTAGGAACTTTATCCCTTCAATGCCAATAAAAAAATACATGTTTGCACTGGGGTATATTCAGGACTTGAGTTCTCTATAGGACTGTTAGAAGCAACTTTTTTTTTTAGTGGAATCATATGGAATAGGTCTTTGGTTAAAGAGCTGAACTTGGGAGGTGATATCATGGAAGCATCAACTTCTAATATGTAATCGAATACATAACTCATCCATCAAGGATGAATTCATGGAGATTTTGTTGAAACAAGGGATACTATTTTTCAATTTTTGAGTTGCAATGAAGTAGTTGGAATCAGAAATTAGTATGGAAGTTAATTTTGCTTTTGCTTTTGTAAAAATGGAGCAGTAAGTGGAGCTAATCCCTTGTTTTAACTTGTTTCCACTTGTGAGTTCAAAATGCTTATGTATGAAGGACTTTTCCATTCACTACCACAAGTTTTTGAGGTTTCGAATCCAAACTCATGAAGTTTGGATCCCAAGTAGTGGAGCTTTCGGTCCCAAACTTGTAAAGTTTGGGTCCCAAGTAGTGAAGCTTGGGACCCAAGTAGTAGAAGTTTGGGTCCCAAACTTATGAACTTTTGGTTCAAAGTTCTTTCACTTCAAGTGAACTTTGAGTAAATTTGCTTCTCTTATCTTCAAAATAATTTGCTTTCACTTTAACTTCACTTGTTTTCATTCTAAGAGAATTTCGCTTTACTTCAAGGTAACTTGCTTTTACATTTAGAAAGACATGAATATATACTAAATTTCTATATTTAATTGAAGGCCTAATCATGTGCATGTCACTTGAAGGCACTGTTGGTGATTAATGTGGTGGGTTGTTTGCAATTTGCAAGTTGTTTCAAATAGGAACTCGAGAAGAGGTAGGTAATTTTTCTATATTCAAGTAATTGTTTATTCATAGTAGAAAGTTATATAATCTACAAAGGTACTTCTATCTCTAGAGCAACAAATCCCTACTACTAATATCTTTTTTAGTCCTCACAATCTATCTATTTTCTCTGTGAAATCTTTTTATTTGTATATTTGATAAAATTTACTTAGCTAAACCTAATCTTGTCTACTTGCAGCTAATGCTGAATTTGATCTTTATGTTTAGATCAAAAGTCCGAACAAGTCTTTGTATGACCTACTTTACCCAGAGCAACAATCTTTGTTGCTGTTGAAGGACCTATAAGGAATAGAGCTCCTATTTCTCTACCAAATTTTAGTATACATTTCCAAGAGATCTATTATGCAAAACATTAGGCAAATGGAAGACCATTTCATAAGTGAAAGATACAAGTCGCTTTTATACAAGCATTGGATGAGAAGGTGATCAGTCAATAAGAAGAGATAAAAGAATTATCGCAAGACTATTGGTCATTGTCAAGTAAGAATTGACTTATACTAACAACCAAAATTGAAAACATTTCTGCTTGCCTGTAATTCAATTGTTTGGATTTCACAGGATGTAAGAGAAAGGTGTCTGAGATGGCTTGGTTTTGGATATGTAAAGGCAATGTACTCATATAACAACAATTTTCAATTGTATTGGTTAGCATGTCGGCAGATCAGGCAAGAGAATATCGGTGGCCACTCCTTCGTTTTCTTGCGGTACCCACTTCGATCCCACTCATTGACACTTTTGATGCTACAGTTGGCTACGTGCACAAGCTGATGAAGCAAGCGATGCTGCTCTCTTCTTCTCAATCTGTGCCTCTACTGTAAGCCACTCACTTGAGTCATGACTTAGAGTTTTTGCATCATGTTTTGTTTGTTCACGAAATTGGTGATGGATTATTTTATACCAATGTTGATAGGTCTGAAGTAGTGAACTTTTCTTTGATTTCCCTCCTCCATGTTGGATATGCCTTTGATATGTTGCTTTAGCAGCATAATGAGAGTACTCCATCCCTTGCATGGACCATATAGATAAGCAACCATATTTTTCTACAAACCAAGGAGCATGCTTGATGAAAGAATGCTGCAATTTCAAAACAATAAACTTTCATTTAGTGTGTGATAGGTCAAATTTGGTGAGCAAGAGTTTCATTTTGCTGAAAATAAAGGTAGAAGTGGGAATGAGCTTACAATATAATGGGTGACTTGATGTTCACCGAAAGCTTTTATATAATGCTCGACCCATTGATGAACCAATTGTTTGAATGCTTGCTTTTGTGATTCATTAAGTTGTAGTCCATGAAAGTAAGGTCCCAACTTCTCTAGGCCTTGCCAAACATTGAGTTTTGCTCTTCTATTATCTCCAAAGTCAATAAAATTCTTCTCTAATGCCACTATGTCTATGTACAACTTTGTAGAGCCACCCAGAAGTCTCAAAGGTTGGAACAAGTGACCAACATGTGCACCATTGAAAGATGGTTTACTTGGAACGTTGTTTTGTTTACTGGACAATTGGTCATCTTTGAAGATGATGACGTTACCACCATGTGCTCTTGTTGCTTAAATCACTTTTTGCATTTCGGAAGTAGCTAATTCTTTCAATTTAGAGTCACAGATAGTCCAAATAAATTGGAAATGCAAATGGACGATTTTTTCGACAATTCAGTTGAATGCATGTAACGGACAACATGTGTACTCTGTCCATAGGTATGTTTAGAATTGGCTTCCATCACCCTGTGGGTGCAACTCCAATGATAGGTTTAGCTTGATGTCTTGTTGAAAATAGACCACCTTCTCAACTTTGAGGTCGTTTTGTAGATGCATCTACAACTTCTTCCGGTGTTCCAATTACTAGCTTTGATCGTTCTTGTTGACAATAAATGCATCTTTGGGAAGCACAAGGCCCATGTGCTAATCCATACATGCATTTTATTGACTTCAAGTCAGCAGAAAGGTGCCACTGTACTCCAAATTCTCCAACTCCATGTACGTTGAGCTTTTGTCCTCCTTCTTGTGCAGCTACTAAAGCAGGAATTCTTGTCTAATTGACTAATTAAATACCCAAGCCAAAATTTCATGGGTCTCTTTCGGAACTTGGAAGCATCCCACTAGCCAAATTTCCCTTTCTAATTGCACAACAATGTATTGAGGGCTATTAATTGAGATTTCAATGTTCAATGCCTTGTTCATTAATGTTATACTAACTCTTTCAAGCTTCTGTGCATGAACAATCTTGGCCTCATCTAACTTTATAAAAAATTGAAGTGGTTTTTTTGCCAACTCTGAAACAAACAATTGAACCAACAATTGACATTAGAACATACTAATGGTTATCGACATTTATGATCATAAACAAAGTTTAGTCACTGATTGTTTTACTTGATCACAAACTAAACTTTAGTAGTGCATAGGATCAAATGTGACTTTCTCATTTGGCTTCCACATCGATTAAATATTTATAGGCTAAACAGATTCTCATTTTTGTGCAATTGTGTTGCGATACAACCGACAGAGGTTAGCAACAGAAATTAAAGGGTCCAAACAAGTTGCAAGAGCCATGTTGCTCTAACAAAACAAGAATTGAGGTTGACATCATAGACAACGGTTGGAAACTTAGAAATGACGGAAGTATGGCTAGAAGCCTCTAATGAACAACCCGCATTTAAGGTATTTCCTATGCATAGCTATTGTACTTTAAATGTTTGTCAAGAACTAGCTATGTATGTAGTTCATCTAGTACTTGTGAGATTCATTAGAAACTCGCCATTGTCTACTTCCCAAATAAACAATCTTATGAAGAAGATACTTTGCAATTCAAATTTAATGGCTTGTTCATGAACCAACAATTATTCATTTATAAATAGCATATGCATTGTCTAAGACATTTTGACATTAAAAATAATAATTAAAGTACATCTAGTTCATATCTTGAACTCAATCATAGATGAGAAATTGCATATGGGTGCCTAGAAAAAGTGGCAAAATACCTCTTGAAACTTGGCCATTCCATCTAGTAGGATGCTTCAAAAGGTGATTTATATTAGTCCCTCGATATTCAAATTCATGAAATATGTTGTAGTGATATGTCTGTACTATGTACACCACTTTTTCATAATAGTGTCAAATAGAAAGTCTAAGAAGTGGATTGAAGAAAACATGAATGATTTAAGCATCAACCAAATTATGCTAGGTCTAGATTTGTGTTTTAGATTTGGTATAGAATATCACCAATTCAACAAAATTAACGTTCACAACAGTATGCAAACTCATATATAGTTCAAAGAAGGGCTTGAAAATATATTGTACAAAAGTGTACCTATAAGGTAACATACCTGTTGGAGTGATTTGGTAGAGTTGTACCATGGTCCGTTGTACTTGCTCTATGTCAACAAAAAAAGAATTTTGTTCTGTGAGCTTTACATGAACTAGATCCTTTTTTTTCAATCCTTTCTTTGATAGAAATTGAGACTTAGAATGAAGAGAGTAGCAATCACCTATATAGTCTATTAACTTGGCATTGACTTCTCTTCGTAGCAAAGAGACATGGTATGGCTTGGGAAGACCGATATGTAAGTTCCACCCTACTGATTTTGTACCACACCTCATCTGTTTATACATCGCTACATATCCATTCTGAGTAATGCCATTTTTGTCACAAGTTTCTAAAATTTGAGGAGCACCAACTACTTCTCCAATCTTTTCCAGATGTTTGTTTGTCATGTCTACAGTAACTGATTTTAAGTCAGGGGACTCAAGCATAGATTTGAATTTAGTTTTTGACAAGATTTTGCCAAAAAGCTTCCCAGATTCTATTTGTTGTTCTTGAGTGCCATGAAGCCGATGTTTTTTATGACTCAATGCATTCCTAGCTTGAATATCATGAACAATACTTGGTGCTATTATTGAACGAGCAAGTCTACATAATGCCTTTGCTTGACCTCTTGTTTGCGACAACATGGAACTATCTCTACGCTTTCTTACTTGTTTTCGACAACCATATGGGGTTGATTGAAGTCTATCCCATTTTCTCTACAATCATTCCAAACTTTTTAAAGCATTCTCATGCTCTAATTTGATTGTTCTAAGTTCAATTGCATGACTTTGATCTAATGTTTTAAGTTTTTGGGCTTGCTCTCTCATCATCATCGTGTCTATGTCTTATTCAAGTGCTACCTCTGACTGAATGCTATCATCGAGCTCTTTATGGAGATCAACTAACTTGTCAACATGAATTGCTTTCATAGAGTTCAAATTATGTTGTAGTGAAGTAATCTCAATCTATAATAGCTATACTTCACTTTGAAACACTTCAGATTCTCTTCTAAGTATACACTCTAATTCACGTAGCATATTGAGCTCTCTTCCTTTTTGCAATAATGAAGAATTCAACTCCTCGATATTTGGCCTCATTCTTCTAATTTCTATAGAATTTTGTCTCAGAAAATCAACCATCTCTCTCAAATTTAACAAGCTCTTCGTGTAACCTAGCATTCCATTTTCTCCCTCTCCAAAAAATTCTAATAGACTTCTCACGTCTACAAAGTTTGGGCACTGTCTAGTTGAATCTTGTGGATACACCTTACCATCTAGCCACAAGTCAAGATTTGTATAACTAGCTCTTCTTTTCGCCGGAAAAGAAGACTTCGGTGTTTGCTCGTGGATCAAGCAACCATGACGAATCAACGGTTGATATTTGCCACTAATTGACACTTGCACTTTGAAAGGCAATGCATCATCTACCTCCATAATGACATTGTTGTCCATAACTCTTGATCAACAATGCAGATCACACATTCTACGATTTAGTCCTGACGCAATTAAGTAATGGAGTTTTGATCAAATTCAGTAATGAAAGAAAAAAGTTCTAATCTAATTCAAGAGTTCAATACCTAAGCAATTTAGGCCTAACACAATATGCACAACTGGAGTGTGAACTTCAAGCAAGTAAAAGCCTAAACTTCTAGCAAGCAAGAGCATCAAGCATAAACTTTGAGCAAATGCGTGCATCAACTTCAAGCAAATAACAGAAGAGCATCAACTTCAAAGAAACAATTACAATTTGAGCAAATTCATGCAAGCAATTCCTTCTTCAAGGCCGTATGTTACAAACACTACAAGCAAATTGAAGAGAACAAGGTATTTGAGATAGTAGAGAAATTTTCACATAAAATTCGGGAAATCCAGAAGCTCCATTGTTTGGCGCGGAATCAAAGGAAGCTTGGCATGGAATCATGAATGGATGAAATAAATTGAATGTGGCAGGTAATGTAGACAAGGCATGCCAAGAAGAAGACATGACCATCGAGCAAGCTTGAATTAAGAAGAGATCTGCACCGTTCAATCTTTGTGCGGGCAGTTGGCTACAATGATTGCTATGCACGGATACAGGGGAAAAGTCACCATTGAGGCCATCAAGGACAATTAAAATCAATTAAGTTAGCAACCTTTTTGAGGCCTAGGTTTTTCTGTAATGGTGTTCGACTTGTTGCCAAGACTTGTAGTCGTGCTTTTCTTTTGCCTTCAAAATGACATCATGAGGACTTGGAAGAGGTGCATTTCCTTGTGGAGGCATGCACCTCTTTGTATCCAATCGATTGTTGTCTTCTCCCTCAACAACTCAATCAAAGGTATTGCGCATTGCTACATAGAATCTAGATTAGAAGATTCCAATTAATCAATGAAAACAATACCCTGATTCAAGATACATGCATATGAAGGTATTTTTATGGTTATAGTATGGATAGGATCCATGAAGGATCATGATACATTATAGATTAAGTACCTTTAGAAGTTGAACATTTTAGTTGACATCTTTGTATCATGTCTTTTAACAGGTTCTCTATTTTTTACATTCTGTAACTAACAAGCCAATACGTCTTTTGGTTACCAAGGATGATGTTTTATAAGAAAAACATCAATGTTCCAAGAATTAGAATAAGTCTAGAAGCTAGAGCATCAACAATTTCTATCATGTATAAATATTTCTATGTTCACATGTGATACCTCATCCTTAGGATGACTACAACTCTTTCTTGCACTCGACTCCACAAATGACTCATCTAGTCCTCCTCCAAACTCATGACCAATTTCCTACGACATATTAAGCAATCATGAAAAATCCAAAATGCAATTAAGACTTATAGTAAGAGGCAACTTGACCTAACAACCTCAACCTTCAAATCAAGAAAAATAGCTAGCATACTAAAAAATAATGAGAGAATGTCATTGAATCACATTGATTTCAACCTATTGACATGTATAAACTAGATGAAAATTTCTAAGAAGGAATGGCCATCTCACATCAATTATGCATTTGGTGCAATTGGCTAAAATACAATTGATTATCACAAAGCATCCCACCTCAAGCATGAAGAAGGTGATCCAATTAGTGCAATGCCACATGAGTTGTTCTATTCCAATCAAAGTGCATATTTGGTTTTCCTCAAAAGGTCATTTTTGCTAAACACTCTTATTTTAATCCTACAACATTAGGTGGTCACCATAGAAATCAATGTGTGGGTATTGTGTGAATCATTTACTTATAAAAATTTAAGATGAATCATTGGAAGTAAAACTATTGTGCAACAGCTCTTCTTTTCATACAAAATTCCAAGAATGAACTTCTATACTTCTATCTTAACCCCTAAATGCCCAAGCTTCGTTTTTTTGGCAATATAGCAATTTGGGGGAGCTCACTATGAACAGAGTTTTTATTCTTTTTCTTTGAAATTTTTACACAACATGTGACCAAGGAGTAGCTTTAAGGCCCAACAATTTTCATTACTTTTTATGACATGGTTCAAAATTTATTGCATGATTTGTCATTTTCATTGCTCGTCGAGCAGCCTAGACAACCCCAAAAAAGTTCTTAAAAAATTACTTTTTTTAAGACATAAAAATTTGAAATTGATCTTTTAGATTTATATATTCATGGAAATCTTTGAATCATTCTCTTTTGATTCATGAGATGAAAGTTTTGAGGAGTTTTAGTTTGTTGGCAATTATGGATTCTCTATTCTAAAATAAACTTTGAAGTCCTTTATTTAACTCAATTTTCAATATTTTTGGAAAAAATGAAATCATAGGATGTAGATTGTTAATTAAAACATTGCAACCATTGGGATTGACATTTTTCAATTGCATAATAAAATTCTTAACAATTTAGTAATTTGAATCATTCCCTCGCTCTTTGTACTTACTAATTTTTTTCCTATATGTTGTACAATTCCAAATGATCTGAATTTTTTCAAGCATGTAGACAACTTACCTTGAAAAATGAATCCGAAGAAGCACAACCATTTTGGAATTTGTTTCATATAAGTGTAACCTTGTGAAGTGCAAGTGCCCGTTTTTTCACAAGGCCCCCCAAAAGGATTTTTGTCCATTCAAATGCTAATATCTTGCAATCTACATGGTGGAAATTTCTGAAATTTTTTTTACATCTTCTCAAATTAGTATAGTATGAGATCCTATGGTTACATGTGTACAAAAATGTTTTTTTCCTAAAATGTGGTACTTGTACAAGAAAGGCAATTTCGGAGTGTCTTTGGTGAAAAAATAGTCAAATTCATTAGGGGTCAATTACAAGGACTCTCTATCATCCATTCGACACTCAGTGTCATATGTAATGTTATAAGTAAACTTTAGAAGGACATGGTCCTCCACGACCAAAGTAGTTACCAAAATACTATGATTATTGAACCAATAGGTGCATTCTTTGTTTCTATAGTGAAAGTTACCTATTGGACCTTTTAGGTCTCTAATGTCTTTAAAGGATTTTAAGGTGTCAAAATTTATAAAAAGATAAACCAATTCGATTCTTCATCTATCTATGCTTACCAATCTCAACCACTCACCCCAAAACAAGCTACTTTCTTGAAGTCATAGTTATGTAAAACCATTCATAGTCTTATGCCAAAGTATGCACTTTTTCAAAAAGACAAAGTATGAATGTCCTATAAATATTAAAAAAAAAATGTGCAAAGAGCATTGTTCTTCATGTGTTATGTGGATGAAGAATAGGTGTGCTCCCAAGAAGGTGCCTTTCTTCTACTTCTTTGACGTATACAACATATAAAAAGTGTACAAATTTCATGCATTTATTTCATAAAACTAAAGTGTCATCTATTTTCACATTAAACATAGTCAAAAATGAATTATTGTCTAATTATTGTCAAAATTTAGAATGGAAGTTTTAGTGTAAATTTTGAATATAGATGAAATTGGCAAACGAAGGTATGTTTTTATCAACTAAACATTGACTTCTAACTATACTAATCATTAACAAACTAGAATGAAGTGATCATTCTTCATTGTATGCAAGTTTCAAAGTGTCCATTCAATTATGATCATCACCAGGGATTTGGGAGACAATTCCTCGATAATATCACATTGGGCTATAAAAATACCTTGATTTGATATTCTACTCAAATAATTGGCTCTATATTGTAAATGAAATTACCAATAGAAAATCAATTATTAGGATTAGAGTAGCATCTCTTTACAAAGTCAAGAGGCTTAATAATATAATTGGACATTGGTAATAGGTTGGCATCTGAATATATAGGGATATTGTGATTTTTTCGGAAGGAGGGTCAATCCTCTACAAAAATTGGTTAAGTTACCCAATACATAAAATTATGAATATGAAGAAAATAGTGGTGATTTTTGTTCTCATTTTTTAATATTTTACTATAATTAAAAAATACAGTTTTAATCTTTTATTAAAAATTTAAAGTTTAAAATTCTATAATTATTTTTTGGTAATTATTCAAAATTAAATGCTTCTAAATTGATTTGATGAACAACTTCATAGATTTTAGGATTTTTTAAGGTTTTAAATGTATGAATAATTTTAATCATCAACAAAAAATATATAATTTCAATGGGCTGAATAAGTCATATTAAATAACAAATTAAACTTTTCTTCCATGTTCCTTGTACATCTTGGGGTTAACAAATTCCAGCAAAGCCAATGTCCCTTTGACAAAACTAAAAATTTTGCTATTGAGTTGTCAATGTTACTTTGACCCAAACCCCCACCCAAAATCTTTGAGAGGACTATCTACCTTTTGGTAAGATATTTTAGATTAGAAGACCTAATTAAGAGAATAATGAAAGGAAAAAAATCTTTGAAATTAAATAGCCATTATATAATCTATAAATAAAACCTTATATTTAAATCCTAAGCCTTAAAATTTTTACAAATGAAATATATCCTTCTCTTATTTGAAGGATAAGAAAACAAGATCACTTCCTTTGTAATCATATTAGACTCAAACTTTACTTATTCAAATATAGCTAGATGCAAGAGCCCAAAAGAGTAAGCAAGCTATTAATATTAATTTCAACTACATCTATTCCAAATAGGATGGCAAAAAACGTAGATACTTTTTAAACTTGTTGAATAACTTTCTACTAGGTATGAATAGACTTACTATTGATCATCTATTCTATAATATATATATGTATACATAGAAAGAGAGATGGTGGCCTACAAAATTTACCAATGTCTACTTTGTTTGAATAAAACTTGTCAAATTGACATTATAAAACTAAATAACAATTGAAAATTAATTTTTGGGAAAATTTTAGAGATGGCCAAATGATTCAATGTATCTCTTCAAGCTTTAATCCCATGAAGTCAATCATTTGAGCAATCATGAAAGGAGGAAGTGTGCAACAATTCTTCAATGGGAGAAAGTTTGAAGCTCCATAACTTTGAAACCACGCAAGTATTTTAATCCACAAAAGTTGTAACCCACCTTTACATCAATCATATTATCCATCACATTGAGTGAGGTCATTAGGATTTATAGACTTGATGTTTTTCCATACCAATAGGGATAAGTAGACAAAATTTAAAATTTCTTGATCCTCATATCTATATTTTATAAATTAAATTTTTTAACATAAACAACACAAAAGTAGACTAAATAAAATGAAGAAAAAAAAATACAAAAAATAATAATAAAAAGTGAAGGTAAGGAAAATTTGAATTTTTGTATTAAAAATTCAAATTCTGATGAATTTCAAAATTTCAAAATTAGACAAGTTTTGTATTTTTTGAATTTCCAGAAATACATATCTCAAATTTCCAAAATGAAAGATTTTTAATTGAAATTCCTTGGGAGGGGGGGGGGGGTAATTTAATAAAAGAAAAAAATCTTTTTGAAAGAAAATCAGTTAGCAAGTGGTGTCCTTTCATTTCTAAGAAATAATATAGCTTAATATTGAAATGAGTTTTTTTGAATATATTTCATTAATAATAAATAGAACATAGATATTTTGGCTAATACTTCCTTATAGTATCTTTGGAATAGGAATAAAAGATTTGGAGTTACTTCCACATCCAATTATAGAAAAAATAGAAATAGAATAGGATAACTTCTATACAATCATTGATAATACTTGTATACATGAAATCCTTGCAAGAATAGAATTTGTATGCACAAACTATGAAATGAAGTGCATTTATCATCTGAAGTTATAATCATTTTGAAAAGAGAATTGACAATTTTAGGACAAAATACTTATTCAAAATTGCAAAGACAAAAATACTTGAATCCTACAAATCAAGCTCATAATAATAAGAGAAATATGTAAATCAAATTATCTTTAGAATTCTTTTAAAAAACGCAATTCATCACAATGTCTGCATCCACTAAAGTTGCAATGAAGGAGACAAAGCTAGAACAAGAATCTCGAGAACAAGAAGAAAAAGAAGGCACCCCACCACCTATTATGCTTCCTGTTGGAGCGGGTCAATTAGAAAAGGCTTTACCAGCCACTCGTTTACTTGAAAAGAGGCGCCTTTTGCATTTGGTGCATGAAGAATTACAACGCCAAAAAATAGACTTTGTGAAGTATGTTGTATTCAACTATAATACATTTGTCTAAATTTGTAAGTTTATGAAGTTTTTCATTTCTACAAACAATTCCACTAGTTTTGGTTATTAGCCCAAATTCTTCTAGTTGTAAAATTTGATTCATTATGTTGAGTTTTGTCAAAAAGAATTGTGTATGAAAGAATCACATATTAAATGTGAAATGCTTGAATAGTATGAGACAAGGTATTGGGTGTTGGGACTTAAGAAAGAAAGGAAGAAATTCTACAAAAACGAGAAGATACATTGCGGGATAAAGATCTTGCAATGCAAGAGTCTCTTATTGGTTTTTCAAGATTCCTTCAAGTTCGTTCAAGACTTCAAGTTTTATCCACTTTGAAAGTTATACCATTTGATGAACTTTATTCTTAATCAAAATGTAACATTTTGTTTTGATATTTTATTATAGGAAAACGCAATCAAGAAAAGAAGAGCTGAAAAGAAATCAAGTGATGAAATTCGAATCCGCTTAGAAAAGGTTTTTGAAGTCTTTGCAATACAAATAGTCTAATTTTCTAAAATATGCATAATGTTAGTGTGACCTCAAATTATTACCTCATACATCTCCAATTATAACTATTGAAATGTTGTGTAATAGGAGCAAGAAATTATCCAAGTAGAAGATGCTTTAGAAAAGTTGAAAGAAAAACGAAGTGTAACTCTAGTACAATTAGAACAGATGGTGATGTACCAAAAATATTTAGAGTCCGTGGTTGAGAAAGCTCCTCAATTTCATGAAATCAATGACCTCATGCTTAGGTTCTAATTTGATCTCAATTACTAACTTATTGATATTTAATATTAGTTTTTTTTATTAAAAATTTCAATTTCAATTAGAGTAGGTTTAGTAGTTTATTCTTTTAGTAGAGTAATGATCAATGTGTTGTGCTATCAATACACATGATAAAAACAATATAAGACATGTTGCAATTATATGTCTAAACTAATTTGTATTGATTTCCTACTATCATAAAATGTAATTACTATATAACAAAATACTATAACATTTTCTTGAAATTTTGAAAAATTACAAAGCAATACTCTTTGACTAAAATGACTTTACTTAGGAAAAATATATTTGAAAGGATAAAATTCAAAATGATAATGAAAACAATCATAAAAAAAAAACTTTATCTTTGGCTTTGTTTTGTCTT
Organism: Straminergon stramineum; assembly: GCA_963920665.1. NCBI lineage: Eukaryota > Viridiplantae > Streptophyta > Bryopsida > Hypnales > Calliergonaceae > Straminergon > Straminergon stramineum. The sequence continues at coordinate 10,422,881 of OY987270.1, read as the reverse complement.
AATCCTTAAAGGTCTAAGAAGCCCAATTTTGGTTGCAACATGGATATTTTTATGTACTATACAAGGGGCATAAATTGATGTACACAATAGTTACAAAAGTTTATATTTATGTTGAGTCAAATCAAATGGTACATGACACTTCCAATTTAGATCCTTATTGCACCTCCTTTATGCCTCAAAAGTTGCAAAATGACTGCATATTGTACATGTATAGTGTTGTATTTGAATATAAGAAGGTTTAGATATTAAAATGACCTTGAAATGAAAGATGTTCGTTGTAAAATTTTTCAACTCAATGGTCTATGTCTTGCCATATTTTAGTACATAATTCATGTTTTTAGAATAAAGTACATGACTATATATATAGTTCCCACCAAATTGTTAAGGAATAAACTACCTTACATTATTTAAAAATAAACCCTAATATAATGATTGGTTTGCCTATAATCCTAAACCCTTATATATAAATTGGTTTGCCTTTATATTGCCTTTACAATACATTACATTAAATATTGCCTTATCACCTTTATTTGAAAGGTGATTCTCAAATAGTGAATATTGGACTTCTTAAATTGTATATAAATTTTTCTGAAGGAAATTTATAATTTTTATGCATTTGATAGGCATGCTACATTGGCTGCAAGTCATGAAGAACTAAACGGACATATTGCTGATTGTGAAGCAGAGATTGACTTTCTTCGATTAGAATTGCAAGATTACATGAAGAACTCAGCTAATACTATTCTTACTCTAAATAATGATGTTAGTATTACTCGACAAAAAGTTGAAGAGAAGAAACAAGAAACAATTGATTTGCAATTAAATATTGATTCAATGCTCCAAATGGCAGCTGATAGGACTCTCGCACGAAGCCAGGTACATATTTTAAGAAATTTAATATAAACCCCTTTAGAACTAGGCATTCAATTTTGAACAATAAATGAATGCAAACATATCTCAAAAATACTTAAACTATTTCTTTCATCCATGAAAATGGTCACAAATTCTTAAACCCATTCTCCAACATTTGTACAAGATAGAATTTCAAAATTCTCCTTTGCGTGCATTCTCTAGGTAAAAGCTCACAAATATATTTCACCTCAAAAATTCCCTTTTGCAATTTGGAAATCTTGACCTCCAAATTGATTTTTGAAAGGAAGTAAGATAATTTTTTTTAAAAGTCCCATGATTGAAACTCAACATCTTTAACCTAGAAAAGGAAAAACCTTGTGAAAATCATCCATGCTCAATCCACAATCTATTTCATATAATACTTTAAAATTTTGGTTTAATATTTTATTGATAAATATTTACCAAAGTAATCATAGATTCAAATATAGTGATATGGGTCATTGTTATAAAGCTTTGGGTCATTGTTTATAATCCTTGTTTCAAATTCTTCATTAAATTATTATTTTAATTAGTTTGACTTTTTGAAACAAGGGCTTGCTAGTTTGTTTTTCAAGAAAATTATTTTAAAAAATGATCTTCAAAGTTTCATCTTATAACACATTTTCAGGTTTTCGAAAGTATTGGACTATTCCTTAGTTCTTAAGGGTACATACCCACCAATGAGTCATACATTAATTCTAATAGGAATAAATTCACATCCACCATGATGGAGGATTGAGATTGTTGGGAATGTAGTGGGGTTATTTTCACCTCTTCATCTTTAGTCATGTTATTTTGTCCCTCTAAAAGGCTAAAATATTCTTCTTTGGCATGAATGTTCCTTAACCTTTGAACAATACAACGAACATTTCTTGTCTAATGGATGATAGAGAACCCTTCTATGTAAGATAAAAATGTAATTGTTTATCCTTGGAATTTTGTGTAGAAAGGGGAGGTCTTGCACAATAGTTAAACCTCCAAGAAATGCTCTTGGATTTTTTTAACTAGTGATTCACATGGTACTCTAAAAGGATGATTTCCACAGAGACCAACCCAACCTTCTAGGTTTCATCCTAAAAGGACAAGCTGATAACCATGGAAATTGTCCTTTTGGTGTACTATATGAATCATTTACTTAAAAAAATTCAAGAGCATTTCTTGGAGGTCTAACTACTATGCAAGACCTCCCCTTTCCACACAAAATTCCAAGAATGAAAATCTGCACTTGTCTTATGTAGAAGGATTTTGTTGTCATCCATCGGACACTTTTAGGTTGCCGCATAGTTACAAAGTTAAGTGATTGATTCATTTAAATTGGTTATTTCATTTTGGATGTAATAACGTAGAATACCATGGACAATTTAACAATTATAGATATTGAATATTGCAGATCTGTATGGCTGCAGAAAATCTATTTTATCGCATTGACAAAGGTTCAGTCATTGCAAGGCCAGTGCAAGATAATCCTTTAAAAAACCTTGATATGGTTGGAGACTACATGACGGATTTAAGCTTCATTCACAAAGCATACAAGGGTTTCTTAGCTAAAACAGTTCCTAAATGAATATACAGTTGTTCTAAGTCAAACATGTCCAAAAATACTAGTTTTGTATGTTATTCTTTTTTTAAAATTATACAAGATCATCTATGAGAGAAAAAATGAGGCCTTTAGAAGGTTGCTTCAAATGAAGAAAAAGGGGGTCTTAATTGAATTCATATGTACTTTAGAAGGTGGAAAGGGGTACTATTCCCCCACTTTTGCTCAATGTGATACTTTTGACAAAGTATTTCCCCAATCACCCCAACAATGTGTGAAGAGAATTTTTCAATCTTCAATCTCCAATCACAATACAATAGAAGGAATACAATTTTTAATCACCATTCCTAATCAAAACACATGCTATTAGAGATATGGTTAAAAAATTATAAAAAATAGCAATCACTTGTGGGGGCTTAGCAATGTAGAAAGTACACAATTATATCTTGCCATCTGCAATCAACCCCCACCCACCCCCTAAAAACAAAAAAACTTGCACACTATCTCAACATAGAAGACTTGATGACATCTCCAACAATCTTGATGACAACTAAGGTAGACCATCCCATTTTCGCCAGCTTCCTATAACCACTATTCTAATTTTGGCCCCATCTCCACCACGAAACTCACCCAAATTCATTTACTTTTCTGACAATTTCAGTGCATTAATTCCAACTTGTGTTACGTGTCAGTCCTTAATTGGTAGATAGTCAAGTGCTAATAGTTACGCGGAATGGCAGTTATAGGCTTAGGATAGGACATTTATGACTTTAGTCTAGTGGCGGTTTTATAATTTCAAGGCAAACCACTTTAGAAATTCATAGAAATTACAATTTTAATTGGAAAATTATAATTCCACTTGGGTTTGATTTGTGAAACATGAGCACACCTTTGAAAAATATGTGCTCCTCGTGGAGTTGGTCCTAATATATTCAGATTGCAGATCAAGGTGGTAATAGGTTGGTCTACCTTATGCTGGCTAGAATATAGATCCTTTTAGAAAATCACAGCCAAATCCAACCATGTAGTCATGGTGGCCCAAATATTTTTGTAAGATTGAAAGCCAAACAAGGTAAAGACAAATTGAGTGAGATTCTATAGATCCAGTAGTGCCATAGAAATTGTTAAGGACGTTAAGACCTCATGGGCCCTCTAGATGCCTCAATTTTTCTCTAATGAAGAAATTATTTTGTTGCTAGAGGTCATTGTAATGAAAGAAAATTAAACATTCTTAGTTACAAAATTCATATTTTGAAATTTAATCAAAATTTGAACATTTGTTACCCCGAAAAGGACTATGGCCTTATTTTCCATCAAAAACCATTTAAATCTACCAAGTCTATTGAAAATTGGATTTTTTGCAAATCTAATTATAGGATCTTGCACTATTGTAGGAGGTTCATGAACCAACCCTTTTAGCCTACATACAAGTCATCATTGACAATAATAGATATTTCAAATAACATGTTACTTAGTTTAGAACCTTAAAGACTTACACTAGTATAAGAATGTCAAGAAGAAAATTTAGATAAACTTTGACTACATAGATTGCAAGGTATTTGTATTTAGAGTAAATAAAACAAGTTTTTTTCCACCTTGTATGATTGGATTATTTGACTTTGAATCTTCTTAATCTAATTTTTTTGCACTAGAAAATTAAAAAAAATTCATCATGATAAATTGAACTGAGGGTCTAGGAAAAAATTAAAATAAAAAATACTAAATTTTAATTCTTGAAAAATTGTTAAGTAGAAATAGATATGAGATAGAAGAAAAGACGAAATTATTAATAGCCCTAAAATAAAGTTGAAACATAGTGATCCAAGGTGATATTTTCTCATGAGCTTACTCTTGCAAGCAAACTAAACCTTGTAGAACTTCTTTTCTTGAAAAATTGTAAAAGTTGAATTCAAAGACAAATCCAAGGTGATATTTTCTCAAGAAGATGCTACAATTGTTTGGAAAACTAGAAGGTCTATAACTTTCACATCACAAATCCAATGGAATATATTAAAACTTTTCATGTAGAAAAAAATATGATGTATAAGAATTTTAAAAAAAAATTCTTAATAGTTTTTGTGGATTTCTTTTGGTGTCTAGTGATTGTGAAAATTATACTTAGAATGGCATACCTTTTGCTTTAGGTAATAATTGAAATAAAATTATGTTCCTAGAACGCTGATGTGTTTTCCTATCTTAAAAAATGTTTTAAAAAATCTTGACAAAAATTGAGACCTGATAGTCCACTACAGGGGCTTTGGCCCTTTATGGGTTGACTAATAAATTCATAGTCAATTGATATTTTTTATAAGTTTTTTAGCTTGTATCGATTTTGGATGATGAATAGAAAAATACAAATTGGAGGTAAAACTACTGTAGAAGATCTCTCCTTTCGATACAAAATTCCAAGAATGAATAGTTTTTTTTTGTCCTACATAGAAAGACTCTGTCATCCATCGGACACTAAACGTCCATGTCAACATTTATGGATTAATCATGTAGAGTCACATGTTTTAATTTCATTTCAAAATATATCAAAATTTTTTTCCATTTTGTTACTTCTAAAATGAAAAATGAAAAAATATTAAAGAAGGTACTCTATAATACAAAGATGAGAAAGGGATAGGGGCCATACTTTGCAATTAGTGTTTTTCTTTTAGGCAATTTAATGCCCAATTGCCTCCAAAAAAAATGGGCAGCTTCAAGCCTATAGAAAAACAAGGGGGTAAATGTGTTAAAAAAATGCCAGATTGTCATCATGGCCCTGCACATAGTTGCCACAATGTTTTGAAAACCTCATTTTATCCATCATGCAAGCAGGATGTCAAATCCTCCATTCAAACTAGGCCCCATAGGACAATTTTGTGGGTTATCTAGGGATAAAAGTAAAAAATACCCCCTATTTTGAGCCATGTTCAGGGTATGTTCTAGACCTTCCTAGACGAATTTGGTGTCTCTGATTGCAAATATGAATTCAGAATTTGCAAAAAAAATAATGTGCAAAAATAAAAAAATTCCTGCATTTTTCCCAAGCAAAATCTGTCCCATGGGTGGCCAGTTTGAATGGAGGATTTGACGTCCTCCAATCATGCATAGCCAATACATACATACAATACATACAATGCATTCAGAAATTACATATTCAAAATTGCATACTCATAATTGGCCTCATTCAATTCAAAATCCCCCAAACGAAGGAGCCTGGAAATGCAGAACCTTCTTGAAAGAAAGGTCACATAACCATTTGTCTGAAAACCCTTAAAAAAACACTGTTTGGAATTGAGTTGCTAAATTTAGTGTCCACTCATGCAAAGATTAATTTTATGAACACATGCAGTCAACTTTGGCATAAGTATCTGCCTCCCCTAAATCCCTCACCGTCGATCTCACTTGGGAAAAATTGACACCGTCGATCTTCGTATTTCAAATAAGAAACTACCGTTGCTCCCCCGCCGTCGATCTGAATTTAATAAAATTACCCCCCTCAGCGCCGTCGATCTTAATTTTTCAAGGAGCCCCCCCCGCCGTCGATTCCTGCGCCGGGCTGACAGAGGATCTCGGCCACTGAGAGATTAGGGTTTCATTGGGTCGTCTCTCTCATTCAGCACGCGTCCTTGCTGCTTTGTGATGTTGTGGTCTGGAAAGCTCCAGAGAAGGAAACGGAGATAGCTGGGATCGTCGAAGGAGACCAAGCGGAGACGTTCGTGTGCCAATTGGGGCTCGAGTAAGGTTGCGAGGAGGGCGAGGAGAGTTTCCTGGTCGGTGATCGTCGTCGTTGTGTCTGCTCGAAGGTCTGCTGCTCAAGGTCAGTGATCTCCCGTTTTCTTGTTCCGTGGCGACGTGCTTTACCAGGTTTGCTTTGCTTCGGTGTCAGGTTTGACGAGGATTTCGCCTCGGGCGGTGCAAATTTAATTCAAATGTGAAATTTCCAAAAACTTCCAAAATTTCCAAAACTTTCGATTACCCATTCTTAACATCTGTTTTTTTGGTAAATTTTCGGGGTTCCACTTGTTGTTTGTGCAATCGAGATTGAGTGTAGGCCCATTCGCATTGAGCTGGAGCAGTGAGATTTATTGAGAGTTGCAATGGCTTTCTTGAGAGGATTGTGAATGTGGAGCTGTTTGCTGGACTTTAGTTATTCACCTTATTTTGACGAAGATTTTAGTACGGAGTGGAGCCATTTCTCAGCAAAAGCAACATGGACGTTTACTTAATCGCTAGTCAGTTAGTTTTTAAAGATCCTTCTCAACTGAATGAGCTTCACGTTTAGGGTTTAACACTGAAGTTGCAACAAATTTCCCTTTCGAGTAACAAGAGCGAAATAAGAGTTTCTGACTAAATTCAATCTAGACTCTTAGCTTTGGTTAATGTAGTTGGCGGACGTAAACAGTTTTGTTTTACATACGTGAATGCTCGCAGTTTGCACTTCTCTATTGCGTGGCAAGTGTCCATTGCTGCCAGCAAATGGGTTGTTAGTGGACCTTCGCAGACCTAGAGTAAGAAATTTCAGCATGAAACATTAGCTAGTTGCCCTGGCATGAAGTTAATTTGAAATCATATGTGTTGAAGTCTATTAATAAAAATAACCATGTACTTTTCTTTTCAGACCCTGACAACTTGGTGAATCTGGAGAAGCTCGGCCAGCAGTACCAGAGGCAAGAATCTGCCGGGCCTATCGAGGAGGAGGATGAGACATCCCTGAAGTCGTAGAAGGAGAGAACTTTGAGAACGCTTTAACAATGTACCCCAAAGTGGCAGGTACTGCCATACCCCATACCCATACACTTCCTCTCTCCAGCTCTGAGGTAATGACACAATTAGGAGTTGTTACATTATCATTAGATCATGGTGAACACGTTGAATTCTGAACTATAATTTGTCCCTATTTTCTTGCATTTCTTATCTCCAATGCTCAGTGAAATGGGTTCAACCTGTTTGTTGAAAGCGTTAATTGCAGGAGTCTGAACTTGTTAATCCAATTACTATCCATTTCATTCACGTGAAGTGCAGAAATTTGGGGTTTCTAATTGGGGTGATCCATTCATGCAGGTGATTAGGAAGGGAAGCGACATCACGCTGGTGGGCTGGGGGGCGCAATTGGCGATCTTGGAAATTGGATCAAACTATGGAGGAATCTCCTATCGAGGACTTGCCAAGACAGAGTAGCTGGCCTATTTATCTGTATATTCCCAATCTCATCGGTGAGTAGCTCTCTGTATCCTTTAATTTTTTTTGCAGTCCCTGTGAGGTAACGACAACTATATCGCTGAGCATATTCACTATTATTAGAGTGATGAAGTTTTTGAACTTTCTTGTTAGCAAATCAAGTAGGATTCAAATGCACCAAAGGATGCCGTATTTTGAATCTGTATGCAAATAAGGTCAGGGTTCAAAGTTTTATTTGTAGGTGGCCTAAATCCGACACAGGTTCATATGACAAGGTTTCAAAATCAATTTGTACTGATTGTACAGGATTTTAGGGTATGTGTCTCTGTTAAGTACCTCTACCTTAGTGTTTACCACGAGTTTTGCGCCAGTGTTTGATAATTGAGTGTACACGATTTTCTTACAGGATATGCAAGGATTATCGCCAATGGCGCAGCGTTCGGAGTAGCTTTCACGAATAAGGAATTGTTTGCAATTCTTTACTTTGCAAGGTACAATTGAATACCAACACATCTCTCTACTATCTCTTTGATCAAGTAACCACACCTAGAAGCAACACTTTAGAACTGTTCTAATTGTTAAACTGACCAAATGTTTGATTGATTGTTATTAGCAAGGGTTCCCAATGCACCATAGTATGCCTTGTTTGTATATACTGTTATGATTTCAAGGTTCAAAGTTTTAATGATAGGCGACCTAAAATCAACATATGTTCTGAAATTAAGGCAAAGAATATTCTCAAAATCAAGATACACTCATTTCAGAATATTGATTTAGAGAATATTCTTTGCCTTAATTTCAAATGCCGGTCTCTATTCTTATGATATTGAATGCCAATTGGAGCATGTGTTCATTACTTGTATATAGGAAACTAGTAAAGAAGTACTAGATTTTGACATGCTTTGACCTGCAGAAATACATTTAAATTGTTTTGGGGATGACTGTTTGATCTTGCTTGTGTCCCTGCAGCTTCGTATGTGATGAACTGGATGGCCGCTTTGCTCGCATGTTCAACCAGAGTATGTACTTCTGAGCTAATTATTTGAAATGATGTGAGTTGCCTGTTTTTCGCTGAATTTTCAATTTCCAATACAAGTTGCCTATCAGTCTATATGCTGGCTCCAGTAATTTGCTTTTGCATCATAGGGCTGTGGTTTCACTGGTGCTCATGCTCCTGAGATTCTTATGTTGATTGCCTGTCCCAGAGTCAACGTTTGGAGCAGTTTTGGACATGGTGACTGACAGGTAATTCCGCTGGTTTTGATGAAAAAATTCTAGATTGCTTTATTTACTGTATGTCATTCTTGGAGTGTCCAGAATTTTCTGTTTATGCAAGTGAGTAATAATAGATTTTCGCAGCTTTTAAATCTTCACAGTATGATCTGACCTCATAAGATAGGAATCGTATAAAGAGAACTCTTCTGACGTTCTTGGTCCTGATTGCCATTTATTTAGGGTGAGCACTGCTTCTCTCTTGGTACTTCTCACGCATTTCTATAAGTAAGTTTTCCTCATTGATGCAAAATGTACTGTTTAGTCTTTGTTGCTCATGAGTGAATGAAATTGTATACTGCTTATCTGAATACTTCAGAGGTACACTTTTTGAGATGTTTGTGGTAATTTCAAGTGGTTTCAAATTGAGTTCACATACCATCGACGATTATGTGGTCCCATATTACCTGCTGACTCTAGGTTGTCCTGTTTCTATCTGAGTAGGACCCATTATGGATTGTTCCTTGGGCTTCTTGCCCTGGACATATCCAGCCATTGGCTTCAAATGTTCAGGTATTTTTTCTATTCAAATGTTGATGTTTTTTAATATTCTACAATTCTATATACTATGAAAAATGGATGTTTATTATATTGGATTGTTTCCTTCTTTTTCCAGTACCCACTTGTCGAGCAAGGCAAGCCATAAGGACATGGGTGACAGCAAGAGCACTTTACTTCGTCTATATTATCAGCATCGCTACTTCATGGGATACTGTTGCATTGGGGCTGAGGTATAAAGTTACAATTGCAGAAGTTACGTGGCTTTGATTGTCTTTGATGAACAGTCTCAATTTTCTGAAAATTATGACGTATAGTGATAAGTTTGAAATGTCCCGGGCTCACCAGAGTTTTTTGGTGTGTGTGGAACAGGTTGCTTATATTCTTCTCTACATGCTTGCTGCTGATGGAAACATCGGAAGCCCCTATGAGGTTCTCCTCTCACTTCATTGTCTAATGTTTTTGCTCTTCATCCATCCAGAGGTTGCCAACAAATCTGGGACCTGTTAATTGACGCAGATAGATTTTTTGTTTTTTTTGACCTTGCAGGTGACGAGATATGCTGTTACCAACGGGACAGTCTATGGGATTTTATTGGCTATTGCATTACCTGGCTGTGCAATCAAGCAACTTATTAATCTTGTTCAGGTACTTGCTTTGTCTGTTTGTGCTTTCCTAAAGGGTATTCAAGGCGGCGGGAATGCTATCCAAGTATATGTACTCTTGTGTATTTTTAAAATTTAAGGTCAATGAGATAACCCCTAGAGGACGTGTTTTTGTGATCATTTATTACACCCTGGGCAGGACAGCCAATAGCCTAGCAGTACAAAACTCTAGAGTACAAACTAATTGACCTGTATGATCTCAACGTGAACCAGATTTACTGAACTTTCTATCTGATTCTCACAGATGAAGACAGCAGCAGATGTTTGCGTAAATTACGACATCCAGCAGCGAAGTTCCAAGAGCCAGTAGCAGATTTTCTTGTACTTCTTCAGATATACTAGCAGTTGTGGTTTTGTATTGATTAGCTTGTTGTGTGAAGAGTTTGATTGAAGACTTCACAAGCAAGAGGTCATTTAGAATGTATTATACAGCTTTGAATGACGCTCGAAATACTCCGCCAGAGGTCAGAATCCGACATCTATTATGTAATGTATCGTCTTGTTCGTTCGTTGTATTCGTTGACAGATCTCCAGAAGGCTTGGTCATAATCTGAAACTGTTGTGCAGCCAGTTCGGCATATGCTCTTCTGAAATGTAAAGCCTGTTCAGCATATGCTCATCTGAAATGTAAATCTTAATCTACATGTTTCCTGGACCAATATTTTCTTGTTTCCTGAATTGCCTACTGATTTTAGACCAGCTTCTATTTTCTTATAAGTTAAAGCTTGCTGAAGGATAGACCTGGAGTTAGGTTACAGAATTGAATGTCTCTACATTATCGCCATGGATGATCGTTACGAGTAGTGACTTTAATCATATTTTTTCCTACGAAAGAACACTCAACTTTGATGATATTAACCCTTAACCCTGGAAGGACAGGCTGGTCTCCGTGGAAATCAATTTTTTTGGTACCGTGTGAATCATTTGCATGGAGAAACTCAACAACATTCATTGGAGGTCAAAGTACTGTGTAAGACCTTTCCTTTCTACATTAAGGATAAATGATTGCACTTCTAACTTAATTGGGAAGATTCTCTATCATCCATTGGACACTTTATGTGTCCGTGGGGTCCTAGGGTTGAAGGATGAGCTGGTCATCATGGAAATCATGTGTCTTGGTACCATATGAATTGTTGGATTAAGAAAATGCAAAAGCACTTGTTGGTAGTCAAACTATTGTAGGAGATGTCTCTTTTTCATACAAAATTCGGAGGATGCATAGTTGCACTTCCATCATGTATGGAGAGATTCTTTGTCATTCATTTGTTGAAAAACATCCATGGTGTTGTTTAAGGGTTAATTGTTGATTTCCTCTTTCTCTCCTTGCTCCATAAGTAACATACAACCTTCTTAATATTTCTTCATCTAAAAATAAATTGTCTTAAAAACATAAAATGATGATTTCTAAATAATAAATCATTAGGATCCTAAGGAAATCTTCCTTTGATAAACATAGGTCTACTCCTGTATATAATTCAGATTCCATAAATGATTTTATTATAAATTGGTGGAATCAATTAACTTTTACTGAAAAAATAATGTTGGAACTTTTAAGCGTATTTAAAGGAATTGGTGTTCAATTAACCCTTAAACATCCAGAATTTCAGATTCATCTCCAAAATTGACAATTTGAGAAAAACATTATAAAGTGCTATTTGGAAGAATATTTTGGAATTGATATACAATTAAAAATTGTAGATTTTGAGTTGTAGATCCCATTTGAACAATTAGATTCACCAATGCTATCACTGATATTTTTTATAAATTTTGAAAGAGAAATTTCAAAATTCCTTCTAAATTCGAATACAAGCAAAGTATTATCATTTTTTGAATAAAATTTGTTGGAATGAATTTGAAATGAGCTTGTCTTCACATGGTGATTTTTTGAAATTTTTGTGTTTTTAAAATCTATGAGCTCATTTTGACAAATCCTGTTTTGAACTAGAGTCAATGCAATTTTTGCTTGGTCAACCACTTTATATCCTTGTATATTTGTAATTTTAGAAAAAATGAACTCTAGTATTACCAAATTCAACCTTTAGATAGGATAAAACCTTGATAAAGTATCTCCACAAATTAGAATAACTTTTATCCAAGTAGTTGGGAGGATGAAACTTGAATCTCAATCTATTCATTGTCTAGAAAATGGACTTTGGAGTGCTTAGGGATTAAATGCCTATGATTATTTATCCTTGTATATCATTAGTGTATCGACATTGGTGAATTCAAAATCTACTAGAAAATATGAGTGGTTTTGAATTATTAAAAAATCAACAATGATGTTTTAAAATAAATAATGTTTTTTTACTGATTCTTCTATTTATTATATTATTTTAGATTTTTTTCTTAATATTTTGCATCATATTTTATTAAATGAAATGAAAAAATTATTATTTAGAAATTCAAAACGATATTGTATTTTTTATTACTAGAATTGAAATCCTAAAGTGCTTATAAAACTTGAAAAATGTATTGTAGGAATAGGTTTGAAAAGTATCTCAACAATTAATTTCATAGAAGACAAATTTTAGTAGATGGTGTTGCAACTTTAAAAAGAGAATTAGCTTTAGGAAAAATATTTTAGTAGCACATATGCCATGGGAAGGATATAATTTTGATGACACAATACTTATTAACAAATGTCAAATATATGAAGATTTTTATACATCAATTCATATTGAAAGATATGAAATTAAATCTTGCAATACTAGTCAAGGCCCTAAAAAAATTACTAAAGAAGTACCTCATTTAGAAAATAGTGTATAACATCCATTAAATTAAAATGGACTCATAGTATTAGGATCATGGGAAGAAATAGGAGATGTTTTAATAGGATGGGAAATCCATTCGAGGGTGGAAACTTTACTAATAAGAAAATACCCAAAGGTGACTATATACCCAAGGGCAGGAGCGAGGATAGAGAGCAACACCAAACGGCAAGGATGAAAGGGAAAGGAAACCCAAGGAGACGCAATAGTAGGGATGAATGGGGACAAAGCATGCCAGGCAGGCAAGCTAGAGGCGGATTTAAACCAAGGCTAGGACCAAACAAAGCCCTTCAGGGCAAGAGTGGGTAGCTGAAAGTAAACGCACAAGGTAGGGGTGGGACCAGAAACATCAAGGAACTAAATAACAAATAAATTAAACGCCCTGTTACTCATTAACTAAGTCCTTGTAAATTGAACTAAAGGTCGCTTGAAGTTCCAGATCAACTTGATGAGCTTGAGGGTTTGGATCTTCAGTGTCTCCCTATCCACCAAGGGAGGTCATTAAGGTTGGCTCCATGTATTGGGTTCCAATCTAGATTCTATAGGATTTGTCGAAGGATGGCTTTAGCTTGAAGAGTGGCCTCCCTCCGCCGAGTCTGGGAGGTGTTGGTGTCTTTGGTTCTAGAGTCCTCGGGATGTGGTGTTGGTGAATTGTCTATATTGAGATCGTTCCAATGGTGTTGTAGGTCCATGAGTTTGATGGCTTGCTATGGATTGTTCTAGACCAGTGTTGTATTCGGCTGTCTAGTGAAATTGTTGTTCCTTGAAGGCTATGAGGTCTTGGAAGGGCTTGAGTGGGTCTCGACCTGCGTTGACCTAGATGATGATGCGTCGTCGGAGTGAATTGTGGAAGGCCGTTGCTTGGGAGTCACCATTGATGGCCTAGTGGCCATATCATATGGTAGGAATTCCACATGGGGTAGGAAGTTCTACACAGGTGAGTTTGTTATAGTGAAGAAGGCGGGGTTGGATGTCCAAATGGTGAGGAATACTGCTCGGCACTAAGGTGCTGTCTGAGGGACCTTCCAAATGTTCCTCCATGTTGCTACGCCAATTTGGATGACTGTATGCCATGCGCTATATAGGGCCATCCCAAGGTGGAACTGTTCGTTCTTCATTACCTTGCTACACTGTTAGCACTAGATGTTGTGTAGTATCATGCAGCGTAGCAAGTTCCATAGAGTCTCCTGCGTTACCTTGTAAGAGATATTGAAATGTCGAATTTGGAACTCTTTGTTGGTGAGTGTTGCTCCTTCTAGTATGTCCGCCTCTGTGAACTAGAGTTGGGGAAGATTGTGTAGTCGTCGAAGGTTGTTGAATTGCTCCCAAGCTCTACATACTTTAGGGCAGTCTATGAAGGCATGTCTAGTAGTTTCTATGGGGGTTGTTGCACATAGTTTACAAGAGCCGTGGATCTCCATCTTCATCAGCCAAATGCCTAGTAGAAAGCCTTCATTGTGTAGGAACCAAAGGAATGTGCTTACCTGTCGTGGGGGCCATGAGTGCTACATTCTGTTGTAGATGTATCTAAGTTCTTGATCTGTGTGTCCCTAAGCCCTTAACCGTGTGTCATACGTGGTGGAAAGTAATCTTTTTTGGATACCTAGGCAGTATCCCTGCTTTGTGTTGTAAGTGTATAATGGAGTAGAGGAGTGAGCGCCTATTGGAGCCCATTGCCACTCTCCAGGATCCTAAACAAGATCTGCTATCTTGTGTAGATTGTATAGCTATATTGAAGTGGCTGGAGGTGGAGTGTAGGTTGGGTTGAAGCCGATTATCTTAGACTTGCACTTGTATTGAATTTGGACTAAGTGGAATTGATCTGTGAGCAACTCTCTTTGTTTGGATCCTAGTTTTTCCAATTCGGAGTAAGGTTCCTATGTTTTGTAGACATCCATCGTCATTCTATCTACTTCTATGCTAATTAGGTGGTATATCATCGTAGGATGCTCTTCCTCCTTGTATGTAACCCATTGTTCTACCATTAGGGCTTGGCTTGATTGGGCTTCCTAGAAATATTGGCGATTAGTTCCCTCCTCAGTTCGTTGGTCTTCCATGACTTCGTGGTTCGGAGCAGGTCAAGTGTTGGTCTCCAATCATCATCTTCCATACTTTGGATATGCCTGATTTGTTGTAGTCCTTTTGTTGCTTAGGTGGAGAATCTGCTACTGCTTTCCAACCCCATGGGTGTTCCATTGTTGGTCGTTATCCATGGATTGCCGAATAGGGTTTGCCTCAATATTTCTTGCATGGTTAGTGGTTCTATCTGCATGACTCATGTCTTCATTATGCACCATAATCTCTAGACTTCTCCCCACAACGATGATCCTATTGGCTTAATTCGTGATGCTGACGTCAACAGTTGCTTCTTGGAGGCCAAGTCTCAGGTCCCACAGGTTTGATGGAATTCACCCGATGTTGGAGAAGTATCCTCCACGTCCCCTCTCCCTCTTGTAGTCCTCTAATCATAAATTTGGACAAAAGTGCCTGTGTTTGTGCTATTGGATCTATAATTTTGATTCCACCTTGAAATAGGGGCGCTATTGCGGAATCCCAAGCTATCCTTGCCCTAGTTCTACCTTCCTTTCTTCTAGACCATAGGTAGTCCCTTACAAGACCATTAGCGATCTTCAATGTTTTGAGGCCTATATTTGTAGTGGAAGCAAGGTACCAGAGTGAAGCTAGTATTACTTGGTTGGAGATCAATAGTCATCCTGCTTGTGATAAGGCTTTGGTGCTCCAATGAATTAAGGCATCCATGATGAGGGTTAAAACTTTCTTGTTTCGGATCCTCTACGAGATTCGAAATCCCATGGGAACTCTGAGGTAGCGGCAACATTCTCCTTGTTGTAGCTAGTTGGCTCCTAGTGTTTCATCCCAAATCCATGATCGGACTTCTAACGATGCCCATATCAAATATGTTTTGTACCAATTGATTTTGCTACCTGATGCTGCATAATATAGGTCTAAAACCCGCATGGCCCTATCTAAGTTGTCCTTGGAGCCGATCAATGAGAGGGATGTGTCATTGGCAAAGAGCATCTCTATACTCAAGCCCCCATTTGGAAGTTTTAGCCTTTAAACGCCTTAGGTTAGGTCCTACAACATGTATCTCAGTATGTCTGTTGTTAGGAGATATTGGTAAGGTGCGAGAGGGAAGCCTTGTCTTATCACTCTCTCGAGGGTGAAGGTGGAGCTATCTTCCTTGTTTACTATGAGAGTGGATTCCGATCCTTCGTATAGTGAGGCTGTCCATTTGATGAAGACTTCGTCAAAGCCGAGCTTGCACATGATAGCTTGAAGGAATGTCTAGTTGACATGATCAAACGCCTTTTTGTAATCTAATAACATGAGCACAAGGTTTTGGTGCGACTCCACAACCCACTCCATTGATTCTTCCACCACAAAGATGTTGTCCAATATGTTGTGGCCTAGAACAAATCCTGTCTGCGATGGCTGTATGATGTTGGGGAGCATGGGTTTGAGTCAAGAAGTGATCAACTTCACTTGGACCTTGTATGCTGAGTTGAGTAGAGTGATGGGCTTGTAGGTGGAGACTAGTTGGAGGTTGACAGGCTTTGGGATGAGAGTTATCTTCCTTTTCTTGATGATTGGACTGAGGCGACACATATTCTTCATTTCTGACGTGAGTTCTGTGAAGGTTGGGCTAGTCAGGTTTGCAAATTCCTGGAAGAATTCTATAGGTAGTCGGTTGTCCCTTGGAGCCTTGTGGGTGGGAAGCTGCTCAATCGCTTGCTTGATCTCCTCTAGGGTGATTTCTTGAGTCAATTGTTGATTCTACTCTTGCATGACTATTGTTGGAACACTATGAAGGCATTGCTCTCATGCTATTGAGTTGGCCTCGATGTCTTCGTCTTGCTTGTACAGTCGAGTGTAGTACTACATCATTGCGCTTCTAATCTCTTGGGGATCCTTGGTAATGACTCCCTCTTGACAGATTTCCTTGATGTAGTTCGTTTCCTGTAGGGCAAGTGGAATTCAAAGAATTTCTTTGAGCAAGTATTTCATACCAAGTTCCACTTTATGTCCAATTCGGTTTTCCATTTATCCTGTTTTCCATCTGCATTTGATGGAAGGTTTGTTGGGCTATGCTTAGCACTTGCTGTGCTTGTTCATCATGCCAGTCGATTTCGAGCGTTGATTCCGCTTCCAATATATCTTTGTATTGTTCTTGGTGGGTTGCCCTCTTTGCCGTTGCATCCTTGCGTTTAAGATTATCGCTACACTTTATGGTGCTTTTGATGGCTCCTGCGACTTTTTGTGACCATGAGCTGTTCAAGGTGTTGCTTAGTCTTTCTTGCCATGCTGTTGCGAGTTGCATGTGCCTACAGGCTTGTGAAGGAGAGGCTTATGGAATGAAGCTTTGTTTCTCATTAGTCTCATTATCCTATTGATGTGGCAGTGCACTGGAGCGTGGTCTGAGATTCCTGTAAGGATGGGCTATATTCTTGTATTCCCTCCTAGCGCATGTATACCTTGGCTTGCATAGAAGCAATCAATTCGTGAGAAAGTTGGATTGCTGTGGCTTTTCCCTTGCCAGGTGTAATGTTTGGTTGTCATTCTAGAGAAATCGTCCGAGAGGTGAATGTCTTTTAGGCCATAGGTTAGTATAAACTCACTCCATGCTATTCTTTCTATCCTGGTCATTGCCGTTCCTATAAATGCTATTGACTTGTCCTCTATTTCTAGTATGTTCTAGTCTCCTCCCCATAACCAATCTGCTTAGAAGAGATTGGCCTCTGTTAGTGCGCGCCACATGCGAGCTCTCGCAAGGGGCTGGTTGTATCCATATACATTGACAATCCCTATCGTAAGTGAAGGTGAGAATCTAAATGTGATATATTGCGCTCTACTGTTGAGTAGAACTCCATTGTATTTCCTTGTACTTGTGAAGAATTTTGATTCATTCCAAAATGCGTTGTTGCTCTTATAATGTATTTGTGAGGTGGAAGACATGTAGTCACGGATCCCCATGTGGATCTCTTGAAGTAGTATCACTTCCGTCTTGGGGTCCGCGTGGTTGATGATGTTTCGAATGTCGCACCTCTTATGAACACCTTGTTTCCCTTGGCAAAGGCTGTGGACATTATAGGTAACACTTGTGAGTAGTGCTAACATTCTTCAAAGTTTAGGGTGTCATTGAATCAGCCTTGCACCTATTCAATCTCCTGTTGTTGTTGTTGGGTCCCAGCAATATCAATTTCCGTGTGGATTGGGATTGCTTGGCCTTTGTTTTTCTTTCTATTCGGCTTGCATGGGGAAGCCCCTTGGTCTATAACCCTCGTGCAAAGTAGCTCCCTCTTAAGACTGGTATCCAACTCGTAGTGTTGTAGGGCTCTTTTGATTGGGTTATCCACCATCTTCTCTAATGCTTGCACAAGTTTCATCCAAGCATAGTTGGTGGGGCGCTGGACACGTATGTCATCTTGAGCTATTTCCACATACAGAAAGAAGATACAACATGCCTATTCTAGATTCCATGAGTAAAACCATGTAGCATCGTTCCAATGTTGTAGAGGGTTGTACTTAATGTCGTGTAGCATGATGGTGCGCATCGCTTTGGCTGTTTGGTCAAGAATGTACTCCTTTGTCTAGTCAGGTTGCCAAATGGCTACCATGATATCTTGGGTGATTGTGATAATTCACACTGCACATCGCTGAGATGTAGCTATATCCACTAAGTAGTAGTTGTTGAAGCACCCTTGTCCTTGACACAGATTCGGAATCTTGCGAATGTACAATGGTACTACTCAACATCCCTAGGAGGCATCCGAGTGTGGGTTGGCTATATTGAGCACGTAGAAGAGTGCCACTAGCAGTGTCTACTTTTGATATCCGACATTAGGGAACAATAGTGGATTGGGAGTTCGAACTCCTAGTGGAAGTGTGTTCTTCTTCTTGTGGAGCTTGGGTTGTTGCCAAACTAGATTGTTGGCTTCCTCTCTTGAGTGGATGCTGCTTTTTGGACTGAAGGGGGCTTCCTCGGGCCTGCCTGTATCAGGTGATGGAGTAGCATTTGAGGTTTGGCCATGATACTAGCTCTCGCATGCTGAATAGTTGACTGAGTGATAAATCTCCAAATCTAGAAGACCTGCAGCATCATGGTTGGGGCTCGGTGATCCTTGATCTGCTATGTGTCTTCGGTTATGTGGAGTAGGTATAATGTCCTTAGATGGGGAGTCTTCATGGTCTTCATTAGTACTTCGTGCCCATTGCATTGGAGTTGAGGAGGTGTTTTTCCTTCTGGATGATTGTAGAATAGGTTCTCCTTTGTGGAGTGGCTGGCACTTGTGACTCCGATGGTGGTGTAGCAGGAACATGTCTATTTGTCACTGTTTTGTTTTGGCTACCCTATCTCAATGTGAATGGATGCGTGAGGGAGTCAATATCCATATCATCCATATCTTCCATGGTCCCTTTGTCCAGGTTGTTGCTTGTTGTTTGTTTACCTTCTTCTGCTTGCTTTTGACCTACTATGTCAAGGTCTCCTCTCTTGTGTCCCCTTGCTTCTGTCCATTTCCTTCCTTCAGTATTAGAGTCTCCCTGTATGACCCATTTTTGCCTTATATGATCCCTTGATGTTCTCAATGTATGGCCCCCCTTGCTCGAGTTGTTTGCTTTCTCACCCTATGGTTGTATTGATTGCAAGGTTGTCGAGGGCGCTCTTGTCAATGGGCGGGGCGGCATTGGGGGTGCAGCTTCTTTGTGTCCTCTTGTTGGATCACCCTACTCGCCTGGTCTGCCAAGTTGTCCAGATCGGGGTTGCATCTTGGCTTGATATTGCCAACCTTCCTTTAGATTCTTCGGTTTGTCACAGTGCTTGGCCATGTGGCCAAATTTCCTACATCTTCTGCACTGATCGGGGAGTCCACTGAAAAGTAATTCATGTTTAGTTGCTTCCCCTGGGTTTTCCCTAGGTATGACTAAAGTGGTGGGGATATCATGTATGCTTCCGCGCAGGATCTTGATGTGGTAATTTGCCGTTTTGGAGCTATAGGATTCTAGGGTTTCGACCTTTAAAACTTTACCTAACTTGGCCACCAGCATTGGAAGGCAAGTCTTGTTTCTGAGGTGCTTCCCTAGACCTTGGATTTGTACCCACATAGGGTACCTCAAAGTTGTTGCCATTTCCGCTTGTTCCGATGAAAATAGTAGTGACCACCTTGCGAGTATCACCACACTTACTCCCATATAGTACTTTCCATCTAGTGTGTGCAAGCTATCTGCTTTTGATGCAAAGGTGGCCTCAAAATAACCATTACCTAGTTGTACTATACTCTCTAACGATGTATGCAACATTTCACGGGCCCAAGCTGTGAGGTCGTGTAAAGTTGGGGACCATCCTACAACATGTCCTATAACTGTAACATTTTTGATAGCATCTCTATGTGCCTAGATTATACTTCTTTCTTCTTCCGCAAACTCAACGACAAGGTTTCTACTTGACCATTTTGTCCGACATCTACCCCCACGGTTTCTCGTACCTTTGGGGTTTTTTTTTGACATGTCCGCTTTGTTGACTTGCTCCTACTCCATGTAAGACTTCAAACGCATGAGATGGTGGGGCATCACTAGCTATTACGTTCAGATCCGGAATTGTTGACTGCCATCCTCAAGGGCAATGCGTGCGCGCTTCCTCGCCATTACAATTGTCCCGTGGTTCTGACCTTAGAGCGTCATCTTGCTTAGTCTGCTCCAAACTGCTCGCCATAATTGACTTGTGCTTTAAGTGCTATAGATAAGATTTGTCAGAACTATTCCTTTACAAAATAGAGGATGAGGTTGAGCAAAAGATGCTAAATCATGAGCTACAGTGGATACCCTAACCCTAAGCCACCGCCGCTAGCTCCGTCTCTCATCGCTAGATAGATGTTTTAATAGGAAAATTAACACCTCAAGAACCCAAAGAGTCATTACATGTTCCAAGAAAGAAAATCATTACAAGCTATATTTGGTATTCAAGTAGCTATTGCAAAAGAAACTTGCCTTAAAGTTCCTTTAGACAAAAAATGATGAGTTATTGATGTATAATGGATTTCTAAAAAAATTCTAATAATTACAAAAAAATACTACATGTTTATATAACATAGAAGCAAAAAATACAAGTAGGGGATAAAGTATCTAGAAGATATGGTAATAAAGGTATTATATCAAAAAATTTAGCTAGACAAGATATGCCCATATTTACAAGATCGGTCACCACTTAATATGGTATTAACTCCTAAAGGACCATTGTCTCTTCAGGGGACAAAAAGGATTTTGGGCAAGTTCTTATGACCTCGATTTTTAGTGAAATTGTTTGAAACTTTCTCATAAGATAGAAACTTATTGGCTTCATAAGAATATGATTTTTCTTTCAATTGGTGCCCAGGAGCAAAAGTTATGCCATCTTTAACATAATTTTCATGTCGCCAAGCAAAACAAAAATTCAAAAAAACTTAAGAAAAAAAAATCTGATATTTTTTCTCATAGATTATATTTTGTCTACATGTGAAGCTTTAATTCATTCCATTTGGATTAGTGATGTGATAGTTATGAACAATCTTATTTTTCAGATAATATGAGCATCTTCTTGAAAAAATAACATAGGATTCATTTTAGAATACAAGTTTCAAAAATTTTCAAAATTCTTTTTTGGCAAGATTGAGTTTTCTTGCTACAACAATCTCACTATTAGGATTATTGTGTTTCATTCCCATCTTAGAGCTATTAACAATTTATTTTTTCTTGTAATCTTGGACCTACTTCTATTTAGCAATTTTTTAAAGAATGAAAATCAAGAGGGTTTTCCTTAAAAAAATTCATAGACTATCAACTCAATTCTTCAATACAAAAAAATTTTAATTCAAAGTCCAAAGTGCAAATAAATTCAACAAGAGGCGGTCAAATTCATTTGAAATTCCAGGCCAATGTTCAAAAAAACTTTTTTTTTTCAACTTTGAATGTTGATATCTCTCAAACTATACAATCAAACTTCATGAAACTTCTATCACTTGGCCTGAGACAAGTACAAGATACTATGGTTAGATTTTCAAAAAAGTATTTTGTTTTGTTTTCTTAGGTGAATGCAATAAAAATGGCATGGGTCTTTAGGGGTTAAGTCCCTTAGAAGTACCTTTGCAAATGAATGTAGATCAAATTTTTGAATGCTTACTTGGTTAAACAAGATATTTCTTAAAAAAAGCATTATCAAATAACCCCTTTTGGTGAAAGATATGAACTCGAAGTTGCAAAAAAAGTAGTGGTTCAAAACTTTATAAAGCAAGTATGAAAACAAGAACCCCTTGGTTATTTGAAACTGAAAATCTTGAAAAAATTCATTGAATAGATGATGGAAGAATTCTAAAGATATTTGATCATTTTGTTATAGTAGGAAAAGCTTATATGCTAAAAGTGATTCATTAAGTTGACAATAAAATTCACGAACACTCTAGTAGATCTTATACACCTTTTACTCAAGAACCTGTTCAAGGAAGATCTAGATGTGAGGGACAAAGAATAGGAAAAATGGAAGTTTGGGCTTTTGTCATGGCTTATATTTTACAATAAATGCTTACTATAAAATCTAATGATATACATACTCAGTATGAAGTACACAGTGCTGTGCTATTATCGTAGGAGAGCCAATACCTAAACCTAGCACTACTTTAGAAATCCTTTTGATTACTCATTCAAGAGTTTCAAATTTATGATCTTTATCATTAGTATTGGGTCATTCTATTATATTTATAAAAAATTAAATATAAAATTTAAAGAACTTTAATAGAAAAAATAAATTTAAATTTTAGAAAAATATCAACATCTTCAAATTTGATTAGCTTCTTCCAAACAAATACTTAGTTGGATTGAAAGAATTCTACCTAATGGAGAACTTATACAAAAAAAAAAATAGACCTTTAATAGAAAAAA
This sequence comes from Straminergon stramineum, assembly GCA_963920665.1. Taxonomy (NCBI): domain Eukaryota; kingdom Viridiplantae; phylum Streptophyta; class Bryopsida; order Hypnales; family Calliergonaceae; genus Straminergon; species Straminergon stramineum. The sequence goes on along the minus strand of OY987270.1, from coordinate 10,400,154 downwards.
TAAATTTAAATTTTATAATTCATTGAGAAAAGTTTTGCTAAAAGAATTCTATCTAATGGAGAATTTGTCAAGCAATTAACAAAATCATATAATTACCTTTTCTTTATGACCAATTTGATGAAATTGAGGTAAATGACATATGTGTACAAATATAGTAGAAATTCAAAATGAATTTAAACATGGAGATGAACTTCAAATGAATGACATTAGACCTCCATCCAAGAGAAATCTCATCATTATTGCTACATAGTTGATGTGTACATAACATGATTCAACAATGAGACAAGAGTGCCTTTGAGAGTCACTGAGGCTTGTAATTATTGTAATTAATTCTATTATCGTGGAAATGTATTCATTGAGATTTTAGCTATAGATAGAGACAAAATATTCAATTAAGCAAAAGACACAATGTGCCTAGCTGCATAATGTCATGGAGACATGGACAGGAACACAAAACACAGATGAAAAGCTCAAAATTTTTTCACGAGCCCTCTATTTATACCTCCATATTGAGGTTCACAGACAATATGTACTTGAGTCCAGATCATTAAACAAAGGATGATACAGTAGGAAAGACTTCAAATTGCCGAAGAGAATTTATATACAAAAATGCCCAAAATTAGACAAACATTAATTAAACCAACCCACCATTTGCTTTCAATTAGCAGTCTTCAACATCAAGGACAGTAAGTTCGTCAAAATCTCCACTTGAAACCAGCTCACAGAATAAATTGTTTCTCTATGGCAGCCCCTCCTCAAAACCCATAGCAATTGTGCCAGTGATTTGAAGCCTGAAGAAACATGGATGCCTTGTGTGTTGGTAATTACAACCAAAATTGCATGCATGTAAGATCACTAGTATAAAATGATCCCCCCAAATGGAAGAAATATTTCAGAATACTTCACATTTTAACCACTACAAAGCTTCTCCAATGCTGCGTTTTCATCACCCCCACAGCTCTCTAGTGCAACCTTTGCTGTGTCCTCCGAGAATCCCATCTCCACCAGCTTGGCTACCTGCAAAGTCCCAAGATTTGTACTAAAGATGAAAAAACAGATACTGTAAGGTCAGGAAAAGGGCAATACAAGCAAAGAGGATCTAGAAGCCGGAAGCCAATTCATCCTTCTAAACACACAGTCAATCCTCTCCAACGCCACTGCCTTGAGGAGACAAATGGGTTTTTAACGCACTCTATCATGTGTTCAAAACTTGACATGTGTCCAAGTAGATGTGGACACAACATGACAGATTATGAGGATACGCAATTACAGAGTGTCGTTATAGAGGGTTGTGTACAAATGAACATCACTTGGAAAGATCTCCAGAGTAAATGAGGGAAGTGTAACCTTCTCCTGAAGTCCGAGAGATCCCCTCTTTGCAAACGTCTCAGTCCAGTACCGAGCAGTACCCTGAAAAGTTGCATAGTCTCGCAGATACTGCAAAATTCAGAGAAATACCAGTCAATGTTTAGAAGGTGATAGAGTTCGGAAGAGGAAATTCAAGCATAATTTGTCTTGCTACTTCATTTGAAATGATGAGATCAAAAGTGGTCAACCAAAAGTTCAAATTATACTGAAAATTTTGTTCACTCAACGCAATTCATTATGATAGAGACAAATTATAACCTGCTGTGCGACAACTGCATCTTGAGGATCATCAGGCTCCGGGGTTGACAAAAGTGCTTGAAGAGAGAGAAGAGCCGTTTTCAGAGTCAGAGCTGGACTCCACTGGTCTTTCAAAATGTCCAAACAGATGGCACCATTCTGGCTGCTCACGTTTGGGTGCCTGTAAGTAACAGTTCAGGAATTAAGAAAAGCACACTGTTCTCAATACCTGCCAACCGTAAAGTCCAGGCTATTCAACAAGTCTCTTTCCTGGCCAAGGAGCACCGTTATCTGAGACAACATAATCAGGGAAATTCTTGAAAAATTGATTCCAGCAAATACCTCAAAACGACGCTAATCAAACCTATAGCTTTCAAGGCCTGTTGAACGACAAAACCAATCCACTGCAAGGAAGCTTGGTTGACCAAAACAAAAACCAACGTGAGATCAAGTGAACGTACCAGACTTTCGTAACGAACTGCATTTTCGGTGGTTCAAAAGGATAGGCAGCTGTTCCAATGCATTCAACACTCTGATCATTAGCACAAGGAGAATGTACAATGTAATCTGACAGTGCAACTCAACAGTTTAACGCCTAAAGGACCAAGTACTCATGGTTTGAAGACAAACAATTCGATTGACAATCTTGTGAAAACCATCAGATGGAGTCAAATATTAAATTACCAGAATCAGTAAAGAACATGTGCGTTACTTAAAATACGAGGCTGAATTCCGGCTTCTCATCTTTTGAGATTAGTGTCTTAGATGTTTTTTCTATGGTCCGCACGATCAAATTACTAGAGAAACATACGACCCATGCCTAAGAGAGACATAATGCACGATGAAACCTTCCAAACTACAAACCCTAGCCGCTCCCCAGCAAAGCAAAGCGCAGCAAAAGAAAGCCTCCAACTTACACGGCAATTGGATGTCGACGATAAAGATGCCACCTTCATAAGGCGTCCCCACAGGTCCACTGATGGTGCCGCGCATCCGCGTCAAGTCCCCCTCCGAGATCTCAATGCTCACTCCGGATAATTTCTTATCACGTTCGATCTCCACGAGCTCTTTCTGAACTCTCGACACATCAAGCATTGCGAGCGATGAATCCCCCCCTCTTCTGAAAATCGAAGAGCCACTCGCAGACGCCACTTTCTTATTCCGCCTGCCTTCAAAATAAACGCTGCAGCAGCGAAATAAAGCTTTCAGACCTAATCGATGGAAAAATGCAGGTGCACATAAATTTCAACTAGCTTACAGCAATCAGATCGTGCAAGTTGATCGAAATTCTCCATCCACAAAAAACTTCACGCCTACAACAATTACTCACATCTACTTCCAAAACCTACCAAAAAATCGTTCCAATTACCAACACCAATTTGGGTTTAAATCCTGGGGACCGAACCTGGAGGACTTCTTTCAATGCCGAAGTCCGTTTATCAACCTCCAATTGCGCTCAAACGTGCTCACAATGCCAATGCCAATTGCCAATTGCTAATACCAGTGGCGACACCACTGAACTAGCTACGTACACGAACCACAGATTACTCCATGGCCTTCGCCAAAACCCTTAAACCCAACCCTCGGGCGCTTCGTCTCTCATCAAGCTCTGCTGCAAACGCGCACACTGACCAGCCTACTACCCAAACCTAAAAAGAAAAAGAAGACGAACCGTATCCTGCTCCGTAACGAACGAGGGCACCATAGCCAGCCAGCCACACAAACCCCAGAACGCCAAAAGTAAAATGCTGCAGCCGCAGCAGCACTACTTGAGAGATTGAAAAGGGTGCGAGTGACACAGAGCGAAAGGGCCCAAGGGAAGGGGGGGCTTGGCTGGAAAGCTCCAGAACATGGACGGTCGGTGCCAGTAGACAAAGTTAACGAGTTGCCAAACTGCAGGGCGGAACGTCACAACAAATGATGAATTCTATTGAATGAGAGCTGGATGTTTTGAATGGGGGGGGGTGATGTTTTGATTGCGAACTTGATGTTTTGAGCAAGAGTTATTGAACTCTATCCTACATCATTCTTAACATTTCAGGGTGAAACTCTTAAATTCATATTAATGAAGTTAAAAACATGAAGGATTTTGCGATTAATTGGGCTTAAGTATATCTTCATTAATGGAACCCCCCAACACTTAGGTTCAACACTTGTGGAAAAAAAATTCAAGTCGTGATTGTTGGAGTATAGTTGCGCGCACTCACAATAGTGGTCAAGTTGACCTAATGTACTTTGGAAATCCAAATCTTGAGTTAACTTTCCCATACTGAATATGTCAACAATGACATTTAGAAATTGATCGTGAAACATTTTGAATCATGGAAAGTGGAGTTTTGTACAATATGTGGCACTTGAAAACATGGGAAGTCTGGATTGTTGCATCCAAGGTCAACGATGATAATCGTACAGGAGGTGTCTTCCGAATAGAGTGGTCATGATAGGACGTCAAAACTTGACAACAACATTTGTGGGTGGGGCCCTTGATGAGAATAATAGTCATGTCCCAAAGCATCCCTTGAAGCACCTCCATCGTGTGGTCACGTCGTTTCCTTCCCCAAATTGGCACTTTGAGACTCCTTGAAGAGCCCACAACAATCCTTAGTTGAAATATAAATTGTTGACAATGGATGTAAAGACCAAGACTTCTGATATTTCCAAGCGCCATATATTATACCAAACTCCGCTTTTCACATTTCAAAACGTTTTGAGCATGGTTCCTAGTAATAAAAAAATTGTAAAAGTTTTTGTTAGGGACTAGTGGGCAATCAAAACAAGATTTGAAATTCTCTCTAAATGCATCTTTTTAGATACAATGTGGACAAATAATTAATTTCCAAAGTGGTGAAAAAAGTTGTACCAATAATTAACCCTAGTCTCTCATCAATGGAGGTTGTAAAATTTAGGCAAGAATTTGAAGGGTTTGGTTATAGAAATATGTTACAATTAAGTGCAATTACCTTATGGTAGGGGTTGGTTGGTTCAATAAATTCCACTTTGGGAAAAAGTCTAGAACTTATTATTTACATCTAAATGATCAAATTTGAAAAATTCTAATTGAATTTTGGATTTTCAGATTCCACATTATTTAGGAACTACAAAGAAAATTGAAAATTAACCAATCATAATACAATTGGGGGCAATTTTGTACATATATCCAACAAGGTGAAGATAATGGAGTTGAATCCAAGAATAGCAAGAAATGCCAATGTGCAAGATAAGATTTATGTGAAGATGGGATTAGTTGCTTGATCACTTTTCAATCCACATTGATTCATGCAATGATCATTCTTTATGATTTTTCAACATATATTTGTTCTCAATGCATTATTTCTTTTTTGCTTTAGACTCTTCATGTACATTAACACCATCAATGATGAAAAATGGAGGTATGAATTTTAACCTTGTAACAAGAGATAGAGTCTAAAACATAACAATCATACAAACATAAATATTTTGTCCAAGGCCTTGAGAGTTTGTTCACTCAAGGGATAGATATAACTTTCAAAAGATAAGTAAGGGATAAAGCCCCCCCCCTCTTAATGTATAAATTTCCTTCACTATTTAATTCCTTCTAAACCTTTTATTATTTTGAAGATGAGATCAAATACATTTTTTTAAGAATTAAAATACATTCCATTGATTATACCATGTACCACATTTATTTAAATTTGAGTGAAATTTTGCCCCCTTAGCATGAACACTTAAGTTGAGTTTGAAATCTGAACTTCTTAAGTCATATATTCTCGTCTTTGATGTTAATTAACATATCCTTACTAATAACATTCCTCATCAATGGTGGTGGGGTGCCTTTTTGGTCATTGTCATAAGACATGGCATCTAGGGCTAAACTATATCATAGTGTGTTATTTAATGGGCTATAGTGGTTTACTTAGCCCATGTTGTGTATTTTGTAGAGTCTCTAGGCATTAGGAACCTCAAATAGAATTGATCCTTCATTTTGGCCAACTAAGGTTTGGAGTATTTATGCAAAGAGGCTTCTTTGACATTCTTGTCATGTCAACTTTTGTGTGTGTTATAAATAAAGCTCTTTTGTTGTATGGATTTGTCGCTATAGTATTTTTGCTATTTACAAAGCTTTTAGTTTCCTTTTAAATGCATGTGCACTCTTGGATTCTCCCATCGTAGAGTGTAAGAGTCTTGATTAACTTGTGTGAGTAAGATTTGTATTTCTTTCCTTGAGAAAGTGTTTTTGATACTCTCTTGTTTTGATTTTGATTGATGCATGATTTGACTAACAATTGTATTTAAATGATGCAATGTATGTGTGGTGATTTTGAATTATATAACATTATGTAAGAAAGGTAATTTGGTTACTACAATAGATAAAACAATTGGTTAAAGAGGCCATTTGTGTGGGTAGACAAATTTCTTTCATTTTTTATGTTAATTGTAGGATTTTAATTAGTCTAATAACTTTTTATAAATTTTAGAAACACAACTCATCGCATAAATTTTTATGTAAAAAATCATAACTTAGGATTTTGATTATGAATATAGTCTATGGGTTCTAATTTCTAAAAGTTGATATTCCGTACTTGTTCCAAAAAATGTTATGCTACAACCAAGGTCCATTGGTCAATAGCTTATATACTCCATTTTTTTGAGGTTTATTGTGATTTTTAGCCTATTTTTTTTCCAAACACTTAAAATAGCCTATAAAATTGTTATTCAAAGAAATGAAAACATCTTCTAGTCAATATGAATTAAGATTTCTTAATAAAAAAATCCCACATTTGTTGAAGGTTCAAGAAACAATTTCTTCCATTCTTACAATTTTAGGTTGAATCTAAACACTATAGTTTTTGGTTTTGTTTCAAATTTTGAACTTCTTACTTTAGAAATTGCAACATACAAATAAAATAGCTAAATAGAAATAAAATAAATTCATTTTGTCTTTAAAGCAATACTTGAGTTTTATAGACTTGAAGAAAAAAAAATACCTTAGAAAAAAATTATAATTGAACTACAAGTCAATTTTCAACATACATCGATGCTTTAATTTAATTAATATTAGTTGCCTCTCCACTACAAAAGTCCCTACTGTCTAATTACTAATAGTTGCAATGTTCATATAGTGGCTTCAATGATTTTTTGGCTAGTTGATATGTATGCACTAAAAGTCATCCTAGAGGGCACTTGGTATAAAATTTAGAAGGGGAGATGAAGTAGTACATATATTCTCACAATATTATTCTATTTTAGAATAATTTTAACAATATTCCAAAAACATACCATATATGTTATTAAAACATTATCTAGATAACTTTTCTAAGGGATATAATAGAATTATCCCTTTTTATAAATAGTTCATTTTTTTTATCCCATATTACATTAAAAAGACCTTGTCTTTGCTCTCATATAGTTTTAAAGATTTTAGCACTATGCACCCCTATAGAAAGTCGCTATACATCACCAATGTAGTTACATCACTTTGAATACATGGATATTGGATCATATTTTTGTACTAAAACAAAATCAGTTTCATTCTAAGATTACTTGAATGCTAAAACCATATAAATAAAATGATAAAATTACCATATAGTGACTTCAATGTTATTCTAGTAATGATACAATAATATTCAATTTGCAATGATTAATTAACTAAAGTAACATTGAAAAAATCAATAATCAAAATGGATATCTAAAGACTTTTGAGATGTCTAAATGTAACAAAGAAGCCCCCCCTAAAGCTCAAATTTGCCAAAAGTTGTATTTAGAGAGTCAAGATTGTAGTCTCTATTCTAAGGGTCACTTTACATCTAGAAATCAAGCCAATTTGTTATGTCAAGGCCTAAAACCTTCACTTGTGATTGGACAAAATGTTGAAATTGGTCCCAATCCCTGTACACCTAGAAGCCAAGCCAATTTGGTAGAATGAATTTTTGATTGAAAAAAATATGATATGACATGGTCCGAGCTCACTAAATTGGGGGCACCAAGAATAGGAAGCCAATGTCAAATTTCAATTAAAAAAACTTTTTTTATAAATTTTTCTTTTCTTCAACAAATCTAATACATTGGATTTTGTACAATCAATCTTGAGGAAATTGGCCCAACTTTTAAGTGTAAAGCAGTCTTCAAAATTTCAACCCCTCTCTCTCTCTATTCTAGGTTTTATTGAATCGGCTCAGTTTCTTGGCCTCAAGGCCTTTACACAGGAAGAATTGGCCCCCAATATAATCTTATTCTAATGAGTAGTTGAGGACAACTTTCAGCCCAAAAGGGGCTGAAATTTTGTGCAATCAACCTCAAGGGAAATTGGCCCAACCTCTAGGTGTAAAGCAGCCCTAAACACATGCATGGCTTACACTCCAATAATAGTCCAATTCAGCTTTCAAATTCATTTTTTGCATGTCAATCAGACTCAATGGTACAATGAATTTGTCTTGAATTATTATTCATATAAAGCCATGATCTCAGTTTTGAAACTTGGTGAGTACACTACAAGTCATAATCAATCCATGTTCCAATTTTTTATATAATTTTACATGACAATCATTGAATGTGCAGTGACATACTACATCTTGTTTGTTTGCAACTTTATGCACTCTTTTTCACTTTGGTACAACTCTTCAAATACAAATACCCATAATAGAAACTCAAACCCAGTTTTGAGAGTGATAGTAACCTCAAAACCTGTGACATAGTTTGAGATCTTCCTCCTCGTTCATGTTGAACAGAGAGCATTCTAGACACTGAATTAGCTGAATCACAATTACTGAAACAGGATTACAGGAAATATAAATAGCTGGCTTTGTATAATCATAATATACAGCATCAAGCCATCCCTAGTGAAGCACACAAGTGTACTGTCTTTTACAAAGCCGTAATATTACTCTATTCTCTGCAAAAGCTGAAAATACCATACCTCCATAGTTTTCGATGTACCTGATCGAGCAAGTGGCCAGTTCCCTGGACCTGTGCTACAGACCCTGCATCTTCTCTGTGCAGAATTTCCAGTTCCAGGCATACGTGGAAATGTTGAGTCGGTACTTACTGAGCAGATTTTTGTTGTCAGAGGCATTCCTAGCAACGACCCAGTTGTATGGGTCACTGCTTCCATTCTCGCACTCTTGTACATGCCTGCAGCACATCGAGAAGATATTAACTAAAACCGCTGAGACCTGAAACCATCTACAATACTGACTTTTGTTACCAACAACAACTAATCTATTCATTCAACACTTAGATGTCCTTCACTTAGCAAGGAGGTTATAAGCATGACTTGCCTACCATGCATATGGCCTCTGCTCTTTGAATAAAGACAGGGCTGTCTAATGTCATTTATAGTGAACTACAATCTTCCACTTCGAAATTGCATAAGAAATTCATAAATAAAGAGAAAAAATGATCTCAAAAGGGTGATCTCAATTAGCCTAAGTGATCTCTCCATAGCTCTATCTTTCTAGTGACCTACAAATGAAAGCATACTCCCACATGTGCTGCAGGCATGTATGAGAGTGCGCAAATAGTATTTTCTACCTTACTATAGATTCCTTTGCAATAAAAATTTCTTACTTATCCATGCCCACAATCCAGTCTATTAGCTTCCAGACCTAATTAGGAAAATTTGGGATACAATCGACCTTCTGTCATTGCACACCTTCTAATTACACATTCCCTGTATATCCTGAGAATCTGATTGCGTAACTTCCACGCCCCAAATTGTGAACACATGTTAAGAACTTAGGACAGGGCAATTAGAGAGAGTTGAGTGTTTTGCAAGCCCTAAAATGGAGCTTCCAAATTTAGGGCTTCCCCAAACACCGGAGAAATGGCCAACGCAACGGGTGCTTCTCAACCAAATTGTGAGCTTAGGTTTAGGAGATAAACAAGAAGAGAAGCGGACATCAAGAATGGGTAAAAACCATACCCTAGCTTATACGCTTCGTAATCCTCTTGCTGTCACTGCTCCATAGCCTGGAATTTCCACCATGTCTTTGGAAACTTATACACTCAGTTACGATCGAAACCTCGACGAAAGAACAGAAGCATACCAATCCTCTAGCTGCATTCTCAGAATCTTCGAGAAAAGGAAACACACGATGATGCACAAACTGCTCATTGAAACCCCGCTTGCTCAAACCCTGAATTCAATCACACCCCGCCTTTACTTACCTACACTCCTCAACCTCAATTACCTCTAGCAAACACCCAAATACCAACACAATTTCAAATTAAACAGAAATATTGCAACCAATCCCGATGACCACGAGCTAGCTCCGGTCAATAAAAAGAAACGCAAAAGAAGCTCCCAATTCATGCAGAAAGAACTGAAATCGATATCTGCGACACCTAACGACATGCAGAAGCGCAATTACACTGCAATTGCCCAAATTGCGAAACTAGGATTGATCTCCGGTAAGCAGGAGAGCTCAATTTTCGCAGAAAGAGAGCAAATGCGAGAGCATCGGGGAGGAGAAAACGAGGTGGAATGGGCTGGGCTGGCAATCATCTGCAAAAGGAAGTCTGGTACTACAGACAACCTCTGACTTCAATTCGTAGATTTCAGCTGCCATAGACAATAGTCGTAGATTTCAGGTAGCCTAGATTTCAGGTACGGCTTCGTAAGAGTCACCGCTCTGTGTCAGTGAATCATTTGGTGGCCGACGGCGATCCCCAAACTGGCTAAATTTCGCTCGGCTGCTACAATACTTAATTTTTCAAGCCCTCAGTGCTAAATTCAAAAAAATCTTCCAAAAATGAACATTTGGATAATTCCCTTGAACCCGTTCTCAACGTCTCGTAGTAAAATGTTCAACTTTGAGTGTTTTCAACGTTGGAATGGGAGAACCAATATGATGAGGGGCACAAGTATTGCCGGGTGCATTGAAATCTCATTTTTTTTCTTTTTCTTTTTTCAGTTTTATAATTAGAATAACATACTCCTTCAATCTCAAAATAAATCCGTGGTACTTTCATAGTTTCTACTAAGGTAGGAATAACATAAAAGGATAATTTGAGTATTTTAGCCCATAGGGTATGGGGAATTTGTTGAGAAATTAAGCTTAATATGTGTGAATATAAGGATAAAGTAGAATGCAAGGGGGATAAATATATTTAAATCTGAATGATTCAATTCAACTTATTATATTGTGATTGGTATTTTTTAGCTTCTCTTCTTCAACTTATGACATTATTTCAAATAGAAAACAATCTGTAGAAAATAAAGTATATTCTAAATTTAATGGTGTTAGTTCGACCTTGTCTAATTGTTGTGAGGTTTTGCCTTGGGTAAATCTTGAATTTGAGGTACCGTACATGAAGGTCTAATTTGGCACTTAAATGCCAAAATTGAATTTCCACATGAGATTCTCAAGGGGCCACTTCACCTCAAACCATTGACAAGATGACAAGTGCTACTTTTTTTACAAAAATGACTTAATTTCTACCAAATCTAACCACTGCATAGGGTATGCTATGAAGTTCAATGGTTCATGGTTTCTTACTCAATTTAGGTAAGACAACATTAATAAGGGAGAGGTATGAGATGGGGAGAAATGTGGGTTTGAATCCTCTCACCCACACTAGGGAGTTACTGTGCTCCCCATTGGTTGCCATGTAAATGGGTGGCTAGCATGTAAGGATTTCTTTGGTTTACAAGCAATTGAATTCTCTTTCTTCAAAGAAAATAAAATGAATTTGGTGAGGTAAAAACTCACAGATTTCAAATTTATTAATGGTTTAGACATGTGATGAACTTGATTGACTTCACATCTTAGGTATTAAGACCAAACTTGGGTCATTTGGTGGATTATTTGGTTGGTTAATGAAAGCCAAGTTTGTTGTAGTGCTTCTACAACCTAAGGAAGGTGGGATTTGGTCTTGAATCAGGACTTAGAAAATTTGGACTTGTGATGTAGTGTAAGGGGGCCCTCACTCTATAATACCACCATTTTAGTGATCATTACATCATTTTCAATATGTTGTTGTACTAGTTTCTTGGGTAATCCTACCATCAATTATTGGTGTTTTATTTAAACAAAAAAATTTATATGAATAGCAAAATCTCTCTTTTTTGATCTAAAATGCTCTTCTTCCACTTCTGCAGACTACATTTTTCAACTTGCAAAAATACATTATTCCTTAATGCAAATTTCAAAGGAATTTTGCCTAATTTGCAACAAGTGGTGAAAATAGGACCTCAATTGTTCTTAATTACAACCTCAAAACCAAACTTTGGATAGGATTTGTGTAAAGTAGACCAACCTATTAGCATTAGCCACCCAATTCTGACATCTATTGTACCCTCCTATTTGCACAATAGATGTCACATTATCGAACAATATGTAACTCATTTTCTTTGGGCAATCAATTAGTTGCTATTGTTAGAGAATGATATCATGTTCATATCTATTTATAAACAATGTGTGGCTAAATAACGATGTAATTCATTAAATGTAAGTTCAAGTGGGTTTAGTTATGAATAAATGCTTCTCATAACAAGTTGCAACTTCATGCAATATAAAGAGGTGTTTTCATAATGTTAAACTAGTGCTTCCAAAACATTCATCAAATGGGATTAGAGGGCATATCAATGATCTTGAACCTTTTTAACAAATGGTCATGCCCCCCACCCACCTATTGCTAGTTTTATATTTTTGCACCAAACTTATTTGAAAATTCATATCAAGTTTAATTCTTATCAAATTCATAGGATTCCACTTGTATTTGAGCCCACTCAACTAATTCTTCCTCTGATAAATGACAAGCAACTAACAATAAACACATTACACAAGAAGTACCCGCATATTGCAAATTTGAATAGTAATAGGCTAACCAACCTTAATTCAACTTTTAAGGTGGGTCCCCCCCCCCCACACAAATAATACACCACTAACCCTAAACCACCATCTCCCCCCTTGTGTATATCTCCAAAATCAATTATGCATTTAATATCTAGAAAAAAACTGTGATAGAACCAAACTTTGTTCCTTCCCAACTTTTGCATACAACATCCAAATGTCACATTCTTGGGTGCGTTGGAACCTCCTCCTTTCCTTTCCCTTCCCCACAACAAAATCAATGAAAATTTGACCAGTCTACCAATAATAGTAACTAGGCAACGGTAGCAAAAAGTGGCAGTTTGGAGGGTACCCACCTCACAACAGAATTGCAATTGCAGCAAGCTCAGAGATACCAGAATCTACCAACTCTTTCCACTGTAGCATGCAGAACATGTCTGTTGATAATTTGGTGCATGGAATGAAAATTTCTAGTGGGAATCCGTCCTAACATGAGTGCCCGTGGACCAGGATGACTTGAGGATTCAGTCAAAAGGGCCCGTGAGGGGTTTCGTTCCATGAGACAAAGTCAAATGCTAGAGGCAACATTGGGCCAATCAAATTTGGTACTGGCGGACTCACCATGACAGTTCATGTTATTTGGGTCACCAGCCTCATTGTATAAGGTGAGTCCTGCTTTCCTTACAAACTGTACAATATTCGGACCCCCGGCCATGAATTATTGGGGTGCAAGTGAGCGACCATCATGGAAAGCGGAGAATATGATACATTGGGGATCAAGCTGTTGTACTGTACATTTGTGCCTGAAAAAAGACTGTTGAATGTCTTCAAACAATGACTCGGCACAGCATTGGCAAGATCTATAATCTTAATTTTAATTTTTTTAGGTATGTTTGCATTTGGTGTTAACCCTTAAATGTCGAAGTGGATGTTTTGTGTTTGATGGATGACTTCATTGTTGACTATAGAAAAATCGAATGCACCTATTGGTCCAATAATCGGAGCAGTTTTGCTGACTACCTTGGTCATGGGGACTTTGTCCTTTAAGGGTTAAAGAGTGTTGTTACTGAGGGTTATAGGAACAAATTCAGTAGACCTAAGCTTACTTTTGGACCGGATTCACATTGCAAACATCAACCCTAACACCACCAAGTGTGAATACATACCTCATATATCTTCAAGTTTTTATTCATTTGTCTTATTATCAATGAAGGTGTAAAATTAGTGTCACCAATAAGACAAGGAGTATTGCTATAAATCATTATCTTCTTAAAACAATAACACAATATTATAGTTGAATATTTTAACCGACACTAGTTTTGGTTTATTTCAAATAGTGTGATTTTGGTAAATTAGTGTCATGTGGTTGATAGGATATGGATCAATGTAGTCTAGTAGTAGTTTTATAACCTATTATATGATTATGTGTGTTTTATTGTCCAGGGTGCACCCATGGAGAGTTTGAGACCACTTTGATATTGCTTTCTTTGTAATATTACTTCCTTTGGTTCTCTCACAAAATTCTAAACAACTAATGTGTTCAATTCAAAATGTAACGTTGGAAAAAAAAATTCTTGGGTTGACTTTTATGTGAGTTTTCTTATACCTATTCAAAATACTTCTAGCCTTGCTTTCTTCAATGTACCAATAGTGTACATTTCAAGAGGTGGCCACTTTCAAAGACCACTACGTTTCAACTTCAAAAATTCATAACTAATTCCATGAAGGTCCAAAAAAATATGAAATGACTTGGGTTAGATACCAATTTCATTTTTCTTCCCATGAAAATTTCTTCATTTTTTTTTCAAGGAGTTTAGTTTCCCCAAAAGGCAATTGGCTCTTACTGAAGGTCCCTTTAATCCTTGAATGATGTGACGGACGATTATTGTCCAATGAATGACAAGGAATTCTCTTGTGTAGGATAGAAGTGCAACTATTCATCCTTAGAATTAGGGGTGGAAAGGGAAGATCTTCTACAGTAGTTTGACTCCCAATGAGTATTTCTGGGTTTTTTAAAGTGGATGATGTCACACGGTTCCAAAATGGTTGATTTCCACGGTCACCAGCCTGGTGTTCAAGGGTTAAGAGCAGACTACCTAACCTTAATTACATTCAGGTACCAGTATTCTTCCAAGACATCACTTTCCAACACCAGCAGAAGAATTTTATGAGCAAATTGAAAGTCAGTCGTAGACTGCAACATCATAATAGTTCTCTGCAAAAGAACCAAAAGTAAACCACAATGCTCACAATACCTTGTGCTTAGGTGACAATATAATATCAACACTTTACGATAAGTAGTAACCTAAACTGCCCATTACAGGCAGAATGACTAGTGCAGCATGATACTACAATCTGGAAAATGTGGAATAAATTTCAATGGTACAGAAGCAATTAGAAACAACATTACAATTGAAGGAATTTTTTTTTGAAGATCATGTTATTTTTAAAATTTTACGGGAGGGTATTGCCCTGGGCTTCTCATGAAAGCCTATAGACACGCTTGTCACTGTCAAATAAGGTAGATACACCCAAAAGCACCAAAAGTTGGTACTGCGCATTGTTACTATTATTGGGCTGATCAGATATTTATATTTCCTTGTTGGCAAGAGAAAGGAGGTTCCAATGCACCCAAGAACACCTCATTTGGATATTATATGCAAAAGTTATTTACAATCAAAGTTTATTTCTAAAAGCACTCTATGCAAATAGGTACATAACTGAATTTAGGAATGTTTACCTGCTGTAGATGGCGCTTTTAGACACAGGGCGATTTTGGGAGTACCCACTATAAATAGCTATTACAAGGCTTCTGCCAATGCATGCCTAACTTATTATAATACATGTCCAATCTAGTCCATAATGACCTCAATATCAATTCCACACTTCTAATGCCAAAATGAATCAACTTGCATTGATTTGAGGTTGACTTAGAATGAATTGGTATCAATGCATAATTAAGATATAGATTTTATCTATTCCAGATACATGTTATCTTCATTTTTTGCAATTTTTTGCCTATAGTAAGCAATTTATTCCTTCACTATTACTTTTTGTACACTAATACAAAGAGCCTAGAATGGGGCTTTTCTGGATGTCTAGGATGGGATTTCAGATTGGAATGGGGTGTATTGCCTTACACGTATGGTACACTATGTGATAGACAAGTGTAGAAATGATGTTGTTGTCCAAGCTAGCAAAGAATGTTCCTAGATTTCATGAAACAATTTTGAAGCATTTAGGATCACTCAATTTATTGACTCCAAATTGAAAGAGAGGAGGCATTTCATTACCAAAAACTATTGTGAGGAAGTTTAGGTAGCAACCTCACCAAAAAACGGTGGTAGAAGAAGAAGAACTCCAACCTATTTTTGAGGTTGGCGTAAATTAAGAGTTGAGGTCCCACTTGACATTCATTTGAATAGCAAGAGCTACATCAAGACTACGTACTTTTGTTAGAAGGGAGATTCGGTACTACTTAATAAGCAGACCTTACATAAATTCTTTTTGAAGGTATTCAAAGATAGGGAGTGAATGTTGTATATGTTTTGTGGTATTTAAAAAGTGCTAGCCACTAGCGGCACTATAAGTGTTCCTTTCATTCAAGCATTGTTTAGGCTTTCCAACCATAGTTTGTTGTACTTTGTATAAGATTTTAGTGTTTATGGATTTTTAGGTTAACAAATTCAAGGGAGTACCTATTGTTGCATTTGAATGGGACTTTTATAAATTATACAAAATGGTTTTTGGATGGGTTATTTGGAGGTGCACTCTTGTGGAATAGAATTCGTATACATAGTAGATATGAACAAAGTTTGGATACACAATTGTAGTTGTTTTGGATAGAACATTCATATGGATAAAGTCACAAAGGTATTATGCGTTATGGGAATTAGTCATCAAAGTTTCTTACATTCATTACCCCGCAAAGGACCAAGGCCATTTTTTTGCAAAAAACACACTCAAAACTGCCATTTTCAGAGCAAAGATTAAAAAAAATTGAAAATTGTATTTTTTTTGGCACATCAAACCGTATGATCTTACACCTTACTAGTATGAAAATTTGTGGAAAAAATTTCAAAATTTTCGACCACATAGATTGCAAGATATTTGTGTTTAAAGTGAAGAAAACAAGTTTTTCCACACATTGCGGGACTAGGTTATTTGACTTTGAACCTTCTTAACTTTAATTTTTTGCACTATAGATTTCTGAGCTTTAAATCTTTATGGTGGAGAATTGAGTTGAGAATCTAGGAAAAAAAATAAAATACAAAAAAAATTAATTTTTATTCTTTAAAAAATTGTTAAATAGAAGTAGGTACGAGATAGAAGGAAAATCTAAATTATTAATATCTCTAAGATGGAATTAAAATGCACTAATCCCAACGGTGAGATTTTTCTAGAAAGTAAATGAAATTATATGGACTTTTTTTGGGATAAATTGTAAAAATTGCATTAAAAAATGAATCCCATAAGTTATTTTTTCAGGAAGATGTTCTAATTGCCCAAAAAACAAGATTGTCTATAACTTTCTCATAACAAATCTAAATGGAATGAATCAAATCTTTCCGTGTAAACAAAAATATAATCTATAAGGTGAAAAAATGAAAAAAATGAAAAAATTCAAATTTTTGAAACTTTTTTTTGTTGCCCCTTCCCCCTATTTTGAGCTTATTTGGGCATAACTTTTTTCCTAGGCACCACATGAAAAAAAAATAATATTCCCACGAAGCTAATCAATTTTTTGATCTTCATAAAAAATTTCAAAAAATCAAGACAAAAATTGAGACTGTAGGTACTTGCCCGAAATCTCATTTGTCCCCCGAAGGAACAATGGTCCTTTACGGGTTAAAGTGAAGCATGTAGAATTTGTGTGAATTTAATAGTTTTCATAATTCTTATATGGCTTTATTATGTCTTTGGATATGAAGTGCTTTAATATGTAGTTCACTATACTATAGTAGAATATCTATCTATGTGTTTGTTTGGTTCACATTGTAGAGAAGTGAGCATTAGGTGCTTGGATATTTAGTTGGGCAAAATAAATGTTTTTGTACTTGACCAATGTATTGGGCATATCTGAATTTGAGAAGGTGAGTGATTTGAGCATCAAATATATATTTGTTGTTCCAAAATTTGTTGTCACTCCTAGAATTTATTGTCAATATTCTATTTTCTATTCATTTATTTATACTAGGAAATTGAAGTGTGAGTGTTGTATTATCTTCAACTTCTTTATTTGAAGGTGTATTTGTAGAAATGCAATAGGATCTTTGAATGGTGTACTTTTTGGTTACAATCAACCATTCTGATGTACATAATATGGCATGGAATGTGTGTGTTTCTAGTTGACTTTAAGTAGATTGTCTTCTTTTTTATTTCCATCCACTAAAAATGTGTTTGCTATTTTCTTACCTTTTACATTAGAGTATGTTCTAACTTTTTTGTATAATTGGAGTACTTGTGCAATGTTTTAACATTTTAACAATTGGTGCGAGTATGTTTTTTCAAGGTGATGAATTTGTGACATAGTTTTTTTTCATGTGATTGATAAATCCACCTTTTGAAGGCAAAGATAATGATATCAAGAGGTTATACCATCTTCAAGTATTAAAGATGTTATTCTTAAAGATTTTAACATTCTAAGGTTATTTCTTGAAGGACTTAGGAATTCAATTCAAATGTCCAAATATGTGTATTTAAAAAACAAACTAAAACATAATGATTTGTTGATTACTTTCAAACAAATATTATTAACAATGACCAATCATTACAAAAAATCTTAACCCTCTAAAAGGCCATTGCGGTTTCATTTTTGGCACCCCTGCGATGCAAATACAGAACAAATAAAAAAATATTTTAAAATAAAAATTATATATTTTATAAAAATAAATCAATAAATAATTTTCAAATCACCAATATGACGTGGAACTAGTAGTGCCCCGTTAGATTCCTAGATTTTTTTTTCCACTGTGATTGCACCATTGCCATGCAGACTCGTAACCTTTTGTAGGGTTTAGAATTTTCCTAATGAGAACAAATCCACACAATTGGACTTGTCATTGCATCAACCAACACATGTTTTATTTTTTGAATATCAACCCCTAATTTTCACATTTCAATTGCATAAATAGAAATCAAGGTGCTTGAGAAATCAGTAATCAATCTTCATTGATAGGATTAATTTGTATACTATGTACCAAAGACTATTTTGAAAATTTGAAACTTGCAGCCCATTAATTATGACTATTAGTAATCACACTAAAAAGAATTCCATCTAGCTTATAATACATTTGAAAAGTAAGGTAGGCATATCCTTCTACAACATTGCCTTCTAGAGATAGCTAAATTGGTCATGCTTACAACTAATCTAGTGATTTAATTTCAACAAATTATTTTATTTAAATCAACACTAATTTCTAAAAGTAAACAATGGTAGATGAAGAGTCCATTTAGGCAATTAATGAGAGTTGTTCAAAGGATTTTTATTTCAAGGATGTTTGATTATGAGTAGTTTAGTGTCAATAGTAGATATTTATATGACCTCCATTTTGAAAAATTGTAGTTTATTTGCACAACAATGTGGGATTAACATGAGGGTTCTACTAGGTTTATCAAACAAATTTTAAACACACACACATCCAACAAACGTTAATAATGTTAGAGCATCCTCAATCGTAACAATATATTGGACCCCAAATGTATTTCACTAATTTTTGAATGGTATACAATTAGAACTTTAAATTTGTATCATTAGAAGGACATCCAAAAAGACATTGAGTAGGCACAAGAAAATTTGAATCTAGACATTGGACAACCACTTCAAAATCAAGGTAAAAGTTAAAAATTATAGAGGTCTTGGCAAATCATGGTTTACCAAAGCAAAATTTGGCCATTGACACTCCACATTTGGCCTTCTTTAGCCACGTATGGAATGTCAAAAGCCCAAATTTGCTTTGGTAACCAAAGACCTCAATAATTTCCAACTTTTTCCCTTGCTCTTGAAGTGGTTGTCCAATGTCTAAATTCAAATTTTCTTGTGCCCACTTAGAGTGCTTTAAAGTGCGCTTCCGATGATACAAATTTCAAGTTCTAATTATACACCATTCAAAAGTTAGAAATCAACATTTGGAGGGCCAATGTACAGCATTAGAGCATGTCAACTTGATACCATGGGTCATTTCATGTCCTGTTTCTCTCAAGTACATATTGGAGATCCCAGTCCAACATGGTCTTGAGTCTATAGTAGTGCGACGAGCCAAATGTGGAGGTCCAGCCAAGGGTGAATGGACAAAAAAGACCCCCTATTTTGTGCTTGATTAATCTATTTCTCTACACCTCTCCTCTCCAGGTAGGGGCCTCTGATTGCAAATCTGAACTCAAAATTTGCAAATTTTTTCATGCCTTGCAAATAAAACGTTCCTGCGTTTTCCCCAGCGGTAAAATGCGGGGGCAAAACCCTCCACTATAGACTCGACCGTCCAACACTGGTTGTTAGGACCGAGGATGCTCTTATGGAGATGCTCTTCCTTACGACTGCTCTGCCTACAGCAAGGCGCTATGAAATTGCAAAAAGCAATAGAAGCTGAAAGCCGAGAGCAACAGCAACAGCAACAGGACGCCTTCCCTAAGTTAAGTTACAGCTCTCTTCTGCCAGCTCTCCCCTCTCTTCGCCTTTTCCTTGCTCCCCGGGAGGAAGGGATACGTAAGCTTCCTTGTAGTCGCTGCTGCTGCACTGAAGATACAGATGCCAGAACCAGCGGCAGTGGCAGTTCAAGCTCGGAGCTCATCAGAAGTAGGGCAGAATTGAAGTCCTTCCCACTCGGACGGGCCAGGAAACAATATTCCGGTACGTTTTTAATTTTGGTGCATGTTTATTTCGAGATTCTCCCGCGCGCTCTCTGTAAGGACGTACTTCGGAGAAGTGCTTTCGCAGAATTGAAGGTTAATTTGCTTTCTGTAATTAGAGGGAGTAGGTGATCGATAGGCATGCAATTTTTAGTGATAAGCTCGTGGAACTGATGGATTGTGGAGAGTGTTGTTTGGCGATGGTATGTTCTTGATTGCTCCCCGGGATTTCGCTTTAATTTATGGCGCAAATTCGTGACAGAGGCGAACACGGCGTTTATCACAAATGGAAATGAATTCGCCGAAGTAGTGAGGCCATTTGAGAAGTGCTGCAGCGATCGGAGTGGTATTGACGAGGATTGACGTGCAGGGAGTCGTCTTTTGAGGAATTTGAGATTTGCGGAAGTCGCGAGAGAATTTTAGCAGAGAATTTCAGTTTTGAAATTTTCTTGTGAGCCGAATTTGTTAACTAAGCCTGGTGCGCTTTCGATTGGCGTCTATTGTTTGCTTTTGATCTGTTTTTTCCATTTGTTGGAGGTCGGTGTGTCAGTGTGAAATTAGTCAGGAAATTGAGTACTCTGCAGGCGTGTAATTTTTCAGTACTTCGACAAATTGTGTCATCAACAGTCCCGCTCGAGAAAATTTTAATTGTTGTGTTTCTTATTGAATGAGCATCTACGAAGTTTAAGCTAGGAAGGATTGTCGTGCTTTGTAATAATATATGGCCGGTCAACTAAGTGTGTTCCGCGTAGTTGTCCTGTGACGCGACAAATGGCGTCTTAGAAGTCCTGTAGACATTTTCATCTTCATGTTTCGCTGGTTACAGAATTTGAAGCCATTCAAGGCATCTGAAGGCAACTACGAAACCTGAGGGGTGCACGAATTCTGTGGTTCATTCTTTTGCCGAAGTCGAAGGTTGCTTTGATGATTTGATGATCGTTTTAATGCTTGTGCGTAAGACACTGAGATACAATAGTGTGATTTAGAATGATTTAGAATTGGTTTAGCATTGGTAGCTTCCAAGCTGAGTTCTGGAGTTCCATTCGCTCCTGCTTAACTTGAAATTGCGATGCTCATTAGGATTTTATTACTGACAGAGATTAGACCTAGAATGAATTATGATGGTATAGCGTAGTTAGGTCATTGCTGTAAAAAAGAAACCAATAATTGTTCTCCGTCTTAGTTTTAGTAGTCTACAGTACGGCACTGGAATTCCTTGTTTCAAGGACGTCAGAGGATGCTCGACAATCCAAGTGACGGTCGTGTTTCTCTGTGTGATGGCAAATTAGAGTCTCGTCTCCTAACTTCACAATTTTTTCTGATGAGATGTTTTGCGTTCATTGACATGGTATTCTTGTCGACTTGTCTTGCAGGTCTTGAGCGCTTTCGCGAAATTTCTTGGACTGTGGCTCTGGTTCTAGCTTACTATGAACCTTACTTTCTCACTAATCTGTAATTTCCTCAGTCGAATTATGCACATTTTCCAAGGGATTTCAAATGTGACGATGGCGCATCAATGTCACATGATGTTTGAATGATTGCACATCAACAAGGGCTGCCTTCTTCACCTCCGTCATAGCATTAAGAGTACATGGTAAGGATTTTCAGTTCTCTCAGTGGCTTTTCTCCTTACGTACTCAATGTGGTTCAAGACTAGGGGAAGACGTCGTATGCATTTCCTAACCGAATCATCACAGACAATGTTTGCATCGTCCATGGAAATTCATGAGCAGGATGGTGAAACCTTTTAGCACAAAAAAATACTGATGCTGTAGTTGTCGAACGATTATTTCACATTGTCATTTTCTAAGGTTAAGTGTCCTTGAAAACATATTGTGACTGAAGTCCTATGACTGTAATATTTAAGGTGCTTGCTACCGGGAAGGGAACCTCGATGCTGGCAGAGGCTCAAAATGGAAGGCCATGCGCATTTGGTTCAGAAATGACGTGTAAATATAAATGTTCATTCAGCCTGAAATCTCACGCTCTGAGTTCTATCTCTGTGTAATATTGCCACAAATTTTGTATTTTCAAGGGGAAGTTTATTTCTTTCAAAGCTTTCAATCAAGAATGTGTGCTGGGTGACATTAATAGAAAATTGTGGCTGATTTGTGTCCATGACCACAGGAGTAGGTCTACAAGCTCACCAATCAGCAATCCAGGCCATATCCCATGGCCAAACTTCGGCTTAGTGACGGACACGAAATGCTCTCGAGCGACCCTGTGAAAGAAGTGGCAACACCACACCCCGAAGATCAGACGACATGGACCAAAATGCTGACCGCACAGGTCGGGGACGTCAAGGTTTTTGCCATAGCAATCGGCTACTGCTTATCCGCATCTCTCCTCTCCATCATCAACAAATGGGCAATCATGGAATTTCCATATCCCGGCTCCCTCACGGCCCTCCAATACTTCACGGCGGCTTTCGGGGTGCTCATTCTCGGACAGCTCAACATCCTTGACCACGACCCTCTAGATCTACGAACAATGTGGAACTTCCTTCCAGCAGCGATCTGCTATTACATGAGCCTCTTCACCAACTCAGAGCTCCTCCTCCACGCCAACGTCGACACATTCATCGTCTTCCGCTCCGCTGTCCCAATCTTTGTCGCCATCGGCGAAACCATATACCTCAAACAACCATGGCCATCCACGAAGACATGGTCAGCGCTCGCCACCATCCTCGGCGGCTCCATCCTCTACGTCCTCACCGATTCCCAGTTCACAATCAACGCTTACGTCTGGGCCTTCCTCTACGTCACCAGCATGTCCATCGACTTCGTCTATGTGAAACACATCGTCATGACCATAGGGCTCAACACCTGGGGACTAGTCCTGTACAACAACCTCGAAGCGCTCCTCCTCTTCCCCATCGAACTCTTCGTCATGGGCGAGGGGGTTCAAATGCAGGCACAAACCTCGGACTCGACCCTCGACTGGCTCTCGCTGAAGATGTGGTTGCCAGTTATCCTCTCCTGCGCATTTGGGTTCTCCATCTCCTTCTTCGGCATGTCATGCCGTCGCGCCATCTCTGCCACGGGCTTCACTGTCCTTGGGGTCGTCAACAAGCTCCTCACTGTGGTGATCAACCTGGTCATCTGGACGAAACACGCCTCGGCCGCGGGAACCCTAGGGTTGCTCATTTGCATAATGGGCGGGGTCTTCTACCAGCAGTCGACGACCAAGCCCAAGACGGCCGCTGAACCTGCTCCAGCGGTCGCAGTCGACGAAGACGAAGAAGTGGGTCTCCTTTCCAATTCTACGGCAAAATCTCCACGCCAAGTATCTTGAGGGCTCCAAATGCTGAACACAAGGATAATTATCTTAGTATTTGCCAATTGTTTTATTTGATTGACAATTGCATTATTAGGACCTTGGAAATAACTTCATTGATCCTTAGAGAACAAGTGTAGGAGACTTTTGTACAGTACAGGTTAACTCTTGTGAAGTAAGGATTTCTTTTCTATCAAACATTTAAATTTTTATGAGTTAATCTCGTACGAATTATCTCCATTGTTGTATAGTCGAACACCAGTCCTGAGCTAAATTTAGCCTTTTGAATTATGTACAAGTTTCGATTTCAAATTTAATTATTTAAGGTTGTGTGTTATCTACCAATGAGAAAAATCTCTATTAGTTTTGTAATAAATTGTAATTTTTATCATAATTTTTATAGTAATAAGAAAATTAATATAAATTAATAAGTAATAATAAATATTAAAAAATAATACAAAAAAAATAATTAACTTGATATTTTATCATACCAATCAAAAAATATTGTAAATTTTTTATAATTTTTTATTTTATTTATCATACCAAAAATACCATTGGTGATGACTTTGAAGACAAATTGCCATTTGTTAAGCAAAATTTAGTCTTCATACAATAATAAAACTTTGATAATTTCATATGTGGAAAATGTTTTTTCTGAAGACTTTCATTTTCATTTCCAAAAAAAAGGTGGAAAATTTAATGTTATTTATTTTCTAAATTATGGTAAGTATTGAAAATGATATCAATTATAATTTGCATTAATATAATTTAAGGATTTCATACAAAATGAAGATTAGAATGAGAGATAATATTTTATATTTTATATTTTGTATTTTATATTTAAAGATGGAAATATGAGCAAAACACATACAAGATTTTAGCACTTGGAGCTTTCTAATTGCAATAAGGCATTGAATTTTGGGATTTTCAAATTTAAATGAAGAAGAAATATTACTTATTGGACTTTATTTTCTTAGCTCGAATTGAATATCATAAATCCATACTTTAAATTAGGTTGTTTGTTTGTTTTTTGCGGTAAGATCTCATAGACTGTGCATCTCCTATTTGCATTCTTGGTAATGTTAGAAAGTTCTCACTGATGAGGGGTGCAAAGGCTTGGTTTAGTGGGGTTTAGACCCATGGTGTGAAAGTTATGGAATTTTGAAGTCTTCATGAATTTAAAAATTTAAAAATTACTTTTACTTTTATTTTTGGTTGTGGCAACAACACATGGCATACTAGTAGATATTTTGAAAGTTACAATTGAATTAGACAAAAGTTCCTTCATGTTTTAGATTTAAGAAACCTTTAAGAGTTAACAGACATACTCTATTAATTTAATCTCTAAAGGTTTTAAAATTCAAAAAGTCTTACAAAATAGCTTCACATGTTCCTACTAAGAAAATTTCATTTTTTGGTAAATTAACCCATAAAAGTCCAAGTATTATGGACAAAATATTTATGTCATATGAAATATAAGTGTCCACAATTTTTTGACATTTGTCTCAAAGAGAACAATGTTAAGCATCAAGAGTAGAAAGTATCCATACCGTCAAAATTTTAAAAACTATGGATAGATTTGCTTCAAATGAATTTTGCAATTATAACTTTAAAAATTCACCAAAAATACAATTTTAATCTTTAGCATTTCAATTTTCTTATGATTGGTCAAAATTGTATTTCCATTGATTTGTGAAAAGGCATCGGACTTGGTAATGAGAATATTAGCACTTTCTCCAAATGGTAAATTTCTAAGACTAGGCAAATACCATACTTCGTGCTAGTGTCTTTGACAATAGCAATTGTAGTTTTGAATATAAGAATAGAAAGACAACATACTCTAGTTTGTATGAAAATAAATAAAAATTGAATGAAATGATTTTTTCCAACAAAAAATGTTGTTTGAAGTCAAGCATAAAATGGTTGTGTAGGCATTTAGGGGTTAAAAGACCTCACATCTTTCACTTCATCGATGGAAATTAAAAAAGGTCTTCCACGTATACATGAATCAAACCAAAAAAATATTTCCAAATAAAATTTTAATCACATTATTTTCTTGATGCATGATCTTAGCATTTAAACAAAAACTTTAAAATTTTGATTAATGAGTTAGAATTTCATGAAATTAATAATCTATTACATATTGATTTATAAGCTCTCCATAAAACTATCAAAATTTCTAATCTGTGCTAGAATCTCAAATCCCTCAAATCCTATTTCTATTCTAGGATTGAAGCTTTAAGGATCAACATTCCAATGACAAATATATTTTAGTAGACATATATTTTTGTAGGGACAAATATAGGGTGGACTAGGTGTGAAGAGACAAATAGACATCACTTTGTTATGGAATTTTGAGGATTCACAACTAAAGCCATGAAAAATTCAATCATGAAATGCAAACTCAACTAAAGCCATGGCCATAAAACTTTGATGCCAAATGACTAAAGCCATGAAATTAATGAAGCCACAACAAGGGCATGGAATCTGTAGAATCATGATGTCATACAATTAATGCCATGAAATGAAAGAACACGAGTGCAACCATAACTATTGCTTCAAATAATTTGAATATCCCTTCTTCTACAATTGTATTATTTTCATAAAAATAAGCTAGGGCTTGGGTGCTCTATGCTCTACTAGTGACGCCTATTGAATATTGAAAATTTTTGGGGCTCCATTTCTGGCTTAGGAAACCTTGAAATAGGTCACTTTCTTGCGGAGAACAAACATTCAATGGAAAAACAAACTCAAATAAAGTTTGAAATAAAAGTTACAATGATAATGGAGATGAGTTAATTGCATGTGGCAATGCTGGTGAAGCAACTTCTCATGGAAGTGATCATGTGCATTACAGGTAATAGTTTCTTCACAATTCTAAACAAAAACATTTAAAAGAGAATTATTACAAAAGTCATGATAAGATTCTTTCAAATTCCATCTCAATGTGGGCATTTTAGTAAAACTTATTTTCAGAAATTCACAATTTTTTTATTTTATTGAATGGATTGATGTTTGTTCAAAAATCTTTTCTTCATTCTATTTAGATTAATTCCATAATCCCTAATGTCAAGCTAAGTGTCCCATTGGGGGACACTTAACCCCTAAACTCTCCGGTGTCCATTTTTTGGATGATAAATAGATTGAAATTCAAGTTTCCTCTTCTTTATTGCTTAAATGAAAGTTGTCCTAATTTTAGAAATACTTGATTGAGTTGTTGTCCTATTTGATAGTTGCTTTGGTATTACTAGAGTATATGTTTTCTAAAATTACAAATGTGCAAGGATGTGAAGTGTTTGACCAAGCCAAAATTGCATTGACTCTAGTTCAAAACTAGATTTGCCAAAATGAAGTCATAGATTTGAAGAACACAAAAATTCCAAAAAATCACCCATGTAAAGAGAACCTTGTTTCAAATCCATTCCAACAAAATTTACTCAAAAATTGATAATATTTTTCTTGTAATAAAATTTTGAAGGAATTTTGAAATTTCCCCTTCAAAATTTATAAAAACATATTGGTAATAGCATTTATGAATCTAATTGTATGGATGGAATCTAAAACTCAGTGTACAACTTTTATTTATATCGGAATTCCAAAATATTCTTCCCGATCACATTTTATAATAAGTTTTCTCAAATCATCAATTCTAGAGAAGACTTTGGACATTTAGGAGTTAATGGTTACTTAAATCCTAATAAATAAAATAGTAAAAATTAAATTGATAAATAAAAATAAATTTTGGCTTGAAATAATTTTTCACTTCTCAAAGGTAAAAATTATTTCTATTATTCTTTTATTATTAAAATATTGCAATTGGGTGATGTAGATGAAGGAACTTACAAATAGTTATATGAAGGTATAGATACGGCTATAGTCGCCTAATTTTATTTCATGGTTATTATCCTAAGGCATCATGATTCCATGGCTATGTTGTGCTTTCATTCCATTGTTTTAGTCATTTGACCTCATGACTCCATGGTCAAGTCATATCTAAGTGACTCTTCACACCTAATACACCCTATATTTGACACTACATAAAATTAAACATAATAACAATAAACAATGATATATATGAATATGTATATTATCAAATGTCTATCTAAAACTAGTTTTAACCTAAAATTTGTTGTGGATTTTAAAAAATTACAAAATGAAGAATATAAAATAATATTGTAAAAAATAATATCACTTTTGAATATTATAACATAACAAAATTCGAGTTTTTGAACATCGTTTATGGAGATCAAGGCTTTTGGTTGTTGAAATCTATTACAAAAGTCTCTTTCCCTCTTCATGTCTTTTTGTAATAATTTAAAAATCTCTACCTTTAAAAAAATTTCATTTGAAAACATCATTTCTTGGATAAATTTAAAAAATGATCAAGGCATTGAAAATTGAACTTAATTACCGAAATTTGTTGTGAGTATTTTCATACGACATAAATTTCTAACTTGAAAGAATCAATTTGTAATTAACTTGTTACACTTAGTTCTAACCCAAAATCATGAATTCAATGAACAGATACCAAAAGAATGTCACTTAATTTTTCACAATGCCGTTGATTAGAAAATTGAAAAGATTTTTTTTGAGTTTAGAAGAAGAAACAAAAAATTCTAAATAATTCCCTATTGAACAAGATTCAATGTAAATTTGAAAATACTCAATTCACAACAAAATGGACCAATGTTTTTTGAAAATAAGGGAAATATGAAATTTATTATTGAAACAATGTGAAGATCAAAGAAACAACTTCTGGATAGTTGCCGAACTTTATCATCTTCCTTTCAATCTGACTTTTAATTGAAAAGGAAAGGAAGTTGATAATTTGCATTGATATGCATTATGATTGAATCTTAAAAGTTGTTTACAGACTTAAGTTATACAAACTATCTATCATTCAATTATTCTTTGCTTAAGATTCCTTCAATAAAAATTTCCATTTTTTTGGAAAAAACTCTATTGGAAATCATCACATAACTCATCAAATTGTAAATACCATTAATTCCATCAAGATGCCGCAATCTTTATTGTTATTGGAAGAACCATTTCGACTGGATTCCATTTTAGAACCAGCTCCACCAAATGCATTTCGGACACTAACCAAAATTGTGGGCACTTTAGGACCCACGTCTAGATCAGTTGAAGTTCTAGAAAAGCTCTTGAAAGCAGGTATGTCTGTTGCAAGATTTGATTTTACTTCTGGAGACGACGCATACCACCAAGAAACACTAGACAATCTTAAAACTGCTGTGAAGAATACGAGGCGTTTATGTGCAGTTATGCTTGACAGTATCGGCCCGGAGCTTTCTATCATAAATTCAAGCAATGCTTCAATTGAGCTTCAAGAAGGAAACATGGTAACACTTACACCGGATAAAAGCAAAGCCACTTCCCCCGAATTTCTTCCTATCAACTACGCGGAGCTTTCTTATCACGTCAAAACTGGAGACGAGATTTTCGTCGGCCAATATTTGTACACAGGAAGTGAAACCACTTCCGTGTGGCTTCAAGTTGTGGATACCAATGGTCCTAATGTCAATTGTCTGATCAAAAACACCGCAACTTTGAGTGGAAATCTTTTTACTGCTGTTGCAGCTGCTGTGCGCATTGGTCTTCCCACATTAAGTGAGGTTGATAAGACGGCAATTCAAACTTGGGGAGTACGAAATCAAATTGATTTCATTTCCTTATCTTATACACGCCATGCTAACGATGTACGCTTGACACGGAGTTTTGTTAGCAAACTTGGAGATCTCAAACAAACCCACATCTACGCCAAGATTGAGAATCGAGAAGGGTTGGAGCATTTCGACGAGATTTTGAAAGAAGCCGACGGGATTATCCTTTCTCGTGGAAATCTCGGGATCGACATTCCAGCTGAGCAAGTTTTCAGGTTTCAAAAAAATGCGATCAGACAGTGTAATTATGCAGGAAAACCCATAATTATTACACGCGTTGTGGACTCGATGGTGGATAGTCCTCGACCGACAAGAGCCGAAGCCACAGATGTCGCCAACATGGTTCTCGATGGAGCTGATTGCATCATGTTTGGTGCGGAAACTTATCGAGGAAACTATCCAGTGGAGGCTGTCACCACAGTTCGTTTGATATGTGGAGAAGCCGAGAAAGTTTTCAATCAAGCCTTGTACTTCAGAAACACTTGTCAATTTGTTGGAGAACCCATGTCGTATTTGGAATCCATTGCATCATCGGCAGTGAAAGCAGCGATTAAAGTGAAAGCCTCGGTGATTGTTGTGTTTACATCTTCAGGGAAAGTGGCTCGATTGGTGTCGAAGTATCGACCCATTATGCCAGTGCTCACGGTTGTCATTCCAAGACTAACGACTGATAAAATGCGGTGGACATTCACGGGAGCTGCGCAAGCTCGACAGTGTTTGATTACTCGCGGCCTTTTCCCGATGCTTGCCGATCCTCGGCATCCGGCAGACACTTCAGCGAACACTACGAATGAATCTATTCTGAATGTAAGCTTCATAGAATAATAAAAGCCATTAGATAAAATGAATGAAAACAGTGGTATCTAAATTCAAACTCATTAGCATATGTAAAAGATTTAAGAAAATATGAATAGTAAGAAAAAATCAATCTTATTGCATCGGTTAAATTATAATAATATTATTGAAAAAAAACATGAATGAATAAGATGCCTTTATGAAATAATTGAAGATTTTCCTTTTGATGAACAATGTATTTATTGCTAAATTGATGGAAACATTGGTAATTGTAGATTGCTTTAGAGCATGGAAAAGCTGCGGGCATAATTAATCCTAAAGATCGAGTTGTTGTGTGCCAAAAAATTGGAGACTCTTCAATGGTTAAAATTCTTGAATTGCAAGATTAAGTAAGTTTTTTTGATATTCTAAATTTATGTGTGTTTTATTTCATATTAAATACATATTTACATTATCAACACTTGATGCTAATGTTTTTGGCTTCAACTATGGACTTCACAGTAAGACATCTTGAAACTCGAAAGTAATCTGACCTTTGAATTGCATTTTATAGGGACAATAAGTAGAAAATCAAGTTCATGAAATTTTAAATTTGGGACAAGTACTTCTTTGGTGTCAGCATCCTTCAGAACTTTAACAATCATGTTTTATAAGTTTGAGAACCGTGGTCAACAAATTATTGAGGTATTCAATCTTCATAATGTGAAAATTTCATTGAAATGTCCAAATTCTTTATATGAAAGTGAAAAGTTTTATGTAGCTTCTTCAACAAAAAATGAATACAAGAGTTCTATATTGTTTCTAGTCAATATCAAGGTCTTAAATGTACCTTCAACCTTACTAACAAACTCTTAATGTATGGTGAGTGGACCATAAATTACATAATTGGAGTGATTTTCTCTCTGTACAACCAAATTAAACTCACCTTATTTGATTTCCATGGTTGTTTGTAACCCCCAAAAGGGGTCCTAAATGAAGTTTTTATCAAACTTGGAAAATAAGTTTCCCGTTCATAAATGTAACATTCCTTTTAACACCGGGATAAATATCAATTAAAAACCATCCCATAGGACGTTTTGGCTGTATCAAAACAAAAATAACTTTCTTGCGATTTTCTTATAACAAAAAGAAACATGGCAGAGCGAATGTATTGTACCTTACATAACATTCTGCAAACCTCATAGGTGGAGAATTCTCATTCTGTAAATGTTGTCCCTGTTTTCAAGAGGTCTCAAATACAATACTTTTAGAACGACTTTCTTAATCATAGGCTCACGATAAAAAAGAACTCCATATAAACATGACATGTGAACTCATCAAAACAAATTCTAGGATAACAACAACTACGGTATCAAAGATATTTGTGCAAAAATACAATATTCGGATATCAGATGTCTAGAAAATTAACTGCTGAACTTTGCACAAGTAGGGTACAAATCACGATCCTAGACTACCCTTGAACCAAGAATATTCAATCTATGAAGTGTCTCCCGGTGACCTCTGAAACCCTCCAGAAAGAAGTCGAAGTTGTTGTAACATCTAGTCAATACAACGATTCTTTCTAAGTGATCATAATATTGATGTAACAGATAACGTAATTGGTGTCCATCAAGTCACTGACTTGCAACTTCAAGGTAACTTCTAAAGTATCATACGAAACCTAAACGAAACCTAAACGAAACCTTCCTTCCTCCAATCCAGCACGGATCTTCATTACAAAGGAAGACCCCGACTGAGGAGTGCAAATACCATCCTACAATAATCACTTCGAAAAATGCCGCAACGAGTGTTCCCTAACTATACCTCTCCAGTCTACATGGTCATGCCGGAAGGCACGGGTGAACCAGCGCCCTTCTTCTGAAGCTTCTCCACCACGATGGCCTGCGTCGTCAGCACCATGCCCGCCACGGAGGCCGCGTTCTGCAACGCACACCTAGTCACCTTGGCGGGGTCGATCACGCCGGCCTCCAACAAATTCTCGTATTTGTCCGTCATGGCGTTGTAGCCCATCTCCCACGCGCTCTCCAAGATCTTCTCCACCACCACCGCGCCTTCCACGCCCGCGTTGTGCGCGATCAGGGACGCTGGGGCATGCAGCGCCTGAACAAAACATCAACAAGACAAGAAACCCAGGGGGCTCTCAGCAACATGAAGCAATGGGAGGAAAAAAACAGTAATGATCAAGCTTATAAATCTCCTTCTGCATCATGCAGGGATCTTCATGCAATGGAACTCACCCTCTGCACGATGTCGGCGCCCAGCTTCTCCTCGGGGTCGGAGATCGTCTCCTTGATGGCGGGAACCATCGCCGACAAATGCACCAGCGCGGCGCCGCCGCCAGGAACGATGCCTTCCTCGATCGCAGCAAACGTCGCGTTCTTCGCGTCCTCGATTCTCAGCTTCCGGTCTTCCAGCTCGGTCTCCGTCGCGGCTCCCACCTGACACCGACACACCATCGTCGTCAGGACACACTCAAAGCATGCCTACCAAGAACATGGCCGAAAGGGAGCAACACGGAGTCGGCTTTCAACCACTTTGCATACTATACAAAAAAGGAAGGCTAATAGATCTCACATTCGCCAATGGCTACTGTACCTTGATCACGGCCACCCCTCCGGAGAGCTTGGCAATTCGCTCGGAAAGCTTCTCCGTGTCGTACACAGAATCCGTCTCCGCCAACTCCTTCTTGATCTGGGCGATGCGCGCCTGGATCTCGTCCTTGCTCGCGGAATCCGCGATAATGGTGGTGCTGCCACTCCTCACCGTGATCTTCCTGGCGGAACCCAGCTGCTCCACTTCCGTGGCTTCCACCTTCATGCCCAAGTCACCCGCGATGAACTCCGAACCTGGTGGACCCCAAACCTTCAGCTTAGTTACCCACCACACAAATACAACACCTCCGCCATGGGACACTGAACAGGACCGTTTAGGATACAGCTAATCGAACAAAAGGACAGAGAACTCCGGATGATCAAACCGAGGATTCAACACCTCCCACAGCCGAAGGTAGTCCCAAACCCTCAGACGACCGGAATCAAGAGCCCCACAACCATGTACCTGTCAGAATGGCGATGTCCTGAAGAAGAGCCTTGCGCCGCTCCCCAAAACCAGGGGCCTTGATGGCCGCCACCTGGAGGACGCCCCGCAGCTTGTTCACCACCAGCGTCGCCAGAGCCTCGCCCGAGATGTCCTCCGCCACGATCAGCAGCGGCACGTTCATTTGCGTCGTCTTCTCCAACACGGGAATGATCTCCTTGATGGTCGTGATCTTCTGGTCCGTCACCAGCAC
Source organism: Straminergon stramineum (assembly GCA_963920665.1). Lineage (NCBI taxonomy): Eukaryota > Viridiplantae > Streptophyta > Bryopsida > Hypnales > Calliergonaceae > Straminergon > Straminergon stramineum. Next base: position 10,366,891 of record OY987270.1, on the reverse strand, counting down.
GCGGGCGTTCGCAAACTCCACCAAAAGCTTCTCTTGGTTGGTCACGAACTGCGGAGAGATGTAGCCCCGGTCGATCTGCACATCCAAAAGAAAAGCACACTCAGATATTTTCCCAGCTTCCACCAAAACACCCCAGGCAGAAGTAACCCTTGAAACCTTTTCATACGCCCCCCATCAATCTTCCCTGGCAGTCCTTGATTTGACTGTTCCCCGTCGACACTAAAATACTACACCATCTCAGGCTGCCCCGAGATCAAACTCCTTCGAATCATTCAGACACCTCAAGTATGGGGATGCAGACACGGAAACTTCTGCAGAAAGAAAAGAACGGCGCTGCTTACCTCCATACCCTCCTCCACGTCCACTGTCGTCTCGAACGAAGACGATGACTCGATGGACAGAACACCATCAGGTCCCACTTTGTCGATGGCATCCGCAATCATGGTGCCGATCAGATCGTCGTTGCCGGCAGAGATCGACGCCACCGCTGCAACACCAAGTCCACTTTCAGAGCCCGCCATACCAACTCAACAACCTCGCAGCAAAACCAAACAAGCCCCAGTGAGCACTGACTGAAAAAAAAAGGTTCGACATACCTTTGATGGTTTCTCGGCCTTGCACGGGGCGAGCCTTCTCCTTGAGCTCCTCGATCAGAGCGGCCACTGTCTTGTCGATGCCCTTCTTGATGGCCACGGGGTTGGCGCCCGAAGTCACGTTCAGAAGACCCATCTTGATCAACTCTCTCGCCAAGACACACGCAGTCGTGGTTCCATCTCCCGCGGAGTCGTTCGTCCTGCTGGCGACCTGAAGCCACGACCGACAAGCAACAATAAGCTGGAATCAAAATTTAATTCATCCACATTCTGCAACACTGGCTCAACACCTGATTGCTCAATAAGCGCATACCACATCAGAATCATGTCCATTAGTGGCTTGAGACTAATACTGCGCAACTACAGAAGCCTTCTCCTATTATAGTGTGAGCATTGTATCCCCTTGAGGATGACATAAACCTAAGTTCACCGATACTGGAATTCACAGACCCCCACGTACCTCCCGGATCAGAGAAGCTCCGGCGTTCTCCATCGCATCCGGCAAGTCGATCGCACGCGCAATCGTCACTCCGTCGTTGATCACCCGCGGAGCACCGAAGTCGTCCAACACAACATTCCGGCCTGCCAATTCCAGGACCACATAGCTCATTCAGCCTCGTCTCTTCGCCATCATCACTTAGCACTAGGCTTGTCTCTCACTACAGGAGAGGCATTTAGAAATGAACCCTAGTGGCCACAATGCACCATTCTCCTAGAAGTCCGAAATAGCAATTCGGCATGACACTGAGGTCCGACCAATTGACCAACATTTGCCATTTTCCTTCCACCTAAGAATTTTCCGACCACAGTACACAATTCCGATACCTCGAGGACCCAACGTGACTCCGACGGAATCCGCCAGCTTGTCAATGCCCGCTTGCATCGCCTTCCGCGAGTCTTGACCGAACGAGATGTCCTTCGCCACGGCTCTCACGGCGAGACGCCCCTTGCCGCCTCTGCTGCCACAAACATGGCTCTGCGCCTGCCTGGAGGACAGCTGGTTGCGTCCTTGCAAGAAGCCCACCACGCGAGGGCTCGACTTCGCGGTCGGCGCCGGCGCTACTGCCATCGACGACGGCGCAGCCATCATCCTGTTCGCCAGCATCGCATTGGCAGCCATGGCTTCAATCTGCTAAACCCCTAAAACCCACCCACAGCGAAAACCTTCAGCCCTCCACCTCCTGGAACTCAGAACACGCAAATGGAAACCTGATTCACTCCAATGCACCCAAACACAATCCAAACCGCATCAACCCAAAACCCAGGACCAAGAATACCCAACCCACAGCCCCAAAAAATCTGTCCTCGCGCTTCAATCCTTCCAGGCAAGAGCATGCTCACCACTGTTTCGGAGAATTCAATGGCCTCTTCTTTGAAATTCCAGCTATACGCCTTGCAGGAATTTGGGAAAGATGCAGCAACGAGAGATGCAGGGCGTCGCAGGGGCCAATTTCAATGAGCGGGGTGGTGGAGGAGAAACCTTAGCCCCTTCGGATTGAATGTGCACTGATCTTGGGGTGTATGACCGTGTTTGCAGTTTCGCTTCCCTGTGATGAAGTCGGAGGGGTTTGGTTCTGGACCCTATCGCCGTTGCTACCTTATCTGCTTCGATGCCATGGTATTACCCATGGCCGCGGGTCTGGGTTTGGGTCTGTCACAAGAGTGTGACGTTCAGTTTGCAACTGTGGATGGAAAAGTGGGGCATGAAGTTTTCATTCGTTGGTTTGGTCTACTAAAATATACTTATTTGTTTCTTTGCCTGATTTGCATTTGGAAAATTTGTATAAGGCAATGCCCGACAAGGAGGGGATTTTGCAAAAAAAAGCATTGATGAGGAAGTACTTTTTTTCATGAAATCCTCGACAACAAGCGGCATTGCCCAACATAAACTGTTAGGGGAAATCCTCCATGAGGATAAAGTTCATATTGTAGATGATGAAAAGTGTACTTTTTAGAGGCAATACATGTTTTGTTTGAAGATATTCTTATTCATCCAAAATAATGTTTTAATCTTTAAATACACCTTCTTCTTTGAAATCAATTAGATGAAATTCATATAAGTAATATAATTGTACTAAGATTCAAAGAAAAATGTGCAAATTTATTATATAAAAAGTTTAAATTGGTGGTAAAGGTTTAAGAGGTATGATGCTTAGTATTTGGTTGTGGATCATTTACTAAAAAAGAAACAATAGGTTTATTGTTCCAAAGAGGTATGGACATTGTGCTACAAAGAGTGAGTTAATTTGGGAAGGACAAAGCTAATGACAATGGCGATGAACCAAAAATTGTCAAAAATTAGCTAATTTTTTCAAATGAATATATTCATGCAAAACATCAAGTGCAATGTTCGGGAAATTTTTCGAGGTCGTCCAGCTGATTTCCTCCTTCTGCAAAAATGAACCGTTTTTTTTCAATGGGCACCGATTACATCCTTTGAATCACAAAAAGTACCATTTTATTTCCTCCAATTTCAATTTCTCACCTGAAAATTTCCCCTAAATTGAAATTGGCACCAACTAAATTGCAAAATTTGTATAAAATATAGAAAAAAGATTAAAAATGAAAGTACTAATTAATATGGCATCCTTAGCAAGAATTGAACTTGACAAAGTCCTTCACCACTTGAAGGCCAAGGATCCCCCAACCCATGCAATATGGAGTCGAGGATGGTTATGAAAAGGTTGCATGAAATCAAAAGAATTCAGGGAATACCAATTTTACGTTCTTCAAATATTTCTTTTGCTGCCCCTATAAGATACTGCACAGGATTTGCATATAAATGGTAAAACTTAGAAGAATTATTCCACAAGTCAAAGGCCTCTTCTATTATGTTGTCACAGTCTTTGTTAGATCCTCCTAAAGCCAATTACATGACACTGTCCAAATTGGATGTTTTCATGTGATTTCAAAGTTTTTCCTCTAGCAACTTTGGGAAGTGCCTTGCACTGCTACGAGGTGGCAAGCCACAACTCTATGAGCTATGAGCTGGTAAGGTTTCTCATTTTTTTTCATTTTTTTTCAATTTTTAGTAATTAGAATTTCATACTAGAGCCTTTAGCACAAGTGTAGAGGTTGATATCCAATGGCAACATACCTTCATTAGCCAAGTATTAGCCAATAATTTTTTGGGCAAGGGAGCTGAAATCCCCCAAATATTTTAAGGAGGCAGTCAAATATATTCCAAATTTTAGGTGGCACCGGTTGATTTCTGGTTCTAGAAATTTCTTCCCAGTTTAGCATCCTTTAATTTCAAAATGCAACTAGTTTTTTCCCAAATCCACCGGCTAACTTTGAACTAACTACCGGGTTTTTTCGATCATTGATCAAGTGCATCAAATGTTGCTTTCTTTTATTCTAAGGTCAAAGTTCCTACCAAACGTGCATCCAACATCTAAGTATCCTACTATATATAACCTAGAAAAAGACTATTGCACTACATGAATACAATAATAACACATTTATTATAATACATACTCATTCCAATCTCATAATTGTCAATGAATTTTGTTGCAATGTACACAACTTGGTCTTTCACAATAGCCCCATACGATATAAACTTTGGTACACGTTTTCCCTAGTAATCATAGGTCGCTATCCCAGTCAAGAGAGCTCATGCACACAAGATATTACATGAGACAAATATACATTTAAAAACTTTCAAAAAGATGTATCCCATTACAAATTAGAAGCATCACCTATGCATGATCTGAAACCAAAGGCCTGAGTTTCACTACAACAGGGTGACCCTTGTATGTGCCACATACAATCCTTCTACTCCAACCTAAAATAAACCAGCCCATAACCGCCAACTTCCTATACCTACCATCCTACTTTTGGCCCCATTTCCATTGCAAAATTCATCTAAATCTATTCATTTTCTAACAATTTCAATGTTTAAATGGCTATAGGGGTTGACATGTCAAGCCTTCATTGGTGAATACTCAAGTGCTAATAGATATATGGAATGGTGGTTATAGGTTGTATATATGACATTTATGAGTATAGTCTATTGGAGGCTTTGTAATTTTATGGCAAACCAGTTTAGAAATTCATAGAAATTACAATCTTAATTGGAAAATTCGAATTCCACTTAGGTTTGATTCGTGAAATATGTGCACACCACTAAAAAATATGTGCCCCTCTTGAAGTTGGCCCCAAGATAGTCAAATTGCAAATCAAGGTGGTAATAGGTTTGACTACCTTTCACAAAGGGATGTACTCCCAAATGTGAATGTTCAATAGGAGTCTCCCACAAACCTTTATACTAGCTACCAATGCTCCTTGTCTTATAAAAAAGAACATGCACCTTGTATGAACATATCACATGAATAATGGATGAACCATGCCGCATCACTAATAACTACAATAGGCATTGACCTCATTTAACATTAGTAGAAAATAGTGTCATAGTCAACAAAAATCAATCGACATTTTTTTTTTGTTTTTTGACAAAAAAAATACAAAAATAGAGTTCATTGCAACACAATTTTTAGAAAATGTTAGTTGGTTTTTATTGACCGTGATATTGTTTTCTACTAGTGTAATTAGTAGGATTCCCAACTTTATCAATATTATTCAATACAACTAGTGACATTAACTATAGAGCCCTACCATGTTGATTCACATCATTTGCTTTTCTATTATCATCAAAATATGCACTATATGACTAAGGCCCTATTCTCACTTGGCCTTATGCAAGCTTTTAACAACTACTCTTACATTAAAATTTCTTGTTGTGTTTCCACACACATTGTTTAGCAAATGCTAATCCTAGCTAGAATATGATATGTTTGGGTGTAAGAATGGGAATTGTATGTAATTTTGGAGTAATCATGAAGAACTCACCAATTTTTTCTTAGCATTCGAATCTTTGGAATTTGAAGATTTTTGTTGAATTTGTGCAATGTTATGTATTACTGCCTCTTTGTGCCTATTAGCTAAATTGTTGTTGCTATTAGATTCATTGCTTTGCTTCTAGCTACATAGAACTCCAATATCAATGCAACCATGAGGCTTTCCTCCTAAAAGCACCACTTTTTTGTTAGATCATAGTTACTATTATTACACTTGTCAAATTTTTATATTTTTTTGTTGGCAATTGAAGAGTATTTCAACACACCAAAAAATGTTTCATTTGGATATTTCTTGCAAAAGTTATAAAGGATCTAATTAGGTTTCCTAAAATCATTGCTTTAGTAGAGGTAGATATTGATTAACTAGATGTACATCTAGTGAAGATGGCACTTTGGGTTAGTGACTCATTTGGGAATCCCTACCTTACACACATCTAAATTCAAACAAAATTATGCAAGACATCCATCATGATATTCTTCAATACACGACAAGAAGAAAAAGAAAGTGGACCACACAAAAAAAAAATAGGATAAAAAATCATTGGTTTACATCTTCTTCTAGGCATCCATTGTCATCTATGAGTCAAGATCTCACTATTTGGGCATTTTAGGGTTAAAAAAGCATGAAGACCCAAACAACCAAGTTATGCATTAGAGCACAACAATATGCTAATTAATTTAGGCTAAAGTACCTACAATTCTATAATATTATGATATTTGGCTACAATATTAATTGTATTTAATCTCCAAAGGTTCTAAGGCCTTTTTTTCATCAAAAAACAATCAAAATTGTCTTTTCTATTGCGAAGGGCAAAAAACTTTATGATGTTGGGCTAATCACTGAAAATCATCCTTTTTGGTACTATGTGAATCATTTCCTTAAAAAAAACCAAGACCACTCATTGGAGGTCAAACTATTGTGCACGACCTCTCCTTTTCAAACAAAATTGCATAGATGAACATTTACACTAGAAGTATTCTGTCATCCATTGCACATTTAGTATTTGCATTGACATTACAAGATTAACCCAATAATGACATTGAAGACTAAAATTGTTAAAAGAATGACATTCAACAAATCAGAGAAATGGAAAATGGGCATATCCACCCAATGAATTTGATAATGAATAATTTCATGGCAGACTAATTTGGTGATGAAGCCTGGTCCTTCCACGGAAACATACAACGCACCGACGGTTACAGGTTCCTATATTAATCAAGCTACGTTGTACCGGAACACGGTCATCGGCTATCCACGGGCATACACGTCAAGTCCAGAAAATGTTCAATCCAAAGTGAGGCTAAGGTTTCTCGATGCTTCTCCACACTTCGCTTCGTCCACCACCGCGCTCATCCAAATTGGCCCCTGCAACGCCCCGCATTCTCACGTTGCTGCATCTTTCCCAAATTCCTGCAAGGCGTATAGCTGGAATTTCAAAGAAGAGGCCATTGAATTCTCCGAAACAGTGGTGAGCATGCTCTTGCCTGGAAGGATTGAAGCGCGAGGACAGATTTTTTGGGGCTGTGGGTTGGGTATTCTTGGTCCTGGGTTTTGGGTTGATGCGGTTTGGATTGTGTTTGGGTGCATTGGAGTGAATCAGGTTTCCATTTGCGTGTTCTGAGTTCCAGGAGGTGGAGGGCTGAAGGTTTTCGCTGTGGGTGGGTTTTAGGGGTTTAGCAGATTGAAGCCATGGCTGCCAATGCGATGCTGGCGAACAGGATGATGGCTGCGCCGTCGTCGATGGCAGTAGCGCCGGCGCCGACCGCGAAGTCGAGCCCTCGCGTGGTGGGCTTCTTGCAAGGACGCAACCAGCTGTCCTCCAGGCAGGCGCAGAGCCATGTTTGTGGCAGCAGAGGCGGCAAGGGGCGTCTCGCCGTGAGAGCCGTGGCGAAGGACATCTCGTTCGGTCAAGACTCGCGGAAGGCGATGCAAGCGGGCATTGACAAGCTGGCGGATTCCGTCGGAGTCACGTTGGGTCCTCGAGGTATCGGAATTGTGTACTGTGGTCGGAAAATTCTTAGGTGGAAGGAAAATGGCAAATGTTGGTCAATTGGTCGGACCTCAGTGTCATGCCGAATTGCTATTTCGGACTTCTAGGAGAATGGTGCATTGTGGCCACTAGGGTTCATTTCTAAATGCCTCTCCTGTAGTGAGAGACAAGCCTAGTGCTAAGTGATGATGGCGAAGAGACGAGGCTGAATGAGCTATGTGGTCCTGGAATTGGCAGGCCGGAATGTTGTGTTGGACGACTTCGGTGCTCCGCGGGTGATCAACGACGGAGTGACGATTGCGCGTGCGATCGACTTGCCGGATGCGATGGAGAACGCCGGAGCTTCTCTGATCCGGGAGGTACGTGGGGGTCTGTGAATTCCAGTATCGGTGAACTTAGGTTTATGTCATCCTCAAGGGGATACAATGCTCACACTATAATAGGAGAAGGCTTCTGTAGTTGCGCAGTATTAGTCTCAAGCCACTAATGGACATGATTCTGATGTGGTATGCGCTTATTGAGCAATCAGGTGTTGAGCCAGTGTTGCAGAATGTGGATGAATTAAATTTTGATTCCAGCTTATTGTTGCTTGTCGGTCGTGGCTTCAGGTCGCCAGCAGGACGAACGACTCCGCGGGAGATGGAACCACGACTGCGTGTGTCTTGGCGAGAGAGTTGATCAAGATGGGTCTTCTGAACGTGACTTCGGGCGCCAACCCCGTGGCCATCAAGAAGGGCATCGACAAGACAGTGGCCGCTCTGATCGAGGAGCTCAAGGAGAAGGCTCGCCCCGTGCAAGGCCGAGAAACCATCAAAGGTATGTCGAACCTTTTTTTTTCAGTCAGTGCTCACTGGGGCTTGTTTGGTTTTGCTGCGAGGTTGTTGAGTTGGTATGGCGGGCTCTGAAAGTGGACTTGGTGTTGCAGCGGTGGCGTCGATCTCTGCCGGCAACGACGATCTGATCGGCACCATGATTGCGGATGCCATCGACAAAGTGGGACCTGATGGTGTTCTGTCCATCGAGTCATCGTCTTCGTTCGAGACGACAGTGGACGTGGAGGAGGGTATGGAGGTAAGCAGCGCCGTTCTTTTCTTTCTGCAGAAGTTTCCGTGTCTGCATCCCCATACTTGAGGTGTCTGAATGATTCGAAGGAGTTTGATCTCGGGGCAGCCTGAGATGGTGTAGTATTTTAGTGTCGACGGGGAACAGTCAAATCAAGGACTGCCAGGGAAGATTGATGGGGGGCGTATGAAAAGGTTTCAAGGGTTACTTCTGCCTGGGGTGTTTTGGTGGAAGCTGGGAAAATATCTGAGTGTGCTTTTCTTTTGGATGTGCAGATCGACCGGGGCTACATCTCTCCGCAGTTCGTGACCAACCAAGAGAAGCTTTTGGTGGAGTTTGCGAACGCCCGCGTGCTGGTGACGGACCAGAAGATCACGACCATCAAGGAGATCATTCCCGTGTTGGAGAAGACGACGCAAATGAACGTGCCGCTGCTGATCGTGGCGGAGGACATCTCGGGCGAGGCTCTGGCGACGCTGGTGGTGAACAAGCTGCGGGGCGTCCTCCAGGTGGCGGCCATCAAGGCCCCTGGTTTTGGGGAGCGGCGCAAGGCTCTTCTTCAGGACATCGCCATTCTGACAGGTACATGGTTGTGGGGCTCTTGATTCCGGTCGTCTGAGGGTTTGGGACTACCTTCGGCTGTGGGAGGTGTTGAATCCTCGGTTTGATCATCCGGAGTTCTCTGTCCTTTTGTTCGATTAGCTGTATCCTAAACGGTCCTGTTCAGTGTCCCATGGCGGAGGTGTTGTATTTGTGTGGTGGGTAACTAAGCTGAAGGTTTGGGGTCCACCAGGTTCGGAGTTCATCGCGGGTGACTTGGGCATGAAGGTGGAAGCCACGGAAGTGGAGCAGCTGGGTTCCGCCAGGAAGATCACGGTGAGGAGTGGCAGCACCACCATTATCGCGGATTCCGCGAGCAAGGACGAGATCCAGGCGCGCATCGCCCAGATCAAGAAGGAGTTGGCGGAGACGGATTCTGTGTACGACACGGAGAAGCTTTCCGAGCGAATTGCCAAGCTCTCCGGAGGGGTGGCCGTGATCAAGGTACAGTAGCCATTGGCGAATGTGAGATCTATTAGCCTTCCTTTTTTGTATAGTATGCAAAGTGGTTGAAAGCCGACTCCGTGTTGCTCCCTTTCGGCCATGTTCTTGGTAGGCATGCTTTGAGTGTGTCCTGACGACGATGGTGTGTCGGTGTCAGGTGGGAGCCGCGACGGAGACCGAGCTGGAAGACCGGAAGCTGAGAATCGAGGACGCGAAGAACGCGACGTTTGCTGCGATCGAGGAAGGCATCGTTCCTGGCGGCGGCGCCGCGCTGGTGCATTTGTCGGCGATGGTTCCCGCCATCAAGGAGACGATCTCCGACCCCGAGGAGAAGCTGGGCGCCGACATCGTGCAGAGGGTGAGTTCCATTGCATGAAGATCCCTGCATGATGCAGAAGGAGATTTATAAGCTTGATCATTACTGTTTTTTTCCTCCCATTGCTTCATGTTGCTGAGAGCCCCCTGGGTTTCTTGTCTTGTTGATGTTTTGTTCAGGCGCTGCATGCCCCAGCGTCCCTGATCGCGCACAACGCGGGCGTGGAAGGCGCGGTGGTGGTGGAGAAGATCTTGGAGAGCGCGTGGGAGATGGGCTACAACGCCATGACGGACAAATACGAGAATTTGTTGGAGGCCGGCGTGATCGACCCCGCCAAGGTGACTAGGTGTGCGTTGCAGAACGCGGCCTCCGTGGCGGGCATGGTGCTGACGACGCAGGCCATCGTGGTGGAGAAGCTTCAGAAGAAGGGCGCTGGTTCACCCGTGCCTTCCGGCATGACCATGTAGACTGGAGAGGTATAGTTAGGGAACACTCGTTGCGGCATTTTTCGAAGTGATTATTGTAGGATGGTATTTGCACTCCTCAGTCGGGGTCTTCCTTTGTAATGAAGATCCGTGCTGGATTGGAAGGAGAAAGGTTTCGTTTAGGTTTCGTATGATAATTTAGAAGACACCTTGAAGTTGCAGGTCAGTGACTGCATGTTTCAACAATTTCAACCTCGTCTTGGAGGGTTCCAGGATTGCAATTCCACATTGAGCTATTCTGTTCAACCTCTGTTTGCACTAACTAGTAGTCTGATTGTTTTTTCTGATGATTTATTGTGATTTTTCGGACTTTTATTAGTTCCTCATGCTGTTGGTAGAGGTTTCGGTACGGGATCCTTAATTCTGAAAGGACCTGGCCTATGACCAAGGTAGAGAACCAAAAACAATCAGGCGGATGCTTCGCTTTTGCAGTTTCTCCGAAAGTCATTCATCAGACTCTCTGCCTATAACCAAGGTGTCTGCTCAGGCGTGTCAGGGTAAACATAGAAGCTGCAACCGTTCTCTTTATGAATCTGGTTGTACTTGCTAGCAAGGGGTGTTGGCATGCTGTGGCTTAACTTAACTTAAGGTAAAACAGCCCGTTACGGACCAAATGGAGGGTTTGCCCTCTTGTCATTTCTGAAATTTTCTACTTTTTTTTCCAGAGAAAGTCAAGTGATAGGAATGGTGAGAGCATTTGAAACTATATTTTTTCAACAAAGTGTGAATTTGTTATGAATTTTGGAAGTGTTCAGCTCATCACAGCCTGTAGACTACCCCAAAACCAACAAAAACTGATCCATAACACTCATCTTACTTACCTATTACAGTCACAATATTTTTTAACACAGAAGACCTGAAAAAGGCACTTCCTGCAATGAACTAACACTAAAAAACTGAAAGTTCCTATTGCAGTCGCAAATTACTCCATTCCAGTTAGCTAAGACATTGAATGTGGCCAAATTTCCAAAACTAAAAGAAAACTGTAATGGGCTCATTCATAGAGTTCAGTAATGGGTAAAAGGTCCGTAATGGGCTATTTTACCTTAGTGTTTGTGGTTGTGGTCTTTGAAGGGAATGGCGTTGTGTAAAGTGACTGCATCTAATTCTGACCCATTTCTGAAATTCGACCCCTGTAGATTCTTAACTTTAATATACTCTTACTATTCTATTTTCAGCAATTTGAAAATTCATAGTTTATTCATTTGGTGTCCAAGAAATGCAGAAGAAGAGAATTTGGAATACTCTTTTGACTTCCAACCAAAAATTAGGTTATTGAATAACAAGATCAATGTTCAATTTCTTACTTGGATTTGGATGCAAGTAGGTGTAGTTTTCGTGGTGTTACTTATTGTGAGTCCTACTTGTGAATGTTTTCATTGAAAGTAACACTCTTGAATTGAACACTCTAAATTTAGCTCTTGTTCTCAATGATCTCCCTATGAGGTTGGATTAGCTAAAACCAAGGATATGTAATTGTGTATCTAAAAGCTTGCCTTCATAAATGTAGACTTAAATGAATGGATTTTCTTTGTAGAATTATTAAAATTATTAAAATTAGGACATTGAAATTAGGGCATGAATCTTAAATATCTATTGATCCAATTTCTTGCACTTATAATTTTTTCATACAATACTCAAATGCCATTATTGTATTTCTCTTAAAATTTACTTGAATTTTATTTATATATGATTAAATTTAAAAATTTAAACATTAGTAACAACCACTGAATCAAGACTTTTAATGTAATATTCTTGTTTGAAGTGTGTTTTTTTCATCTCTTTGCATCTTACAAGAATATATAAAAGTAAATCCTATGTGTTTGAATTAAGAATAGGAAAAAATATATGGTACAATTTGCAAATTTTACAATTGTAAAGTTAACTTTCTTGGAAGCTTCCAATATGATTTGTTTCAACATATATACAAATATGGGCAAGTTAGGCACTAAGGAATAATAATTGAGACAAATAATATTTTTATTTTGTTGTATAAGAGTGAATTCAATGAATACAAGGATTTAAATAGACACGTTTTATTAATTTACCTTATACTAATTTACATTACATAATTTTGTATGAATCAAGTAATCATTAGTGTGCACCTTTGGATGATTTTGGATAAAGGCAATACATTTTAGACAAGAATTTTGTAAGGACTCAAATTAAAACGATTTTGAATATCTCTATTTTCAGTACATTGAAAATTTATAGTTTATTTATACAATCTTCAAGAAATGAATAAATAAAGAACTTAGAAACATATCTTTGTTTTCCAATAAGATTCTAAAAAACAATCAAGTAGAATAAAGTGTTGAGAGAAATAAATTGTAGGTGACATTTGTTTTTTATGTGACATGAAAACATCAAATTCAAATGTCAATTGAATTTGATGTCAAATCAATGTTTCGATTTGAATTTGAATATTAAGAATGGAATTGGACATTTTTATATTACAGATAATACAAATTTGACCTAGAATTGTTTCCCTTAGCACGGGGTTCTATTGGTGACATGAGGAAATTTAATATTAAAAACCACGTTCAATTGCTTACTTGAACACAATTAACATTAGCCCAAAGACCATTGCAAATGGGAAGTCATTGGGGGTAGATTGGCCACCTATGTTTTAAAGACATGGGTAGTAGAGTCTACCTTATCACCTCTTTTTGGAATTAGAATCTATGTCACAAACATGGGACTAATAACTTGTAACTAGCAACCAATAAACAATAACCTAGTAGTCAAAACCAATAGTCAATAGTTTCTATTTAATCCCTCAAGACCTAAAAACTTTTTGACAATGGAGGGTTTCAAATAATTGTCCCACTTTGATATTTTTGGCACATGAATGTGCTTGAAATTTTTAGGTTCACCATACAAAAATAAATACTACTTGGTCTAGTATGCATGGAATTAATTATGAAAAATATTGGCTATTGGGTTTTTAGATTATAACAATTTTGGATGATTAAATTTACAAACCCCAAAATGTAGCTTTTGGGGAAGAAAAGTTTTAAGAAGATGAATAATGCTTTATTATCTCCCCCCCCCCAAAAAATGTATTGGAATCTAAGGAAAATTTTATATTTTTCAATTTAAAAAACTAGAAAATAAAAAAACTCTTTGAAATTTGTACACATTTTCAAACAAAAGGAGTAGAAAGCCAAAATTGACCAAACTGGATCTTGCAAAATTGGAAAAAAAATTTATGCACCATTTTTTGAAATTTAACAATTGATATGATTAGCATATTTTTTTGAGAACATCTTCAAAAAAATTGGAATAATTCTAATTAGTGTGTGTTTTTAATCAACTAGACTGAATCTTATATCTTTAAAATTGCTAAAAATAAAAATTTGAAAAAAATTCTCAATTCCTAATCTGTTTGTGTAAAGTAAAGACTAAAAATTTCCAAGAAAATGTTCTTTTCCATTCCTACTATTCCTTTCATTGAAAAATAATAATATTTACTCCTATTAGACTACATTTCCTAAATAAATTTTTAAATACTTCTCACATTGAAGTTTTAAAAATTGGAAAAGTGGAAGTATGTCAACTTGTTACTTTACAAGATCCTACTTTACAAAATATTAAGATGTGTTTCACCCTATCGAGAATTTGCCATTGAAAATTTGAAGAGGACATTGTGTTCTCTTAGTCCTTCAAGGGTTAATCATCAATATTTGATCCTTTGTAATGTGTATTTAATTTTTAATTTTATTACTTGATCAATGGTTTATCTTGTTGTTTACTTTTGAGTTATATTGTATTGTTTTCACAAGTAGAAATCAATCCTTTTGATTGTAGTATAGTAATACTTCTAAGAAATGAACGAGTCTATAATTTAATGATCTTTCTCAAATCCACTAATTATCCGGTCAAAAATTGTTTCTATTTTGAGCTAATAGTAAGAGTCAAATTAGAGTTTTAGTCTAGCTCTAGAAGTGGTTGGTTATTTCTAAGTCTTAATTTAATTAAGAATATACAAAACTTTGTTATATGTATTCAAAGGTTACAATTTGAGGTTGTTTGTGTTGAATTTCTTTATTTAAAAAATAATAATTTCAAAATTAATTTTGAGAAAATCCTCTTACTTTGTAATCTTCATTTGAAGAAAAAATCACAAACTATTCTAATATATTAAAAAACCACTATAATCCGATTGGTACATTGTACTTTCATTCTATTTTCATGTTGTAATTTAAATTGATTTTTAGGTCTTACTTTATAAAATAAGAGCAATTAGATTTTTCCATCAAGAATTCTGAAAAAGATTACATTTTTTGAAAAGAATTAAAAAAGTTTTACATGTGCACAACATCAAAATTTTATATATCAATTATTAAAAAGGAAAAAAAAAGATTCACAATTAATTAAGATTTTGATAGTGTTGGTAAAAATTGTTTCTAATGTTAAAAGCAAAAACTGATGTGGGCTTTGAGATGAATAGACTCTTAACCTTTAAACGTCGACACGGACATTTTGTGGCTGATGGATGACAAGGAATTCTCCTATGTAGGACAGAACTGCAACTATTCATCCTCGGAATTTGGGGTGGAAAGGGAAAATCTTCTACAATAGTTTGACCTCCAACGAATATTTTTGATTTTTTAAGGTGGATGATGTCACATGGTTTCAAAATGGCTGATTTCCACGGTCACCAGCCCGGCGTTCAAGGGTTAATTTACGCCAGCCTAGTATGCGAGTTCAGTTGCAGTTATTTCTCTGTGTAACTTAGAAAGCAAAATAGCGATGAATTTCATCTCAGGCAACAGATTCCGTTAACAGATTCAGTTAGAGAGGGCTTCGCGCATGAGGCAGATCAGCGTTCATGAGCGCAGGCCTCCTCTCGCCTTCTTCCTGCCACTTTGGTGTTGTGCTTGCCTCGCGACATTTCCTTCATTAAGCAGATCCTGCACGTTCTTTTGTAAGAGAGTAAACCCTTCTGTTGTTCAAGATCCGTTGCATAGTATTCTTGCATTTCCGTTTGTAGAGAGACGAAGCTTGCTAGGGTTAGGGTTGCAAGTCTTGACAAAACTTGGATTAAGCTTGCTTAGGATGCTACTTAGAATGAATGTGATCTCGATTGTCAAACAGTTTGTAGACTCCGGTGCATTTTCTTTACTGAATAGAAAAGTTTTAATCTCTGCATTGTGTGTGCAGGAGTGCGGTGACTACCGTGAAGTTTGGCATTCACAATGGCTGCTCCCGTCGCTGCCATTCAGAAGGTAAGCCATTCACGACAGTGTAAACTCTGTGCACAGTTAAGAATTGTCAGATTTTTAAATATTCTGGGTAGCAACGTAACGAATGCATTGTTTGGATATTATATGCTAATGCTTTGAGGGTTTCAAAGTGGTAATGGTAGATGACCTACACTCGATGTTGAGGTGGTTTACGTTCTCAAAATCAATATGTATTCATTGTGCAAGATTTCGGGTGTCGCATTGAGGTAGGGTTGGCAAATAGCGATCTGTACCTTTTGCGTCTTTTCGTTGTGGTTCTCTCGTCACCATATGTGGAACTGTGTCGTTCTGATTGCGAAATATCCCCAAGCAGACACTTCCTTTGGATTTATTTGGAGTATTGATTCTGCCATAATCTTTGGCGTTGCGTGAAGTAATTATGATTGGCCTTGCCTCTAGCGGAAGCTTTGCAACTTTTGAAACACCGTTGGTTTCATTTCTTTTGCTTGAGATCCTCGTCCTCTGTTGTGTCGTGAACTGGTTCTGCATCTTTTTTCACCTGAAGCAGTTAGGATGGCTTGGGAATGGTGATGATCACCTTCCGAAATTCTAAAACCTCACGGCTATTCTTTTCAGCGATTGTAGTCAGTATAGTGGCTAAGTCTGGCTTTGGGTTGAATTGGATGGTGAATTTATTCTTGTTTCTTAAATTCTTGTGACCATTAGGTTCTGGAGGACAGCTTGGCAACTGTTGCAAAAGCAGTAGAAGACCAGCTAGATGACGAATTATCAAAGCTTGACAAGTTAGAGGATGACGACCTTGAGAGGTTGCGTGAAAAAAGAATTCAACAGCTGAAGAAGCAGGCGACCATGCGGCAGCAATGGTTGGGACAAGGACACGGTGATTATACGGAGATATTTACTGAGAAGGACTTCTTTGCGAAAGTGAAGACAAGTGACCGCGTTGTCTGCCACTTTTATCGCGAGAATTGGCCCTGCAAGGTGCATAACATTTCCATGTAGCCACTTCGTCATTAAATCTGCTTTGAATTGACAGTTTGAGTAGTTTACTTCGTCAACATCGCTTAAATACGAAATGAAGTTTCTGAGGAAAGGGCAGTTGAGCTTTTTAAGTGTTCAAGAGAAATGGGAACCCCTCCTTAAGCATCTAGATTCGTCATGTTCATATTTTCCTCATCAAACTGTGATACATGCTTTTATGCAACGAAAATTAAGCATTCCCTTGAGATTTCTTTTTTCCTGTAGGTGATGGACAAGCACTTGTTGGAGCTTAGCAAGCAACATCTGGAAACGAAGTTCCTGAAAATAAATGCAGAGAAAAGCCCTTTTCTCACGGAAAGATTGAAGATATTTATGCTGCCAACTCTTGCATTGGTGAAGAAAGGCAAAGTGGAGGATTACGTTGTATGATTTCTTTGACACTTATTTTTTCTTGCCCTTTGTCAGTCGAATTTAACCTTCAGCTGTGGATACCCTGGTCATGTTTCAGCGATGACTCCTGCCATATGTAGTTGTACTAGATTATTCCCATGCAAACTAGGATTGCTAAACTTGGCGATCTGGCAGTGTACAACAGATTTGGTGTTGAAGCTAGAGTTGCAATTCGTTGTACTTTGCATCCTCCTTTACATATGAAAGTAGTCTTTTACATTGTTTCAGAAAATTCACGTGTTGTTGGTTACGCAGGTGGGTTTCGATGAGCTCGGAGGGAAGGACGACTTCAGCACGGAGGAACTGGAGGACAGGCTAGCCAAATCGGCTGTTATATATGGTGCAGAAGGCCGACTTGCACGGCCAGTAGCTGCACAGGCTAAGCGTAGTGTCCGACAAGGGAGCAGCTCATATGGTGGAGACAACTCAGATGATGAGAATTAGCTGTTTTTTTATTTATTTAGACTTCTAATGACAGCCTCTTTATCATGTATATTACTAAATTTTGAGTTTTCCATCCATTTGCTACCTTCCAATTTGTTGGTAACTGTTCAGTGCTGTGTCATTGGGGTTAAGCCTCTAAACGAAGTTAACCTTCCCATAATCTACATACTTAGTCGATAGCTCAAAGGTAACACGGGGCCACGATTATTCCACTGGGGATGTGAATGGGCACATGAGTTTTTTGGCCATTCTGTAAACCCTTGCGCTCCCTTGACTGTAACTTGCATCCAGTTGTCAAACTTGCATCCATTTTAATCCCTAAATGCCTCAGGCCTTTAATTTTTATCAATTTTTTTTTAATTGTAATTGAACAAATTCAAAGTAGAGATCACATGGGATCGCATGTTAGTAGAGATCACATGGGAAAAGAAAACACAACAATATCACTTATGGATTGAAAGATTATAAGTTTGATCATGAGGGTGTTAAAATTATGAAAGTGATTTGAAGTCTTTCAACCTTCTTTTCACATGTAAAATCTAAAAAATTGATCTCCAAAAAAATATGAAGTTAAAGGGCATAATATGTCAAATCCCCATCAAAGGATAGCTTCTCAAAATCTACTTTACAATTTTTTTGAAATGAATATCTAATGTGACTTTTTCTTTAAGATGTAGTGTATTTGAGGCTCATTTCCAAGAGCCTTTAGCACTAAAAAATCAAGATTTGCAATGGATACCCTTGCACAAATCCTAAGTAGAAAAATCATAATCATTCATTTTCAAAATTGAATTTTTTATGCTAAAATTAGACTTTCATTTTTTCCCCCACAAATATAAACTACTAAAAATAGTAATTTGATAGGGTTATATTTTAACTTCAAAATATTGTTGACACTAGAATTTGGTGCCTTGAGCACTTAGGGATTAAGTTACATTTCTTTTCATTTTTTTCATTTTTATTCGTAAGTAAATTGTGCCCAAGCCCAACTACTTAGTGATCAAGGTTGGAAAAAGTATTTCTAAAGGTAGATATTGATATTTGTGGGACATTATTTTTTCAAAGAAAAAAAATTGTGTATTGATAAAAAAAAAACTACCTATCTTTAGTCATTTTTTGAATCACATTTGCCAACTTTTTAATTATTTGGCAAGGAATGCTCACCCTAAGCATATGGTATGCTACAATAGTATTCTTTGACCAAAGAAAATGGGCCTTTGGCCTCTTAGATGTGGGAAAGTTTTCAAATATGATATTTAAATGTCATTGTCATTGTGTAAAATTGTGAAGTTTCTAAGCACATTTTGGAATTGCTTTTAATTTTCTTCATCCAAAAATTTCAAAATTTCACAAAAACTTCAAATTTTGTTTGGAATAAATTCCAAAGCCAAATGCTATCAGTAAGTTATAGTTCTTTGGAACTACCATAAATCAAAGGTCTAAATTGAATATCCATGTCAAATTCTTAGATGTCCACTTCACCTCACACCATTCATAAGATGACATGTGGCACTTTGTACAAAAAAACAACTTAATTTCTACCAAATTTGACCTTTACTTAGGGTACATTGCATTCCATTTGACTTCAAATATTAAATTTTAAATTTTATCTGAAGGCCCTTGGGGAGTGCAATTAAGGTAAATCTATTTATGACAGGCAAACCACCCATGACATGCACCTAGGAAATGACCCATTAGAGTCTTACAACAATCCATGACAAACTTTCTCTAATAAATAAGATTAGGATTACATTAGTTTGGTTACTCACCAAAATCAATGGCTTGGGTGATGGTGATGGAGTTATCAGTGCATATTTTAGGAACTTCTAGGTTTTCAGTGTAAATTCATCAAAGCAAGTGATTTTTTAATTCTACATGTTCTGGCCATGTTAGGAAATATTGTACCCATGTTAGGAAATATTCTGACTACTTTAGGTGGTAGGATGGCCATCATGCATAGACTTTCTATTGGTTTTGGCATGGTATACCAACTCTTTGAGGCTAATTGGTAATCACACTTCAAAAATTCATAAGAAATTCATACTTTATCAGAAAAATAAAATTTCAATTGCTCTCTTCTTTCCTCACAGATATCTTTGTATAGAAAAAACTCTGAGTTTTTCTGCCAATTGTAACAAGGCAAAACACTCATTCTGCCTGTCATAGACAGGTTTACCTTAGAGAGGGTTGAGCCGTGTGGGCCATTCAAGAAAGTAATGTTGGCGCACGGTAAAGAGTCCACACCACGACTCCATCGACTTTGGTGCAACCACGGTGATAGGTGTTTCTCGCGGCGAACAGGCCTTCTTCTCCTCCGAGCCATCAATTTCTCTACAGAAAATTGGTGCTTTTGCTTCCGCAATATGATAGAAGAAATTTTCAAAGCTCCGATGATAAAAAAAAGTAATGGTAACTTAACCGAAAATGATTCTCAATTGCGCAATTGCTTCTGAGCTCTGTAAGTTTTCAGAGTTCTGACGAGATCATTTCATTTCAATGGCGGTTTGGCAACGATCCACAGCCGTTGCGCTGCATTGGAGCGGAGGACGAGTGCTGCAACCGAATGGTGGCCGGATTTTGAGTTCTTGCGCAGTTGCGGTTCGCGCTTTCGTCGACGCGAGGATTTCCCCGCTGCGAAGTACTCATCGCGAGGTGTCGGCGGATCGACGGAAGTTCCTGCGGGGAGGGATAGCGTTCTCTGTTGCCTTGAAGAGGCTGGACGGTGGTGACTCGAGCCGGCTTGTTGTTGAAGACATTGAGGTGAGGCTAATCTCGGTTTGGTTTAGTTTGATTTGGTTTGGTTTGACGATGGTTCGGGATGGCCTCGGTGCACTTCTTGGAGTATTCTGTGTTTGCCAGACTGCGTAACGGTTGCGCATTTTCATACTTTGAACATACCGCAATACTGCACGTGAACCTTTTTGCTTAATAAGTTTTGCCGGAGCGTTTCTTTGGCTATTTATTTGTATCTTGAAGAATACATTAGTTTCAATTCTTGATTTTTGCCGTTTTCAATTTCAATTTACATTGAGTTTAAGGCACAGTGCGTTTAATCTGGTTTAGCCTACTTTTTTTTGACATTTTAATTCCTAGAGGTGGTTGTATTTGCTTCATTGCAGTTAACTTGTTATTCCCGTTCTCTGGGTATTAATTCAGCAACAATTTGAATGTGTTTAATTGATCGTCTTTAATCTTTGTAATGTAATTAAGAACAGAGACTGCAAAAATAGAATCTGCAAAAACGTGAACAGAAAATTGTGAGAAAGGGAATATTTTGAACGATTAAGATTTGTAACCAAAACAATTTTTGATTTTGCACATTGGCCGCATCGGATCGGATTTTCTTCTAGAGAGGAATTGTGTGGATGGAGCTCGGTCTGATAGAATTGCTGCCTATGGGCAAAGTCTGAGGATGAATGTTCTTGACTCTACTTTTGAGGTTCTAGACCTGATGCCTGGGCTTCGTCCTTGAGGTAGTCATGAACCTGAATTTACTTGTTTTCTCAAAATACAAACAAATAGCCAAGCCTTTCCTGGTTTTGCAATCAAAGGATGGATATTGTTGTGCATTGTCTTTCTGAAAAAACGGTCCTTGTGAGACATATTGTAGACACTATTATTGTTGTTGTTGACTATTATCGACTATTTCTCGTTTTCGTTTTTTTGGATTTCTTTTTAGTGTCCTATAATTTAGTTTTTCTTATCCTCTTATCTCTTTGCATATACCACATTCGCTCTATTATGTGATGTAAAATTGCGATTGCATTGTTAAATCTTCAATGCATATTACACCAATTATTCCTTTTGTAAGAATTATCAAAGAATTCTTCCAAGTGCCTGGAGTTGGTATGAGCACTGCAGATATAGATTCTACCATTATTTAGGACAACTAGCCTTCACATGGAGACTTCATCAGTAAAGAGGATCTGAGGTTTTGATAGAATTTCCAAAAGGAATTCAAGAATGGAGACAATGAATTTGCAGTCTAAGAGAATGGAGATTTCTGTTGGAGTTGAGAGTTTTCGAAAAAGAACAATTATAAACTACTGAAGAAATTGAGAAGGCGATTATGTCATGTGTAGACTTAAAAGTCTTCCAACTCGAGGCCGTTTGAAGCACCCTGTATTGGTTCTTATATATTATCTTGATCATTATCAATTTTTTCTATTCAAACATTTTGTTTCATTTCATTTCAAGTGTAGATACAATTCTCAACTAATTTTATGCCATTGTGATTTCTTCGTACAAGTTCCAAGTAGTAATGCTGACAAATATTGACCTCGCAACAACATGTGACTGACTGAAGCCATTACATACACATCCTTCAGGTGCCAGAAGAAGAAACTATGATTGAGCTTCAACTCGATTACACAGGGACAAAGCCAATTCCAATATATGTCATGCTTCCTGTAAGTGATCGTCGGTGCATAATTTAAGTCATCCTTGAAGACTCTTGCTTTTTAAGTGATGAACATGCCAGGACTGGAAGACTTCAGGTCGTCATACATCAGCTTTACGATGTTGTTTGCAACTCTGAGTCTCAGAAATACACGTTTCTTAAGTGATGTCCCCGGGTACACAACTCTTGTATTATACGCAGGGGTCGTCGGCATTAAAATGGCTTAGAGGACAGCTTTTGTAAAAATTATATCAAATTAAAAAGCCCAAAAACTTAGGTGAAGACCAAATTAAAAAAAAATTTAATGTATAGTTGCGTACCCTGGGTGATGTGGAGAACTAACAAAACATAAGATTATTATGACATTTCTTTCAATCATGCAGCTGGGAGTTCTTAACTGCAGCAATCAAATCGACAACCCTTTAGGCTTGACAAAGGACTTGAATGCGCTGAAGAAAACCGGCGTGGATGGAGTTATGGTGGACTGCTGGTGGGGCTTGGTCGAAGCCAAGGTCCCGAAATTGTACGACTGGTCTGGTTACAGAAATCTATTTGATAGTATACGTAAAGTGAATCTGAAGATCCAGGTGCGCTTACGTTTCTAATACTTGCATTGAGCATACTAACGCTAAATTTTTTTTTAATTGTAGTACCGGTATCACAGAGCTAAAATCATGTTGTGGGTGGCTTTGTTTTAGAATCCGCCACTGTAGGTGGACTTCATCGATGACTACTAAAATGACTAAATTTCAAGCCTGTAGGTGGTGATGTCTCTCCATCAATGTGGAGGGAACGTTGGTGATGATACTTACATTCCTCTACCTCAATGGGTGCGGGAAGTGGGTAAAGGAAATCCTGACATCTTCTTCACGAATTGCAAAGGCAAGCGCAATCCAGAGTGTTTATCGTGGGGCGTAGACGAGGAACCGGTTTTGAGAGGTCGAACTGCACTTGAAGTGCGTTAAATCCTACCATTATATGTGCTTCTGATGTTCTTGTCTTAAATCCTCACAAGCATTTAATTTTCTTAAAGGATGGAAAAGGAAGGCTACTTACTGATGAAGGAAAGTTCATCTAGAACTTACACCGTCTGCTGGAGTTTTGGAAATGCATGGTTTAAAGTCTTTGGGATCTACGATCTTCTTCAGGTATATTTTGACTTTATGAAGAGCTTCCGAGATGAGATGAATCAATTTTTCGATGATGGGACAATCATGGAGATTGAGGTTGGTTTAGGACCTTGTGGTGAACTTCGGTATCCCTCGTATCCAGAAACCCAAGGATGGGTTTTCCCTGGTATTGGTGAATTTCAGGTACGGACAGTCTTATTATCTATTTGATTGTACTAGTTCTGTAATCCTATTTCGCACGACTTTGCTCTGTGTGCACATTCCAGCTACGACATGTCTTAATTTGTGATCAATGTTCCCTGTGGTTGTCTTCGAAATGGATAGGATAGACCTTTCTTACAATTGCAATCTCAATCGATGCCGTCAAATAATGCAGTGCTACGACAAGTACCTTTTGAAGGACTTGAAGGAGACTGCGGAAGCACAAGGGCATGCTCATTGGGGAAAACCTCCGTCCAACGCTGGCTCCTACAATAGTAAGCCACAAGACACAGGGTTTTTCAAAGACGGAGGGGACTGGGACAGCTATTATGGCCGCTTTTTCTTAAAATGGTACTCACAAATTTTGATTGACCATGGAGACCGTGTCCTAAGCATTGCCAACAAAGTTTTTGAGGGATCAAAACTTGCTGCAAAGGTGAGAGGTTTATTCCTGATGTCGTTCTATGCTCGGTCATTCCAACTTCTAGCCATGTGGTGGAGATTATATTTGCATTTGTTAGCTTCCTAAGCCTGTCTTTCAAATTGAAGTTGATACACCTTTCACAATCTAATTTAGCCATCCATCCCACATGGTTTTTAGCGAGTGACCTTGTTGCCTTTCTTATCAGATATCAGGAATTCATTGGTGGTATAAGACGAACAGTCATGCTGCAGAATTGACTTGCGGTTATTACAATACAAGCTACAGGGACGGATACCCGTGCATAGCTCAGATGTTAAGTAAACACAAGGCAGCGTTCAACTTCACTTGTGTCGAACTTCTCACTTCGGAGCTCAGCAAATCTTACCCGCAGGCGATGGCAGATCCTGAGGGTCTTGTCAGGCAGGTACAAAGCGTGCACTTCACATCTGCGTACCATATTTTTTTCTGATATAAAATCGTGCAGATTCTTGGTTAGTTGTTTGCATATTTTTTACGTCCGAATAAGAGAATACCCTCCTCGGAAATTGCTAAATTAAATCAAGATCAATTCCTCTTCAGTTATTGTTTCCTTTTTTCTGATTTATTCATTTGGTAAATCATGTGTATGCAGGTTTTCAATGGTGCGTGGAACGCTGGCGTTTCATTAGCTAGTGAAAATGCGCTTTCATGCTACGATAGGCGAGGCTTCAACAAAATCTTGGAAAACGCAAAGCCAAAGACAGACTCTGATAGTCGAAGTTTGGTTGCATTCACATACTTGAGATTAGGCCCAGAGCTCATGGAAGATGACAACTACTTGGAGTTTACCCGGTTTGTCAGGCAACTGCAGGGTAATGATCACCACTCCACTACAGCTTTCTTGAAATTCGGAACCTTAGCAATAGGTTCACTCGTAGTGGCATTTATTTCATCGAGTAGTCATGCCTAAAATCGTTATGTCACCATTTTCCTCGCGTCATTCTTGGACTGGGTATGGTAGTAAGGTTTTCACGTTGTCACCTTCAGTGTCATCTACCCAGTAACAGTGCGTTGATACCTTTGATTGAAATGTCTGTTGACCAAATAATGTGTTGATTTTGTTTCAGGAAAATCCATTGCCGATTTGCCAGTGGTGGCACCGAAGCCCCCAAAGTTACCAAGAGTGGCTAAAAAACATGAGAGGGTGTTAAAACCATTAGTCTGTGCATCTCGCATGTAAGAACAGTTCTGCTGTTGCGTTGATGGACACTTGTTGCCACATATGTCCAATCGACCACAATTCATTGTACATTATTAAACAATTGCTTTCTCAATAAGCTGGGAATACATCTTACTTTGAAATTATACTCTACAAACTTGGTGAAGTATATTATAGGTTTTATTGAAGGATCTATGAAGGGACAAAAGCTTCGTAGGTAGTATGGAGATTTCATTTCGATGACGCCTGAGACTTCAATGAGATTCTCACGTCGATCGAGTTCTTTTTCAACAGTTCTTGAAGAGTTCTCTGGGACTTGTCAAAGAAGAAAGATTCTGAGGGGCCATTTGAGCGCATTCGTGCATCTCATGAATTGGAAAGGTCATCGTGTGCACCCAAGGCGAGGAGGTCTACTTTGAGTATTGCATTGTTTTATCCAGTGTGTTATTCGTGTCTACTGTGTTATCTTTTGTTGTATTTTTTGTATCCCAGGATAGTTCATCTCCTGACGCTCACTATTTTGGTTCTTCTGGAGCAGCGTACGATGACATGCACGAAAGATTCATTTCTTGCTTTTTTGAAAAATGAGGGATCGACAGTTGTTAGCGATCCCAGAAACTGCTACTACTAGGTATGGAGTGGTTTATTTTTTAACCGTACAATGTCCTCAGAGCGATGAGAGAGAGTGGATTGTGGGCATCTTGAAGCACAGATAGCGGGCATGGGATCATCGCACGAAGTTTCAGCGCGACATATGAAGAATCTCGTTTTTATGGTTCAAATTTAATACTGTATAGGTCCCCGGTATGAAGATGTTTTCATCGATGCAAACATACACTTGTGACTCTCCCAACCTGTTCATTCAACTCAGTCAAAAGAGGTGAAACCCTGTGTGACCGCTGACCTACTGGTGAAGATGAACAATTTGGGGCCTGGGGCGTTCTTCCGGTCCGTAGCGTCTACTCAACCTTGATGTGACTCCTTGAAAGGTATTGTGGACACGAAGTACATTGACAGTTTGAGTGGTGGTGGAAAATTTACGCAAGTGAAAGCACGGGAGGTCTTTGAATGGGTACGACTGTCTGGTGAGAAATTAGGTCAATGGCGTTGCAGCATATTTGATTTTCTATGGGTTCTCTTTTACAGCCTCAGTGTCAATTTAGCGAAAATGGGTTCTGGCAGCTTACGAGGCTTGGCATGACAAGTTTTGCTGCCAATGGAGTTTGCTTGCTTGCCACTTCGCAGGTAGATTTCACCGGAGGCTACGAGCCCTAAACGCTTGCACACACCATGAGCAGTGACGAAGCATTGTGGTGAGAAAATAGGTTGCAGCATATTCGAATTTCTATGGGTTCTGCTTTACGCCCTTAGTGTCAATTTCATGGAAATCGGACGGATCTGGCAGCTTATAACGCTTGGCATCACAAATTTTGCAGCCATGGGAGATTGTTTGCTAGCCAATTCGCAGGCAGAGTTTCCTGGAAGATACAAACCCTAAACGCTTGCACACAGCATGAGCAGTGACGAAGCCTTGTGGAAAACCGAGGTGGAGGAGATTCTAGCGGACAACTTGCCAGTGCCCATCATCTGCCAGTTGCGATGTATGTGCAAGCGATGGCGCTCCTTGCGTGGTGGCGGCCAACTCGAAAGACCAAACCTCGTTTTACCATTCCTTGACAATGAGCGCGCTTCTACTGCGACCTACAGTCCCACATTGCGAAGGTGGTATCGTTTTCCGCTCTGCAACAACCTCCCATTCCCATTCTCGAAGGCACGGGGTGATGTCTTTCTCGTCGCTGCTGATGGGGGTCTCTTTTGTTACATGGTAGGGTTTGCCTCCCCCCAGAAGGATGTGAAGTTCATCATGGTGAACCCCATAGCCAACACATGGAGAGACCTTCCAGCTTTAGCTGCGAAGCCCCCGCTGGTCTGAGGCTTGCATGTGGACCAACCAGGAGGCACGTATAAACTCATCCTTGCAGGGGAAAGCTTGACTTTCAACGAACGTGCCACACATCTCTTCGACTCTGTCTCTGGGGAATGGAAGTCGGGAGGGGACCTCCTTCAGGAAGTCTTCGGAATCCAGAAGCAGTGCCATTTCTGGAACGGTAGCTTTCATTATGTAGATTGCTGTGCGAACCGAGTGCAAGCGTACGATGAACCCAACGGCATCTGAAAGAAAGTATTACCTGTCATACCTTCGTTTCTCTGCAGCCCGACGCTTGTGGAGTGCGATGGGAGTATTACTCTTGTGGGACCGATTGGAAAAGAGGGGAAGCTTGAGATTATGGAGCTTGATTCAAGCAGACGAGAATGGAGGAGAAGGGAAGCGCTGTCTATTGAACCTGAAATTGAAGCGTTTCTCCATAGACTGGTCCCTGGCCCACATCACTCTTCCTTGCTCTGTGTAGGGAGAGAGAGTCTGATCTATGTCTTGAGCGCCGAGGCTGATGTCGTTGTCGTGTATGATGCGCGGCAGCGGCGTTGGAGCTTTGTGCCTTCGATATCCGCGTTACGACACAACGTCCTGGAGGTGAGAGTAGTATTCGCATTCACTCCCACATTCAGGACCCCAATTTAAGTTGGATCCATTAAAATCCTTATTCCCCGAGGTTTGGGATGAGAGTCCGACCAAGGCAATCGCTTAAATTCACGAGGATGCCAACGACAATGGTGGACCTCAATCCGTGTGAACTCATTTTGCTGTAAGCCTTTTGATCCGGATGCCACAATTTGTGCTAGAAGGAGCCCTCATGGTTCGGAAGGCCCACCATCTTTTCTCACCATCTTTGAAGATCACCGTGCAACTGTTACACTCCTAATAAAAGGCGTGGAACGACAAGCCGAAGCAGGAACCCATTACTTCACAAGGGAATTTTACTTTACTAAAGACTTCTTCTCCTTCAGCAAACCCTATACAAGCTGGTCGAGCACACTGCACGCACAACATGTAAGTTTGAAGAATATTCAGAGTCAACCTACCAAGAACTAATTGGTCCAACCAAAAGATTCCACTCAAGAATCGAGTTGCAGCGAATGATTTGTCAAAGTAGCAACACATTAAGAAGTCTTCAGAATACTCAGAGTCAATCTTGACAGCAAAGAACGACGATTAAGTGGCTCCGCTCATGAAGAAAAAAAGATTCAACTTAGAATGGAACTGCTAGAGAGGGATTGTCACCTTGCCAAGTAAAGCTTTGTTCCGTAACAGCCGCGCGAAGCTTACAAACAAAGTATACGAGATCGGACGAGGAGGAAGACTCTGGTTGTCGCCAATAGCAGGAGCCCTTGGGAAACCCATCGTTGGTTCAGTTCAGAAACATTGTTATGACGTACTTTCCTAAGCGACGTTAGTAAGGTTTATCATGTCCTAAACCCTAATAAGTTAACATGGAATCCGGGCATCAACGGGAGAGTGTCCTATGAAATTACCTAGTCTATGCTCATCGCGAACCCTAGTAATCTCATCTCTTGTTTTTCATTTTATTCCTTGAGTTTTTTTCCGTTGTGCCTTTCCAGCACCTTCTTCTGCAACTTCTTTTCCTGCGTTTTCCGTCTTCCTCGCTCTTAGTGACTGTTGCTTGTCTGAACGTTTCTCAAGATTGGAATCTTTGTCAACAGGCGTCTTTCGCATAGATTTCGTTCCTGGGACGGCGCGTCTTATGTGAGTTTCAAGAATGCGCTTCAGTTGGTTAGTGGGTTTCTTCTGAAAAATTCGCTGCGCAAGTAGTGGGAGCTTACTTCACTTCGGAGCTTCAATTCCGGCTGATGTTATTCGGAACTGCGAACTGCTGTAAGAATTGGCATATCGTAGTGTGTGAATAGGGCCAGAATTTCTAGAATCTTACAGAGAATTATGCGACCTGGAAGCTATGTTTCGCTCCAGGGTTTTGAGATGAGAATCGTGAGTGGCCATTAAGAATTTCGAATATTTGCACACCATTTCAAGTGTTTAGATTATTTTGAGGATTCAAACATTTAATTTTCTTGGATAGGAATGTGCAAGTCAGTGAGACTGAAGACGAGCGTTGTGACCCATTTGTGGGGTTTATCAAAAGGATTTCTGGGAGTTATGGACCGTTCGATTTGAAGAGGAGCTTTTGTGCAGATGGAGCTATCTCAGAAACCCTTCAAGTGCGAGCTGTAGCAGAAGCTAATTCCATAGCTGCTCCATATTTTGATTTATAAGGTTCTTTCTTATCTCCTCCAACTAGTGATAGCGTGTAGCGCAGACGATTGCTGTTTGAAGTTGCCGACCATCGAACTAAAGTAAAGAGAATTTACCTTCACGTTACTTTCAAGCATTTTAATCAGTACGTAGGAGTGTCCTTGAATTGGGAGCTCCCTCAACAGAACCCACTTGTAAGACAATTGCGAGTACTGCAATAGCCAAACTCTCTTGAGATCAATTTTTTATAAGTTGTGTACGCAATTATTCAAAGTAGGAGATTGTAGATTTCAATTGAAGGGATTGTAGGCAGCTACATCTCCATTCAAAGATGAGTGGCTGTTGACATTTAGCTTACAAGTCATGCTTGCACCCAGCTTGCTAATTCAATCCAACCAAGTGTATTGCAATTGATGAGTTTTTGCTGGTAACTAGGGTGTTTCAATACGAGATTAGGTCCCTGATTAGATTCCTCTCCTCTGTTTCCTATCCTGACTGTTTGATTGCAATGCTTGTCACAGTTCGAATGAGCTCAGAGAGCAGATAATCCAAGGCCCTTTTATGATACTCAAGTTCGAGGAAATTGCACAGCACGTACGTGCTGAAGGCCCAGCCACACAGGACTTGGTGATTAGCAGGTAACTGCTCGTGAAGTCCGATTTTGTTTTATTCTACAATCCGTAGCTAATTCTGTTTATTACCGCAGAACTGTTTGCATATTCTAAGCTAGCAGTTCTCCTGTGCCGGTTCTAAACTGCCATGGTGGTCTTGTGCAGGCGTTGAGGTTAGCCAAATCCCATACCAGACCTGGTGCAAAGTGTCTGTCTCTTATCGAAGTTACCTCTCAAGTGGCTGGCTGCCAGTCCATTTCGTGTGCCTGTCAGGAGCGTGCGCATGAAGGGGTTATGAACTAAGACAAACGGGGGGCTGCTGGAGCCTTGAATTGGGCTCCAAATGAGCATGGGCTGTGATGTCGTCATGTGGAGAAGGCCCGCCATGGCAGTACTGGTGCTGGCGTGTGGATCCCTCGTCTACTACCATTGCCGATTCCGCCACCTCAACATGGTGTCCTTAATCTCGGACGTACTCTACGTGATCACTTGGTCACTCGCAGTTCTGGGGCTCATCTTTCGCTCGTTCAACCTCACCATCCTCCCCATGGACCCGGCCGAGTGGCAGATTTCACCCGAGACTGCCAATTGCGTTGCAGCCACGGTGGCCAATGTGATGGGCGCCTTGGAGAGCGTGCTGAGGGTGGCTGCTAGTGGCTCGGATAAGAAACTTTTTGTGAAGGTGGTCACGGTGTTGTACCTTTTGTCTGCGTTGGGCAGGTCTTTGGCTGGGCAGACGGTGGCTTACGCAACCTTGTGGGTGGTTTTTACGGTTCCATTCTGCATCGTGAAGCTGGCGCCGAAATCTACCAGCGAGCCTCTCATTCTGAAGCTCAGAGAAAAGATAGGGGCATGTTGAACCCAGAGCTTAGATAGCCGGATGGTTTCGATTGCTTATGTAAGTGGAACTTTTTAGTTCTAATTCTGATGAACATGGAGGGCATTGCGAAGGACCGACTGTTGCATATGCAACTTTGTGGGTGTTTTTTTACGGTTCTCCTGTGCATCGTGAAGGTTGTGCCCAACTCTACCAGCGAGCCTTCTGTTTTGAAATTTAGAGAAAAGATAGGGACATGTTGAATCAAGACCTTAGATAAACGTTAAACTGGACTTTTGTGAGTTCGTATCCTCATGAGCATGGAGGGCTTTGGCGGGAGCAACTGGTTGCATTTGCTCCCTTGTGCATCCCAAATCGACCAGCGAGACTGTGATTCTGGAAGTCAGAGTACAAATAGGTGGAGGATTAGATGGATGTTCCTGGAATATTTTTGTTCGACTCCTGATGAACGTCGAGGGCTTTTTGGGTGGCAGTCCAGCTGAAATTCGAGGTTCTTTTAAAAATGGACTGAAGAAATGTTGCAGAGGTCTGGAGTTCCTTGGCTTGCCAGGTCGTGTCTTTCTCTTCAGAAGAAGTTGACATTTTGAGCAGTTTATCATGTACCTTGAATATGTGATGGATGTGCTGCACGTTTTACTGAAGTGAGCTACCGTGCAATATTTTGGCAGCCGTACAAGTATGTTCTACAGAAGCCGAAATAGTCAATTGTTCATAGCATGCCAATATTCTATGAGCTTATCACTCTCCCAACCGCTCTTAGGGCAAAGATTTCCCAAAATATCTTACGAATGTTTTTTGTGTCTCAATTCTGATTGTGTTAGGTTAGCAAATATTAGATCTCACAGATTTGGTGTCAGAGCTGGGTTTCAAAGTTTTCTCCGACTGCTCTCATGTTTCTCTATATTATTCTTGAGCGTCGCAGAAACAAACACCCATTTTGTGGACAATGATTTTCATACATGTACACAAGCATGAGGAGGTCACTTAGTAATGCCCAAGTTGGGTCTTTGTGCACATAAATGATGTAACTATTCTTGAGAATTAATGATAATTTTTCAAAGGAGCTTGACAGATATCTAAAACCATACCCTGTTTTCGATGAGCATCTTGAATTGAAAACATCTACTTCATTTCAAGATTTCGTAGGGCACCCTTTCGGGCAGGTGCTTGGAAAATGGATTGTTTTACAGCATGGACCAGATTGCGAACGGAATAGCGTCCACAAATGTGGCAATCCCCAAACAATTAATTATGGCCTTCAGCTGCCATGAGTGCGGACTCACTAGTGTGCCCTGTGCCATTTTTTATGTATCCTCGTTTTCCAAGTGCTTCCGTGCAAACAGCATTTCTCATTCCGGGTATAGAATTTGAAGTTTGCATTTCTCATTCCTGGTTTGTGGTTTCAGTTTCGGGTATTTCTCTTTTTCCTCTTTAGGATTTTAGGGTTGAGGGTCCCTTCAGCTTCGATCCTTTGTGTTTATGCTTGTGGGAATATCTGCATCGACTTGAAGACGATCCGTGCTACCGTGTAAACTCTTGACGAAGGAATCGTGGATGGAATCTTAAGCTGCAACCAATTAGAACAATTGCCGACTGATCGCCACGCGCTGAATAACGTCATTGTGTCACTCACCGCGTTGTCATGACTTTCTGCGCATCTGCTCTGTGGAGTTTCTTAATAAATGAGGCCGCTCTGGTGTCGGAGAGACGAACCAGGCCTTCAAGAACTTCGTTTTCAAGTTCTTCTTGTTGTGATATGTGTGGCACTCTCGCTTCACTCTGACTATCGTGAGTTTGGTTCTGGTTTAGGCGAGCCTTGTGATGCGCTCCGGGAGTCACTTGTTGAGTCGTTGAAGATGTTCTCGCCTTCGACGTGAGTGTTGTCGTGTGGGCGATCAGTTAGGCGACTGAAGTCTCTCTTGGTAGGCTGAGGGTTTGGGTTTGCAAATTTGAAGAGATTGTTGCAAGTAGGGCACAGACGCTGATCCTGGCCCTCATCAGTAGGTATTAATTTCGATTTCGATTTCGATCGACGTTTGTGGGCAGCGATAGGACAATTGCGTCCACCCTCTGGAATATGTACTGCAAACCCCTTTTGTAGCATTTACTGTAGCCCTTTTGTTGTGTTCAAAGGTCCTGTTTAAGCTGTGAAAATCTAGCAGTAGGGGGTTCGTCATGGCAGAGAACCACGAGGTTGTCGAAATAGGTAACACATCCTGCAATTATTCTGCATCCCCTTCCTCCTCCTCTGTGTATCATTCCACACGCATTGAGGGACTGTTACAAAGCCAAACTGACTACGAAACAGTCCTTGATTTCGAGATCGCCGCTTCGAAAGATCATTGGAGTGAGCTCCAGCAGCCTTTGAGTGTAGTAGAGGACTCCAATGATGGTGAGAAGGAGAAAGCTCATCTGAGCAACAGCGAGATTGTGTTGAGTCTGCAGAGGCAGTTTCCGCAAACGAGCAATTTCTTTCGGGACCATGATGATTCTCTTGTGTTGGGCCAGAAGATTGCCGAGGGAGCTCAGGCGGAAATCTTCGAAGCGCAGTATAAGGGATCTTCCCACGGCGGGTACGTGTTGAAGGTGTTCAAGGAGGGCTCATCGGTGCTGGACCTTCAGAAGCAATGGCCTCTGGGAATGCTCAACCGAACTAGCTTGTGGGGGAGCGTGTATACTCCGTTTGGATGTTCTCCGGTCCTCTGTGGCAGGGTGGTGATGAACGGGAGGTTTGCATTCCAGATGTGCCGATGTGCAGGGGACTTGCGGAAGCTCATTGACAAGAGAATGGAGCGGAACAGCAGCAGCAACCGATTCTGCGCTCCTTTCTCTGACGAGGAACTTCGATTTAACATGGAATGTATTGCAGAGGGGATGAGGAACTTGCACAAGGACAACATTGTTCACAGGGACCTCAAAGCTTCCAATGTACTCATAGTGCCATACGAAGTGAACTGGCAATTACAAGATCTCGATCCACATTCTCCTGGTTCGTATCATTGTGTAGTAGCAGATTATGAGTGCTCGGTGGGAGTGGTGGGGACAGCGTTCGGGAGAGCTCCGGAGATATTGCAAGGTGTGAAAGCTCACAAGATCACACCTGATTTATTCACCAAGGAAGCAGACGTTTATAGCTTTGCTATGACTTGCTATGAAATGATCACTGGTAAACTTCCTTTTGAGGGTGTCAAGAAAAACAACTATGATGTGGTTCTTCAAGGGGATAGGCCTACATTGCCTAAGGAGACTAAGCCTTGGATCAAGACTTTGTTGAGTACATGCTGGCATTCAAATCCAAAAAAAAGACCGAGCTCTGAGAAAATAGTGAATTGCATTAAAAGTTGTGGAAAGAAGAATGTATCTTTTAGTAAGTGTTGCAATGTAATATGATTTGAATTGAGTTTTATTTTGTTTACAATGAATACATTGTTGTTGAGATGCCATGCAGTGCTTATTGTGTGCTAGTTTCTTGAAGGGATCCTATTATTCTTGTGATCTCTCTAAATCACTTTTTGGTTTAGTGTGATAAACATTTTCTTGATCCTAAATATGGAGTGATGGTGAAATATTTACAATCAAATAATCTAAAAACATCTTAGAGGGTAGTCCAAATATTTTCTTTTGGTAGTGAGATTGAATTGTGGATTCTCAAATTGTATAAATCCAATAATTAATGAGTAATTGTTGTTTTGCCTCAATATTATTATAATTTTTGTTAGGGGGCTTTTGAAGTATGATCAAAGTGACAATTCTATAACTTAGTAAGCAATTGTGAGAGGAATCTCTAAAGAAACATTTCAATTTCAATCTTAAGCCCTAAAGGATGAAGGCTTTTTGTCATCAAAAAACATTCAAAACTACCATTTCTATTGCGAGGTGTAAATTGATTATAATTTTCTTTCATTTTGCATATGTAATTATAAAATTTTACTCTAAACTAATATATAAATGTGTCAAAGAAATTTCAAAAACTTTGATTATGTAGATTGCAAGATATTTAGATTTAAAGTAAAAAAAACTTGTTTTATTGAACCTTCCATGACTAGGTCTTTTGACTTTGAAGTTTAGTAACTTCAAGTTTTTTGCACTATAGATTTTGAATTTAAAAAAATTGTGTGCAAAATTAATTTGATAGTCTTAATTTTTTTTAATAAGCACTTAGTTTGTATTTGGTCATTAATTGTTACATAGAAGCAAGGATCAGATAAAAGGAAAAATTATATCTTTAATAGTTCTAAGATGGAATTAAAAGACATTGTCTAATTGCAATGGTGAGATTGAATAAGCTTGCAAATATAACATTGTTAAACCAACAAATTAGTTCCTCCCGGTGGAGGTATTATTCTTCCCTATATAACTAGGGGGAGACTTTAGTTATAATATATGGAAGATCATTCGCTTGCTACAACCTGTATTGTAGGGTTATTAGAGTTTCTACAGACTCGTTGGTCAACCAAGTATAGAGGACCCTTGATTCAAGGGGGGGCCAAAGAGCACACACACACACACACACACCAACAAACATTAATAATGTTCTGAACTATACCATATAGAACTTTTTTTTAAATTGCAAAAATAGAATTCAAAAATAAATCCTATAAGTTATTTTTTTAAAATACTTGGAATGCTCAAAACATAAGACTCATCATATCTTTCTCATTATTTGTCTAAATAGAATGAATCAAATATTTTCACCATCCAACCAAAGTGTTTTCTATGAGATAAAATATCTTTAAAATTTTATTTTTACTTTTTGTGATTTTTTTTGT
This sequence comes from Straminergon stramineum, assembly GCA_963920665.1. Lineage (NCBI taxonomy): Eukaryota > Viridiplantae > Streptophyta > Bryopsida > Hypnales > Calliergonaceae > Straminergon > Straminergon stramineum. The sequence continues at coordinate 10,331,721 of OY987270.1, read as the reverse complement.
ACTACCCAAGGAACAATTTTTTAAACTTTTGTATGATATTACTTTTGCTCATGGTTATTGATTGAAATAAAATAATATTTCCAAAAAGATAATGTCTTTTCCTATGTTTCTAAAAAGTTCAAAAAGTTCAAAAAATCCAATTAAAAATTGGGATCATAGGAACCTATCCAAACCTTGTGGTGTCCCCCAAGGAGATAGTTGATCCTTCCGAGGTTAAGAAATGAAGTATTGAATATGTTATTGAATAGGACATATAGAAATAATAATTAAATATATGAAATGTCTTATATTAATGATAAAAGGGCTTCGGTTTATTGTTGATCTAAGAAGAGGTCAAATATTCAAAAGTCCTTTGGAGACTCAATTTTTTTTTAATTATTTATTTTATATTTATTATTACTATTTGAATCCACATTATTTGTTAACTCCTAAAGGACTGGCCTTGGGTTTGGGGCAACCTAACTTTTTTGGGTAAGGGAGGCAACCCATATCCAACCACTTAAGTTGTTATATATACTTGGAGAGTGAGTTTCTTGGGTGTGAAAATTTTCCAGTGTGCAAAAATAGAGTTAAGAAGGTTTCCATAATTTTCTAGATTTTTCTTTCTCAAATTTTTGAGCAAAAGATTCCATCCTTCCCACTCCAGTCATGTAGACCTTCCTATTTCCCACAAGGGTTGGTTGCAAAATCCATCAAGGATTGAGAGTGCTATAAAACAATTACAATGTGCCACAATTGCAGAAGAAACTATGCTATAATTAATCATTGCCATCTCCTTATGCACGGAAAGAGAACAATCTATATTGCCAAAAGGGGGCGGTGATTGGGAATGGGTTGCCTCCCATAGGTACATGTGAGGGGAGATTTGACTTATTTAGGCTGAAATTTTTTACCAAGGTGTGGATGAGGAATATCTTCCATGAATGCTAATATCATTTCATTTGAGTATACAAGTGAAAAGTTATGATGCAAAATGTTGTTTGTTTCTCAACTCTGGTGGCCCAAGCAAATTAGAAAAAATCACTTTATTCAAAAACAAAAATTCGAAATTGGTTTTCTAGATTTCTATATATGGAAAGCTTTGAATCAATTCATTTTGATCAATGAGATGAAAGTTATGAAAAGTTTTAGTTTGCGGGCAATTATAGAATCTCTACTCTAAAATAAACTTTTAAGTCCTTTCTTAAACTCAATTTTCATATTTATTATAAAAAGTAAAATCATAGGATGTAGATTGTTTATTATAACATTACAACCATTGGAATTGACATTTTTCAATTCCATAATTAAATTCTTGACAATTTAGTATTTTGAATCATTTTCAACTTCTTTCTACTTACTATTTTTTTCCTATATGTTGTACAATTCCAAATGATTCAAAAAATTTCAAGAATATAACCAACTTGCCTAGAAGAATGAATCCAAAGATGCACAACCATTTTGGACATTTTTTCATACAAATGTGACCTTGTGAAGTGCAACTGCCCAGTTTTTTTGTAGGGCTAACAAAATGATTTTTGTCAATTCAAATGCTAATACCTTGTAAATCAACATGGTGGAAATTTCTGAAATTTTTTCCACATATTTTTTAACCCCTCACCGCCCAAGGGGCCCAAAAGTGTCCTCATGTCAAATTCAAAGTGCTGTAACTTTTGCATCTAATGTCCGAATTCAATAAAACTTGTTGTAAATTTTTCTCTCTCTCTTCTAGTTTTAGCAGAAAAATTTTCAGATCAATCCAAGATTTTATGAATTTTTGGAAACCAATCGAAGTTCACAAGTTCAATTTGAGTTCAGCAAACTGCATTTGGTGGCTGCAACTTCCGGGGCTTGTATCTCCTTCGTCCTAAGTTCGTTTTCAATAAAATTTGTTGGGTTATGTTCCCCCTGAAGTCTAGTTATTGTGGTAGAATTTTCATGTCAATCCAAGTTTTTTTGAATGTCTGGGAGCAATTTGAAGTTCAAAATCCCGACATTTTTGGATTACAGTGAACTTTGGCAGCTTGTTTCTTCTTCATACAATGTTTGATTCCAATAATTTTTTTTGGAAAAGTTGAGCATACTAATCTAGTTTGTGTGCATAAAATTCCATATCAATCCCAAAAGGTATGAGTGACTAAGAAGCATTTTAGTAGAAGGAGGTTCATTTTTTGATGTATTTTTTGCAACTTTTTTTGCTATTTTTTGACATTTCAAAGTCATTTTGTAGATACAATGAGTCAATTGAATGATATTTTTTTTTCATCAATGTGTTTCTATGCTGATTTTGAATCACTTTATAGTTTAAAGTTTCTTCATTTGAGTAGATCTAGAAACCAAATTCTACCTCCAAATGTATTTTTAGGAAAAATTCAGCATCCTTTTTCAACACTAAAACATTATAATCTTGCAATCTATGCCGTCAAATCACATCAAATTTGGTGCATGTAATCTACAACAAGTGAACTACAAGATTGTACAGTTGAGATCTCTATAACTCAGCGAAAATTATATCTATAACACTTCAAAAGAAATGTTGTTTTTGGACCTATTCAGGCCTTGGGTGGTGAGGGGTTAAACAACTTCATACAAGATCCTACGGTTACATGTTTCCAAAAGTGTTTTTTTACTTCAATTTGGTACTTGTGCTAGAAATGGCAATTTTGGAGCATTTGTGGTGAAAATGTAGTCAAGGAACTTTAGGGGTTACAACATTCAAGGGGACCCTATTATTTTGGAGTGATTTCTTTTAATCCAAATGTAGTCTACATCTTGGTACATCCAAATTCTCTACAATTTCCAATATTAGGTTCTAAATGGGATTTCTAAAGATAAAACTTTTGTTGTTTTTCAACAACTCAACTATGCATACACCCTATGACATTGGCAACTTATTGTTCAATATATTTAGATATCCAATACAATATTCTATTTTAATTCTATTAAATGCTCAAATGCAATCAAAAGAGACAAATTGTTTATCAATAAGCTCAAGTTAATCAATAAAGAAGGTAACAGAATATACCAATAAAAAGAAAGAAATATACCAAGACTAAGGGGTTTTTTCTAGCGAAATTTTGTCAGATCTGTCAAAATCTGACCATTGTAAATTTGTCCCTCCAAAATTTGGCTTGTCCAGTAAAGCCAACACACGGGACACTAGTCCAAAAAAGAAGGCTTAGCCAAGACATTGTGTCCTATTTTTTGAAATATAGAAATTATTTTTCTGGAATCATTTTTGGGGAAAGCTACCTCCTCAAATCCTCTTGCAATTTGAAAGAGCATCTTCAAATATAAAGCATCAATCACCCTGCATGGTCTAGCCTACCCAACATACAACAAATCAAAAGTAAATCCAAGCTCATATGGACCAAGAAATTGCACTCCAAAAAAATACATGTATTAACGAGGATCTTAGGAGTGAACCTTGGTATACCTTTCAACTAGATATACTTTGTGCAATCCTTTTTTAATAATTTTTCATTTGGTGTTAAGAGTGGTGTTAGCAAGGGTGTGAACTTGTAAGCACTCCAAATGCCATATTCCAAGTAATGAACAAATGCTTTGAGGTGATGTTTTGTTGGAAAAAAAATTCTCATTCATTTGATTCAGCTTATTGTTTGAATTTTTTTTAAATCTTTGTTTGTGACTAATTGAGGTGAAATCTATTTAGTACAATACTTACAAATAGATTGACCTCTAGATAAACCTCTCGCCATGTAGATTTGCCAATGTAGCTCAACACACGAGCATTATGTACTGCCAACTAATATGTTGTGGCTAACTAACCATCTCCTATTTAACCCCAACCATACATATACAAGACGGGTGTAGATTTCACTTTGATCTAGCCTATGAATTCTCATTGCATTTTTGCTTCATCATGTCTACTTATGTGAGGAATTATCATCTTTTGGAGGGCCAACTTCCTTGCAAAGCCCAAATCGAACCAAAAAAATTACATTCTCAAAATTGCCTTTGTGGAATTTGGTAATGCTTTCATTTCTGCATGAGCGAGGAAAAATCTATATATCATGAGTAGATTTTCCTTGTTGTTAAATCTAAAAGGTCAAGTTCGTTGCTAAAACTCTATTTTTGGAAAGATGGAAAATGGCCTCCCGACATTTCACAAGCCTCTTCCTACAATTTTGTTACCAAAGAATTTTGATTCTCTTGTTGCAAATGTTCCACAATTCTACATAGAATTATGGAATGTTTGTTGTCATTTCTACAAAATTTGGTCAATACTAATATGTAGAAGCTCACTCTAATTAGTATATTACTACATCTTATGTGGTCTAACTTTTAACCCTTGAGATCCTATAGTGCCACTCAAAAGTGCTATTGCAAGTAGAGATCAATACTTTTACTACACATATGCAATGCCATAGAAAAATCCAATTTTCCAAATCACATTGCATGTTGAAGTTATTAGGTGGTTTACACACCTATGCTTGGAAGTCCAAGTATAATGTGAGAAAAAAAAGAAATGATGAAATGGTGATGTAGGAACAATATGGTTTTTTATTGTCAAACATGGAGGAAACAACATACCTTAGTATACTACCTAGGAAATGTACCTTTTTTGCAACAATGATTACAAACTCAAATACTAAATAGCAACAATGTTGTCAATATTATAGACCTTCAAGTATATGAATTTTCGGATGCCCTAAAAATGTTGCAATCCTTGTGCAATACTATAGGAAGAGATTGACTTGTTAGAACTTATCTTGAATGCTACTTTACAATTGCTTACTTCCTCTAGAGCCTTGTCTAAGGAACCACAACTTTGGGTGAGTTCTTTATATGTTGATGGTGTCTTCTTCTCTAATGATTTTAATTGGCACTAGAATACTAAGGAGTATATTTGATCGAGTTTAATCTAGCTTATACACTCTCAATCATTGTACTTTGCCTCATCATGTCTATTTATAGGAGGATTTATCATCTTAGGGAAGGGCTTGGGAAGAATTCCTTGCAATGTCATAATTGGACAGATAATTGAAGTTCTCAAAATTGCCGTTGTTGAATTTGGTAATGGTTTCATTTTTGAATAGATGAGTAGAGAGAAATGAAATTGAGGAGTAGCTTTGCCTTGTTTTTAAACTAAAAGCAACCCAAAAGGTCAAATAGATAGCTAAAATTAAATTTGAGAAAGATGAAAAATGGCATATAACATTTTAAAAGCCTCTTCCTACAATTTGATTGGTCGAGAATTTTGATTTTCCTCTTGTTAATGCTATATACAACTATTTAGAATTCTAGAATTTCTTCTGTCATTTCTCCAAAATTTGGTCCATTTATGTACTTGAAAGTCCACTCTTATAAGTTTATTATAACATCGCATAAGGTCTAGCTTTTAACCCTTAGGTCCCATGCCATTCAAAAGTGTATTTGGAAGTGGAGGTCAATATTTTCACTACATATGCAATTCTGTGGAAAAATCCAATCTTAAAAATCACATTACCTATGGAAGTTATTTGGTTGTATATGTGGCCATGCTTGGAAGTCCAAATATAATGTGAGGAAAGGAAATTATGAAATATTGAGGTAGGAATGATGTATGAAATAGAGGGTTGCTATTATGTAAGCTTAAGAGTGTGAGCCCATGAGCCTAGAATACTACACACTTATGTAGTAGGTGTATATACTATAGAAATCGTCTATGATTATAGGGTATATATATTGCAAATACCCATAATATAGGTGTTTATTATACATACACCTTCTATACACTGGAAGAAATCTACGTTGCAGTCAATGAATGCTAGCTGACATTTTTTGTCAACTACGTTCACTGCGACGCAATTTTCTGAAAACTGCGTTGCAGTGAACGCAGTTGACAAAAAATGTCAGCTAGCGTTCGTTGATTGCAACGCAGTTTTCTACCAGTGATAGTGTGTGGTATCTATGTTATAGGTACCTGTATCATAGGCTCAATGCTCACAGGCTCACATTCTTAGGCTCACATACTAGCACTGTTGGTTTGCAATAGTAATTATGAACTCTAACACTAAATGGCAACAACATTGCTAATGTTACCAACACTAATTGTCAACTAAATTTGTACCAAAAAAACTAAAGTAGTACCAAAATCATTTATTCTACACTAAATTAGTAATATTGTAGGTACCTTAATACTAAATATCATTATTAGTGGAGTCCTTGAATTGTTGGAATGGGGGTGCCAAGAACATCCATGTGGCATCACATTCTAGCTACCAAAATCAAAAAGAGATACAAAAATACAAGTGTCTTGTTGTAAGAACACATAATTAGAGTAGAAGTTTTCATGTTCCATAAATATAAAATCTCAATCAAATATGTATAATCACTTGTGTAGAGACTAATTGATATGTTGGATTGGGGATTGCATTTGCAATACTAAATGTATGAGTTATTGAATGTAGTGATTTTGTGTATAGTGATTGAGTGTAGTTTTGCATATAATGGTTGTATTTTTCCAAAAATTGGGCTTCATTTCTTGTAGACAATTACTCGATGTTACAAAGATTACTAGTCCTACTTCCTCGACTATCAAGGTTTACATGTGGAAAGCATCTACCTTCTTAGTGGTTAGGATTGGCAAAAATTATTTTGACAATAGGTGTGAATCAATTTTGGGGATTAATTGTATAGGAAACAAAGAATTGTATGTAAAAAAATAAATCATTTTAGGTTAGGCATCTTCCCAAGCACATTTGCTAATTTTAATTAATTACGTGGTGAGAAATGTTGTCCCTAACCATTGGATATAATAATATTTCCAAGATTGAATGAAGTGAATCAATTCAAGTTTTAGGTCATATAAGGTGTACTTTTGAATACACCACTAGTTTATTTTACGAAAACCTCCCTAATACCATACATCTAGGTCAATTCCACACATAATTTAGCGGGATGCTAAACCCATCCCATGAAGTGAGACAAGTAGGGTGAATTTTGTACTTTGGAGGGTAAGTGTAAGAAAAAAAGCCCCCTATTTTGTGCCATGTTAATCTCATGTTCTTCACACACCCTAGTTTGAGTGGGGCCTCTAATTGCAAATATGAATTCAAATTTTGCAACTTTTTTCATGTGTGGCAAATAAAATTTTTCCAAGGCTAGGTTAAATTCACTCGGATGGTCCTACTTTATGGTACAAGTTTAGCATCTTGTTATAATTCAACTAAACACTCAAACATTTACTCTTTAGTATAACAACCAAAACTTCAACTACTTCAATTCTACGTAATGACACACAATTCCTATGTACAATTGGTACATCCATCACATCAAAACAAGATACTATTTGATTGCAAATTTGTATGGACAATGATATACTTACAAGACCATCAAAGTTAATCCATTGGAGGCAGAAAGTGAGCTAGAAAGAGATCAAGGTAACCATAAGTCAATTCTCCAAAAAAATTGCCATAGAACACATAGAGCATGGTTTCTCATCAACAAGAAGTTTCTTATAACCAAACTCACTGATACTTCATGTTTTCAATATATATAAAAATGGTTTTAGCTCAATTCATCCTAAACCTCTTCCAGACTTCAAATTAAAGCAACACCTACATTGAAGTTCAGAGATGAAAAGCAAAATACAATGGCAAAGATGTTGTGATATTTATGGCTTGTGTCCCAAGCATGTTCTAAACAATGTTACATAAATGTGAATGTTAATTACAAACATATGTCTTTTAACCCCCAAACATCCAGAATCATCTCTAGAATTGTTGATTCAAGAAAAATCACGATAAAATGCAATTTGGAAGCATATTTTGGAATTAATAAAAAACTAAAAGTTGTAGATTTTGATTTGTAGATTCCATTTGTATAGTTAGATTCACCAATGCTATCACCTATCTTCTTCTTCTTTTTTTATAAAATTCCGAAATTCCTTCTAAAATCGATTGCAAGCAAAATATTGGAGTTTTTTGAGGTAAAATTTGTTCGGATGGTTTTGAAATGAAATGAGGTTCTCTTCATAAGGTAATTTTGCGAAAATTTTGTGTTCTTCAAATCTATGACCTCATTTTGGCAAATCCAGTTTTGATTCTTTTGAACTAAAGTCAATGCAATTTGACCACTTGACATATTTGCACATTTGTAATTTAAGAAAAATATGTACTCATTTGTAACACCGAATCCAAGTGAACCCTTAGATAGGACAACAACTTGATAAAGTATTTCTACAAATTAGGATGACTTTCATCCAAGCAATTAGGAGGATGAAACTAAAGTTTCAATTTGTTCATCTTCAAAAAAATGAACGTCGGAGCACTTAGGAGTTAAACAATTCTAAACCCTTAGGGCATCTTCAATAGACTCCCAAATTTGCCTTGCAAAATATAACTCTAAGTTTTCATTGCTTTGTAATTAGAACTTCAAATTTTTTATTAGGGCAAGCGGATTCAATTGTATTTTGAAAGGGCATAATAAAATTTAAATTTAGACATTCGACAATGAGAAACCCCCGCTTCAAATGCTATCTTGAAAACAAATATTGTAGAGTTTTGGGCAAATTAGAGTTACCCATGCACTTTGCACTCCAAATTGGGGACAATGAATTGGAACTTCGCCGCTGCTTCCGCAATATCGACACGCAGGCCTTCCAGTTAACGAACCCTCAATATTTCTGACAAAATTTAAGGTCGAAATGTATAGACATTTGGAATTCGTCCGGTTGGATTTGTGGGTGTGAAGATGATTTGGGAGATGCGGGTCTTGGATGATGGAGAGTTCTCATCATCGGTTCAGTTTCCTGAAGAATGCGGCGCTTCATTGTTCAGCTTTGGTTGTATACAACCGTGAGGAATTATGGCGAATCAGGAGTTGAGCTCGTGGTCTTGTTGCAACTGACGATTTGACTGTGGAGCTGCCATCGGAATCATTGCGTAGATTTATTCGTGAATGACTCATTTCACTATGATATAATTCAAGTATGTAGTTCTAGTTTTAGGTGGTAGAATTGGAATGTGGAATTGTGCATTTGTGGTCCACGAATATTTTGATGAATTCCGCTCTACACTCCATTTCAGGAGTCAGTATTCATGAACTATTTTGTACCTCTTCGCAAAGGCGGGTGAATTTTGTTCATTAAATATGCACGATTCGTTGGTGACGGAGGCCCGTGTGGTGAGAACCTTCACAAGGGCAGGTCCGTGCAACTCCAGTATTGTTGTTGAGCATTATGCAGAGCCTGACAAGGACACCGTCCTTTGTCTGCCTTCTTGGCGGGTTCCATCTTTATCCACTGTGTACAGCTACTCCAGGAAGAGGTCAACAATTCAGAACGCCCACCACTGTGGAAATCTCTTTTTTAGCGATGTAGAATACACGATCAATCACTGTAAGAACTTGGATTCCCTTTCCGACGATGTAAAAATGCGCAATGCACGATGCAGTTTGGGTTGAGGCGTTGGACTTGTGATGGCAAACATTGAGCATGTCCTATTCCTCGTCCTTCGGTTCAGCATCTTTTCATGTCAGCTTCTGAACGAGCCCTTGTATGATCTGAATTAATGTTTGAACCGGTGAATGTGAAAACGGAGGGCATGGCTATTGTTCTCATTTGCATACTGTTGGCAGCAGTGAAGACGGGCGTCCAATTAAAAAGAATCAAGATCCTTTGTTTTCTTTGGCACTTATTGAAACCAGAGTTCCTTTCCCACTTCCTCAACCTGCATATATGAACAGTGAAAAGAAGCTGGTCAGTCAAAACATCTCAGTCATTCAAACACTTCCCCTGTCGGACGACACTATTTGTGGTTTTTGATGATGCATTCCGTCAAACATGCACGAATCGGGGTAAACCAGAAGAAATATCTGACAGACCTTCATGACATTTGCAACAAATCTAAGTAGAAGTCAAATTGGCTCCATCGATCCTAAACAAATCGAATCGTAGAGAAATTATAAAATGACGAAGGCTACAATTCAAATTAAGAAATTCACTTCAAATTTAGTATAGGAAGACCATTTTCAAGGTGTGTTACTGGTTTCACTGACCTTAGACAAGTCCATAATGCATCTCTAGATTTGAGCTTTGTGCCATCACTCATTGTGGTCATTCTTATTAAATCCCTCTGTAAAATTATGGATTAGGAATCCTTCAAAATAAATTTGCAATGTGACCTCATATCACCAAAAAGGAAAAGGTGAACTCTTCCTTCACATGAAAATCAATACCTATAGAATCGTGTGGATTTCAATAGAACCAGAATCAATTCTTTCAAACTTATAAATGTCATTAGCAAGAGAATGGGACTAATTCAAATTGTTCATGGTGGTGTGTAGTCATGCAAAAGCCTTGAAAATAAACTACCATCCATATGAACTTTTTTCAATGATTTGAGCAAGTGTCCTTATGATAAATTTGATGAATACAAAGGTGCAAGTGAAGTTGTTCATATGGCAAAATGTTCATTCATTGTTCGACAATCTTGAAGGTTGCTTTTGAATTGTCATTGCAAGTGATTAGGGACTTAAGAATCACATTAGTATTGCAAAATGGACAAAAACTCTCCTCTTCTAGTGGAGATCAACAATGGGAAGATATATGTTTCTTGCTAAGACTTCTTCTTCTTATGTTTGTTTGTTTTTCAAAGTGAGTTGACCAAAGTACAATCATGTAGAATATCTCTTGGTTCGCTCCTATTCTTTTGCCCACAAAAATGGTAAATTTGATAACTAAAAATAATTGCAATGACCTCAGGGATCCAAATTAGGTGAATTATCCTTACTTGTTATAAAAGGAAAAGATTAAAGTGTACTATATCCATCAAGATATCCATACCAAAATTTGAGAATAACCATCATCTAGTTCAAAGCTAGCTAGTGGAATTGCAAAAAAAACTGTTTGCAATTTGAAATCATTCAACAAAGAAACGAAATTGGTGAAAAAATCTATAAAATTTCTATTTATAGTAGAAAATCGAGAAAAGAAACGGACTTGACACTTGAAAAAGTGGTTCAATATTAATGGGAAATAAAGGAAAATGGCTACAGGAGTAAAGCTGAAAAAATATCCCAAACACTGATCCATACCTCTTGAACCTGGTCACGTAACTTACATGGTACCGCCAGCTATTACCCTTCGCCATTCCGAGGGTCTTTCAAACATCTGGATGCTCGCCATGCTCCTCCCTGATTGCTCAACAAAGTGGTAGGGCGGCAGATCCGGCTCTAGGACGGCTGACCAAGTCGACCTGCCTACAGAAATGAGGGGCCGGGGCGAGCCTTTAGTTGGGACTTCCGAGGCTGGATCAAGCCCGGCAGCAGGAGACGCCGGCCAGGCACCGAGGATTAGTTATTTCTGATGGCAATTCCTCCTTCAGTTGCAGTGTCTTGCGAGGGATTTGCAGCATCAATCTCTTGTGCATCTGGTTTTGGCGTTGGTTGAGGAGAGCTTTGATCGAGATGCGCCTGGAGTCACTGGTTGAGTCGTTCAAGCTGTTCTCGCCTTCGACGTGAGTGTTAACTTGTGGGCGATCGGTTAGGTGACTGAAGTCTCTCGTGGTAGGCTGAGGGTTGGGGTTTGCAAATTTGAAGAGATTGCTGCAAGTAGGGCACAGAGGTTGATACTGAACCTCATCAGTAGGTATTGATTTCGCGTCTGATTGAAATTTGTGCACAAGATCAGAAATTTACTTCCACCCTTGGTAGCATATAAACCCATTTTGTAGCATTTACTGCAGCCCTTTTGTTGTGTTCAAAGGTCCTGTTTGAGTTGTGAAAATCCAGCAGTAGGGGGATCGTCATGGCAGAGAACCACGAGGTTGTCGAAATGGGTAACACATCCTGCAATTGTTCTGCATCCCCCTCGTCCTCTGTGTATCATTCCACACGCATTGAGACACTGTTACAAAGCCAAACTGACTACGAAACAGTCCTTGATTACGAGATTGCCGCTTCGAAAGATCATTGGAGTGAGCTCCAGCAGTCTTCGAGTGTAGTAGAGGACTCCCGTAGCGGTGAGAAGGAGAAAGCTCATCTGACCAACAGAGAGTCTTCGAGTGTAGTCGAGGACTCCCGTGGCGGTGAGGAGGAGAAAGCTCATCTGAGCAACAGCAAGATTGTGCTGAGTCTGCGGGAGCAGTTTCCGGAAACGAGAATTTTTTTTGTTCACTATGGTGATTCTTTAGTGTTGGGCAAGAAGATTGCCGAGGGAGCTCAGGCGGAAATCTTCGAAGTGCAGTATAAGGGATCTTCCCACGGTAGGTACGTGTTGAAGGTGTTTAAGGAGAGCTCATCGGTGCTGGACCTTCAAAAGCAATGGCCTCTGGGAATGCTCAAACGATTTGCGGGTAATCGTCACGATTTTTTTTTGCTAGGATGTTCTCGGGTCCTCTGTGGCACGGTGGTGATGAACGGGAGGTTTGCATTCCAGATGTTCCGATGTACAGGGGACTTGCGGAAACTCATTGACAAAAGAATGGAGCGCAACGGCAAAAGCAACCGATTTTGCGCTCCTTTCTCTAACGAGGAACTTGAATGGAACATGGTCTGGATTGCACAGGGGATGCAGACCTTGCACGAGGACAACATTGTCCACAGGGACCTCAAAGCTTCCAATGTACTCATACGGCCAAACAAAAAAGAGCTTCGGTTAGAAGATCTGGATTCATTCTCTTATAATTCGTATCATTGTGTAGTAGCAGACTTTGAATGCTCGGTGGGAGTGCTGGGGACAGGGTTTTGGAGAGCTCCAGAGATATTGCAAGCTCTAAAAGATCGCAAGAACACACATGATTTATTCACCAAGGAAGCAGATGTTTACAGCTTTGCTATGACTTGCTATGAAATGATCACTGGTCAAATTCCTTTTGAGGGTGTCAAGAAGAATAACTATGATGTGGTTCTTCGAGGAGAAAGGCCTACATTGCCTAAGGAGATTGAGCCTTGGATCAAGACTTTGTTGACTAGATGTTGGCATTCCAATCCAAATAAGAGACCGAGCTTTGAGGAAATAGTCAAATACATTAGGGAAAGTGATGAACAGATGAATGTATCTTCTAGTAAGTTTTGCAATATAATGTGAATTTGAATTGAGTTTTATTTTGTTTATAATGAACACATTGTTGTTGAGATGTCATGCATTGTTTGTTGTGGGCTTGTTTCTTCAAGGCATCCAATTATTCTTGTAATCTTTTTCTAAATCACTTTTTGGTTTAGTGTAAATAATAGTTTCTAGATCCTAAAAATGCAATAAGAGTGAAATATTGGCTATCAACAAATCTAAAAATATCTTAGAGTATAGTCCAAATATTTTCTTTTGGTAAAGAGACCTACTTTTAGATTCCCAATTTGTATACATCCAATAATGTTGAATCGTTTTGCTTCAATATCATTACAATTTTTGTTGACGGGTTTTTGAAGTATGATCTAAGTGATAGTTTTATAGTAAGCAAATTATGAAAGGACCCTCCAAAAAGAAACATTTCAATTTCTATCTTACCCCCTAAAGGATGAAGGCCTTTTTGTCATCTAAAAACACTCAAAACAACCATTTCTATTGCAAGCTACAAAATGATTACAATTTTCTTTCGTTTTCAATATGTAATTATAAAATTTTACACTAAACTAATATAGAAATTAAACTTTGACCATGTAGATGGTAAGATATTTACATTTAAAATTAAAAAAAACATGTTTTAATGAACCTTCCATGACTAGGTCTTTTGACTTTGAATCTTTTTAACTTCAAATTCTTTTGCACTATAGATTTTGAATTAAAAAAATTTTGTGAACAAAATTCATTTGTTAGATGGAATTTTTTTTCATAAGCACTTAGTTTGTATTCGGTAATTAATTGCTACATAGAAGCAAGGATAAGATAAATGGAAAAATTATAGCTTTAATAGTTTTAAGATGAAATTAAAAGACATTGTCTAATTGCAATGGTGAGATGGAACAAGCATGTAAACTATACCATGTAGAACTTTTTTTTTTAAATTACAAAAATGGAGTTCAAAAATAAATCTTGTAAGTTCTTTGTTTAGAAAATGCTTGGAATGCTCTAAACATAAGACTCATCATAACTTTCTCATTACTTGTCCAAAAAGAATGAATCAAATCCTTTCATGGCCAAACACAAGTATTTTCTATGAGATCAAAAATCTTAAAATTTTTATTTTGACTTTTTGTGATATTTTTGAACTATCAGGGAATTGCTTTTTAAGCTTTTGTGTGATATTAATTTTTCTCCTAGTTATTGATTGAAATAAAATAATATTTTCAAAAAACTTATGTCTTTTCCTATCTTCCCAAAAAGTTCTAAAAATCAAGTTCAAAATAGGATCATAGGAACCTATCCAAACCTTGTGGTGTCCAACATGGACGTAGTTGATCCTCTAGGGATTAACCCCTAAAGGACCAAACGGCATTTCTTGGCAACATAGTTATTTGGGGCAACTCACTATGAATGGAATTCTTATTTTGTAGCTTTGAAATTTTCACACAATATGTATTTGAGGAGTAGCTTTAGGGCCCAACAATTTTCATAACTTTTGAATACATGGTTAAAAAGATATTGTATCATATGTAGTTTTCATTGCTCGGTGGACAACTCGGGCATCAAAAAAACTTCTTTAAAAATAACTTTTATTTATAATAAAAATTTGAAATTGGTTACCTAGATTGATATATACATGGAAAGCTTTGAATCATTCTATTTTGATTTATGTGAGGAAAGTTATGAAGAGTTCTAGTTGTGGGTAGTTTGTAGGTAATAATGGAATCTCTACTATGCAATAAACCATGAAGACTGTTATTTAACTCAATTGTATATATTTATGAAAAGAAATGGAAACATTAGTTGTATATTGCTTATTACAACATTCCAACCTTTGAAATTGGCATTTTTCAATTCCATAAATAAATTATTAATAATTTAGTACCTTGAATCATTTTCTACATCTTTCTACTTACTAATTTTTTCCTATATGTTGTACAATTCCAAATGATCTAAAAATTTTCAAGCATGTAGCCAACTTGCCTTGATGAATGAATCCAAGGACTTTCAACTATTTTGGACATTTTTTCATAATGATCTGACCTTGTGAAGTGTAGCTGCTTGGATTTTTTCAAGGCCCAAAAAAGTCTTTACGTTTTGCCAATTCAAACACTAATATCTTGCAATCTACACTGACAAACAAAATTGTGTACATATTTGAAACATTTTCATTTAAACATCCATAACATAAGCATCAATGGACAAAGTTCAAAAATGTATACACGAAACTTTTAGTGCGTGATATACTACACATTACCATGGAAGTTTGAAGAGAAAATTAGTTGTAATTTGAAAGAAAATTAATTTCAAAGTTAGCCATGTCTAAACTTTGTTTTGTTCACCATTTTTGGAATCACCTAATCTTTTGTCAATTTTTTCTTAGAACTTCAAAAAAAACTCTTTGTGCATTGGCATGTTGGTATACATCATTTCAAATTGTTGTACACAAAAATTGAAGGAAATTGACATTTATAGAATTCGAAATATCAACAATTTGATAAACATGCAAATGATGTTGGTTCTCACAATATTTGAATTTTCTTTTGGAATTGAAAGCATGGGATTGCATTATCCTTTGTAGAGAGAGTATGGATTGCAATATGGACCATTGTTATATCTTATTGCCTTTGCATTTGAAATATTTGTTGACAAGGCCAATGTGTTAAATTTATGTTTTATAGCCATATAATGCATTTTTAAATTCAACTTTTTTTTTCAAAAAACTAAAGTTCATGATGCATATAATTGACTGAATTTTTTTTTTAAAAATCCATGATTATTGCTGATATTATCAAAAAAATAGGAAATTCAAAGAAGGCCAATGTAATTTTTGGCAATTTCTTGTTTTTTGATGATATCTTGTCTAATGCATGCTCTAGCCACTTAATCCAATCGACCAAGGCCGGGGTGGATTGACCCCCTTGATCGTCCCCAAGTAAAAACCCTGAAATTTTTTCTTTGTCACAAACAAAAAAAATTGAAAATTTTGAATTCATATTTGCAATCAGAGGCCCCTAATTTGGCTAGGAGACATAGAAAAGATAAATTAATGAAACACAAAATAGGGGGTCTTCCTTTTTACATGCACCCTTGGACTGATTTGGGGGACAAGCAAGGGGGTCAATCCACCCCGGCCTCGACCAATCCATGAGACAAAAATCAACCACCGTAAGCACGTAATTTGACAATACAATTATTCAAGATCTTAGAACTATTACTACACCACCACTTGACTTACAATTTTAACAACTTGAATCTATACTTGTCAAATTGAAATATTTCACAATTCTCTCAAGTTCAAATTAACACAGCACCCTATTCACACAGGATGGTTGGCAACTCATACATAAACACAACAAGTGTTACACCATTAATTGGACATCACTTTCAATATGCAATGACAAACTTAAGCACTTAGCCAATTAGCCAGTAATTAATTTTACACACAGATTGCAGAACAACCACCAACACAAAATTATTATACCGGTCAATTTGACCACAACTCATAAATTTTGTAACTAGCAGTTGACTTGACAAAAGTCCGGATACTCACACACATAGATCGTACTTCTTAGCTCGAAACAATCACTTCACACATTATAAAGCTGCCATTCACAGTCAAAACAACACTCACACATCCAAATCAATTAGACAAATTGGAATTTTGAAAGCTTGAGAAAATATATTCATAGAAAATATGCATGAATACACTAAGAGTCATACAACTTTGGTATTAACTCAAGAAAAGAAAATTGACCTTTGGATTTATAGTACCAAAATTGTGAAGACAACTCTTCACATAGAAAGATGTAAAGTCAATTTGACACTTTTCAAATCCTACCAACTTGACTCTTCTAAATCCTAAGAAACCACCATTTCAATTCTCGTGAGATATTTGCATTTCTAATGGACTTGGTAATTGAAATGGGACAAGTTGATAGCCCTATTTACACATGGACAATCAAATTGACAATAAAATAAAAAATTTAAGGCACGACTCGGCTCAACACACGAGCATTATGTAATGCCAACCAACGTATTGTGGCTAACTAATTGTCTCCTTTTCAACCCCAACTGTACATATACAAGATAGGTGTTGTTTTCACTAAAATATTGAGGGAGTAGATTTCACTTTAATCTAGCCTATGAATTCTCATTACATTTTTGCTTCATCATGTCTACTTATGTGAGCAATTATCATCTTTTGGAGGGCCAACTTCCTTGTAGAGTCCAAATCGGACCCAAAAAATTACATTCTCAAAATTGCCTTTGTGGAATTTGGTAATGCTTTTATTTCTACATGAGTAGGGGAAAATATGCATATTAAGACTAGATTTTTCTTGTTGTGAAATCTAAAAGGTCAAGTTCATTGCTAAAATTATATTTTGGAAAGATGGCAAATGGCCTCCCAACATTTCACAAGCCTCTTCCTAAAATTTGGTTGTGAAGCAATTTTGATTCTCTTGTTATAGATTCTCCACTATTCTACATAAAATTATAGAATTTTTGTTGTGATTTTTGCAAAATTTAGACAATATTAATAAGTGGAAGCTCACTCTAATTAGTATATTACTACATCTCATGCGGTCTAACATTTAACTCTTATATCAAGTGCCACTGAAAAATGCTATTGCAAGTGCAGATCAATACTTTTACTACACATGCAACGCCATGGAAAAATCCAATCTTCCAAATCACGATGCATGTTGAAGTTATGAGATTGTATATGTGTCCATGCTTGGAAGTCCAAGTATAATGTGAGAAAAAAAGAAATGATGAAATAGTGATGTAGGAACAATATGGTTATTTATTGTCAAACATGGAGGACACAACATACCTATACTACCTAGGAAATGAACCTATTTTGCAACAATGATTACAAACTCAAATACTAAATGGAAATAATGTTGCCAATGTTATGGACCTTCAAGTATATGAATTTTTGGATGACCTAAAAATGTTGTAAACCTTTTACGATACTATGGGATCAAAGAGATAGTTACAACTTATCTTTGATGCTACTTTACAATTGCTTACTTCCTCAAGTAAGAGCTGTGTCAAAGGAACCACAACTTTGGGTGAGTTCCTTATATGTTGATGGTGTCTTCTTCTCTAATGATTTTAATTGGAACTAGGATATTGGGGGAGTAGATTTGGTCCAGTTTAATCTAGCTTGGACACTCTCATTGTACTTTGCCTCATCATGTCTATTTATAGGAGGAATTATCATCTTGGGGAAGGGGATGGGAAGAATTCCTTGCAATGTCATAAATGGACACATAATTAAAGTTCTCATAATTGTTGTTGTGGAATTTGCTAATGATTTCCTTTATTAGTAAACGTGTAGAGAGAAATGAAATGGAGGAGTAGCTTGGCCTTGTTGATAATCTAAGAGCAACCCAAAAGGTCAAATTGATTGCTAAAACTAGATTTGAAAAAGATGGAAATGGCCTAGGGCATTTTAAAAGCCTCTTCCTACAATTTGATTGGCAAAGAATTTTGATTCTCCTCTTGCAAATGCTATACACAACTATATAGAATTCTAGATTTTTTGTGTCATTCCTCCAAAATTTCGTCCATTTATGTAACTTAAAGTCCAAGTGCTCTTATAAGTTTAGTACAACATTGCATAAGGTTCAACTTTTAACCCATTAGGTCCCATGCCATTCAAAAGTGTGTTTGCAAGTGGAGGTCAATAGTTTCACTACATATGCGATACCATGGAAAAATCCGACCTTAAAAATCACATTGCCTATGGAAGTTATTTGGTTGTGTACATGGCCATGCTTGGAAGTCTAAATATAATGTAAGGGAAAGAAATTATGAATTATTGAGGTAGGAATGATGTATGAAATATTCAATGTTTGACATTCTATGCCAATCATGGGGGACAAAACATGCCTATACTAATAATGAAATTCAATGTTTGCAATAGTAATTATGAACTCGAACATTAAATGGCAACAACATTGCTAATGTTACCAATTCTCTTTGTTAATAAATTTCTACCCAAAAAACTAAAATAGTACCAAAATAACTTATTCTTCACTAAATTAGTAACCCTATAGCTACCTTAACACTAAATATCATCATTAGTGGAGTCCTTGAATTGTTGGAATGGCGGTGCCAAGAGCATCCATGTGGCATCACATTCTAGCTACCAAAATCAAAAAGAGATACAAAAATACAAGTGTCTTGTTGTAAGAACACATAATTAGACTAGAAGTTTTCATGTTTTAGAAATATAAAATATAGTGGTTTTTTATTTGCCAAATTTCACCAGATCTGACAAAATCTAACCATTGAGAATTTGGCCCTCCAAAATCTGGCCTCTGTAGTGAAGCCAACACAGGGAACACTAGTCCAAAAAAAAACACTCATAAAATCTCAATCAATCATGTAGAATTGATTGTGTGGAGACTAGTTGATATGTTGGATTGAGGATTGCATTTGCAACACTATATGTATGAGTTATTGAATGTGGTGATTTTCTGTATGGTGATTGAGTGTAGTTTTGCAAAAATTGGGCTTTATTTCTTGTGGACAATTGCTCGTTACAAAGATTACTAGTCCTACTTCCTTGATTATCAAGGGTTACATGTGGTAAGCATCTACCTTCTTTGTGGTTAGGATTGGCAAAAAATATTTCGAAAATAGTTGTGATTTTTTGGGGATTAACTATATAGAAAACAAATAATTGTATGTAAAAAAGAGAGTCTTTTTTAGTTTAGGCATATTCCTAGACACATTTGCCAATTTTGATTAATTACTTGGTAAAGAATGTTGTCCCTAACCATTGGATATACAATATTTCCAAGACTGAATCAAGTGAATCAATTCAAGTTTCAAGCCATATAAGGTGTACTTTTGGATACACCACGGGTTTATTCCACCATAACCTCCCTAATACCCTACAACTAGGTCAATTTCTTCCATACTTTAGCAAGATGCTAAACCCATCCCACTAAGTGGGACTAGTAGGGTGAATTTTGTCTTTTGGGGGGTAATTGTAAGAAACAAGCCCCCTATTTTCTGTTGTGTTAATCTCATATTCTTCACACACTCTAGCATAATTGGGGCATGTCATTGCAAATATGAATTCAAATTTTGCAACTCTTTTCATGTGTTGCAAATAAACATTTCCCCTCTGTTAAATTCACCCGGTTGGTCCAACTTTATGGTACAGGTTTAGCATCTTGTTATAGTTCAATTAAACACTCAAACTTTTACTCTTTAGTATAACAATCAAAACTTCAACTACTCCAACTCTACATGATGGCAAATAAATTCCTATGTACAATTGATGCATCCATCGATCAAATTGAAAAAAAAAAGATACTATTTGATTGCAAATTTGTATGGAAAATTGAATGATATACATCAAAGATTGACAAAGTTAGTCAATTCACTACAAGAAATAGGGGTGTTTTAAGTATAATCCTAAAAGTAATGACCTTAAAGGGATGATTTCAATAATAATTTACTAGAAATACATATGTGCTTAGTAAATTTTTACTAAAAACACCCCTTTTAGGTCATTACTAATAGGACTATATGTCTAGGACTATACTTAAAACACCCCTTTCTTTTGTAGTGATTGGAGGCAAAAAGTGAACTAAAAAGAGATCAAGGGCATCATAAGTCAAAGTTCTCCAAGAAACTGCCACACAACAAACAAAGCATGGTCTCTCAACAACAAGAAGTTTCTTATAACCAAACTCATTGATACTTCACATTCCCAATATATTTTAAAATGGTTTCACCTTGATTCATCCTAAACCTTTTCCAAGCCTTGAATTAAAGCAACACCTATATTGAAGTTCAAAGATGAAATCAAATATACACTACCAAAGATGTGGTGATATTTATGGCTTGTGTCCCAAGCATGTTCTAAATGATGGTACAGAAATGTGAATGTTAATTACAATCATATGTCCCTTAACCTCTAAACGTCCAAAATCATCTCTAGAATTGACAATTTGAAAAAGATCATTATAAAGTGGAATTTGGAAGCATATTTTTGAATTAATATAAGAATAAAAGTTGTAGATTTTGATTTGTAGATTCCATTTGTAGAGTTAGATTCACCAGTGTTACAACCCATCTTTCTTTTTTATAAATTTAGAAGGTGAAATTCCGAGATTCCTTCTAAATTCAATTGCAAGCAAAATATTATCGTTTTTTGAGTAAAATTTGTTGGGATGGTTTTGAAATGAGTTTCTCTTGACATGGTGATTTTTTGAAATTTTTGTGTTCTTCAAATCTATGACCTCATTTTAGCAAATCTAGTTTTGAACTAAAGGCAATGCAATTTGACCACTTGAAATACTTGCACATTTGTCATTTAAGAAAAATAAATACTCTAGTAACACCAAATGCAAACCTTAGATAGGACAACAACTTGTTGAATTATCTCCACAAATTAGGATGACTTTCATCCAAGTAGTTAGAAAGATGAAACTCAAATTTCAATTTGTTCAGCATTCAGAAAATGGACATCGGAGTGCTTAGGAGTTAAACACTTTTAAACCCTTAGGACATCTTCAATAGACTCCCAAATTTGCCTTGCCAAATATAAC
The DNA here is from genome assembly GCA_963920665.1 of Straminergon stramineum. Classification (NCBI taxonomy): domain Eukaryota; kingdom Viridiplantae; phylum Streptophyta; class Bryopsida; order Hypnales; family Calliergonaceae; genus Straminergon; species Straminergon stramineum. The sequence goes on along the minus strand of OY987270.1, from coordinate 10,310,157 downwards.
TCTAAGTTTTCATTGCTTAGTAATTAGAACTTCAAATTTTTTTTATTAGAGCAAGCGGATTCAATTGTACTTTGAAAAGGCATGAGAAAATTCAAATTTAGACATTGGACAATGAAACCCCCCCACTTCAAATGCTATCTTGAAAACAAATATTGTAGAGTTTGGGGCAAATCAATGTTACCAGTACACTTTGCACTCCAAATTGGGCCCATACAGTTGGAGCTTCGTCGTTGCTTCCGTTAGATCGATAGGCAGGCCTTCAATTAACCCCTAAATGCCCACGGCACCAGATTTTGGGGTTTCAAAAACTTTGAAGTTAAGTAAAACCCAACCAAATTGCTGTTATTAGTCATTTATGTTTTTGGAGAATTCTTTTTGAAGTCTAGTTTTAGGATCAAAAAGTTGATACAATAAATAAAGGATTATGATTTTTTTTTAAGATTTAGTGTAAGGATGTCCATTGCAATCTTGACTTCTTGTAGTGTTGAGGGCTCTTGAAAATGAGCCTCAAATATAGTAGATCCTAGAGGCAAAATCACATTAGAAATTCATTTAAAAAAATTGTAGAATAGATTTTGAAAAACTGTAAATTGATTGGGGTTGTGCATGTTAGGCCCTATAACCTCATATTTTTCTAGTGACCAACTTTTTAGAGTTGACATGCAAAAAGTGAATTGAAAAATTTTCACAATTTTTACACCCTCATGATCAAACATTATAATCTTTCAATCTATAAGTGATATTTTTATGTTTTCTTTTCCTATGTGATCTCTACCATGTCTAGTTTGAATTTGTACAGTTACAATTCAAAAGAAATTGATACAACTTATGAAAATGTTGACTTTTTGTTCAATTTACAGCAACTTTCAAGGAGCTCCATACAGGCCTTGGGCAGTTAGGGGTTAACAAACCCTCAATATTTCTGACAAAATTGAAGGTCCAAATGTACAGACATTTGGAATTCGTCCGGTTGGATTTGTGGGTGTGAAGGTGATTTGGGCGATGCGGGTGTTGGATGATGGAGAGTTCTCATCATCGGTTCAGTTTCCTTGAGGATGTACGTGGTGCTTGGATTTTCAGCACCAGGTGGATACTACTGTGAGGAATTTTGGCGATTTGGGAATTGAGCTGGTGGTCTTGTTGCAACTGACGATTTGACTGTCAAAGCTTCGAGCGGAATCATCGCGTAGATTTATTCGTCAATGACTCATTTCAGTATGATGATATAATTCAAGTTTGTAGTTCTGGTTTTAGGTCGTTGAATTGGAAGTTTGAATTGTGCATTTGTGCTCCAGGAACGCTTCGATGAATTCTGGTCTACACTCCATTTCAGGAGTCAGTATTCATGAACTATTTTGTACCTCTTCGCAAAGGCGGGTGAATTTTGTTCATTAAATATGCCCGATTCGTTGGTGACGGAGGCCAGTTTGGCGAGGACCTTCACAAGGGCAGGTCCGTGCACTTCCAGTATTGTTGTTGAGCATTATGCAGAGCCTGACAAGGACACCGTCCTTTGTCTGCCTTCTTGGCGGGTTCCATCTTTATCCACTGTGTACAGCTACTCCAGGAAGTTGTCAACAATTCAGAACGCCCACCACTGTGGAAATCTCTTTTTTAGCGATGTAGAATACACGATCAATCACTGTAAGAACTTGGACTCCCTTTCCGAGGATGTAAAAATGCGCAATGCACGATGTAGTTTGGGTTGAGGCGTTGGACTTGTGATGGCAAACATTGAGCATGTCCTATTCCTCGTCCATCGGTTCAGCATCTTCGTCATGTCAGCTTCTGAACGAGCCCTTGTACGGTCTGAATTAATGTTTGAACCGGTGAATGTGAAAACGGAGGGCATGGCTATTGTTCTCATTTGTATACTGTTGGCAGAAGTGGAGACGGGCGTCAAATTAAAAAGAATCAAGATCCTTTGTTTTCTTTGGCACTTATTGAAACCAGAGTTCCTTTGCCACTTCCTCAACCTACATATATGAACAGTGAAAAGAAGCTGGTCAGTCAAAACATCTCAGTCATTCAAATACTTCCACTCTCGGACGACACGATTTGTGGTTTTTGAGAAAGCATTCCGTCAAACATGCACGAATCGGGGTAAACGAGAAGAAATATCTGACAGACCTCCATGACATTTGCAACAAATCTAAGTAGAAGTCAAATTGGCTCCATCGATCCTAAACAAATCGAATCGTAGAGAAATTATAAAATGACGAAGGCTACAATTCAAATTAAGAAATTCACTTCAAATTTAGTATAGGAAGACCATTTTCAAGGTGTGTTACTGGTTTCACTGACCTTAGACAAGTCCATAATGCATCTCTAGATTTGAGCTTTGTGCCATCACTCATTGTGGTCATTCTTATTAAATCCCTTTGTAAAATTATGGATTAGGAATCCTTTAAAATAAATTTGCAAGGTTACCTCATATCAACAAAAAGGAAAAGGTGAACTCTTCCTTTGCATGAAAATCAATACCTATAGAAGCATGTGGATTTCAATAGAACCAGAATCAATTCTTTCAAACTTATAAATATCATTAGCAAGAGAATGGGACTAATTCATATTGTTCATGGTGTTGTGTAGTCATGCAAAAGCCCTCGTAAATAAACTACCATCCATATGAACTTTTTTCAATGATTTGAGCAAGTGTCCTTATGATAAATTTGATGAATACAAATATGCAAGTGAAGTTGTTCATACAGCAAAATGTTCATTCATTGTTCGACAATCTTGAAGGTTGCTTTTGAATTGTCATTGCAAGTGATTAGGGACTTAAGAATCACATTAGTATTGCAAAATGGACAAAAACTCTCCTCTTCTAGTGGAGATCAACAATGGGAAGATATATGTTTCTTGCTAAGACTTCTTCTTCTTCTTATGTTTGTTTGTTTTTCAAAGTGAGTTGACCAAAGTACAATCATGTAGAATATCCCTTGGTTTGTTCCTATTCTTTTGCCCACAAAAATGGTAAATTTGATAACTAAAAATAATTGCAATGACCTCAGGGATCCAAAATAGGACAATAATCCTTACTTGTTATAAAAGGAAAAGATTAAAGATTACTATATCCATCAAGATATCCATACCAAAATTTGAGAATAACCAACATCTATTTCTAAGCTAGCTAGTGGAATTGGAAAAAAAACTGTTTGCAATTTGAAATCATTCAACAAAGAAACGAAATTGGTGAAAAAATCTATGACATTTCTCTTCAGAGTAGAAAATCGAGAAAAGAAACGGACTTGACACTTGAAAAAGTGGTTCAATATTAATGGGAAATAAAGGAAAATGGCTACAGGAGTAAAGCTGAAAAAATATCCCAAACACTGATCCATACCTCTTGAACCTGGTCACGTAACTTATGTGGTACCGCCAGCTATTACACTCTCATTCCGAGGGTCTTTCAAACATCTGGATGCTCGCCATGCTCCTCCCTGATTGCTCAACAAAGTGGTAGGGCGGCAGATTCGGCTCTAGGATAGTTGACAAGTCAATCTGTTTGCAGAAATGAGGGGTTGGGGCGAGCCTTTAGTTGGGACTTCCGAGGCTGGATCACGCCCGGCAGCAGGAGACGCCAGCCAGGCACCAAGAATTTAGTTATTTCTTGATGGCAATTTCTCCTTCAGTTGCAGTGTCTTGCGAGGGATTTGTAGCATCAATCTCTTGTGCATCTGGTTTTGGCGTTGGTTGAGGAGAGCTTTGATCGAGATGCGCCTCGAGTCACTGGTTGAGTCGTTGAAGCTGTTTACGCTTTCGATGAGAGTGTTAACGTGTGGGCCATCAGTTAGGCGACTGAAGTCTCTCTTGGTAGGCTGAGGGTTGGGGTTTGCAAATTTGAAGAGATTGTTTGCAAGTAGGGCACAGACGTTAATCCTGACCCGCATCAGTAGGTATTGATTTCACGTCTGATTGACATTTGTGCGCAAGAACAGAACATTACTTCCACCCTCGGTAGTATATAAACCCCTTTTGTAGCAATTACTGCAGCCCTTTTGTTGTGTTCAAAGGTCCTGTTTGAGTTGTGAAAATCCAGCAGTAGGGGGATCGCAATGGCAGAGGACCAGGAGGTTGTCGAAATAGGTAGCACATCCTGCAATTGTTCAGCATCCCCCTCCTCCTCCTCTGTGTATCATTCCACACGCATTGAGGGATTGTTACAAAGCCAAACTGACTACGAAACAGTCCTGGATTTCGAGATCGCCGCTTCGAAAGATCATTGGAGTGAGCTCCAGCAGCCTTTGAGTGTAGTAGAGGACTCCCGTGGCGGTGAGAAGGAGAAAGTTCATCGGACCAATAGAGAGATTGTGTTAAGTCTGCAGAGGCAGTTTCCGCAAACGAGCAATTTCTTTCGGGACGATGAAGATGATTTCGTGTTGGGCCAGAAGATTGCCGAGGGAGCTCAGGCGGAAATCTTCGAAGCCAAGATGCAGTCACTTCCGGAACTTCCTTATGTGTTGAAGGTGTTCAAGGAGGGCCCATCGTTGCTGGACCTTCAAAAGCAATGGCCTCTGGGAATGCTCAAACGATGTACGGGTGTGTATTATGGTTCGTTTGGATGTTCTCAGGTCCTCGGTGGCACGGTGGTGATGAACGGGAGGTTTGCATTCCAGATGCTCCGATGTGCAGGGGACTTGCGGAAGCTCATTGACAAGAGAATGGAGCGCAACAACAACCAAGTCTGCGCTCCTTTCTCTGATGAAGAACTTCGATGGAACATGCTCTGCATTGCACTTGGGATGAAGGGCTTGCACGAGGACAACATTGTCCACAGGGACCTCAAAGCTTCCAATGTACTCATACGGTTGACACAAGGAAGGTATGATTTAGAAGATCTGGATTCACTTTCTCGTGGTTCGTATGTGTGTCGAGTAGCAGACTATGAGTGCTCGGTGGGAGTGGTGGGGACAGGGTTTTGGAGAGCTCCGGAAATATTGCAAGGTCTGATAGATGGCAAGAACACACTTGATTTATTCACCAAGAAAGTCGATGTTTACAGCTTTGCTATGACTTGCTATGAAATGATCACTGGTAAACTTCCTTTTGAGGATTTGAGGAGGACTGACTATGATGTGATTCTTCAAGGAGAAAGGCCTACATTGCCTGAAGAGATTGAGCCTTGGATCAAGACTTTGTTGGGTAGTTGTTGGCATCCTAATCCTAAAGAAAGACCTAGCTTTAAGAAAATAGTCAAATGCATTTCAAGTTATGTAAAGTAGAATGTATCTTTTAGTAAGTTTTGCAATATAATGTAAATTTGATTTGTGTTTTATTTTGTTTACAATGAATACATTGTTGTTGAGATGTCATGCATTGTTTGTTGTGGGCTTGTTTCTTGAAGGCATCCAATTATTCTTGTGATCTCTCCCTAAATCACTTTTTTGGTTTAGTGTAAAGAATAGTTTCTAGATCCTAAAAACAGAATAATAGTGAAACACTTGCAATCAATAAATCTAAAAACATCTTAGAGTATAGTCCAAATATTTTCTTTTGGTAAAGAGACCTACTTTTAGATTCCCAACTCATATAAATCCAATAATGTTGAATTGTTTTGCTTCAATATCATTACAATTTTTGTTCAGGGGCTTTTGAAGTATGATCTAAGTGACAATTTTATAGTAAGCAAATTGTGAGAGGACTCTCCAAAAAGAAACATATCAATTTCAATCTTATCCCCTAAAGGATGAAGGCTATTTGTCATCTAAAAATACTCAAAACTACCATTTCTATTGCAAGGTGCAAAATGATTATAATTTCTTTCGTTTTGCATATGTAATTTATAAAATTTTACACTAAACTAATGTATAAACTAAACTTTGACCATGTAGATTGTAAGATATTTACATTTACAATGAAAAAAAACATGTTTTATTGAACCTTCCATGATTAGGTCTTCTAACTTTGAATCTTTTTAACCTCAAATTTTTTGCACTATAAATTTTCAATTAAAAAAAAATTTGTGTGCAAAATTCAATTGTTAGTTGGAAATTTTTTAATGAGCACTTAGTTTGTATTCGATAATTAATTGTTACATAGAATCAAAGCTAAGATAAAAGGAAAAGTTATAGCTTTAATAGTTCTCAGATGGAATTAAAAGACATTGTCTAATTGCAGTGGTGAAATTGAACAAGCATGCAAACTAAGTCAAGTCTTGACTTATTTATTCTATGAGATAAAAAATCTTAAAATTTTTATTTTGACTTTTTGTGATTTTTTTGTATTGCCACAGAATTGCTTTTCAAGCTTTTGTGTGATATTGATTTTTCTCCCGATTATTGATTGAAATAAAATAATATTTCCAAAAAACTAATGTCTTTTACTATCTTCCCAAAAGTTCAAAAAATCAAGTTAAAAATTGGGATCATAGGAACCTATCGAAACCTTGTGGTGTCCAGTATGGAGATAGTTGATCCTCTAGGGATTAACCTCTAAAGGACCAAACGGCGTTTCTTAGCAACATAGTTATTTGGGGCAACTCACTATGAATGGAATTTTTATTTTTTATCTTTGAAATTTTCACACAACATGCGCTTGAGGAGTAGCTTTAGGGCCCAACAATTTTCATAACTTTTGAATACATGGTTAAAAAGATATTGTATGATATGTATTTTTCATTGCTTGGTGGACAGCTCGGGCATCAAAAAAACTTCTTTAAAAATAACTTTTTTTTGAAATAGAAATTTGAAATTGGTTACCTAGATTTCTATATACATGGAAAGCTTTGAATCATTCTATTTTGATTTATGAGAGGAAAGTTATGAAGACTTCTAATTGTGGGTAGTTTGTAGGTAATAATGGAATCTCTACTCTACAATAAACTCTGAAGACCTTTATTTAAATCAATTTTTATTATCTATGAAAAAAAAATGAAACGTTAGGTGTAGATTGTTTATTACAACATTCTATCCTTTGAAATTGGAATTTTTCAATTCCATTAATAAATTGTTAACAATTTAGTATCTTGAATCATTCTCTATTTCTTTCTACTTACTCATTTTTTTCCTATATGTTGTAAAATTCCAAATGATCTCAAATTTTTCAGGAAGTAGCCAACTTGCCTTGAAGAATGAATCCAAGGAGTTGCAACCATTTTGGAAATTTTTTCATTATGCTCTCACCTTGTGAAGTGCAGCTGCCCAGGTTTTTTTAGGGCCAAAAAAAGTTCTTTTGCCAATTCAAACACTAATATCTTGCAATCTACAAGGTGGAAATTTTTGAAATTTTTTCCACATCTTCTCAAACCAACGCACTACAAGATCCTATGGTTACATATGTCCAAAATTGTACTTTTTCTAAAATTTGGTACTTGTACTTGAAATGGCAGTTTTGGAGTGTTTTCGGTGAAAACATAGTCAAATACATTTAGGTTTATAGAAATAAAATAAGTATTGCATATTTTATTGAATAGGATATATAGAAATAATAATTAAATATATGAAATGCCTTATATTAGTGATAAAAGGATTTAGGCTTATCATTGATCCAAGAAGAGGTTCAAATATTCAAAAAAAATTTGGATACTCAATTTTTATTTTTTTATTTTTTTATATTTATGATTACTATTTGAATCCACATTATTTATTAACCCCTAAAATACGAGCCTAGTGTTTTTGGCAACATAACTTTTGGGGGCAGGAAAATGTCAGCAGAGACTTGATTTATTTAGGTTGAAATTTTGTGACAAGGTGTGGACGAGGAATATCTTCTATGAGTGTTAAATGTCATTTCATTTGAGTATACAAGTGAAAAGTTATGATGCAAAATGTTCTTTGTTTCTCAACTCAAGCCATCCAGGCAGATAAAAAAATCACTTTCTTCAAAAATAAAAATTTGAAATAGGTTTTCTACATTTATACATATGGAGAAAGCTCTGAATCAGTCCATTTAGATTAGTGAGATGAAAGTTGTGAGGAGTTTTTGTTTGCAAGCAATGATAGAATCTCTACTCTAAAATAAATTTGGAATTCTTGTATTTAACTCAATTTTTAATATTTTAAAAAAATAAAATAAAATCATATGATGTAGATTGTTTATTATAACATTGCAACCATTGGGATTGGGATTTTTCAATTCCATAATTCAATTCTTTTCAATTTAGTATTTTGAATCATTTTCAACTTCTTTCTCCTTACTATTTTTTTCCTATATGATGTACAATTCCAAATGATTCGAAATTTTTGGAGCATATAGAAAACTTGCCTTGAAGAATGAATTCAAAGATGCACAACCATTTTGGACATTTTTTCATAAAAAGTGACCTTGTGAAGTGCAACTGCTCTGTTTTTCGCATAGCCCCCAAAAAAGATTTTTGTCAATTCTAATGCTAATATCTTACAATCAACACAATGGAAATTTCTGAAATTTTTTCCACATCATTTGGAAACAACTTACTAAAAGAGCCTAAGGTTACATGTGTCCAAAAATGATTTTTTTCTTAAATGTGGTACTTGTGCTAGAAGTGGCAGTTTTGGAGCATTTTTGGTGAAATCATAGTCAAGGAACTTTAGGAGTTAAGACATTCAAGGGGATCTTATTATTTTGGAGTGATTTATTATAATCCAAATTTAGTCTATGGCTTGGTACATCCAATTTGTCCACAATTTCCAATATTAGGTTCTAAATCGGATTTCTAAACATAAGACTTTTGTTTAGTTTTTTGGCAACTCAACTATACATACAACCTATGACACTGGCAACTTATTGTTCAATATACTTAGATAGCCAATACAATATTCTTTTTTTATTCTATAATATATTGAGATGCAATCAAAAGTAACAACTTGCTTATCAATGAGCTCAAGTTAATCAATAAAGAAGGTAACACAAGATATTGATAGAAAGAAAGAAAGAAATATACCAATACATTGTGTCCTATATTTTGAAATATAGAAATTCTTTTTCTAGAATCATTTTTGGGGAAAGCTACCTCCTCAAATCCTCTTGCAATATGATAGAGCATCTTCAAATAGAAAGCATCAATTACCCCCACTTGGTCTAGCCTACCGAGCATACATCAAGTTTAGAAGCAAATCCTAGCTCATATGGACCAAGAAATTGCCCCCCAAAAAACTACATGTTCTTACATGGTATTAACGAGGGTCTTAGGAATGAACTTTGGTATACCTTTCAACTAGATATACTTTGAACAAACCTTTTTAAATAATTTTTCATATGGTATTAAGAGTGGTGTTAGCAAGGGTGTGAACTTGTAAGCACTCCAAAGGCCATATTCCAAGTAATGAACGATTGCTTTGAGGTGATGTTTTGTCGGAAAAATGAATCTCAATAAATAATTCATATTAATCTCATATTGTTTGAATCTTTTTTTTTAATTTTTATTTTAGGACTAATTAAGGTAAAATCTATTTAGTACAACACTTACATATAAATTGACTTTTGGATAGACCTCTCACCATGTAGATTTGCAACAATGCCAGAATGTAATCATGTAAATTTTGTCTACTAAAACAACCCCATGGAAAAAAAGTAGTATAGGGGGGTTAATTCCTAAAGGAAGGTCAATAAGTCTAACATTTGTGTAACTAAGGTCACTGGATTTGTATTTTGGATACTTATCGATGAGTTTTTAGATTTCTTTTAAAAAAGAATCCCAAGGAAATATTCCCAATGTCAATTTGTTACAATCCAAATTCCTAATGCTATATTATAGACTTAGTGGATGATGTCAGAGTCCTACCTAGTGTATGGCTCATGTCAAATCTCAAGTCAATTTGCAAGGAATCATCAAGTTGTCTAATGGATGCTCCAACCACTTAATAATAATAATATATAAATATTCAGAAAATGCCATAAGCTTTTCAATACATAGACTATGAAATGAATCCTCTTTTCAATCGCTCTTGTCTAAACAATATTACTTTCATTTGGCTTTTGACAATTTATTTATATAAAATAATTATATATTTCTCTCTCACTTTTAGCCGTATACAAACACAAGGAAGAATTTATTCTTTCTAGTTACTTGATCAATATATCTTCACATCAACCAATTTGCTCCAACTTTCTCAAGGTCAATTTGTCTTTTCATTTGTACATAGATAGGTCAATTTGCCTCATTACCAATTTGTGGCTACACAACCAAGAAATCAGATCTATATCTATGCATTGGTCTATACACTAAACGGAGTTGACTTGCCACCTACCCCAGACTACCTTGTTAACTTGAGCGGTACTATATTGTTTGCCATTAGACTCTGTTAGCAATAACAAAGCCAAATCCCAACTATTGGATACGTTGTTGATGAGATTTGACACAATTACAAATTCCAATTGTAAATTTCTAACAAAATTATTTCTATATGTGTAGACTTAGTTTCATCCATAGTTGAAGTAGTCAAGTTTCTTCACAAACTATCTCTACCACAATTAGACCATGTCAATTTGAGAATGAGGAGTTGGACTCACCCAATTCTCCATCTAATTGACACAATTCGACTTGGACTATGCAAGCTTACACCACTAAAATAAATAATGAAGAGTTGTCGTTGATGAGTAATCTAAATTAGATACCTACCATGCATATTCTTAAATTAATTTTATAATTGATACAGTTTTTTTAGATGTTGCCGAAGATTACAAACAACATTTCTCACGTATTTGTAATCCTCCTAGGCTTCACAAATCATCATTCTTGAAATTACATCTATATTGGTATTCCTTCCATCAATTAGACTTTACCAATTAATCAAGTTGCCACATTTCATATTTCACACACATGCAATCAATTATACATTCTAAAACGTCAATGATCTCGTAGACATTTCACATACAAAATCACAATGTATCCTAGATGGTGACTTCCCATTTAGACATTACACACAAGTACTTACACAAGTATCGTCAATTAGACTTGAAACATTTCAACACATTTGTAAGGTCCAAGGCAATTTGACTTCACACATTAGTACACCAAGTAAACTTGCTACTTAAATTCATCACCCCATTCACAACTACTCACACTTGATAACAAACTTTAACACATCATCAAATCGACTTGACTTGGATCTCTCCTTACTTAAAGCAGACCAATTCAATTCGTCTCCCTAATTTGAATTCTTCTAGGCACACGACTTATTTCAAGCAGCCTTCTTACTTTGACTTAATTACAAAACTCTTACAGAGAAACGCAACCAAGTTGACTTTCACTCTCCTGCTTGGAGCATTGAGGAAATGAACCCATATGTTACTCAATATGTTACCAATTGCTGTCAATTTGCCATGGTTTCCACATTAGAATCACAAGCAGGATTACTCCATGCACTTAGTCCATTTGACTAGTGTCACTCCCAATATTACAGATGGAGTAAAATTATGAACCAATAATTTCACAAGTCTCTAATTAATGTCCATAACTGGAATCAATTCAACTACTTAATCATAAATAAAGTAGAGCGCTCAAATTAGCAGTAATGCACACAACTTCCAACTCTACTCATACCAATATTTCACGATTATCTCAGTCAAATTACTAAACTCACATATTGAATGTCTCAATCCAATCCACCAAGGCTGGGGGTGGATTGACCCCCTTGATCAACCCCAAGTAAAAACCCTGAAATTTTTTATTTGTCACGGATGAAAAAATTTGAAAATTGTGAATTCATATTTGCAATGACAGGCCCCTGAATGAGCTGGGAGAGGTAGAGAAGATAAATTAATGAAACACAAAATAGCGGGTCTTTTTTCTTACATGCACCCCTGGACTGACTTGGGGGATGAGCGAGGGCCAGGGAGAATTGACCCCCTCATTGCCCCAATGAAGGGTAATTGTAAAAAAATTCCGCCTATTTTGTGCCGCATTTTCTGGTATTTCTTCATCACTCTTAACTAATTTGGGACCTTTGATTGCAAATATGAATTCAAAATTTGCAAATTTTATCATGTGTTGCAAATAAAAAAATTCAATGCTTAACCCCTAAACACCCAAACCGTGTTTTTTGGCAACATAGCAATTTTGGGCAGCTCACTACAAGTGGAGTTTTTCTTATTTTTCTTTGAAATTTTCACACAACATGTGCCCGAGGAGTATCTTTAAGGCCCGACAATTTTCATAACTTTTGACTTCATGGTTAAAAAGTTATTGCATGATATGTAATTTTCATTGATCTTCGCGTAGCCCAAAAATTTCTGAAAAAAACACTTTTTTAAGAAATAAAAATTTGAAATTGGTTTTCTAGAATTATATGTAAAGCTTTGAATCATTCCATTTTGATTTATGAGATGAAAGTTATGAGGCGTTTTCGTTTGCGGGCAATTTCGGATTCTCTACTCTAAAATAAACTTTGAAGTCCATTATTTCACTCAATTTTCAATATTTTTTGAAAAAAATAAAATCATAGGGTGTGGATTGTTTATTAAAACATTACAACCATTGGGATTGGAATTTTTCAATTCCATAACAAAATTCTTCACAATTTAGTATTTTGAATCATTCTCTACTTCTTTGTACTTACTTTCTTTTTCCTATATGTTGTACAATTTCAAATGATTTGAATTTTTTCAAGAACGTATCCAACTTGCCTTGAAAAATGAATCCAAAGAGTAACCACCATTTTGGAATTTTTTTCATACAAATGTGGCCTTGTGAAGTGCAGCTGCTCGTCTTTTCACAGGGCCCAAAAAAGGATTTTTGCTAATTCAAACACTAATATCTTACAATCTATACGGTGAAAAATTCTGAAATTTCTTCCACATCTTCTCAAATAAGTTTAGTACAAGATCTTACGGTTACATGTGTCCAAAAATGTTTTTTTCCTAAAATTTGGTACTTGTTCTAGAAATGACAGTTTTGGAGCGTTTTTGGTGAAAACATAGTTGAAAACATTTAGGGGTTAAACTGTGGGGCAATGAGGGGGGCAATTCACCCTGGCCATGAGCGAGGGGGTCAATCTACCCCGGCCTCGACCAATCAGTGAGACAAAAATCAACCACTGTAAGCACGTAATTTGACAATACAATTACTCAAGATCTCAGTACTGTTACTACACCACCACTTGACTTACACTTTTAACAACTTGAATCTATACTTGTCAAATTGACATATTTCACAATTCTCTCAAGTTCAAATTAACACAACACCCTATTCACACAAGATGGCTGGCAACTCATACACACACACAAGTGTTACACCATTAACTGGACATCACTTTCTATATGCAATGACAAACTTAAGCACTTAGACAGTTAGCTAGTAATTAGTTTCACACACAGATTGCAGAACAACCAACAACGCACAATTACTATACCGGTCAATTTGACCACAACTCATAAATTTTGTAACTAGCAGTTGACTTGACAAAAGTCCGGATACTCACACACATAGATCGTACTTCTTAGCTCGAAACAATCACTTCACACATTATAAGGTAGTCTACTCTAAAAGCGACTATGTTCTAAATGCAACCCCTATCTAGGAAAGAGTGACATGTTGTTTGAAATATCTATTATTGTCAATGATGAGTTGCGAATGCTTAAATGGTTGCTTTAAAAGTAGACTACCTTAAAGATGTCATTCACAGTCACAACAACACTCACACAACCATATCAATTAGACAATTTGCAATTTTGAGAGCTTCTGAAAATATATTCACAGAAAATGTGCATGAATACACTAAGAGTCATACAACTTTGGTATGAACTAAAGAAAAGAAAATTGACCTTTGAACTTACAGTACCAAAAACTGTGAAGACAACTCTTCACATGCAAAGATGTAAAGTCAATTTGACACTTTTCAAATCCTACCAACTTGACTCTTCTAAATCCTAAGAAACCACCATTTCAATTCTCGTGAGATATTTGCATTTCTAATGGACTTGGTAATTGAAATGGGACAAGTTGATAGCCCTATTTACACATGGACAATCAAATTGACAATAAAATAAAAAATTTAAGGCACGACTCGGCTCCACACACAAGTATTATGTATTGCCAACCAACATGTTGTGGCTAACTAATTGTCTCCTTTTCAACCCCAACCATACATATACAAGACGGGTGTTGTTTTCACTAAAATATTGAGGGAGTAGATTTCACTTTAATCTAGCCTATGAATTCTCATTACATTTTTGCTTCATCATGTCTACTTATGTGAGAAATTATCATCTTTGGGAGGGCCAACTTCCTTGTAGAGTCCAAATCGGACCCAAAAAATTACATTCTCAAAATTGCCTTTGTGGAATTTGGTAATGCTTTTATTTCTACATGAGTAAGGAAAAATCTAAATATGAAGACTAGATTTTCCTTGTTGTGAAATCTAAAAGGTCAAGTTCATTGCTAAAATTATATTTTGGAAAGATGGCAAATGGCCTCCCGACATTTCACAAGCCTCTTCCTAAAATTTGGTTGTGAAGCAATTTTGATTCTCTTGTTATAGATTCTCCACTATTCTACATAAAATTATAGAATTTTTGTTGTCATGTTTGCAAAATTTAGACAATATTAATACGTAGAAGCTCACTTTAATTAGTATATTACTACATCACATGTGGTCTAACATTTAACTCTTATATCCTATAGTGCCACTGAAAAGTGCTATTGCAAGTACAAATCAATACTTTTATTACACATACAACGCCATGGAAAAATCCAATCTTCCAAATCATGATGCATCTTGAAATTATTAAATTGTATATGTGTGAATGCTTGGAAGTCCAAGTATAATGTGAGAAAAAAAGAAATGATGAAATATAGATGTAGGAACAATATGGTTATTTATTGTCAAACATGGAGAACACAACATACCTATACTACCTAGGAAATGTACCTACTTTGCAAAAATGATTACAAACTCAAATACTAAATGGAAATAATGTTGCCAATGTTATGGACCTTCAAGTATATGAATTTTTTGATGACTTAAAAATGTTGTAAAGCATTTACGATACTATGGGATCGAAGAGATAGTTACAACTTATCTTTGATGCTACTTCACAATTGCTTTCTTCCTCAAGTAAGAGCTGTGTCAAAGGAACGACAACTTTGGGTGAGTTCCTTATATGTTGATGATGTCTTCTTCTTTGATGATTTTAATTGGCACTAGGATATTGAGTAGTAGATTTGATTGAGTTTAATCTAGCTTGCACACTCTCATTGTACTTTGCCTCATCATGTCTATTTATAGGCGGAATTATCCTCTTAGGGAAGGGGATGGGAAGAATTCCTTGCAATGTCATAAATGGACACATAATCGAAGTTCTCAAAATTGCCTTTGTTGATTTTGGTAATGATTTCATTTCTTAGTAAATGTGTAGACAGAAATGAAATGCAAGAGTAGCTTGGCCTTGTTGTTAAACTAAGAGCAACCGAAAAGGTCAAATTGATTGCTAAAACTAGATTTGAAAAAGATGGAAATGGCCTAGGGCATTTTAAAAGCCTCTTCCTACAATTTGATTGGCCAAGAATTTTGATTCTCCTCTTGCAAATGCTATGCACAACTAGGGAGAGTTCTAGAATTCTCTTTGTCATTTCTCCAAAATGTGGTCCATCTTTGTGCATAAAAGTCCACTCTTATAAGTTTATTACAACATTGCATAAGGTCTAGCTTTTAACCCATTAGGTACCATGCCATTCAAAAGTGTGTTTGCAAGTGGAGGTCAATAGTTTCACTACATATGCAATAGCATGCAAAAATCCAACCTTAAAAATCACATTGCCTATGGAAGTTATTTGGTTGTGTACGCGGCCATGCTTGGAAGTCTAAATATAATGTAAGGGAAAGAAATTATGAATTATTGAGGTAGGAAAGATGTATGAAATATTCAATGTTTGACATTCTATGTCAATCATGGGGGACAAAACATGCCTATACTAATAATGAAATTCAATGTTTGCAATAGTAATTATGAACTCTAACATTAAATGGCAACAATGTTGCTAATGTTACCAACACTAATTGTCAACTAGATTTCTTCCCAAAAATCTAAAGTAGTACCAAAATAACTTATTCTTCACTAAATTAGTAACACTATAGCTACCTTAACACTAAATATCATCATTAGTGGAGTCCTTGAATTGTTGGAATGGCGGTGCCAAGAGCATCCATGTGGCATCACATTCTAGCTACTAAAATCAAAAAGAGATACAAAAATACAAGTGTCTTGTTGTAAGAACACATAATTAGACTAGAAGTTTTCATGTCTTATAAATATGAAATAAAATGGGTTTTTTGTGGCGAAATTTCGCCAGATCTGACAAAATCTAACCATTGAGAATTTGGCCCTCTAAAGTCTGGCATGTGTAGTGAAGTCAACATAGGGAACACTAGTCCGAAACAAACACTCATAAAATCTGAATCAATCCTGTAGAATTGATTGTATGGAGACTAATTGATATGTTGGATTGAGGATTGCATTTGCAACACTATATGTATGAGTTATTGAATGTGGTGATTTTCTGTATGGTGATTGAGTGTAGTTTTGCAAAAATTGGGCTTTATTTCTTGTGGACAATTGCTCGTTACAAAGATTACTAGTCCTACTTCCTTGATTGTGAAGGGTTACATGTGGTAAGCATCTACCTTCTTAGTGGTTAAGATTGGCAAAAAATATTTTAAAAATAGATGTGATTTTTTGGGGATTAAATGTATAGAAAACAAAGAATTGTATGTAAAAAAGCAAATATTTTTTAGTTTAGGCATATTCCCAGATACATTTGCCAATTTTGATTAATTACTTGGTGAAGAATGTTGTCCCTAACCATTGGATATACAATATTTGCAAGATTGAATCAAGTGAATCAATTCAAGTTTTAGTCCATATAAGGTGTACTTTTGGATACACCACGGGTTTATTCCACCATAACCTCCCTAATACCCTACAACTAGGTCAATTTCTTCCATACTTTAGCAAGATGCTAAACCCATCCCACTAAGTGGGACTAGTAGGGTGAATTTTGTCTTTTGGGGAGTAATTGTAAGAAACAAGCCCCCTATTTTGAGCCATGTTAATCTCACATTCTTCACACACTCTAGCATAATTGAGGCATGTCATTGCAAATATGAATTCAAATTTTGCATCCTTTCTTATGTGTGGCAAATGAAAATTTTGCCAGTGTTAAATTCACCTGGTTGGTCCAACTTTATGGTACAGGTTTGGCATCTTGTTATAATTTAATTAAACACTCAAACTTTTACTCTTTAGTATAACAATCAAAACTTCAACTATTCCAATTCTTCATGATGGCAAATAAATTCCTATGTACAATTGATGCATGCATTGATCACACTAAAAAAAAGATACTATTTGATTGCAAATTTGTATGGAAAATTGAATGATATACATCAAAGATTGACAAAGTTAGTCAATTCACTACAAGAAAAAGGTGTGTTTTAAGTATAGTCCTAGACATATAGTCCTAAAAGTAATGACCTTAAAGGGATGATTTCAATAAAAATTTACTAGAAATACATGAGTGTTTAGTAATATTTTATTAAAAACACCCCTTTTCGGTCATTACTAATAGGACTATATGTCTAGGACTATACTTAAAACACCCCTTTCTTTTGTAGTGATTGGAGGCAAAAAGTGAACTAAAAAGAGATCAAGGGCATCATAAGTCAAAGTTCTCCAAGAAACTACCACACAACAAGTAGAGCATGGTCTCTCAACAACAAGAAGTTTCTTATAACCAAACTCATTGATAATTCACATTCCCAATATATTTTTGAAAATGGCTTCAGCTCGATTCATCCTAAACCTCTTCCAAGCTTTGAATTAAAGCAACACCTATATTGAAGTTCAAAGATGAAATCAAATATACACTACCAAAGATGTGGTGATATTTATGGCTTGTGTCCCAAGCATGTTCTAAATGATGGTACAGAAATGTGAATGTTAATTACAATCATATGTCCCTTAACCTCTAAACGTCCAAAATCATCTCTAGAATTGACAATTTGAAAAAGATCATTATAAAGTGGAATTTGGAAGCATATTTTTGAATTAATATAAGAATAAAAGTTGTAGATTTTGATTTGTAGATTCCATTTGTAGAGTTAGATTCACCAGTGCTAGAACCCATCTTTATTTTTTTATAAATTTTCAAAGAGAAATTCCAAGGTTCCTTCTAAATTCAATTGCAAGCAAAATATTATCGTTTTTTGAGTAAAATTTGTTGGGATGGTTTTGAAATGAGTTTCTCTTGACATGGTGATTTTTTGAAATTTTTGTGTTCTTCAAATCTATGACCTCATTTTAGCAAATCTAGTTTTGAACTAAAGGCAATGCAATTTGACCACTTGAAATACTTGCACATTTGTAATTTAAGAAAAATAAATACTCTAGTAACACCAAATGCAAACCTTAGATAGGACAACAACTTGTTGAATTATCTCCACAAATTAGGATGACTTTCATCCAAGTAGTTAGAAAGATGAAACTCAAATTTCAATTTGTTCAGCATTCAGAAAATGGACATCGGAGTGCTTAGGAGTTAAACACTTTTAAACCCTTAGGACATCTTCAATAGACTCCCAAATTTGCCTTGCCAAATATAACTCTAAGTTTTCATTGCTTTGTAATTAGAACTTCAAATTTTTTTATAAGAGCAAGTAGATTCAATTGTACTTTGAAAAGGCATGAGAAAATTCAAATTTAGACATTGGACAATGAAACCCCCCCGCTTCAAATGCTATCTTGAAAACAAATATTCTAAAATTTGGGCAAATCAGAATTACCAATGCACTTTGCATTGCAAATTGGGCCCATAGAATTGGAGCTTCATCGTTGCTTTTGCTAGATCGATAGGCAAGCCTTCAATTAACCTCTAAATACCCAAGGCACCAGATTTTGGTGTTTCAAAAACTTTGAAGTTAAGTCAAATCCAACCAAATTTCAATTATTATTAGTTTATATTTTTGGAGAATTCTTTCTGAAGTCTAGTTTTAGGATCAAAAAGTTGATATGAAAAATAAAGGATTATGATTCTTTTTTTGAAGATTTAGTACAAGGACGTCCATTGCAATCTTGACTTCTTGTAGTGTTGAGGGCTCTTGAAAATGAGCCTCAAATACACTAGATCCTGGAGGCAATATCACATTAGAAATTCATTTAAAAGAATTGTAGAATAGATTTTGAAAAACTGTAAATTGATTGGGGTTGTGCATGTTAGGCCCTATAACCTCATATTTTTTTAGGGACCAAATATTTAAAGTTGACATGCAAAAAGTGAATTGAAAATTTTTGACAATTTTTACACCCTCGTGATCAAACATTATAATCTTTCAATCTATAAGTGATATTTTTATGTTTTCTTTTCCTATGTGATCTCTAACATGTCTAGATTGAATTTGTACAGTTACAATTCAAAAGAAATTGGTACAACTTATGAAAATGTTGACTTTTTGTTCAATTTACAGCAAATTTCAAGGAGCTCCATCAGGCCTTGGACAGTTAGGGGTTAACAAACCCTCAATATTTCTGAAAAAATTTAAGGTCGAAATGTACAGACACTTCGAATTCGTCCGGTTGGATTTGTGGGTGTGAAGGCGATTTGGGAGATTCGGGTGTTGGATGATGGAGAGTTCTCATCATCGGTTCAGTTTCCTTGAGGATGTTGGATGGTTCATGGTGCTTGGATTTTGAGAACCAGGTGAGGAATTTTGGCGATTTGGGAGTTGAGCTGGTGGTCTTGTTGCAACTGACGATTTGACTGTGGAGCTTCCATCGGAATCATCGCGTAGATTTATTCGTCAATGACTCATTTCAGTATGATGATATAATTCAAGTATGTAGTTCTGGTTTTAGGTGACTGAATTGGAAGTTTGAATCGCGCATTTGTGGTCCACGAATGTTCTGATGAATTCGGCTCTACACTCAATTTCGGGAGTCAGTATTCACCAACTATTTTGTACCTCTTAGCGAAGGGGGGTGGATTTTGTTCATTAAATATGCACGATTTGTTGGTGATGGAGGCCAGTTTGGCGAGGACCTTCACAAGGGCAGGTCCGTGCACTTCCAGTATTGTTGTTGAGCATTATGCAGAGCCTGACAAGGACACCGTCCTTTGTCTGCCTTCTTGGCAGGTTCCATCTTTATCCACTGTGTACAGCTACTCCAGGAAGTTGTCAACAATTCAGAACGCCCACCACTGTGGAAATCTCTTTTTTAGCGATGTAGAATACACGATCAATCACTGTAAGAATTTGGACTCCCTTTCCGACCATGACATTGCAACAAATCTCAGTAGAAGTCAAATTGGCTCCATCGATCCTAAACAAATCAAATCGTAGAGTAATTATAAAATGATGAAGGCTGCAATTCAAATTAAGAAATTCTCTTCAAATTTAGTATAGGAAGACCATTTTCAAGGTGTGTGAAGGTAAAACAGCCCATTGCGGTCAGAATTACGAGTTTGTACTCATGCCATTGATGAATTTTTTTCATTTTTTCCCCACATGAAGACAAGTGTGGGAAACAATAAGAGCATTTGAAATTATATTTTTTTGACAAAGTATGAATTTGTTATGAATTTTTGAAGTGTTCAGCCCATCATGGCCCATAACAATTTGTAGAGTACCCCAGAACCAACAAAATCTGTATCCATCATGCTCACCTTACACATCTAAAGAAGTTACAGTAATTTCAAATGTGAAAGGCCAAAAAAAATCACTTCCTACAATGAAATTACTCTAAAAAGTTAGAAGTTCCTAATGCAATCACTAATCACTCCATTACTGTCAGGTAAGACATTGATTGTGGTCTAAATCTCATTTACTAATAAAACCCATGATGGGGTCTGAAAAAAACCACAATGGGGCGACTTGCTAGGTGACCACTATGGGTCGTCTGACCACAATGGGTTGATTTACCTTATT
The DNA here is from genome assembly GCA_963920665.1 of Straminergon stramineum. Classification (NCBI taxonomy): domain Eukaryota; kingdom Viridiplantae; phylum Streptophyta; class Bryopsida; order Hypnales; family Calliergonaceae; genus Straminergon; species Straminergon stramineum. The sequence continues at coordinate 10,289,320 of OY987270.1, read as the reverse complement.
GGTTTCACTGATCTTAGACAAGTCCATAATGCATCTCTAGATTTGAGCTTTGTGCCATCACTCATTGTGGTCATTCTTATTAAATGCCTTTGTAAATTATGGATTAGGATTCCTTCAAAATAAATTGGCAATGCTACCTCATATCATCAAAAAGGAAAAGGGGAACTCTTCCTTCACATGAAAATCAATACCTATAGAAACGTGTGGATTTCAATAGAACTAGAATCAATTCTTTCAAACTTATAAATATCATTAGCAAGAGAATGGGACTAATTCAAATTGTTCATGGTGGTGTGTAGTCATGCAAAAGCCCTCATACATAAACTACCATCCATATGAACTTTTTCCAATGATTTGAGCAAGTATCTTTATGATAAATTTGATGAATACAAATATGCAAGTGAAGTTGTTTATACAGCAAAATGATCATTCATTGTTCCACAATCTTGAAGGTTGCTTTTGAATTGTCATTGCAAGTGATCACGGACTTAAGAATCACATTAGAATTGCAAAATGGACAAAAACTCTCCTCTTCTAGTGGAGATCAACAATGGGAAGATATATGTATCTTGCTAAGACTTCTTCTTATGTTTGTTTGTTTTTCAAAGTGAGTTGACCAAAGTACAATCATGTAGAATATCCCTTGGTTTGTTCCTATTCTTCTGCCCACGAAAATGGTAAATTTGATAACGAAAAATAATTGCAATGACCTAAGGGATCCAAAATAGGTCAATTGTCCTTGTTCATTATAAAAGGAAAAGATTAAAGATTACTATATCCATTAAGATATCCATACCAAAATTTGAGAATAACCAACATCTAGTTCAAAGCTAGCTAGTGGAATTGGAAAAAAAGACCATTTGCAATTTGAAATCATTCAACAAAGAAACGAAATTGGTGAAAAAATCTATAAAATTTGTATTTAGAGTAGAAAATCGAGAATAGAAACGGACTTGACACTTGAAAAAGCGGTTCAATATTAATGGGAATTAAAGGAAAATGTCTACAGGAGTAAAGCTGAAAAAATATCCCAAACATTGATCCATACCTCTTGGACCTGGTCACGTACATGGTACCGCCAGCTATTACACTTTGTCATTCCGAGGGTCTTTCAAACATCTGGATGCTGGCCATGCTCCTCCCTGATTGCTCAACAAAGTTGTAGGGCGGCAGATTCGGCTCTAGGACAGCTGACCAAGTCGACCTGCCTGCAGAAATGAGGGCCGGGGCGAGCCTTTAGTTGGGACTTCCGAGGCTGGATCAAGCCCGGCAGCAGGAGACGCCGGCCAGGCACCAAGAATTTAGTTATTTCTGATGGCAATTTCTGCTTCAGTTGCAGTGTCTTGCGAGGGATTTGTAGCGTCAATGTGGTGTGGATCTGGTTTTGGTGTTGGTTGAGGAGAGCTTTGATTGAGATGCGCCTGGATTCACTGGTTGAGTGGTTGAAGCTGTTTACGCTTTCGATGAGAGTGTTAACATGTGGTCGATCAGTTAGGCGACTGAAGTCTCTCTTGGGAGGCTGAGGGTTGGGGTTTGCATGTTCGGACAGATTGCTTTGCAAGTAGGGCACAGACGCTGATCCTGACCCTCATCAGTAGGTATTGATTTCACCTTTGATTGACATTTGTGCCGCAAGAACAGAACATTACTTCCACCCTCGGGAGTATATAAACCCGTTTGGTAGCATTTACTGCAGCCCTTTTGTTGTGTTCAAAGGTCCTGTTTGGGTTGTGAAAATCCAGCAGTAGGGGGATCGTCATGGCAGAGAACCACGAGGTTGTCGAAATCGGTAACCCATCCTGCAATTGTTCTGCACCCCCATCCTCTTCCTCCTCTGTGTATTATTCTACACGCATTGAGGGACTGTTACAAAGCCAAACTCACTACGAATCAGTCCTTGATTTCGAGATCGCCGCTTCGAAAGATCACTGGAGTGAGCTCCAGCAGCCTTCGAGTGTAGTAGAGGACTCTTGTGGCGGTGAGAAGGAGAAAGTTCATCTGACCAACAGAGAGATTGTGCAGAGTCTGCAGAGGTAGTTTCCACAAATGAGGAATTTCTTTCGGGACCATGGTGATTCTCTTGTATTGGGCCAGAAGATTGCCGAGGGAGCTCAGGCGGAAATCTTCGATGCGAGGTGGGAGGAATCTCCGATACTTCCTGAGGTGTTGAAGGTGTTCAAGGAGGGCTCATCGGTGCTGGTCCTTCAGAAGCAATGGCCTCTGGGAATGCTCACACAATGTGCAGATCATGGTAGGTATTTTTCTATGGGGCCATGTTCTGAAGTCCTTTCTGGCACGGTGGTGATGAACGGGAGGTTTGCATTCCAGATGTTCCAATGTATAGGGGACTTGAGGAAGCTCATTGACAAGAGAATGTTGCGCAACCGCAAAAGCAACCGATTCTGCGCTCCTTTCTTTGACGAGGAACTTCGATTTAACATGGAATGTATTGCAGAGGGGATGAGGAACTTGCACGAAGACAACATTGTCCACAGGGACCTCAAAGCTTCCATTGTACTCATACGGCCAAAAGGAAAAGCAAATCTATTAAAGGATTTGGATTCACTCCGTTATGGTTCGTATCATTGTGTAGTAGCAGATTATGAGTGCTCGGTGGGAGTGGTGGGGACAGGGTTTTGGAGAGCTCCAAAGATATTGCAAGGTGTAAAAGATCGCAATATCGCACAGGATTTATTCACCAAGGAAGCAGATGTTTATAGCTTTGCTATGACTTGCTACGAAATGATCACTGGTAAAATTCCTTTTGAAAGTGTCAGGTTAAATGACTATGATGTGGTTCTTCGAGGAGAAAGGCCTACATTGCTTGAGGAGATTAAGCCTTGGATCAAGACTTTGTTGAATAGATGTTGGCATTCCAATCCAAATGACAAACCGAGCTTTGAGAAAATAGTCAAATACATTAGCGAAAATTATGGGTAGATGAATGTATCTTGTAGTAAATGTTGCAATGTAATGTGAATTTGAATTGAGTTTTATTTTGTTTACAATGAACACATTGTTGTTGAGATGTCATGCATGGTTTGTTGTGGGCTTGTTTCTTGAAGGCATCCAATTATTCTTCTCATCTCTTTCTAAATCATTGTTGGGTCTAGTGTGAACAATAGTTTCTAGATCCTAAAAATAGAATAAGAGTGAAATATTGGTTATCAACAAATCTAAAAATTTCTTAGAGTATAGTCCAAATATTTTCTTTTGGTAAAGAGACCTACTTTTAGATTCCCAATTTGTATAGATCCAATAATGTTGAATCGTTTTGCTTCAATATCATTACAATTTTTGTTGAGGGGCTTTTGAAGTATGATCTAATTGATAGTTTTATAGGAAGCAAATTGCAAGAGGACTCTCCAAAAAGAAACATTTCAATTTCAATCTTAACCCCTAAAGGATGAAGGCCTTTTTGTCATCTAAAAACACTCAAAACTACCATTTCTATTGCAAGGTGCAAAATGATTATAGTTTTCATTCGTTTAGTGTTTGCAATTAAAAAAATTTATACTAAACTAACATATGAATTAAACTTTGACCATGTAGATGGCAAGATATTTACATTTACAATAAAAACAAACATATTTTATTGAACCTTCCATGACTAGGTCTTTTGACTTTGAATCTTTTTAACTTTAATTTTTTTGCACTATAGATTTTGAATTAAAAAAATTTTGTGAGCAAAATTCATTTGTTAGATGGAATTTTCTTTCATAAGCACTTAGTTTGTATTCGGTAATTAATTGTTACATAGAAGCAAGGATAAGATAAATGGAAAAATAATAGCTTCAATAGTTCTAAGATGGAATTAAAAGACATTGTCTAATTGCAATGGTGAGATTGAACAAGCATGTAAACTATACCATGTGGAACCTTTTTTTAAAATTACAAAATTGCAGATCAAAAATAAATCTTGTAAATTCTTTGTTTAAAAAATGCTTGGAATGCTTGAAACATAAGACTCATCATAACTTTCTCATTACTCGTCCAAATGGGATGAATCAAATCCTTTTATGGCCAAACACAAGTATTTTCTATGCGATAAAAAATCTTAGAATTTTTATTTTGACTTTTTGTGGTTTTTTTGTACTACCAGGGAATTGCTTTTCAAGCTTTTGTGTGATATTAATTTTTCTCCCGGTTATTGATTGAAATAAAATAATATTTCCAAAAAACTAATGTCTTTTCCTATCTTCCCAAAAATTCCTGAAAATCAAGTTCAAAATGGGGATCATTGGAAACTATCCAAACCTTGTGGTGTCTAGTGTGGAGATAGTTTATCCTTTAGAGGATATCCCCTAAAGGACCAAACGGCGTTTCTTGGCAACATAGTTATTTGGGGTAGCTCACTATGAATGGAATTTTTGTTTTTTATCTTTGAAATTTTCACACAACATCTGCTTGAGGAATGAGGAGTAGCTTTAAGGCCCAAAAAATTTCATTACTTTTGAATACATGGTTAAAAAGATATTGTATGATATGTAGTTTTCATTGCTCGGCGGATAGCTTAGGCATCAAAAAAACTTCTTTGGAAATACATTTTTTTTTAAATAAAAATTTGAAATTGGTTACCTAGATTTATATATACATGGAAAGCTTTGAATCATTCTATTTTGATTTACGAGAGGAAAGTTATGAAGAGTTCTAGTTGTGGGTAGTTTGTAGGTGATAATGGAATCGCTACTATGCAATAAACTTTGAAGACCATTATTTAACTCAATTGTATATATTTATAAAAAAAAATTGAAACATTAGGTGTAGATTGCTTATAACAACATTTCAACCTTGGAAATTGGCATTTTCAATTCCATCAATAAATTGTTAACAATTTAGTATCTTGAATCATTCTCTACTTCTTTCTACTTACTAATGTTTTCCTATATGTTGTACAATTCCAAATGATCTATAACAATCCAAGCACGTAGCCAACTTGCCTTGAAGAATGAATCCAAGGAGTTACAACCATTTTTCACATTTTTTCATAATGATCTGACCTTGTGAAGTGTAGCTGCCCGGGTTTTTTCAGGGGCAGAAAAAGTCCTTATGTTTTGCGAATTCAAACACTAATATCTTGCAATCTACATGGTGGAAATTTTTGAACATTTTTCCACATCTTCTCAAACCAGTGTACCACAAGATTCTACAATTACATATGTCCAAAATTGTACTTTTCTCAAATTTAATACTTGTACTTGAAATGGCAGTTTTGGAGCGTTTTCGGTGAAAACATTGCCAAATACATTTAGGGGTTAAGAAATGGAATAAATATTGCATATGTTATTGAATAGGATACATAGAAATAATAATTAAATATATGAAATGCCTTACATTAGTGATAAAAGGATTTAGGTTTACTATTGATCCAAGAAGAGGTCAAATATTCAAAAGTTTTTTGGAGACTCAATTTTTATTTTATTATTTATTTAATATTTATGATTACTATTTGAATCCACATCAATTATTAACCCCTAAAGGATGAGCCTTGTATTTTTAGCAACATGACTTTTTCGGGGTAGGTACATGTGAATAGAGACTTGATTTATTTAGGTTGAAATTTGTAACAAGGTGTGGACAAGGAATATCTTCCATGAGTGTTAAATTTCATTTCATTTGAGTATACAAGTGAAAAATTACGATGCAAAATGTTGTTTATTTCTCAATAGAGGCAGTCCAGGTAGATAAGAAAATCACTTTCATCAAAAATAAAAATTTGAAATAGGTTTTCTAGATTTTTACGAATAGAGAAAGCTTTGAATCAATCCATTTGGATCAACGAGATGAAAGTGATGAGGAGTTTTAGTTTGTGGGCAGTTATGGAATCTCTACTCTAAAATTAACTTTGAACTCCTATATTTAACTCAATTTTTAATATTTTTTGAAAAATATAAAATCATCGGATGTAGATTGGTTATTAAAAAATTGCAACCATTGGGATTGGCATTTTTCAATTCCATAATTCCATTCTTGACAATTTAGTATTTTGAATCATTTTCAATTTCTTTCTCCTTACTATTTTTGTCGTATATGATGTACAATTCCATATGATTCGAAACTTTTCAAGTATATAGCCAACTTGCCTTGAAGAATGAATCCAAAGATGCACAACCGTTTTGGACATTTTTTCATAAAAAGTGACCTTGTGAAGTGGAACTACCAAATTTTTTGCATGGCCCTCCAAAATGCTTTTTGTCAATTCAAATGCTAATATCTTGGAATGAACATCGTGCAAATTCCTGGAATTTTTCCCACATCATTTCGAAATAACTTATTGCAAGAGCCTAAAGTTACACTTGTCCATAAATGTTTTTGTTCTTCAATTTGTTACTTGTGCTAGAAATGGTAGTTTGGGAGCGTTTTTGGTGAAAGCATAGTCAAGGAACTTTAGGGGTTAAGACATTCAAAGGAATCCTATTATTTGGGAGTGATTTATTATAATCCAAATGTAGTCTACAACTTGGTAAGCCCACAATTTCCAATATTATGTTCTAAATCGGATTTCCACAGATAAGACTTTTGTTGAGTTTTTCAGCACCTCACCTATGCATACACCCTATAATACTGACGAGTTATTGTTCAACATACTTAGATAGCCAATACAATACTCTATTTCTATTCGATTACATCCTAAGATGCAATCAAAAGTGACAAGTTGCATATCACTAAGCTCAAGTTAATCAATAAAGAAGGTAACAAAATATATTGATAGAAAGAAAGAAATATACCAATACATTGTGTTCTATTTTTTGAAATATAGAAATTCTTTTTCTAGAATCATTTTTGGAGAAAGCTACCTCCTCAAATCCTTTTGCAATATGATAGAGCATCTTTAAATACAAAGCATCAATTATCCCCACCTGGTCTAGCCTACCAAGCATACAACGAATTTAGAAGCAAATCCAAGCTCATATGGACCAAGAAATTGCCCCCCAAAAAACTACATGTCCTTATATGGTATTAATAAGGGTCTTAGGAATGAACTTTTGTATAGCTTTCAACTAGATATACTTTGAACTAACCTTTTTTAATAGTTTTTCATATGGTATTAAGAGTGGTGTTAGCAAGGGTGTGAACTTGTGAGCGCTCCAAAGGCTATATTCCAAGTAATGAACAATTGCTTTGAGGTGATGTTTTGTTGGAAAAATGAATCTCATTAATTCATATTAATCTCATATTGTTTGAATCTTTTTTTTAAATTTTTATTTTAGGACTAATGAAGGTAGAATCTATTGATACAACACTTACATATAAATTGACTTTTGGATAAACCTCTTACCATGTAGATTTGCAGCAATGCCAGAATGTAATCATGTAAATTTTGTCTACTAAAAAAGCCCTAGGGAAAAGAAGTAGTGTAGGGGGGGTAATTCCTAAAGGAAGGTCAATAAGTCTAACGTTTGTGTGACTAAGGTCATTGGATTTGTATTTTGGATACTTATCGATGTGTTTTTAGATTTCTTTTAAAAAAGAATCCCAAGGAAATATTCCCAATGTCAATTTGTTACAGTCCAAATTCCTAATGCTATATTATAGACTCAGTGGATGATGTCAGAGTCCTACCTAGTGTATGGCTCATGTCAAATCTCAAGTCAATTTGCAAGGAATCATCAAGTTGTCTAATGCATTGCTCTAGCCACTTAATAATAATAATATATTAATATTCAGAAAATGCCATAAGCTTTTCAATACATAGACTATGAAATGAATCCTCTTTTCAATCGCTCTTGTCTAAACAATATTACTTTCATTTGGCTTTTGACAATTTATTTATATAAAATAATTATGTATTTCTCTCTCACTTTTAGCCGTAGACAAACACAAGGAAGAGTTTATTCTTTCTAGTTACTTGATCAATATATCTTCACATCAACCAATTTGCTCCAACTTTCTCAAGGTCAATTTGTCTTTTCATTTGTACATAGATAGGTCAATTTGCCTCATTACCAATTTGTGGATACACAACCAAGATATCAGACCTATATCCATGCACTGGTTTATACTCTAAGTACAGTGGACTTGCCACCTACCCCAAACTACATTGTTGACTTGACCGGTACTATATTGTTTGCCATTAGACTTGGATAGCAACAACAAAGGCCAATCCCAACTATTGGATATGTTGTGGATGAGATTTGACACAATTACACATTCCAATTGTAAATTTCTAACAAAATTATTTCTATATGTGTAGACTTAGTTTAATCCATAGTTAAATTAGTCAATTTTCTTTTCAAACTATCTGTACTGCAATTGGACCATGTCAATTTGAGAATGACAAGTTGGAGTCACCCAATTCTCCATCTAATTGACACAATTGGACTTAGACTATGGAAGCTTACACAATTGGACTTGGACTCGTAGTTGACCAGTAATCTAAATGAAATACCCACCATCCATATTCTTAAATTAATTTGATAATTGACACAATTTTTTTAGTACTATTAGATGTTTCCAAAGATTACAAACAACATTTCTTGTGTAACTGTAATCTTAGTAGGCTTCACAAATCATCATTCTTACAATTATATCTAAATTGGTATTCCTTCCATCAATTAGACTTTACGAATTAATCAAGTTGATGCATTTCACATTTCACACACAAATGCAGTCAATTATACATTCTAAAACGTCAATGATCTCATAGACATTTCACATACAAAATCACAATGTATCACAGGTGGTGACTTCCATGTAGACATTACACACAAATACTTCCACAAGTATCGTCAATTAGACCTCAAACATTTCAACACATTTGTAAGGTCCAAGGCAATTTGACTTCACACATTAGTACACCAAGTAAACTTGCTACTTCAATTCATCATCCAATTCACAACTACTCACAGTTGATAACAAACTTTAACACATCATCAAATCCACTTGATTTGGATCTCTACTTACTTAAAGCAAGACCAATTCAATTTGTCTCCCTAATTTGAATTCTTCTAGGCACACGACTTATGTCAAGCAGCCTTCTTACTTTGACTTAATCACAAAACTCTTACACTCTCACTCTCTGGCTTCACTTTCACTCTCCCGCTTTGAGCATGGAGGAAATGAACCAGTATGTTACTCACCAGTCCAATTGTTGTCAATTTGCCATGGTTACCACATCAGCAACACAAGCAGGACACTTAGTCCGTTTGACTAGTGTCACTCCCAATATTACAGATGGAATAAAATTATGAACCAATAATTTCACAAGTCTCTAAGAGCATCCTTAGTGCTACCTTGTATATTGGCTCAGTAACTATATAACTAACTTTTGAACCGTAAATAATTAGAACAGGAAAATTATCTCATTGGAAGTGCATCTTAAAAAACTTGGAGAAGGTCCCAAAAAATTGAAATTTATACATTGGACAAGGATCTCAAAAACAAGGTCAAAATCAGAAATTATAAAGGTCTTAGCAAATCACGGTTACCAAAGCAGTATCTTGCCATTGACTCTCTAAATGTGTCTATTACCTTGTTTTTAAGATACTTTTCCAATGTATAAATTTCAATTATGTTGGACCTTCTCCAAGTTTTTTTAGATGGGCTTCCAACCAGACAATTTTCAAGTTCTAATTATTTACAGTTCAAAAGTGGGTAAACAGTTACCGAGCCAATATACAGGGTAGCACTAAGGATGCTCTAATGTCCATAATTGGAATCAATCAACCACTTAATCATAAATAAAGTATCCCGCTCAAATTTGCAGTAATGCACACAACTTCCAACTCTACTCATACCTGTATTTCACGATTATCTCAGTTAAATTACTAAACTCACACATTGAATGTCTCAATCCAATCGACCAATCAGTGAGACAAAAAACAACCACCGTAAGCACGTAATTTGACAATACAATTACTCAAGATCTTGGTACTGTTACTACACCACCACTTGACTTACAATTTTAACAACTTGAATCTATACTTGTCAAATTGACATATTTCACAATTCTCTCAAGTTCAAATTAACACAACATCCTATTCACACAGGACGGCTGGCAATTCCTACACACACACAACAAGTGTAACACCATTAATTGGACAACACTTTCAATATGCAATGACAAACTAAAGCACTTAGCCCATTAGCCAGTAACTAATTCCACACACAGATTGCAGAACAACCAATAATGCACAGTTATGCACAGTTATTAATGCACAGTTATTATAAAGAAAAGAAAATTGACCTTTGGACTTATAGTACCAAAACTATGAAGACAACTCTTCACATGCAAAGATGTAAAGTCAATTTGACAATTTTCAAATCCTACCAACTTGACTCTTCTAAATCCTAAGAAACCACCATTTCCATTCTTGTGAGATATTTGCATTTCTAATGGACTTGGTAATTGAAATGGGACAAGTTGGTAGCCCTATTTACGCATGGATAATCATATGGACAATCAAATAAAAAATTTTAAGGCACAACTCGGCTCAACACACGAGCATTATGTACTGCCAACCAACATATTGTGGCTAACTAATTGTCTCCTTTTCAACCCCAACCATACATATACAAGACGGGTGTTGTTTTCACTAAAATATTGAGGGAGTAGATTTCACTTTAATCTAGACTATAAATTCTCATTACATTTTTGCTTCATCATGTCTACTTATGTGAGCATTTATCATCTTTTGGAGGGCCAACTTCCTTGCAAAGCCCAAATCGAACCAAAAAAATTACATTCTCAAAATTGCCTTTGTGGAATTTGGTAATGCTTTTATTTCTACATGAGTAGGGGAAAATCTAAATATGAAGACTAGATTTTCCTTGTTGTGAAATCTAAAAGGTCAAGTTCATTGCTAAAATTATATTTTGGAAAGATGGCAAATGGCCTCCCGACATTTCACAAGCCTCTTCCTAAAACTTTGTTGCCAAAGAATTTTGATTCTCTTGTTCCAAATGCTCCACAATTCTACATAGAATTATGGAATTTTTGTTGTCATTTTTGCAAAATTTAGACAATATTAATACGTAGAAGCTCACTCTAATTAGTATATTACTACATCTCATGCGGTCTAACATTTAACTCTTATATCCTATAGTGCCACTGAAAAGTGCTATTGCAAGTACAAATCAATACTTTTATTACACATGCAATGCCATGGAAAAATCCAATCTTCCAAATCACGTTGCATGTTCAAGTTATTAGATTATATATGTGTGAATGCTTGGAAGTCTAAGTATAATGTGAGAAAAAAAGAAATGATGAAATATAGATGTAGGAACAATATGGTTATTTATTGTCAAACATGGAGGACACAACATACCTATACTACCTAGGAAATGTACCTACTTTGCAAAAATGATTACAAACTCAAATACTAAATGGAAATAATGTTGCCAATGTTATGGACCTTCAAGTATATGAATTTTTTGATGACCTAAAAATGTTGTAAACCTTAAACGATACTATGGGATCAAAGAGATAGTTACAACTTATCTTTGATGCTACTTTACAATTGCTTACTTCCTCAAGTAAGAGCTGTGTCAAAGGAACGACAACTTTGGGTGAGTTCCTTATATGTTGATGATGTCTTCTTCTTTGATGATTTTAATTGGCACTAGGATACTGGGGGAGTAGATTTGATCAGGTTTAATCTAGCTTCCACACTCGCATTGTACTTTGCCTCATCATATCTATTTATAGGAGGATTTATCATCTTGGGGAAGGGGATGGGAAGAATTCCTTGCAATGTCATAAATGGATAGATAATTAAAGTTCTCAAAAATGCCGTTGTGGAATTTTGTAATGATTTCATTTTTGAATAGATGAGTAGAGAGAAATGAAATGGAGGAGTAGCTTGGCCTTGTTGTTAAATAAAAGCAACCGAAAAGGTCAAATTGATTGCTAAAACTAGATTTGAAAAAGATGGAAAATGGCCTAGGGCATTTTAAAAGCCTCTTCCTACAATTTGATTGGCCAAGAATTTTGATTCTCCTCTTGCAAATGCTATACACAACTATGGAGAATTCTAGAATTTATTTGGTCGTTTCTCCAAAATTTGGTCCATTTATGTATCTTAAAGTCCAAGTGCTCTTATAAGTTTATAACAACATTGCATAAGGTCCAACTTTTAAACCATTAGGTCCAATGCCATTCAAAAGTGTTTTTGCAAGTGGAGGTCAATAGTTTCACTACATATGCAATAGCATGCAAAAATCCAACCTTAAAAATCACATTGCCTATGGAAGTTATTTGGTTGTGCATGTGGCTATGCTCGGAAGTCTAAATATAATGTAAGGGAAAGAAATTATGAAATATTGAGGTAGGAATGATGTATGAAATATTCAATGTTTGACATTCTATGTCAATCATGGGGGACAAAACATGCCTATACTAATAATGAAATTCAATGTTTGCAATAGTAATTATGAACTCTAACATTAGATGGCAACAACTTTGCTAATGTTACCAACTCTATTTGTCAACAAAATTTCTACCCAAAAAACTAAAATAGTACCAAAATCATTCATTCTACATTAAATTAGTAACCCTATAGCTACCTTAACACTAAATATCATCATTAGTGGAGTCCTTGAATTGTTGGAATGGCGGTGCCAAGAGTATCCATGTGGCATCACATTCTAGCTACCAAAATCAAAAAGAGATACAGAAATACAAGTGTCTTGTTGTAAGAACACATAATTAGACTAGAAGTTTTCATGTTTTATAAATATGAAATAAAGTGTGATTTTCTCTAGCGAAATTTCGCCAGATTAGTCAAAATCTAACTATTGAGAATCTATCCGTCTAAAGTCTGGCTTGGGTAGTGAAGCCAACATAGGGAACACTAGTCCAAAAACAAACACTAATAAAATCTCAATCAATCCTGTAGAATTGATTGTATGGAGACTAATTGATATGTTGGATTGAGGATTGCATTTGCAACACTATATGTATGAGTTATTGAATGTGGTGATTTTGTATATGGTGATTGAGTGTAGTTTTGCAAAAATTGGGCTTTATTTCTTGTGGACAATTGCTCATTACAAAGATTACTCATCCTACTTCCTTGATTGTCAAGGGTTATATGTGGTAAGCATCTACCTTCTTAGTGGTTAGGATCGGCAGAAAATATTTTAAAAATAGATGTGATTTTTTGGGGATTAACTGTATAAAAAACAAAGAATTGTATATAAAAATGAAAATACTTTTTAGTTTAGGCATATTCCTAGACACATTTTCCAATTTTGATTAATTACTTGGTGAAAAATGTTGTCCCCAACCATTGGATATACAATATTTCCAAGATTGAATCAAGTGAATCAATTCAAGTTTCAAGCCATATAAGGTGTACTTTTAGATACACCACAGATTTATTCTACCATAACCTCCCTCATACCCTACAACTAGGTCAAATTCTTACATACTTTAGCAGGATGCTAACTCCATCCCACTAAGTGAGACTAATAGGGTGAATTTTGTCTTTTGGGGGGTAACTGTAAGAAACAAGCCCCCTATTTTCTGCCATGTTAATCTCATATTCATCACACACTCTAGCATAATTGGGGCATGTCATTGCAAATATGAATTCAAATTTTGCATCTTTTTTCATGTGTGGCAAATAAAAATTTCGCCATTGTTAAATTCACCCGGGTGGTCCAACTTTATGGTACAAGTTTAGCATCTTGTTATAGTTCAATTAAACACTCAAACTTTTACTCTTTAGTACTCTAGTAGAAAATTCAATTTTTTTTGTTGTTTTGGTCACGTTGATCCAGTCACTTTTTGACAAAAATTTGATGATTTTCAATAGATTTCTGTCAAAAAGTGACTGGATCAACACGACCAAAACAACAAAAAAACTGAATTCTCTACTAGTGGTATAACATTCAAAACTTCAACTACCGAATTCTACATGACGGCAAATAAATTCCTATGTACAATTGATGCATCCATTGATCAAATTGGAAAAAAAGATACTATTTGATTGCAAATTTGTATGGAAAATTGAATGATATACATCAAAGATTGACAAAGTTAGTCAATTCACTACAAGAAATAGGGGTGTTTTAAGTATAGTTCTAGACATATAGTCCTAAAAGTAACGACCTTAAAGGAGTGATTTCAATAAAAATTTACTAGAAATACATGTGTCTTAAGTAAATTTTTACTGAAAACACCCCTTTAAGGTCATTACTAATAGGACTATATGTCTAGGACTATACTTAAAAAACTGCTTTCTCTTGTAATGATTGGAGGCAAAAAGTGAACTAAAAAGAGATCAAAGGCATCATTAGTCAAAGTTCTCCAAGAAATTGCCACACAACAAACAAAGCATGGTCTCTCAACAACAAGAAGTTTCTTGTAACCAAACTCATTGATACTTCACATTCCCAATATATTTTAAAATGGTTTCACCTCCATTCATCCTAAACCTCTTCCAAGCTTTGAATTAAAGCAACACCTATATTGAAGTTCAAAGATGAAATAAAAAATACATTGCCAAAGATGTGGTGATATTTATGGCTTGTGTCCCAAGCATGTTCTAAATGATGGTAGATAAATGTGAATGTTAATTACAAACATGTCTTTTAACCCCTAAACGTCCAAAATCATCTCTAGAATTGATGATTTGAAAAAAATCATTATAAAGTGGAATTTGGAAGCATATTTTTGAATTAATATAACAACAAAAGTTGTAGATTTTGATTTGTAGATTCCATTTGTAGAGTTAGATTCACTAGTGCTAGAACCCATCTTTTTTTTTTTTTTATAGATTTTGGAAGAGAAATTCCAAGGTTCCTTCTAAATTCAATTGCAAGCAAAATATTATTGTTTTTTGAGTAAAATTTGTTAGGATGGTTTTGAAATGAGGTTCTCTTCACATGGTGATTTTTTGAAATTTTTGTGTTCTTCAAATCTATGACCTCATTTTAGCAAATCTAGTTTTGAACTAAAGGCAATGCAATTTGACCACTTGAAATACTTGCACATTTGTAATTTAAGAAAAATATGTACTCTAGTAATACTGAATCCAAGTGAACCCTTAGATAGGACAACAACTTGTTAAATTATCTCCACAAATTAGGATGACTTTCATCCAAGTAGTTCGGAAGATGAAACTCAAGTTTCAATTTGTTCATCATCCAAAAAATGGACATCGGAGTGCTTAGGAGTTAAACACTTTTAAACCCTTAGGATATCTTCAATAGACTCCCAAATTTGCCTTGCCAAATATAACTCTAAGTTTTCATTGCTTTGTAATTAGAACTTCAAATTTTTTTATTAGAGCAAGCGGATTCAATTGTACTTTGAAAAGGCATGAGAAAATTCAAATTTAGACATTGGACAATGACCCCCCCCCCCTTCAAATGCTATCTTGAAAACAAATATTGTAGAGTTTTGGTCAAATCAAAGTCACCAATGCACTTTGCACTCCAAATTGTGCCCATAGAATTGGAGCTTCGCCATTGCTTCTGTTAGATCGATAGGCAGGCCTTCAATTAACCCCTAAATGCCTAAGGCACCAGATTTTGGTGTTTCAAAAACTTTGAAGTTAAGTAAAACCCAACCAAATTGCTATTAGTAGTAGATTATATTTTTCGACAATTCTTTTTGAAGTCTAGTTTTAGGATCAAAAAGTTGATACAATAAATAAAGGATTATGATTTTTTTTTAAGATTTAGTGTAAGGATGTCCATTGCAATCTTGACTTCTTGTAGTGTTGAGGGCTCTTGAAAATGAGCCTCAAATATAGTAGATCCTAGAGGCAAAATCACATTAGAAATTCATTTAAAAAAATTGTAGAATAGATTTTGAAAAACTGTAAATTGATTGGGGTTGTGCATGTTAGGCCCTATAACCTCATATTTTTCTAGTGACCAACTTTTTAGAGTTGACATGCAAAAAGTGAATTGAAAAATTTTCACAATTTTGGCACCCTCATAATCAAACATTATAATCTTCCAATCTGTAAGTGACATTTTTATGTTTTCTTTTCCTATGTGATCTTTAATATGTCTAGTTTGAATTTGTACAATTACAATTCAAAGGAAATTGATACAACTTATGAAAATGTTGACTTTTTGTTCAATTTACAGCAAGTTTCAAGGAGCTCCATACAGGCCTTCGGCAGTTAGGGGTTAACAAACCCTCAATATTTCTGTCAAAATTTAAGGTCGACATGTACAGACATTTGGAATTCGTGCGGTTGGAATTGTGGGTGTGAAGGTGATTTGGGCGATGCGGGTGTTGGATGATGGAGAGTTCTCATCATCGGTTCAGTTTCCTTGAGGATGTACGTGGTGCTTGGATTTTCAGCACCAGGTGGATACTACTGTGAGGAATTTTGTCGATTTGGGAGTTGAGCTGGTGGTCTTGTTGCAACTGACGATTTGACTGTCAAAGCTTCGAGCGGAATCATCGCGTAGATTTATTTGTCAATGACTCATTTCAGTATGATGATATAATTCAAGTTTGTAGTTCTGGTTTTAGGTGGTTGAATTGAAGTTTGAAGTGCGCATTCGTGGTCCAGGAACGCTTCGATGAATTCTGGTCTACACTCCATTTCAGGAGTCAGTATTCATGAACTATTTTGTACCTCTTCGCAAAGGCGGGTGAATTTTGTTCATTAAATATGCCCGATTCGTTGGTGACGGAGGCCAGTTTGGCGAGGACCTTCACAAGGGCAGGTCCGTGCACTTCCAGTATTGTTGTTGAGCATTATGCAGAGCCTGACAAGGACACCGTCCTTTGTCTGCCTTCTTGGCGGGTTCCATCTTTATCCACTGTGTACAGCTACTCCAGGAAGTTGTCAACAATTCAGAACGCCCACCACTGTGGAAATCTCTTTTTTAGCGATGTAGAATACACGATCAATCACTGTAAGAACTTGGACTCCCTTTCCGACCATGTAAAAATGCGCAATGCACGATGTAGTTTGGGTTGAGGCGTTGGACTTGTGATGGCAAACATTGAGCATGTCCTATTCCTCGTGCTTCGGTTCAGCATCTTCGTATGTCAGCTTACGAACGAGCCCTTGTATGGTCTGAATTAATGTTTGAACCGGTGAATGTGAAAACGGAGGGCATGGCTATTGTTCTCATTTGTATACTGTTGGCAGCAGTGAAGGCGGGCGTCAAATTAAAAAGAATCAAGATCCTTTGTTTTCTTTGGCACTTATTGAAACCAGAGTTCCTTTGCCACTTCCTCAACCTGCATATATGAACAGTGAAAAGAAGCTGGTCAGTGAAAACATCTCAGTCATTCAAATACTTCCACTGTCGGACGACACGATTTGTGGTTTTTGAGGATGCATTCCGTCAAACATGCACGAATCGGGGTAAACCAGAAGAAATATCTGACAGACCTCCATGACATTTGCAACAAATCTAAGTAGAAGTCCAATTGGCTCCATCGACCCTACACAAATCGAATCGTAGAGAAATTATAAAATGAGGAAGGCTGCAATTCAAATTAAGAAATTCTCTTCAAATTTAGTATAGGAAGACTGTTTTCAAGGTGTGTTACTGGTTTCACTGACCTTAGACAAGTCCATAATGCATCTCTAGATTTGAGCTTTGTGCCATCACTCACTATGATCATTCTTATTAAATCCCTCTGTAAAATTATGGATTAGGAATCCTTTAAAATAAATTTGCAATGTTACCTCATATCAACAAAAAGGAAAAGGTGAACTCTTCCTTTGCATGAAAATCAATACCTATAGAATCGTGTGGATTTCAATAGAACCAGAATCAATTCTTTCAAACTTATAAATATCATTAGCGAGAGAATGTGACTAATTCATATTGTTCATGGTGTTGTGTAGTCATGCAAAAGCCCTCATAAATAAACTACCATCCATATGAACTTTTTTCAATGATTTGAGCAAGTATCCTTATGATAAATTTGATGAATACAAATATGCAAGTGAAGTTGTTCATATGGCAAAATGTTCATTCAGTAATCTCAAATCTTGAAGGTTGCTTCTGAAATGTCAGGTTGCAAGTGATTAGGGACTTAAGAATCACATTAGTATTGCAAAATGGACAAAAACTCTCCTCTTCTAGTGGAAATCAACAATGGGAAGATATATGTTTCTTGCTAAGACTTCTTCTTCTTCTTATGTTTGTTTGTTTTTCAAAGTGAGTTGACCAAAGTACAATCATGTAGAATATCCCTTGGTTTGTTCCTATTCTTTTGCCCACAAAAATGGTAAATTTGATAACTAAAAATAATTGCAATGACCTCAGGGATCCAAAATAGGAC
Organism: Straminergon stramineum; assembly: GCA_963920665.1. Taxonomy (NCBI): domain Eukaryota; kingdom Viridiplantae; phylum Streptophyta; class Bryopsida; order Hypnales; family Calliergonaceae; genus Straminergon; species Straminergon stramineum. The sequence continues at coordinate 10,271,103 of OY987270.1, read as the reverse complement.
AATAATCCTTACTTGTTATAAAAGGAAAAGATTAAAGATTACTATATCCATCAAGATATCCATACCAAAATTTGAGAATAACCAACATCTATTTCTAAGCTAGCTAGTGGAATTGGAAAAAAAACTGTTTGCAATTTGAAATCATTCAACAAAGAAACGAAATTGGTGAAAAAATCTATGACATTTCTCTTCAGAGTAGAAAATCGAGAAAAGAAACGGACTTGACACTTGAAAAAGTGGTTCAATATTAATGGGAAATAAAGGAAAATGGCTACAGGAGTAAAGCTGAAAAAATATCCCAAACACTGATCCATACCTCTTGAACCTGGTCACGTAACTTATGTGGTACCGCCAGCTATTACACTCTCATTCCGAGGGTCTTTCAAACATCTGGATGCTCGCCATGCTCCTCCCTGATTGCTCAACAAAGTGGTAGGGCGGCAGATTCGGCTCTAGGATAGTTGACAAGTCAATCTGCTTGCAGAAATGAGGGGCCGGGGCGAGCCTTTAGTCGAGACTTCCGAGGTTGGATCAAGCCCGGCAGCAGGAGACGCCGGCCAGGCACCGAGGAGTAGTTATTTTTGATGGCAATTTCTACTTCAGTTGCAGTGTCTTGCGAGGGATTTGTAGCGTCAATGTGGTGTGGATCTGGTTTTGGCGTTGGTTGAGGAGAGCTTTGATCGAGATGCGCCTGGAGTCACTGGTTGAGTCGTTGAAGCTGTTTACGCTTTCGATGAGAGTGTTAACATGTGGTCGATCAGTTAGGCGACTGAAGTCTCTCTTGGTAGGCTGAGGGTTGGGGTTTGCAAATTGGAAGAGATTGTTTGCAAGTAGGGTACAGACGCTGATCCTGACCCTCATCAGTAGGTATTGATTTCGCGTCTGATTGACATTTGTGCGCAAGAACAGAACATTACTTCCACCCTCGGGAGTATATAAACCCCTTTTGTAGCATTTACTGCAGCCTTTCTGTTGTGTTGAAAGGTCCTGTTTGAGTTGTGAAAATCCAGCAGTAGGGGGATCATCATGGCGGAGAACCACGAGGTTGTCGAAATAGGTAACACATCCTGCAATGGTCCTGCATCCCCCTCCTCCTCCTCTGTGTATTATTCCACACGCATTGAGGGATTGTTACAAAGCCAAACTGACTACGAAACAGTCCTTGATTTCGAGATCGCCGCTTCGAAAGATCATTGGAGTGAGCTCTAGCAGCCTTCGAGTGTAGTAGAGGACTCCCGTGGCGGTGAGAAGGAGAAAGCTCATCTGACCAACGGAGAGATTGTGCATAGTCTTCGAAGACAGTTTCCCGAAACGAGATTTTTCTTTCGGGACGCTGATGATGGTTTAGTGTTGGGCCAGAAGATTGCTGAGGGAGCTCAGGCAGAAATCTTCGAAGCCGAAATGCAGGGCAGGGTGTTCAAGTATGTCTTGAAGGTGTTCAAGGAGGGCTCATCAGTGCTGGACCTTCAGAAGCAATGGCCTCACGGAATGCTCAAACAATGTGCGGATGATGGTAACTATTTTCCTTCGTCGGGCTGTTCTGAGGTCCTTTGTAGCACGGTGGTGATGAACGGGAGGTTTGCATTCCGGATGTTCCGACATGCAGGGGACTTGCGGAAGCTCATTGACAAGAGAATGGAGCGCAACCACCAAAGCAACCGCTTTTGTGCTCCTTTCCCTGATGAGGAACTTCGATGGAACATGGAGTACATTGCAGAGGGGATGAGAAACTTGCACCAGGACAACATTGTCCACAGGGACCTCAAAGCTTCCAATGTACTCATATGGCCAAGACAAATAGACCATCGGTTTGAAGATTTGGATCGACTCTCTCCTGATTCATATAGATGTGCAGTAGCAGACTATGAGTGCTCGGTGGGAGTGGTGGGGACAGGGTTTTGGAGAGCTCCAAAGATATTGCAAGGTGTAAAAGATCACAATATCACAGATGATTTATTCACCAAGGAGGCAGATGTTTACAGCTTTGCTATGACTTGCTATGAAATGATCACTGGTAAAATTCCTTTTGAAGGTGTCAAGAAGAATAACTATGATGTGGTTCTTTGAGGAGAAAGGCCTACATTGCCCAAGGAGATTGAGCCTTGGATCAAGACTTTGTTGAGTAGATGTTGGCATTCCAATCCAAATGAGAGACCCAGCTTTGAGGAAATAGTCAAATACATTATGGAAAGTCATGGAAAGAAGAATGTATCTTCTAGTAAGTGTTGCAATATAATGTGAATTTGAATTGAATTGAATTTTGTTTACAATGAACACATTGTTGTTGAGATGTCATGCATTGTTTGTTGTGGGCTTGTTTCTTGAAGGCATCCAATTCTTCTTGTGATCTTTTTCTAAATCATTTTTTGATTTAGAGTGAATAATAGTTTCTAGATCCTAAAAATAGAGTAAGAGTGAAATACTTGCTATCAACAAATCTAAAAATATCTTAGAATATAGTCCAAATATTTTCTTTTGGTAAAGAGACCTACTTTTAGATTCCCAATTTGTATAGATCCAATAATGTTGAATTGTTTTGCTTCAATATCATTACAATTTTTATTGAGGGGCTTTTGAAGTATGATCTAAGTGATAGTTTTATACTAAGCAAATTGCGAGAGGACTCTCCCAAAGAAACATTTCAATTTCAATCTTAACCCCTAAAAGATGAAGGCCTTTTTATCATCTAAAAACACTCAAAACTACCATTTCTATTGCAAGCTGCAAAATGATTATAATTTTCTTTTGTTTAGCATATGTAATTATAAAATTTTACACTAAAGTAAAATTTGACCATGTAGATTGCAAGATATTTACATTTACAAAAAAAAAACCCATGTTTTATTGAACCTTCCATGACTAGGTCTTCTAACTTTGAATCTTTTTAACTTTAATTTTTTTGCACTATAGATTTTGAATTAAAAAAAATTTGTGAGCAATATTCATTTGTTAGATGGAATTTTTTTCATAAGCACTTGGTTTGAATCTAGTAATTAATTGTTACATAGAAGCAAGGATAAGATAAAAGGAAAAATTATAGTTTTAATAGTTCTAAGATGGAATTAAAAGACATTGTCTAATTGCATGGTGAGATGGAACAAGCATATAAACTATACCATGTGGAATTGTTTTTCTAAATGACAAAAATGCAGATCAAAGATAAATCTTGTAAGTTCTTTGTTTGAAAAATGCTTAGAATGCTCGAAACATAAGACTCATCATAACTTTCTCATTAATCGTCCAAATGGAATGAATCAAATCCTTTGATGGCCAACACAAGTATTTTCTATGAGATAAAAAATCTTAAAATTTTTATTTTGACTTTTTGAGATTTTTTTGTATTGCCACGGAATTGCTTTTCAAGCTTTTGTGTGATATTAATTTTTCTCCCGGTTATTGATTGAAATAAAATAATATTTCCAAAAAACTAATGTTTTTTCCTATCTTCCCAAAAAGTTAAAAAAATCAAGTTCAAAATAGGATCATAGGAACCTATCCAAACCTTGTGGTGTCCAGTGTGGAGATAGTTGATCCTCTAGGGATTAACCCCTAAAGGACCAAACGGCGTTTCTTGGTAACATAGTTATTTGGGGCAACTCACTATGAATGGAATTTTTATTTTTATCTTTGAAATTTTCACACAACATGTGCTTGAGGAGTAGCTTTAAAGCCCAACAATTTTCATAACTTTTGGATACATGGTTAAAAAGATATTGTATGATATGTAGTTTTCATTGCTCGGCGGAGAGCTCGGGTATCAAAAAAACTTCTTTCAAAATAACTTTAAAAAAAAATAAAACATTGAAATTGGTTACCTAGATTTATGTATACATAGAAAGCTTTGAATCATTCTATTTTGATTTATGAGAGGAAAGTTATGAAGGGTTCTAGTTGTGGGTAGCTTGTAGGTAATAATGGAATCTCTACTATGCAATAAACTTTGAAAACCGTTAACTCAATTTTATATATTCATGAAAAAAAATTGAAGAATTAGGTGTAGATTGCTTATTACAACATTCCAACCTTTGAAATTGGCATTTTTCAATTCCATAAATAAGTTATTAACAATTTAGTATCTTGAATCATTCTCTACATTTTTCAATTCCATAAATAAGTTATTAACAATTTAGTATCTTGAATCATTCTCTACATTTTTCAATTCCATAAATAAGTTATTAACAATTTAGTATCTTGAATCATTCTCTACATTTTTCTACTTACTAATTTTTTCCTATATGTTGTACAATTCCAAATGATCTAAAAATTTTCAAGCACACGTAGCCAACTTGCCTTGAAGAATGAATCCAAGGAGCTACAACCATTTTGGACATTTTTTCATAATGATCGGACCTTGTGAAGTGTAGTTGCCCGGGGTTTTTCAAGGCCAAATAAAGTCCTTATGTTTTGCCAATTCAAACACTAATATCTTGCACTCTACATGGTGGAAATTTTTGAAATTTGGTCCACATGTTCTAAAACTAGCACACAACAAGATCCTACAATTACATATGTCCAAAATTGTACTTTTTCTAAGATTTGATACTTGTACTTGAAATGGCAGTTTTGAAGCGTTTTTAGTGAAAACATAGTCAAATACATTTAGGGGTTAAGAAATGGAATAATTATTGCATGTTTTATTGAATAGGATACATAGAAATAATAATTAAATATATGAAATGCCTTACATTAGTGATAAAAGGATTTAGGTTTACTATTGATCCAAGAAGAGGTCAAATATTCAAAAGTTTTTTGGAGACTCAATTTTTATTTTATTATTTATTTTATTTTAATTATTACTATTGGAATCCACATGAATTATTAACCCCTAATGGATGAGCCTTGTATTTTTGGCAACATGACTTTTTCGGAGTAGGTACATGTGAGTAGAGACTTGACTTATTTAGGCTGAAATTTTGTAACAAGGTGTGGATTAGGAATATCTTCCATGAGTGTTAAATTTCATTTCATTTGAGTATATAAGTGAAAAGTTATGATGCAAAATGTTTTTCATTTCTAAATTTAGGCAATCTTGGCAGATAAGAAAATCACTTTCTTCAAAAATAAAAATTTGAAGTAGGTTTTCTAGATTTTTATGAATAGAGAAAGCTTTGAATCAATCCATTTTGATCAACAAGATGAAAGTGATGAGGAGTTTTAGTTTGCAAGAGTTATGGAATCTCTACTCTAGAATTAACTTTGAACTCCTATATTTAACCCAATTTTTAATATTTTTTGAAAAAAATAAAATCATAGGATGTAGATTGGTTATTAAAAAATTGCAACCATTGGGATTGGCATTTTTCAATTCCATAATTCCATTCTTGACAATTTAGTATTTTGAATCATTTTCAACTTCTTTCTCCTTACTATTTTTTTCCTATATAATGTACAATTCCAAAGGGTTCAAAATTTTTCAAGTATATAGCCAACTTGCCTTGAAGAATGAATCCAAAGATGTACAACCATTTTGGACATTTTTTCATAAAAAGTGACCTTGTGAAGTGCAATTGCTCAATTTTTTGCATGGCCCCCCAAAATGCTTTTTGTCAATTCAAATGCTAATATCTTGCAATGAACACCATGCAAATTCTTGGAATTTTTCCCACATCATTTTGAAACAACTTACTACAAGAGCCTAAGGTTACATGTGTCCAAAAATGTTTTTTTTCTTCAATTTGTTACTTGTGCTAGAAATGGCAGTTTGGGAGCGTTTTTGGTGAAAGCATAGTCAAGGAACTTTAGGGGTTAAGACATTCAAGGGGATCCTATTATTTTCGAGTGATTTATTATAATCCAAATGGAGTCTATGGCTTGGTACATCCAATTTGTCTACAATTTCCAATATGAGGTTCTAAATGGGATTTCTAAAGATAAGACTTTTGTTTAGTTTTTCAGCAACTCAACTATGTATACTCCTTATAATACTAATAAGTTATTGTTCAATATACTTAGATAGCCAATACAATACTCTATTTCTATTCTATTACATACTAAGATGCAATCAAAAGTGACAACCATGGTTGTTCGGTCAAACAACTTGACAACACGACAAACACGACGTCCAACACATCTAGTAGACCCCCTTGTCCGTCTACTAAAGTCAACTTTAAGATTGACTTTCAAATAAATCACTTTCTATTTCCAATCTTGACATATTTGAGTTTCATATTATTGAAGTGTCTCAATTTAATAATCACTTATTACATTTTAAATTATGGATCATAAATAAAGGGAGATTTCAAATTGTCTCTACTGCTAGGATAAGGCCTTATGTGACAAAATTGTCTAGTGTATGTGACACTCATCTTATACGACACGCGACATCAAATGAACAACTCGACACTCAAACCCCAAAATGTGTTCGACAGAACAACCCTAGTGACAACTTGCTTATCAATGAGCTCAAGTTAATCAATAAAGAAGGTAACAAAATATACCAATAGAGAGAAAGATATATACCAATACATTATGTCCTATTTTTTAAATATAGAAATTCTTTTTCTAGAATCATTTTTGAGGAAAGCTACCTCCTCAAAATCCTTTTGCAATATGATAGAGCATCTTCAAATACAAAGCATCAATTATCTCCACTTGGTCTAGCCTACCAAGCATACAACGAATTTAGAAGCAAATCCAAGCTCATATGGACCAAGAAATTGCCCCCCAAAAAACTACATGTTCTTATATGGTACTAACGAGGGTCTTAGGAATGAACTTTGGTATACCTTTCAACTAGATATACTTTGAACTAACCTTTTCTAATAATTTTTCATATGGTATGAAGAGTGGTATTAGCAAGGATGTGAACCTGTAAGCACTCTAAATGCCATATTCCAAGTAATGAACAATTGCTTTGGGGTGATGTTTTGTTGGAAAAAAAATCTCATTAATTCATATTAATCTCATATTGTTTGAATCTTTTTCTTTTTCTTTTAGGACTAATTAAGGTAAAATCTATTTAGTACAACACTTACATATAAATTGACTTTTGGATAAACCTCTCACCATGTAGATTTGCAAAAATGCTGAAATGTAATTATGTAAATTTTGTCTATTCAACAAAAACCCAGGGGAAAAAAAGTAGTATAGGGGGGGTAATTTCTAAAGGAAGGTCAATAAGTGTAACATTTGTGTGACTAAGGTCACTGGATTTATATTTTGGATATTTATCGATGAGTTTTTAGATTTCTATTAAAAAAAATCCCAAGGAAATATTCCCAATGTCAATTTGTTACAGTCCAAATTCCTAATGCTATATTATAGACTCAATGGATGTTGTCGAAGTCTTACCTAGTGTATGGCTCATGTCAAATCTCAAGTCAATTTGCAGGGAATCATCAAGTTGTCGAATGCATGCTCTAGCCACTTAATAATAATAATATATTAATATTTAGAAAATGCCTTAAGCTTTTAAATACATAGACTATGAAATGAATCTTCTTTTCAATTGCTCTTGTCTAAACAATATTACTTTTATTTGGCTTTTGACAATTTATTTATATAAAATAATTATGTATTTCTCTCTCACTTTTAGCCGTATACAAACACAAGGAAGAGTTTATTCTTTCTAGTTACTTGATCAATATATCTTCACATCAACCAATTTGCTCCAACTTTCTCAAGGTCAATTTGTCTTTTCATTTGTACATAGATAGGTCAATTTGCCTCATTACCAATTTGTGGCTACCCAACCAAGAAATCAGACCTATATCTATGCATTGGTCTATACACTAAGCGTAGTTGACTTGCCACCTACCCCAAACTACATTGTTGACTTGACCGGTACTATATTGTTTTGCCATTAGACTCGGTTAGTAATAACAAAGGCAAATCCCAACTATTGGATGTGTTGTTGATAAGATTTGACACAATTACACATTCCAATTGTAAATTTCTAACAAAATTATTTCTATATGTATAGACTTAGTTTAATCCATAGTTAAATTAGTCTATTTTCTTTAGAAACTATCTCTATTGCAATTGGACCATGTCAATTTGAGAATGAGGAGTTGGACTCACCCAATTTTCCACCTAATTGTCACAATTAGACTTGGACTATGCATGCTTACACTATTGAAATAAATAACGGTGAGGTGTTGTTGACTAGTAATCTAAATAAGATACCCACCATGCATATTCTTAAATTAATTTGATAATTGACACAATTTTTTTAGTACTATTAGATGTTTCCGAAGATTACAAACAACATTTCTCACGTAACAACACTTTTCACATAACAACACTTCTCACGTAACAACATTTCTCATGTAACTGTAATCCTACTAGGCTTCACAAATCATCATTCTTGAAATTACATCGAAATTGGTATTCCTTCCATCAATTAGACTTTACCAATTAATCAAGTTGCCACATTTCATGTTACGCACACAGATGCAGTCAATTATACATTCTAAAACTTCAATGATCTCGTAGACATTTCACATACAAAATCACAATTATCATAGGTGGTGACTTCCCATGTAGACATTACACACGAGTACTTACACAAGTATCGTCAATTAGACCTCAAACATTTCAACACATTTGTAAGGTCCAAGGCAATTTGACTTCACACATTAGTACACCAAGTAAACTTGCTACTTAAATTCATCATCCAATTCACAACTACTGACAGTTGATAACAAACTTAGCACATCATCAAATCGACTTGACTTGGATCTCTACTTACGTAAAGCAAAACCAATTGAATTTGTCTCCCTAATTCGAATTCTTCTAGGCAGATGACTTATTTCAAGCAGCCTTCTTACTTTGACTTAATCACAAAACTCTTACAGAGAAACGCTACCAAGTTGACTTTTACTCTCCTGCTTTGAGCATCGAGGAAATGAACCAGTATGTTACTCACCAGTCCAATTGCTGTCAATTTGCTGCATCAGCAACACAAGCAGCATCATGCACTTAGTCCATTTGACTAGTGTCACTCCCAATATTACAGATGGAGTAAAATTATGAACCAGTAATTTCACAAGTCTGTAATGTCCATAATTGGAATCAATTCAACTACTTAATCATAAATAAAATAGAGTGCTCAAATTAGCAGTAATTGCACACAACTTCCAACTCTACTCAGACCAGTATTTCACGATTATCTCAGTCAAATTACTAAACTCACACATTAAATGTCTCAATCCAATCGACCAAGGCTGGGGGGATTGTCCCCCTTGATCATCCCCAAGTAAAAACCCTGAAATTTTTTACTTGTCACGCACAAAAAAATTTGAAAATTTCAAATTCATATTTGCAATCAGAGCCCCAAATTAGCTAGGAGAGGTAGAGAAAATAAATTAATGAAACACAAAATAGGGGGTCTTTTTTTTTACATGCACCCCTGGACTGACTCAGGGGACAAGGGAGGGGGTCAATCCACCCTGGCCTCGACCAATCAGTGAGACAAAAATTTACCACAGTAAGTACGTAATTTGACAATACAATTACTCAAGATCTCAGTACTGTTACTACACCACCACTTGACTTACAATTTTAAGAGCTTGAATCTTTACTTGTCAAATTGAGATATTTCACAATTCTCTCAAGTTCAAATTAACACAGCACCCTATTCACACAGGATGGCTGGCAATTCATACACAAACACAACAAGTGTTACACCATTAACTGGACATCACTTTCAATATGCAATGACAAACTTAAGCCCTTAGCCAATTAGCCAGTAATTAATTTCACAAATAGATTGCAGAACAACGAACAACACACAATTATTATACCGGTCAATTTGACCACAACTCACAAACTTTGTAACTTGCAGTCGACTTGACAAAAGTCCCTACACTCACACACATAGATTGAACTTCTTAGCTCAAATAATCACTTCACACATTATAAAGCTGCCATTCACAGTCAAAACAACACTCACACATCCAAATCAATTAGACAAATTGGAATTTTGAAAGCTTGAGAAAATATATTCATAGAAAATGTGCATGAATACTCTAAGAGTCATACAACTTTGGTATGAACTAAAGAAAAGAAAATTGACCTTTGGACTTATAGTCCCAAAACTATGAAGACAACTCTTTATGTGGAAAGCTATAAAGTCAATTTGATGCTTTTCAAATCCTACCCACTTGACTCTTCTAAATCCTAAGAAACCACCATTTCAATTCTCGTGAGATATTTGCATTTCTAATGGACTTGGTAATTGAAATGGGACAAGTTAATAGCCCTATTTACGCATGGACAATCAAATTGACAATCAAATAAAAAATTTAAGGCACGACTCGGCTCAACACACGAGCATTATGTATTGCCAACCAACATGTTGTGGCTAACTAATTGTCTCCTTTTCAACCCCAACCATACATATACAAGATGGGTGTTGTTTTCACTTTAATCTAGCCTATGAATTCTCTTTACATTTTTGCTTCATCATGTCTACTTATGTGAGCAATTATCATCTTTTGGAGGGCCAACTTCCTTGCAAAGTCCAAATCAAACTGAAAAAATTACATTCTCAAAAATGCCTTTGTGGAATTTGAGATTCATTTCATTTCTACATGAGTAGGGAAAAATCTAAATATGAAGACTAGATTTTCCTTGTTGTGAAATCTAAAAAGTCAAGTTCATTGCTAAAAATCTATTTAGGAAATCTTGATGGAAAATGGCCTCCCGACATTTCACAAGCCTCTTCCTAAAACTTTGTTGCCAAAGAATTTTGATTCTCTTGTTCCAAATGCTCCACAATTCTACATAGAATTATGGAATTTTTGTTGTCATTTTTGCAAAGTTTAGACAATATCAATACGTAGAAGCTCACTTTAATTAGTATATTACTACATCTCATGCGGTCTAACATTTAACTCTTGAGATCCTATTGCAAGTGCAGATCAATACTTTTATTACACAAACAATGCCATGGGAAAATCTAATCTTCCAAATCACATTGCATGTTCAAGTTATTAGATTGTATATGTGTGAATGCTTGGAAGTCCAAGTATAATGTGAGAAAAAAAGAAATGATGAAATAGTGATGTAGGAACAATATGGTTATTTATTGTCAAACATGGAGGATACAACATACCTATACTACCTATGAAATGTACCTATTTTGCAAAAATGATTACAAACTCAAATACTAAATGAAAATAATGTTGCCAATGTTATGGACCTTCAAGTATATGAATTTTTGGATGACCTAAAAATGTTGTAAACCTTTTACAATACTATGGGATTGAAGAGATAGTTACAACTTATCTTCAATGCTTGTTTACAATAGCTTACTTCCTCTAGAGCTGTGTCAAAGGAACTACAACTTTAGATGAGTTCCTTATATGTTGATGGTGCCTTCTTCTTTGATGATTTTAATTGGCACTAGGATATCCGGGGAGTTGATTTGATTGAGTTTAATCTAACTTGCACACTCTCATTGTACTTTGCCTCATCATATCTACTTATAGAAGGAATTATCATCTGAGGAGGAAAGGGGGGGGGGGGTTAGAATTCCTTGCAATGTCATAATTGGACAAATAATTAAAGCTCTCAAAATTGCCTTTGTTGAGTTTGGTAATGATTTCATTTTTGAGTAGATGTGTAGAGAGAAATGAAATTGAAGAATATTTAGGCCTTCTTGTTAAACTAAAAACAACCCAAAAGGTCAAATTGATTGCTAAAATGAAATTGGAAGAAGATGAAAATTGGCCTATAGCATTTTAAAAGCCTCTTCCTACAATTCTATTGGCCAAGAATATTGATTCTCCTTTTGCAAATGCTATACACAACTACAAAGAATTCTAGAATTCTTTTTGTCATTTCTCCAAAATGTGGTCCATCTTTGTGCATAAAAGTCCACTCTTATAAGTTTATTACAACATTGCATAAGGTCTAGCTTTTAACCCATTAGGTACCATGCTATTCAAAAGTGTGTTTGCAAGTGGAGGTCAATAGTTTCACGACATATCCAATACCTTGGAAAAATCCAATCTTAAACTTCACATTGCCTATGGAAGTTATTTGGTTGTGTACATGGCTATGCTTGGAAGTCTAAATATAATGTGAGGGAAAGAAATTATGAATTATTGAGGTAGGAATGATGTATGAAATATTCAATATTTTACATTCTATGCCAATCATGGGGGACAAAACATACCTATACTAATAATAAAATTCAATGTTTGCAATAGTAATTATGAACTCTAATACTAAATGGCACCAACTTTGCTAATGTTACCAACTCTATTTGTCAACTAGATTTCTACCCAAAAAACTAAAATAGTACCAAAATAATTTATTCTAAATTCTAAACTAAATTAGTAACACTATAGGTACCTTGACACTAGATATCATTGTTAGTGGAGTCCTTAAATTGTTGGAATCGGAGTGTCAAGAGCATCCATGTGGCATCACATTCTAGCTACCAAAATCAAAAAGAGATACAAAAATACAAGTGTCTTGTTGTAAGAACACATAATTAGAGTAGAAGTTTTCATGTTTTATAAATATAAAATCTCAATCAAGCATGTACGATCAATTGTGTTGAGACTAATTGATCTATTAGATCGAGAATTGCATTTGCAACACTAAAATGTATGAGTTATTGAATGTGGTGATTTTGTATATAGTGATTGAGTGTAGTTTTGCATATAATGGTTGTATTCCTCTAAGACTTGGGCTTCATTTCTTGTGGTCATTGGCGCATTATAAAGATAACTACTTCTACTTCCCTGACTATTAAGGTTTACATGTGGAAAGCATCTACCTTCTTGGTGGTTAGGATTGGCAAAAAATATTTCAAAAATAGATGTGATGTTTTGAAGATTGTATAGGAAATAAAGAATTGTATGTGAAAAAGAAAATCTATTTTAGTTTAGGCATCTTTTTAGACATATTTGCCAACTTTGATTAATGAATTGGTGAGGAATGTTGTTCCTAACCATTTGAAGATATAATTATATTTCGAAGATTCAATCAATTGAATCAATTCAATTTTCAGGGCATATAAGGTGTACTTTTGGATAAACCACCAGTTTATTCCACCAAAAACTCCCTAATATCCTACATCTAGGTCAATTTCATATATAATTTAGTAGGAAGCTAAACCTGTCTCACAAAGTCAAACTCTAGTAGGGTGAATTTTGTATTTTTGGGGCTAAGTGTATGAAAAAAAACACTATTTTTTTGCCATGTTTATTTCATGTTCATCACCCATCCAACTAACTTATTTGGGGCCTCTGATTGGATATATGAATTCAAATTTTGCAATTTTTTTCATATCAAGCAAATAAAAAATTTCCCTAGGTAAAATTCACCTAGCTAGTCGCACTTCCTAGTATGGGTTTAGCATCCTGATATAATTCAACTTAACACTCAAACTTTTACTCTTTAGTATAACAATCAAAATTTCACACTAGAAGAAATCTGACGCAGAAATCTGGGTTTTGCCAAAAACGCAATTTTTTGAAAATTGCATTTTTTGGCAGAACGTAGAATTCTACGTCAGCTAGTTTCTGATGAAACCAATGCAGGTTTCTTCTAGTGTCAACTACTTCAATTTTGCATGATGGCACATAATTCCTAAATGCAGTTGATACATCCATCACACTAAAACAAAGATACTACTTGATTGCAAATTTGTATGAACAATGATATACTTACAAGACTATCAAAGTTATTCAATTGGAGGCAAAAAGTGAGCCACAAAGAAGTTAAGGGAATCATAAGTCAGAGTTCCCCCCAAAACTTCCATACAACAGACCAAGCATGGCCTCTCAACAACAAGAAGTTTCATATAACCAAACTCACTGGTACTTCACATTTTCAATATATTTTAAAATGGTTTCAACTAAATTCATCCTAAACCTCTTCCAAATTTTGAATTAAAGGAACACCTACATTGAAGTTCAAAGATGAAACACAAAATACAATGCTAGGGATGTTGTGATATTTATGGCTTGTGTCCCAAGCATGTTCTAAATGATTGTATATAAATGTGAATGTTAATTTGACAAGCATATGTCCTTTAACCCCTAAACATCTAGAATCATCTCAACAATTGATGTTTTGAGAAAAATCATTATAAAGTGCAATTTGAAAGCATATTTTGGAATTGATATAAATATAAAAGTTGTAGATTTTGATTTGTAGATTCCATTTATACAGTTAGATTCACCAATGCTATCACCCATCTTCTTCTTTTTATAAATTTTGAAAGAGAAATTCCGAAATTCCTTCTAAATTTGATTGTAAGGAAAATATTATCGTTTTTTGAGTAAAATTTGTTGGGATGGTTTTGAAATGAGGTTCTCTTCACATGCTAATTTTTTGAATTTTTTGTGTTCTTAAAATCTATGACCTCATTTTGGCAAATCCAGTTTTGATTCTTTTGAATTGAAGCCAATTTGACCACTTCAAATACTTGCACATTTGTAACTTAAGAAAAATATGTACTCCAATAACACCAAATCCAATCCTTAGATAGGACAACAACTTGTTAAAGTATCTCCACAAATTAGGATGACTTTCATCGAAGCAATTAGGAAGATGAAACTCAAGTTTCAATTTGTTCATTGTCCAAAAAATGGACGTCAGAAGCTCAGATCGCTTAGGAGTTAAACACTTTTAAACCCTTAAGGCATCTTCAATAGACTCCCAAATTTGCCTTGCCAAATATAACTCTAACTTTTCATTACTTTGTAATTAAAACTTCAAATTTTTTATTAGTGCAAGTAGATTCAAAAGTACTTTGAAAAGGCATTTCAAAATTCAAATTTAGACATTGGACAATGAAAAGCTATCTTAAAGACAAATATTGTAGAGTTTGGGCAAATCACTGTTACCAATGCACTTGGCACTCCAATTGAGTTTTGACGCTGCTTCCGCAATATCGACAGGCAGGCCTTCCATGAACGAATCGTCTATTTTTTTGACAAAATTTAAGGTCAAAATGTACAGACATTGGTAATTCGTCCTAATATTGGATTTGTGGGTTTCAAGGTGATTTGGGAGATGTGGGTCTTCAATGATATGATGGAGGTTTCTCATCATTGGTTCAGTTTCCTCGAGGATGTGGTGCTTGAATTTTCAGCTCCGGGTGGATACAACCGTGAGGAATTATGGCGATTCGGGAGTTGAGCTGGTGGTCTTGTTGCAACTGTCGATTTTACTATGGAGCTTCTAGCGGAATCATGGCGTAGATTTATTCGTGAATGAATCATTTCAGTATGCTGAAATTCAAGTTTGCAGTGCTGAAGTCTTTGGTGTTAGGTGGTTGAATTGGAAGTTTGAATTGCGCATTTGTGGTCCAGATTTTTTGATGAATTCTGCTCAACCCTCAATTTCAGGAGTCAATATTCACGAACTATTTTGTACCTCTTCGCAAAGGGGGGTGAATTCTGTTCATTAAATAAGCTGGGTTCGTTGGTGATGGAGGCCGTGTGGTGAGGACCTTCAAAAGGGCAGGTCCGTGCATCCGGTATTGTTGTTGAGCATTATGGAGAGCCTGACAAGAACACTGGCCTAGCTTAGTCTGCCTTCTTGGCGGTTTCCATCTTCATCCACTGTGTACAGCAACTCCAGGATGTTGTCATCGATTCAGAAGGCCCACCACTTAGAAAATCTCTTTTTTAGCGAACGGATGTAGAATACACAATCACTGTAAGAACTGGGACTCCCTTTCTGACGATGTAAAAATGCGCAATGCACAATGTAGTTTGGGTTGAGGCGTTGGACTTGTGATGGCAAGCATTCAACATGTCCAATTCCTCGTCCTTCGGTTCAGCATCTTCTTATGTCAGCTTATGAACGAGCCCTTGTATGGTCTGAATGTTTGAACCGCTGAATGGAGAGGTAAGTTATAGGTTCGGGGGGAAAGAGCTTCTAAGTTTCAAGTGATGTGGCAACAGTTGATGATGCAGTTTCCCGTCCTCCTTCTAAGCACCAAGTCTGGGATCCTTCTTTTCTTCAACTCATGTTGTAGATGATAGATTCAAAGTCCTGGTCGAGAAATGGCATAAGCATTTATATTGATCGGATTGGACTGATCATGGGGTTAGAAATGCTGTTACATACGAAATAGACCTGTGCAATTCGAGATGATGGCGATGGAGTCCAAATCTGCCTGGTGCACACTGGACTGGTAAGGAGCATCAAATCTAGAATGTTGGTTGGGAATTTGAAGTTTGGGAGGGCATTATTTAGAAGTTCAAATGAATCATATAGGACTTTAGCAAAATATACCCATGGAAAGAAAAAGTTGTATCAAATATTTCTAAACATGGAATGCATACATTTTAGGTGTTCCTATAACAAGCTATAAGCCTCTAAAGGAGATTTTAGAGGCAAAGACAAAGATAACAAATGAATTACAAATCAGCCCTACTCAATTCCATACCATGAGAAGTTGAAATGAATTGTATAGGATGATAGCAAAATATACAAATGAAAGAACAAGTCATATTATACATTTCTAAACATGGAGAAATAGGAATAAGAAGTTCTTAAGAGTAGATATAAACTTCCAAAGTTGACAATCTAAGTTTTGTTCAATGACTTCAATCATTTAGTGATTAATTAGAATTGTTTTGTAAAATTTCTAATGAAGTTCAAGATCTCATATCGAATCATACCTAACTTACCAAGTACATTTTCAATTAGGCTATCATAATGTCAATGGAGGAGAGTTTTGCCATCCTAGCATGTTTTAATTGGTTAAACTGAGAGGGAGATTAGGACTGATAATGCTCACTACTTGCCTTGTGAAATCTTTTAAGAGGGTGAGTATGAAGTAGAAATTTCATTGGTCTAGTAGTAAAAGAAATCTTCGAAAAATCTCTACTACTACCAACGAGTATTAACTTAGTGAGTGGATCCACCTAACATAATTTCAATGTAGGAGACTTTTGTCATTGTGGCATGCTTTGATTGGTTAAGCAATCAAAGAAGTCAAACGGCTCAACTCTCTTGCATTGAAATTATGTTTGGTAACTACAAAGCAAACCAAGTTATCAAAAATAATCTCTGATCAGTACTAACCTTGCCACCTTGTGACTCAATAGGTCCTAATGGGTGATTATTTTTGATAATTTGGCCTGCTTTGCAATTACCTAATCCATCTTCCACAATCCCCATGAAGCAAATTCATAGAACTTCCCTTGCCAATAGTGTAAGTAGACCTGCAAAAGTAGCAAAACCTCTTCAATGCTCAAAGTTTGGAAATTCCTTAATACTAAAAGTCTCTAAAAGTTCTCCAATACTAAAGTAGAAGAGCTAAGGTAGCCAACCCATTTCCAATCACTTAAGGAATTCAGCATAGCTGCAGGATGAGTTTGGTGAGAGAAAAAATTTCCTCATGTAGTGAAATAGATTTTAGAAGGATTTGAAATTTTTTTCCATTTTTTCGTCAAAAATGAAATTACTATGAATTTTCTCCATGAAGATTCTGTGAAACCTATTCTTGCTATATAGTTCATTCTATTTCCAATCATAAGCTTGTTACAAAATTGATGAGAGTGATAATTGTGACATTCTATGTACATCATGTGATCATTCTAGGCTTTTAATGTACACATCTTGAACATTTATGTTGCTCCAGCTAGTATGTGTCAATTGTGAGCAGAAATGTAAACCACAACTGATTGAAAAAACATCAACCTATACTGTGAAAATGGGGGGCTGGTCAAGAATGGGTCGGCTACCTTCCTCAATGCTAAAAGTCTACAACTGACTCAAAATTCTTATTTAAAAGCTTTGTGATCCCATACGAATCTAGATAGTATGACAAAGGCGTTACCAACGTGCACGTTGGTCGACCATTGGCTTGCAATTTCAATCTAGTGGAGCTCAGATACCGGTAAGTTAGATGAAGTAAAATGCTCAAACAGGAAACAGAGCAGGGAGGGAGGTTTCAAGCGGAAAGAATGGTCCTGGCATCGATAATCTCAGAAGGAAATAAAAGCACAGTCGCCGACTGTCCAAAGTCATCACATTTTCCTAAACCTTTTCAATTGCAATCAAAGGAGCATAAACAGTGAAACATGAAGGTTCTTCCAATCTGCTCATCTTCAGGGACAGAAATCTATAAAACTTACACTTCCCAGAGCCAGAGCCAGATCCAGAAATAAGTTTCTGAGAAGGGGGAGTCCTCGTCGACCTGCACCGCCTGTAACTGAACCTTCTCCGGATCTCGAATCCATCGAATGCACTGTGCATTCCATCCTCACGTGACCACATCCACGCCTCAAGCTGAGAATACTAAAAAGCAAAAAAAAATATAAAAACACCTTGAGATAGATGATGGTGAGGGCTGTCTGGATGCTACCGGGACGTAGCGTCCAGTCCACACCACCATTATCTGAGTTCATACATCCGAGTGCGGCGAAGACTCTCTGGGAGAATTCCTTCGATAAACAGCTAATCCTTGGATTGATGTGGGGATTTGAAATTGAATAATGATGCATTGCTCAATATACTGTGGGGTAGACAACGCGGAAGTGGACGCATGCAGGAGTAGCAGATGGATGCAATACTTCATTGTGGATAACCAAGGGAAGTAACAGGTGCACCAACTTTTGATTCATAAGATTCTCTCTCGTGAGGGTTGACGGATTAGGCTGGAACAGTGAGTGTTCGGGATATTTATGGAGTTGTACCAGCTCTTTGCCTTGAATTCTCATACGGTATTGAACCAGTTTTTCAATTACCGAGTCCCGTAATTTTCTCTATGTTTTACTCTAAATAGCCAAAATTTTATAGATTTTTCACCGGGTTTTGTTCCGATGATTTCAAATTGCAACCGGTTTTTTTCCCAATTCCACCGGCTAACTTTGAACTAGCCGCCGTTGTTCCCAAACACTGGGCTGGAAAACTATTGGACCTTTGATACAATTGTCTTCGAAGCAGTCGCAGTCGAATAAATGAAGAGGGTTAAGGGGATCCCAGTTCCCAACTCTAGAATCATACCAATTACACTGACAATCTAGAACCTTGCCAATTACGGTTCATATGGTAATAGTGATTTGGCTCTTCAATTAGCAAATCAGTGAGTCCAATTATGTTAGTCAATCCATTTTACTTTCCTACCGCTACTCTGTCCTGCAAAGCCTGTGAGTGCGGCCCTGGCACGACGAGATTCAATAAGTATGCTTAAAAAAGTCCCATTATTCTGTGTGCTGACTGCAGACTTGTCAACCTCGCTTCAATTTACCGTCACCATTAAGGTATTCTGCTCTTACTTCTGTTTTTTGACACAGTCAAATGAAACAAAATTTCATAGCCAGAGTAAAAGTACATACCAACTAGCCGCGAGCAGCCTGGTGGGAGAGACAGACACCCCAAACCAACCCCAAAACTGACACACAACCCAGCGGCAGACATAAAAAAGACCCATTCTGTGTGCAGACTGCAGACTTGTCAACCTCGCTTCCACGAAAGACACAAGAAAGTTTGCTGATATTGTCTGCATCCCTCCCCCATATAAACCGCCCCCTTCATCCTCGCTTCACTCACTGTATCTTGCGCTCGGTTCAGGGTCTGGTTTAGGCGATCTAGCTTTGTGAGTTGCTTGTTGAGTCGTTGAAGCTGTTCTCGCCTTCGACGTGATTGTTGTCGTGTGGGCGATCAGTTAGGCGACTGAAGTCTCTCTTGGTAGACTGAGGTTTGGGGTTTGCAAGCTTGGAGAGATTGTTTTGCAAGGAGGGCACAAACGCCAATCTCGCCCCTCGTCGGCAGGCGTTGATTTCGCTTTTGATCGACGTTTGTACGCAACAACAGGACATTGCGCTTCCATCCTCAGGAATATATAAACCCCTTTTGTAGTATTTACTGTAGCCATTTTGTTGAGTTCAGAGGTGCTGTTGGAGTTGTGAAAATCAAAGAGTTGGGGGATTCGCCATGGCAGAAAACCACGAGATTGTTGAACTAGTAAACACTGCATCCCCCTCGTCCTCATCTGTGTATCATTCCACACGCATTGAGGGACTGTTACAAAGCCAAACTGAATATGAAACAGCCCTCGATTTCGAGATCGCCGCCTCAAAAGATCATTGGAGTGAGCTCCAGCAGCCTTTGAATGTAGTAGGACTCCAGTGGCGGAGAGCAGGGGACAGCTAATCTAACCAACAGCGAGATTGTGCAGAGTCTGCGGAGGCAGTTTCCGCAAACGGACGATTTCTTTCGCGACACTCCTGATTATTATGTGTTGGGCGAAAAGATTGCCGAGGGAGCTCAGGCGGAAATCTTCGAACAAAAACCTAGGGACCTTCCGTATATTCCTCTTGTGTTGAAGGTGTTCAAGGAGGGATGGTCCATGCTAGACCTTCAAAAGCAATGACCTCTGGGAATGCTCAACCGATGTGCGGTGGATGGTGGTCAATATCTCGCTTCGAGGGTATGTTCGCCGGTCCTCCGTGGCACGGTGGTGATGAATGGGAGGTTTGCATTCCACATGTTCCGATGTGGAGGGGACTTGAGGAAGCTCACTGACAAGAGAATGGAGCGCAACGGCAACAGATTCTGCGCTCCTTTCGCTGATTGGGAACTTCAATTGAACATGCACTATATTGCAGAGGGGATGAAGGGCTTGCACGACGACAACATTGTCCACAGGGACCTCAAAGCTTCCAATGTACTCATATGGCCAGTAATACAAGATCATGAGCATCCAGTCATAGATCTTGATTCACTCCCTTAAGATTTGTATGTGTGTAGTAGCAGACCATGAGTGCTCAGTAGGAGTGCTGGGGACAGGGTTTTGGAGAGCTCCGGAGATATTGCAAGGTGTGAAAGATCGCAATATCACACCTGATTTATTCACCAAGGAAGCAGATGTCTATAGCTTTGCTATGACTTGCTATGAAATGATCACTGGTAAAATTCCTTTTGAGGGTGTCAAGCTAAATGACTATGATGTGGTTCTTCGAGGAGAAAGGCCTACATTGCCTGAGGAGACTAAGCCTTGGATCAAGACTTTATTGAGCAAATGTTGGCATTCAGATCCAAAAGAAAGACCCAACTTTGAGGAAATACTCAATTGCATTCCAAGTCGTAAATCTTAGGATAAGTCTTTTTCAAAGCATTTCAATATATTATGAATGTAAATTGAATTTCATTTTGATTACAATAAACGTGTTGTTGAGATGCCATGCATTGTTTGTTGTGGGCTAGTTTCTTGAAGGCATTCGATTATTCTTGTGACTTTCTAGTTCATTTTCTGGTTTAGTGTGAATAACATCCTAGTTTTGAAAATGGAATGATAGTGAAATTCTTGCAATCAACAAATCTAAAAACATCTTAGAGTATAGTCCAAATATTTTCATTTGGTAATGAGACTTAATTTTGGATTCTCAACTTGTATAATCATTATTTTCCCCTAATATCATTACAATTTTTGTTGAGAGGATTTTTAAATTTGGTCAAAGTGATAATTTTTTGGAAAACAAATTGTCAGAGGAATTTGTGAAGAAACATTTCCATTTCAACCTTAATCCCTAAAGGACGAAGGCCTTTCTTTTGTCTTCAAACACTCAAAATTGTCATTTCCATTGCAAAGAGAAAAATAGTTTAACCCCTAAAGTTCCTTGACTATGTTATCACCAAAAAACCCTCTAAACTGCCATTTTTAATACAAGTACCAAATTTTTGTAAAATATCATTTTTGGACACATGTAACCATAGGATCTTGTAGTACACTAGATTGAGAAGATGTAGAAAAAAATTTAGAAAATTCCACCGTGTAGATTGCAAGATATTAGCATTTGAAGTGACAAAAATCCTTTGGGGAGCCCTGTGAAAAAATAGGCAGCTACACTTCACAAGGTCACATTTGTATGAAAAAATGTCCAAAAATATGGTGCTTCTTTAGATTAATTCTTCAATTCAAGTTGGCTACATGCTTGAAAATTTTTAGATCATTTGGAATTGTGCAATATATAGGAAAAAATAGTAAGTAGAAAGATGTAGAGAATGATTCAAAATATAAAATTGTTAAAAATTTATTAATGGAATTGAAAAATCCCAATCTCAATGGTTGTAATGTTGTAATAAACAATATTCATTTAATGTTTTTATTTTTTCCAAAAAATATTGAAAATTGAGTTAAATAAAGGACTTCAAAGTTTATTTTAGAGTAGAGAATCCATACTTGCCCACAAACTAAAACATCTCATAACTTTTGACTCATTGATCAAAATGGGATGTTTCAAAGCTTTCTATGTATATATAAGTCTAGAAAATCAATTTCAATTTTTTATTTTTGAAAAAAATCATTTTTCAGATCTGCCCATACTACCCGAGTTGAAAAACAAACTACATATTAGGCCATAACTTTTGACTCATATTTCCAAATGCCTTGAAATTTAGTGCACATGAAAGATATTCCTTCTCCATACCTTATATTAAATTTTGGGCCAAAAACATGAAAATACTCTAGTCACACGTACTTGCCCCCTAAAGTTATGTTGCCAAAAAACACACCTTTGGTCCTTTAGGGGTTAAAAAATATTCTATTGCATATCCAACTATGAGATCTTGTACTAGACTATTATAAAAATGTGTGGAAGAAATTTCAAAAAATTTTACTACATACATTATAAGATATGTATGTTTAAAGTAAAAAAGATAAAATATTTTGCACCTTCCATGACAGGGTTTTTTACTTTAAGTATTTTTAAATTAAGATTTTTTGCACTATAGATTTTGAATTTTCATTAAAAATTGATGAAAAAATTGATTTGAGGGTATGGAATTTTTTTTATAAAATCACATAATTTTTTTCTTTAAATAATTATCACATAGAAATAAGTGCAAGATAAAAGGAAAAATTAAATCTAGAATAGTTCTAAGATGGAGTTGAAACACATTAATCACTACGGTGAGATTGTTCTAGCATGCAAATCAAATCATGTAGAACTTCTTCTTTAATAATTTATAGGAGTGGAGTTCAAAAATGAATCCTATAAGTTAGTTTTAGAAAAAATTGCTTGAAAAGTTCCCCAAAACAAGACTCTCCATAACATTCTCATTACTAGTATAAATGGAATGAATAAAATCTTTTCATGGAGACAAAAGTATTTTCTATGAGAAGCCAAATCTTTGAAATTTTATTTTGACTTTTTGTGATTTTTTTGTACCACCCAGTTTATTGCTTTTCCACTTTTTTGTGGTAGACGTTTTTCACCTAATCATCATTTGAAATAAAAATAATATTTCCAAAAAGTGAATGTGTTTTCCCATCTTCCCAAAAAATTCAGAAAATCAAATAAAAAAATTGGGATCATAGGAGCTTGCCCAAACCTTCGAATGTCCTACAAAGGGACAACAAGCTTGCCCAAATTGATCCTTTACGGGTTAGAAAATCAAATAAGCATTGCATACATTATGGAATGGAACATGTAGAAATATATTTGTGAAATAGGTGAAATGCTTTGTGTGAAATGATAAAAAAAAAAAGGGGTGGGGGTGGGGGGTAGGTTTACTATTGATTCAAGAAGCAAAGTAAGGGACTAGTATTCGGTGTTGCCAATAGTAGTATTACATATAGGAGGGGGAGAATAGATATGCAAATGTTACATGAATGGCTAACTGACCTGCAAGAGTATTATCTTGCCACATTTCAGGAATTTTGGGAAATAAGTATTGCACACTACCAACGGATGTCTTAGATGGAGAACACGGCAAGTGCAGGATGGACGGAGAGGAGGGACCGTGTTTGTAGATGCAGTTGTGACCATGAGCAGAAGGAGATGCAATTTCTTGAAGTAACTTAACTTACATGAAGAAAATGGATGAAATGGTCTCACTGGAATTAGTTAATTCTGCATGGTGGAAGTTAAGTAGAAAGACATTAAGCATGTCTGTTGTACAAAGTACTAATTTACGTAAATGACATTTTTAGAAAATAGACATGAACATCTGGTGATTTCGTCCCAAGAGGTTTGGGGTCATCCTCTTTAGCTAGCCCAGGGAGTCCTGAATATGTAAAATGGAGTACAATACTTCAGCTGCAGGTAATGCAAATTATTGACGACACATTGGACAGTGAGTGACAAACAACGAAAATTAAGTTAAGTTATTCTTTGGTAATGTAACTTAAAATCCCTGTGGACAGCATATTTGTGGACAGCACTTGTGTGCAAGAAAAAATGTACCGACAGAAGCTAGTGCAAAATTGAAGACATGCAATGAATGTGGTTCCCATTTGAATGCTTATTAATAACCCCTAAACAACGAGGGCAGCGATCCCAGAACTGCTTTATGGAAATTAGCCAAATGTTCATTTCTGGAAGATTTTTTGGAATTTAACACTAAGGGCATGAAGAAATTAAGTAGCAACCAAGCAAAATTTAGCTAGTTTTGGGATCACTGGTCCAGGGTCTTCTCCAGAATTGACGATTTGAGAAACATAATTATAAAGGGCTATTTGGAAGAATATTTGGGAATTGGTGTAGATTTTGAGTTGTGGATTCCATCTGTATGATTAAATTCACCAATGCCATCGCCAACATTGTTTTATAAATTTTGGAAGGGAATGTTTAAGATTCCTTCTAAATATGATTACAAGCAAAATAATATCGTTTTTGTGAGTCAAATTTGTTGGAATGGATTTGAAATGAGGTTCTCTTGATATGGTGATTTTTTTTATGGCTTTGCTATGAATTGTCATGAAATGATCATTGGTTGACTTCCTTTTGAGGGTGTCAAGATGAATGACTATGATGTGGTTCTTCAAGGAGAGAGGCCTACATTGAGCCTTGGAAGAAGACATTATTGATTAGACATTGGCATTCAAATCCCAAAGAAAGACCTGACTTTAAGGAAATAGTCAAATGCTTTGAAAGTCATGGGAAGAAGGATACATCTTTTAGTAAGTGTTGTAATGTGAATGTGAAATGAGTTTTATTTTGTTTATAATGAACTTATTTTTGTTGAGATACCATGCCCTTTCTATTGTGCTAGTTTCTTTGAGAAATCTTATTCTTTTCTTAAGTTCTTTATGGTTCACTTTCAAGTGTAGTTTGAGAAACTTTGTAGGCCATGTACTTGAACCATGTCCTATAGTGAGAGTCAAAAAATTTTGCAAACAAATACTATCTTTGTTACAATATGATGTACAATACATCTACATTTCAATGCAATGAATTAATGTTTTTGAATTTTTCAATAACCCCAAAATGTTAATCCCCATCTATTGAGGGAAGTGGTTGTTATAACTTAGCTTTAATGTTGCTTAATGGTTGAATAGTTCCATTGGAGCCCAATCGAAAGAACTACACCTTTTAAGGAGTTCCTTGTATGTTGATGGTGCCTTCTACTTTGATTATTTTAATTAGCATTATAATACTGGAGAAGTAGATTTGAGTGTAATTTACCCTTTGAACTATCATTGTACTTTGCCTCATCATGTCTTCTTATGTAAAGAATTATCATCTTTGGGAGGGGGGTGGGGGTAGACTTCCTTGTGATGTTGGAATCAAACAAAAAAATTCAATTCTTGGAATTGCCTTTGTTGAGTATGGTAATGTTAGTTTCATTTCTATAAGTAGAAAAAACCTACATTTCGGGAGTATTTGTGCATAGTTGTTAAACTTAGAGCATCCCAAAAGGTCAAACCAATTGTTAAACTTAGATTCTAGGAAGATAAAAAATGGCCGCCTTGGCATTTCACAATCCTCTCCCTAAAATTTTTTTGGCCACGAATTTTGATTCTCCTCTTGTAAATACTATACACTTATATGCAAAATTTTAGAATATCTTTTGACTAATTTTTGTACATGGAAGTCTATTCTAATTAATATGTTATAGCATTTCATGCAATCCAACTTTAAATTGTTAAGGTCCCATGGCACTCAAAAGTGATCTTACTAGTGGAGGTCAATAGTTTTATTACATATGGGTGATTGCAAGGAACACTTGTCCTGTTTTTTGTCCCCTTGTCCTTAGACAGGTGATTTTTTGCTCATAACTTTTGCATCGTGTGTTTTTTTGGCATGAAATTTGGAATAAAGGTACATAAAATAGTTTCAGAAATTGAGTAATTTTTTCAAATTTTTCAAAATTATTTTACTATTTTTAAACTACCTCCGATTGGGTGTCTACCTTGCCATTTTGGAGGTTTTTAGTCCTATTTTTTACCCAAAAATGAAAATTCGAAGCCACAAATTGGACATGTTGGAGATCCACTAAAATTACAAGGATTAACGGGGAGTTTTTATGAAAATAGAAACATGGTAATTGTGCACATGGGGTCAAAGTGACCTTCCTTTGCGCAAAGGCTACAAAGAGGAAAAAAATTCCTACAAAAATTCTTTAGTGTAATGGAAGCACAATCTTTTCTAGCATAAATGGCTTTTGGGGGGGATTCTTTCTCAATTTATTTTTAATTTAAAAAAATGAAAAAGATCCACAAACCCCTATTTGAAGGTTTAGATCTACAAGCACCTTGAATTGATGGTTGAAATTTGCAAGGGCATTGTTGAGACATAGCATTGTGAGTCCTATGGCCAAAAACTAGATTTTGAGCCAAAAATGTGAAGTTTTTCTTGCAATCACCCATATGCAATACTAGAGAAAAATCCAATTTTCAAAGTCATCAATTCCTATAGAAGTTATTAGGTTGTATACATGGCCATGCTTGGAAGTTCAAGTATAATGTGAAAATAAAGGAAATGATGAAATATTGATGTAGGAACAATATGGTTATTTTATCCTTAAAGTCTCAATGCCCTTTTTCATCAAAAGCCACTCAAAATTGCCATTTCTATTGCAAAGGGCAAAAAACTTAAAACTTGATTATTTTGCATATCCAACTACAAAAACTTGCACTATAGACTAGTATAAGAATGTGTGGAAGAAATATCACAAACTTTCACTAAGTAGATTATAAGATAATTGCACTTCAAGTGGAGAAATTGGATATTTGAGTGCATTTTGTGACTAGATTATTTGACTTTGATTCTTTTGTACTTAAGATTTTTTGCACTAAATTTTTTTATTTTTTATTAAAATTCTAGGAATCAAAATTCAAAAAGAAATATTCAATTTTTATTCTTTAAAAAATTGTTAATTAGAAGCTTGAGTAGAAGTTGGCACAAGATTGAAGGAAAAATGAAATTGTCAATAGCTCTAAAGTTGGAATTGAAACACACTAATGCAAATGGTGAGATTGTTTTTCAAGCACTTAACCTTGTGAGAATTGTTTTTAAACTGAACATTTAAATAAAATAAAATCCCATATGTTATTTTCAAGAAGTTTGTATGATTGCCTACAAAACAAAACAAAACTCTATAACTTTCACATCACTAGTTTAAATGGAACAAATTAAAGTTTTAAACGTAGAAAAAAATTTAATCTATGAAAAAGAAATTAAAAATCATAATTTTCAGTTTTTGTGGGTTTTTTTTAAGCTTGATCTCCCTAATTTTGAGCATATTGTGGCATAACTTTTGCTCCTAGGCATTGATTGAAATAAAATGTATATTTTTGGAAAGCTCATTTTTTTTCTATTTTATAGAAATGTTTCCAATTTCTTTTGTTCAAAATTAAGGTTACATAAGCTTAACCGAAATTCATTTTTTCCCCTGAGGGTGACTTTAGGATTGTAGGGGTAAATGTTTGACATTCAAGGCTAATTTAAGAGGACACAACGTACCTCTAATAATTATAAAATTTAGTATTTGTAACAATATTGACAAATTCTAACACTAACTAGCAACAATGTTACCAATGTTACCAATACTAAATGTCAACATGAACACTAATCTTCAACAAAATTTCTAACAAGAAAACTAAATTCATAACAAAACATTATACTCCACACAAAATTAGTAACACTATAGACATCGTAATATTAAATATCATTATTAGTGTAGTACTTGAATTGTAGGAATGGAGGTGCCAAACATGTCCATATTGCTTCACATTGTAGCTACCAAAAGAAAAGGAGATACCAAAATACAAGTGTCCATCCATTTGGGATGTAAGAGCACTTTATTGGAAAAGAAAATTTTCAGGTTTCTTAAATATAAAATTTCCTCAATTCATGTTGTAGATGATAGGTTTAAAGTTCTAGTCGAGAGTTGGCACAAGCATTTATATTGATTGGATCAGGACGATCATGGGGATGGAAATGCTGCTACATATGAAATAGACCTGTGCAATTAGCGATATATGATGGCGATGGAGTCAAAATCTGCCAGGTCCAACTCAGTTTGGATTACTTGGCAGAATAGGAATTCATTGTGGCAAGGAGCATCAAATCTGGAATGTTGGTTGGGAATTTGAACTTTGGGCGATGCATCCTTTCATGCAATATTTCCATTTTCAAGTTCACGAACAAGGCAGTGGAGATCCATGTGAGCTTTGTTGCGGCCTGAAGGTTTCTAGATAGTTGCTTCAGATTCAAATGTGCACTGCATTTTTTACCTCATCAAAGTTTAGGCCATTTGGCAGGTGCGCTCTTGCAATGAGTGAGGGCAATGATTGATTTGCGTCAGCTGCAAATCTGTTTGAAATTTTCAGTAGTTGGCGACCTTGTCAAAGGAAGAAATCCTAAATTTATTCCCCAGATTGTTCCAGATTGAATTGCAATTTCTGTCACTCCTTCACTTCATGTCATGAAATCGTGAATCTCTCCTTCGGATGACTTGTACCTCATTGCCATATTCGAGTGCCTCTGGTCGGCCGCCATCCTTGTACACTCTGCATTCTGTAAACTTTGAGTATTTCTGCGATGCTCTCATTCAAGAAAAAAACTCGGTCCTACCGTTGCTCTTGAAAGAACAGTTTGAGTAATGCCTGAGCCTATTTTCGGGCTTTCTAACTATGAAGCGGATGATCCGACATTTGTAGGAGAGGCAACAAAGGGTCTTCTTTCTTAGTGTTGAATGAAAATGCAAGAAGGTCTTTTCAATTGAAACTAGAAGAAGGTATCAGTAGTTGCTGTGCACTGTTCTTGTGAGGAAGTGGTGCTTTGGTTCATCTTATGGACTGAATCCAATCCTCCACCTTGTTGTGTGAAGCCGAGGGCATGGCTACGGATCTCATTGGTACATGTTGACAGCAGTGAAAGACGGCAGGGCGCCAGAAACCAAGGTCCTTCCTTTTCTTTGGCACTTATTGAAACCAGAGTTCCTTGACCACTTCATCAACCTGAATGTAAGTTAAGAACAGTGAAAAGAAGCTTGTAAGAAACTGTTCCTGAAGGTGGTCACAGTGTCGAACCGTTTGTCTGCGGTGGGCAGGTCTGTGACTAGGCAGACGGTGGTTTATGTAACCTTGTGGTGGTGTTTTTAGGGTTCCATTGTGCATCGTGAAGCTTGTGCCACACTTTGCCAGCGAGCCTTTTATTTTGAAACTTAGAGAAAAAGATAGGGGCATGTTGAATCAAGAGCTAAGATGTTGAACATTAAACTGGACTTTTGTCAGTTCGTATCCTCATGAGCATGGACGGCTTTGGCAGGAGTAAGTTAACTGTTGCATTTGCTCCCTTGTGGGTGTCTCCCTTGTGCATCCCAAATTGACCAGCGAGCCCGTGATTCGTGAAGTAAAAATAGATGGAGAAGTAGATGAACGTTCCTGGAATACTTTTGTTGTACTGCAGCTAAGCGTGGAGAGTTTTTTGTGTGGCAGTCTAGCTGAACCTTGAGGTTCTTTTGAAAATGGGCTGAAGAATTGTTGCTAAGTTCTGGAGTTCCATGGCTTGCCAGGTCGTGTCATACCCTTTAGAAAAAGTTCACACTTTGAGCAAGTTTATCATGTAAGGTAGAAGGCTCATAAATTGTTCATCTAAGGGCTCGTCCACCTTTTTCATGTATTTCTTTTCATGGGAATATTTTTATCTAATTTTTCAGACAAAGAGAAATAGATGTAGAATGTAACACAAGTGGTTTCGTATTTTTGAAGCATTATTGAATTATTTATGATTTTTCAAACAAGTTGTGTCATAGGTCCCTATTTATGTCACTAGGTTTTCCATAAATTGTTCACTTGACGTTATAAAGAGAAATGGGGAAAGCAAGGATAATGATTGGCTCTGGCAATAGGTTACACTTTTTTCCTCGATCCATTCAAATGATTGTAGAGGTTGATTTAAAGAGCATTTCATGTCCATTTCAGAGCTAAAGTAGGACCACAATTCTAAATGCCCAAACGGAGTTCGAGCCTCCTACCTTACCTCGAGTATTTGATGGATGTGTTGCATCGTGTTACTGAAGTGAGCTATCATGCAATATTTGGGTAGCCTTAACTTACATGATGGAGTTGCATGTTTTGCAGAAGCCAAAATAGTCAATTGTTCATAGCATGTCAGTATTCTATGAGCTTTTCATTCTCCCAACCTCTTTTGGAGCAAATATTTCCCAAAATATCTTCCAATCCTTTTTTGTGTCTCATTAAGAATGGTGTTAGGGTAGCAGTTATTAGATCTCACAAATTTGGTGTCAGATCTGGGTATCAAAATTCTCCGACTGCTCTCATGTTTTTCTAAATTATTCTTTGAGCGTCACAGTTACAAAGACCCATTAGTTCAAAACAGGGAACCTCTGTGAACTTTACTCCGACAAGACCGACATCTTCCTCCGGGCACTTTGACAACACTTGGCTGCAATCGGATTTTTTTGGGGGGTCAGAACTCAACTTCGGATGCACTGGAATTTGCCTCTCATCCTTGCCTCTTGTGGTTTGGGCCTCTGTCCCCTCTCTGGCCTGGTGTTTGTGACCTGATCTGGCTATGCTTTTTTTTGGGTCCGGGCGTTTGGTTGTGAAGTAATTTGAAGTTGTTTTGAAAGAGTTTTAAGATTGTATTTTTGAAAATTAAAAATTGCTGCCGAGGACTTTGTCCTTAGGTTCTGTGTACTGTTTCCCCTTATCAATGGAAATTGCCCATGTGTTTAAAAAAACAAAAAACAAAACATTAGGTAGACAATAATATGTGTACATAGACCCAGTTGTTCACAACATGAGGAGGTCACTTAATGATGCACCAATTGGGTCATTGTCCATATAAATAGCCTAACTTTTCTTGAGGATTAATGGTAATTTTTCGATGGAACTTAATAGATATCTAAAACCATACCCTATTTTTGATGTACATCTTGAATTGAGAACATCTAAGGGAGCCGACCCATTTCTGACCACTTAAGCATACAGACATACCTGCAAGGGAGGTTTCAATAGTGGGGAAATTTTCCCATGAGCAGAAATAGAGTTATGAAGGTTTCCATAATTTTTCAGATTTTTTTTTTCTCAAAACATGATTACTACAAATTTTTAAGCTGAAGATTCTGTTCTACCCATACTGGTCATCTAGACCTTCTTATTTTCGACCAAGGGGTGGTTGCAAAATCCAACAAGGGTTGGTTCCAATTTTGAGAGTCATGTAGCCAATCATAATGCACCACAATTGCCGGGGAAGTGTGCTAGCATTAATTGTTGCTAATCACCTCTTGATTGAAATTATTCCATCCTACCTTGCCAAACTGGGTCTGTGATTAGTAATGGATCAGTTCCCTTATTTAATTTCAAGATTTCTCAAGGCATGGTTTTGGGTAGGCACTTGGAAACTAGAATATCTTTCAGTATGGAATATGTGAGATAGATATGTAATAGCATCACTCAAATCTAACAATCTCCAAAACATTTAACTCCTGAATGTCGAAGGCCATTTTTGAGCTTCAAGAAATTTGTTCTAAAATGAACAATAATCCATCATTTTGATAAGTTGTATTAATTTTTTAAATTTGTAACTATAGACATGTTAGAGATCACATAGGAAAAGAAAACACAACAATATCACTTATGGATTGAAAGATTATAATGTTTGATTATAAAGGTGTTAAAATTGCAAAAGTGATTTAAAGTTTTTCAACCCTCTTTTCACATGTCAAATCTAAAAAGTTGGTCACCAAAAAATATGAAGTTAAAGGGCTAGTGACATGCATAATCCCAATCAATTTATGGTTTCTCAAAATGTACTCTACAATTTTTTTAAATGAATTTCAAATGTGATTTTTTCTCCAAGAACTAGTGTATTTGAGGCTCATTTCCAAGAGCCCCCAACACTACGGAAGTCAAGATTGCAATGGACACCCTCGCAAAAGATCTTGAATAGAAAAATCATAATCAATCATTTTCAAAATCAAATTTTTGATGCTAAAACTAAAATTCAAAAAATTCAAAAATCGAAACTACTAAAAATACCAATTTGGTTAGGTTTCATCTAACTTTAAAGTATTGTCGACACCAAAATTGAGTGCCTCAAGCATTTAGGGGTTAATTCTATCCTTCAGTTACCATGAGTACTGACTCACTAGTGTACCCTATACATTCTAAAACGTCAATGATCTCATCAACATTTCACATACAAAATCACAATGTATTACAAGTGGTGACTTCCCATGTAGACATTCCACACCAATGCTTACACAGGTACCGTCAATTAGACCTCAAACATTACAACACATTTATGAGGTCCAAGGCAATTTGACTTCACACCAAGTAAACTTGCTACTTAAATTCATCATCCAATTCACAACTACTCACAGTTGATAACAAACTTAACACATCATCAAATCGACTGGACTTGGATCTCTACTTAATTAAAGCAGACCGATTCAATTCGTCTCCCTCATTTGAATTCTTCTAGGCACACAACTTATTTCCAGCAGCCTTCTTACTTTGACTTAATTACAAAACTCTTATAGAGAAATGCAACCAAGTTGACTTTCACTCTCCTGCTTTGAGCATCAAGGAAATGAACCAGTATGTTACTCACCAGTCCAATTGTTGTCACTTTGCCATGGTTACTGCATCAGCAACACAAGCAGGATTACTCCATGCACTTAGTCCATTTGACTAGTGTCACTCCCAATATTACAGATGGAGTAAAATTATGAACCAATAATTTCACAAGTCTGTAATGTCCATAATTGGAATCAATTCAACTACTTAATCACAAATAAAGTAGAGCGCTCAAATTAGCAGTAATGCACACAACTTCCAACTCTTCTCATACTAGTATTTCACGATTATCTCAGTCAAATTACTAAACTCACACATTGAATGTCTCAATCCAATCGACCAAGGCCGGGGTGGATTGACCCCCTCGATCGTCCCCAAGTAAAAACCCTGAATTGTGAATTCATATTTGCAATGGGAGGCCCCTAAATCAGCTAGGAGAGGTAGAGAAGATAAATTAATGAAACACAAAACAAGGGGTCTTTTTTTTAAATGCACCCCTGGACTGACTTGGGGGACAAGTGAAGGGGTCAATCCACCCTGGCCTGGACCAATCAGTGAGACAAAAATCAACCACTGTAAGTACGTAATTTGACAATACAATTACTCAAGATCTCAGTACCATTACTACACCACCACTTGACTTACAATTTTAACAACTTGAATCTATACTTGTCAAATTGACATATTTCACAACTCTCTCAAGTTCAAATTAACACAACACCCTATTCACACAGGATGGCTGGCAACTCATACACACACACAACAAGTGTTACACCATTAACTGGACATCACTTTCAATATGCAATGACAAACTTAAGCACTTAGCCAATTAGCCAGTAATTAGTTTCACACACAGATTGCAGAACAACCAACAACACACAATTATTATACCGGTCAATTTCACCACAGCTCACAAACTGAGTTACTTGCAGTGGACATGACAAAGTCCTTATACTCAGACAAACAGATTGAACTTCTTAGCTCAAATAATCAATTCACACATTATAAGGTAGTCTGCTCTAAAAGGGACTATGTTCTAAATGCGACCCCTATCTAGGAAAGAGTGACATGTTGTTTGAAATATCTATTATTGTCAATGATGAGTTGGGTAGGCTTAAATGGTCGCTTTAAAAGCAAACTACCTTCAAGATGCCACTCACAGTGAAAATAACACTCACACATCCAAATCAATTAGACAATTTGCAATTTTGAAAGCTTGAGAAAATATATTCATAGAAAATACACATGAATATACTAAGAGTCATAGGGTTTTGGTATGAACTAAAGAAAAGAAAATTGACCTTTAGACTTATAGTCCCAAAACTGTGAAGACAACTCTTTATGTGGGAATCTATAAAGCCAATTTGATGCTTTTGAAATCCTACCAACTTTATTCTTCTAAATCCTAAGAAACCACCATTTCCATTCTCGTGAGATATTTGCATTTCTAATGGACTTGGTAATTGAAATGGGACAAGTTGATAGCCGTATTTACACATGGACAATCAAACTAACAATAAAAAAAAAATTAAGGCACAACTCGGCTTAACACACAAGCATTATGTACTACCAACCAACATATTGTGGCTAACTAATTGTCTCCTTTTCAACCCCAACCATACATATACAAGACAGGTGTTGTTTTCAGTACAATATTGAGCGAGTAGATTTCACTTTAATCTAGCCTATGAATTCTCTTTACATTTCTGCTTCATCATGTCTACTTATGTGAGCAATTATCATCTTTTGGAGGGCCAACTTCCTTGTAGAGTCCAAATCGGAACAAAAGAATTACATTCTCAAAATTGCCTTTGTGGAATTTAGTAATGCTTTTTTTTCTACATGAGTAGGGAAAAATCTGCATATTAAGACTAGATTTTCCTTATTGTGAAATCTAAAAGGTCAAGTTCATTGCTAAAATTATATTTTGCAAAGATGGAAAATGGCCTCCCAACATTTCACAAGCCTCTTCCTAAAATTTTGTTGCAAAGCAATTTTGATTTTCTTGTTACAAACGCTCCACTATTCTAAATTGAATTATAGAATTTTTGTTGTCATTTTTGCAAGATTTAGACAATATTAATACGTAGAAGCTCAATTTAATTAGTATATTAGTACATCACATGCGGTCTAACATTCAACTCTTATATCCTATAGTGCCACTGAAAAGTGCTATTGTAAGTGCAGATCAATAATTTTAATACATATACAATGCCATGGAAAAATCCAATGTTCCAAATCACATTGCATGTTGAAGTTATTAGATTGTATATATGCCCATGCTTGGAAGTCCAACTATAATGTGAGAAAAAAAGAAATGATGAAATACTGATGTAGGGACAATATGGTTATTTATTGTCAAACATGGAGGACACAACATACCTATACTACCTAGGAAATGTAACTATTTTGCAACAATGATTACAAACTCAAATACTAAATGGAAATAATGTTGCCAATGTTATGGACCTTCAAGTATATGAATTTTTAAATGACCTAAAAATGTTGTAAACCTTTTACGATATTATGGGATCAAAGAGATAGTTACAACTTATCTTTAATGCTATTTTACAATTGCTTACTTCCTCAAGTAAGAGCTATGTTAAAGGAACCACAACTTTAGATGAGTTCCTTATATGTTGATGGTGTCTTCTTTTCTAATGATTTTAATTGGCACTAGGATACTAGGGGAGTAGATTTGATTGGGTTTAATCTAGCTTGCACACTCTCATTGTACTTTGCCTCATCATATCTATTTATAGGAGGAATTATCATCTTGGGAAAGGGGATGGGAAGAATTCCTTGCAATGTCATAAATGGACACATAATTGAAGTTCTCAAAATTGTCTTTGTTGAGTTTGGTAATGCTTTCATTTTTGAATAGATGAGTAGAGAGAAATGAAATTGAGGAGTAGCTTGGCCTTGTTGTTAAACTTAGAGCAACAAAAAAGGTCAAATTGATTGCTAAAACTAGATTTGAGAAAGATGGAAAATGTCCTAGGGCATTTTAAAAGCCTCTTCCTCCAATTTGATTGGCCAAGAATTTTGATTCTCCTCTTGCAAATGCTATACACAACTATGGAGAATTCTAGAATTTTTTTGGTCATTTCTCCAAAATTTGGTCCATTTTTGTACATAAAAGTCCACTCTTATAAGTTTATTACAACATTGCATAAGGTCTAGCTTTTAACCCATTACGTACTATGCCATTCAAAAGTGTTCTTGCAAGTGGAGGTCAATAGTTTCACTACATATGCAATACCATGGAAAAATTCGACCTTAAAAATCACATTGCCTATGGAAGTTATTTGGTTGTATATGTGGCCATGCTTGGAAGTCTAAATACAATGTGAGGGAAAGTAATTATGACCGATTGAGGTAGGAATGATGTATGAAATATTCAATGTTTGACATTCTATGCCAATCATGTAGGACAAAACATACCTATACTAATAATGAAATTCAATGTTTGCAATAGTAATTATGAATTCTAACACAAAATGGCAACAACGTTGCTAATGTTACCAATTCTATATGTTAACAAAATTCCTACCCAAAAAACTAAAATAGTACCAAAATAACTTATTCTACACTAAATTAGAAACACTATAGGTACCTTAACACTAAATACCATTATTAGTGGAGTCCTTGAATTGTTGGAATGGGTGTGCCAAGAACATCCATGTGGCATTACATTCTAGCTACCAAAATAAAAAAGAGATACCAAAATACAAGTGTCTTGTTGTAAGAACACATAATTCGAGTAGAAGTTTTCATGTTTTATAAATATAAAATATAGTGGTTTTTGCTCTAGAGAAATTTCGCCAGATTTGTCAAAATTTGACCATTGAAAATCTATCCCTCCAAAGTTTGCCCTGTGTAGTGAAGCCTACATAGGGAACCCTAGTCCAAAAAAAACACTAATAAAATCTCAATCAATCATGTATAATTGATTGTGTGGAGACTAATTGCTATGTTGGATTGAGGATTGCATTTGCAACACTATATGTATGAGTTATTGAATGTGGTGATTTTCTTTATGGTGATTGAGTGTAGTTTTGCAAAAATTGGGCTTTATTTCTTGTGGACAATTGCTTGATACAAAGATTACTAGTCCGACTTCCTTGATTGTCAAGGGTTATATGTGGTAAGCATCTACCTTCTTAAAGGTTAGGATTGGCAAAAATTATTTTTGAAATAGATGTGATTTTTTGGGGATTAACTGTATAGAAAACAAACAATTGTATATAAAAAAGCGAGTCTTTTTTAGTTTAGGCATATTCCTAGACACATTTGCCAATTTTGATTAATTACTTGGTGAAGAATGTTGTCCCTAACCATTGGATATACAATATTTCCAAGATTGAATCAAGTGAATCAATTCAAGTTTCAGGTCATATAAGGTGTACTTTTGGATACACCACGGGTTTATTCCACCATAACCTCCCTAATACCCTACAACTAGGTCAATTTCTTAAATACTTTAGTAGGATGCTAAACCCATCCCACTAAGTGGGACTAGTAGGGTGAATTTTGTCTTTTGGGGGGTAACTGTAAGAAACAAGCCCCCTATTTTGTGCCATGTTAATCTTATATTCTTTACACACCCTAGCATAATTGGGGCATGTCATTGCAAATATGAATTCAAATTTTGCAAATTTTTTCATGTGCGGAAAATAAAAATTTCCCCATTGTTAAATTCACCCGGTTGGTCCAACTTTATGGTACAGGTTTAGCATCTTGTTATAGTTCAATTAAACACTCCAACTTTTATTCTTTAGTATAACAATCAAAACTTCAACTATTCCAATTCTACATGATGGAAAATAAATTCCTATGTACAATTGATGCATCCATCAATCACATTGAAAAAAAAGATACTATTTGAATGCAAATTTGTATGGAAAATTGAATGAAATACATCAAAGATTGTCAAAGTTAGTCAATTCACTACAAGAAAAAGGGGTGTTCTAAGTATAGTCCTAGACATATAGTCCTAAAGGTAACGACCTGAAAGGGGTGATTTCGATAAAAATTTACTAGAAATACATGTGTGTTTAGTAAATTTTTATTGAAAACACCCCTTTAAGGTCATTACTAATAGGACTATACTTAAAACACCCCTTTCTCTTGTAGTGATTGGAGGCTAAAAGTGAACTAGAAAGAGATCAAGGGCATCATAAGTCACAGTTCTCCAAGAAACTGCCACACAACAAATAGAGCATGGTCTCTCAACAACAAGAAGTTTCTTATAACCAAACTCATTGATACTTCACATTCCCAATATATTTTAAAATGGTTTGACTTTGATTCATCCTAAACCTTTTCCAAGCCTTGAATTAAAGCAACACCTATATTGAAGTTCAAAGATGAAATCAAATATACACTACCCAAGATGTGGTGATATTTATGGCTTGTGTCCCAAGCATGTTCCAAATGATGTTACATAAATGTGAATGTTAATTACCAACATATGTCCTTTGACCCCTAAACGTCCAAAATCATTATAAAGTGGAATTTGGAAGCATATTTTGGAATTAATATAAAAATAAAAGTTGTAGATTTTGATTTTTAGATTCCATTTGTAGAGTTCGATTCACCAATGCTACAACCCATCTTTCTTTTTTATAAATTTTGAAAGAGAAATTCCAAGATTCCTTCTAAATTCAATTGCAAGCAAAATATTATTGTTTTTTGAGTAAAATTTGTTGGGATGGTTTTGAAATGAGGTTCTCTTCACATGGTGATTTTTTGAAATTTTTGTGTTCTTCAAATCTATGACCTCATTTTAGCAAATCTAGTTTTGAACTAAAGGCAATGCAATTTGACCACTTGAAATACTTGCACATTTGTAATTTAAGAAATATATGTACTCTAGTAACACCAAATACAAACCTTAGATAGGACAACAACTTGTTAAATTATCTCCACAAATCAGGATGACTTTCATCCAAGTAGTTAGGAAGATCAAACTCAAATTTCAATTTGATCATCATCCAAAAAATGGACATCGGAGCACTTAGGAGTTAAACACTTTTAAACCCTTAGGACATCTTCAATAGACTCCCAAATTTGCCTTGCCAAATATGACTCTAAGTTTTCATTGCTTTGTAATTAGAACTTCAAATTTTTTATTAGAGCAAGCGGATTCAATTGTACTTTGAAAAGGCAGGAGAAAATTCAAATTTAGACATTGGACAATGAACCCCCCCATCGCTTCAAATGCTATCTTGAAAACAAATATTGCAAAGTTTTGGGCAAATCAAAGTCACCAATGCACTTTGCACTCCAAATTGGGCCCATAGAGTTGGAGCTTCGTTGTTGCTTTTGCTAGATCGATAGGCAAGCCTTCAATTAACCCCTAAATGCCCAAGGCCCTAGATTTTGGTGTGTCAAAAATTTTGAAGTTAAGTAAAACCTAACCAAATTTCAATTATTATTAGTTTATATTTTTGGAGAATTCTTTTTGAAGTCTAGTTTTAGGATCAAAAAGTTGATATGAGAATAAAGGGTTATGATTTTTTTTTGAAGATTTAGTGCAAGGATGTCCATTGCAATCTTGACTTCCTATAGTGTTGTGGGCTCTTGAAAATGAGCCTCAAATACACTAGATCTTGGAGGCAAAATCACATTAGAAATTCATTTAAAAAAATTTGTAGAATAGATTTTGAAAAAATGTTAATTGATTGGTATTGTGCATGTTAGGCCCTATATTAACCTCATATTTTTCTAGTGACCAATTTTTTAGAGTTGACATGCAAAAAGTGAATTGAAAAATTTTCACAATTTTTACACCCTCATGATCAAACATTAGAATCTTTCAATCTGTAAGTGATACTTTTATGTTTTCTTTTCCTATGTGATCTCTAACATGTCTAGTTTGAATTTGTACAGTTACAATTCAAAAGAAATTGGTCTAACTTATGAAAATGTTGACTTTTTGTTCAATTTACAGCAAATTTCAAGGAGCTCCAAACAGGCCTTGGGCATTTAGGGGTTAACAAACCCTCAATATTTCCGACAAAATTTAAGGTCGAAATGTACAGACATTTGGAATTCATCCGGTTGGATTTGTGGATGTGAAGGTGATTTGGGAGATGTGGGTCATGGATGATGGAGAGTTCTCATCATCGGTTCAGTTTCCTTGAGGATGTACGTGGTGCTTGGATTTTCAGCACCAGGTGGATACTACTGTGAGGAATTCTGGCGATTTGGGAGTTGAGCTGGTGGTCTTGTTGCAACTGACGATTTGACTGTGGAGCTTCCATCGGAATCATCGCGTAGATTTATTCGTGAATGACTCATTTCAGTATGATGATATAATTCAAGTTTGTAGTGCTGGTTTTAGGTCGTTGAATTGGAAGTTTGAATTGTGCATTTGTGGTCCACGAATGTATTCGATGAATTCTGCTCAACCCTCAATTTCAGGAGTCAGTATTCACGAACTATTTTGTACCTCTTCGCAAAGGGGGGTGAATTCTGTTCATTAAATATGCACGATTCATTGGTGATGGAGGCCGCGTGGTGAGGACCTTCACAAGGGCAGGTCCGTGCATCCGGTATTGTTTTTGAGCATTATGCAGAGCCTGACAAGGACACTGGCCTTTGTCTGCCTTCTTGGCAGGTTCCATCTTTATCCACTGTGTACAGCTCCTCCAGGAAGAGGTCAACAATTCAGAAAGTCCACCACTGTGGAAATCTCTTTTTTAGCTACGTAGAATACACGATCAATCACTGTAAGAACTTGGACTCCCTTTCCGGCGATGTAAAAATGCGCAATGCACGATGCAGTTTGGGTTGAGGCGTTGGACTTGTGATGGCAAACATTGAGCATGTCCAATTCGTCGTCCTTCGGTTCAGCATCTTCGTATGTCAGCTGACGAACGAGCCCTTGTATGGTCTGAATTAATGTTTGAACCGGTGAATGTGAAAACAGAGGGCATGGCTATTGTTCTCATTTGTATACTGTTGGCAGAAGTGAAGACGGGCATCAAATTAAAAAAAATCAAGATCCTTTGTTTTCTTTGGCACTTATTGAAACCAGAGTTCCTTTGCCACTTCCTCAACCTACATATCTGAACAGTGAAAAGAAGCTGGTCAGTGAAAACATCTCAGTCATTCAAATACTTCCACTGTCGGACGACACGATTTG
The DNA here is from genome assembly GCA_963920665.1 of Straminergon stramineum. NCBI lineage: Eukaryota > Viridiplantae > Streptophyta > Bryopsida > Hypnales > Calliergonaceae > Straminergon > Straminergon stramineum. The sequence continues at coordinate 10,230,253 of OY987270.1, read as the reverse complement.
TGGTTTTTGAGGATGCATTCCGTCAAACATGCACGAATCGGGGTACACCAGAAGAAATATCTGACAGACCTCCATGACATTTGCAACAAATCCAAGTAGAAGTCAAATTGTCTCCATCGATCCTAAACAAATCGAATTGTAGAGAAATTCTAAAATGACGAAGCCTGCAATTGAAATTAAGAAATTCTCTTCAAATTTAGTATAGGAAGACCATTTTCAAGGTGTGTTACTGGTTTCACTGACCTTAGACAAGTCCATAATGCATCTCTAGATTTGAGCTTTGTGCCATCACTCATTGTGGTCATTCTTATTAAATCCCTCTGTAAAATTATGGATTAGGAATCCTTTAAAATAAATTTGCAATGTTACCTCATATCAACAAAATGGAAAAGGTGAACTCTTCCTTCACATGAAAATCAATACCTATAGAATCATGTGGATTTCAATAGAACTAGAATCAATTCTTTCAAATTTATAAATATCATTAGCAAGAGAATGTGACTACTTGAAATTCTTCATGGTGGTGTGTAGTCATGCAAAAGCCCTCATAAATAAACTACCATCCATATGAACTTTTTTCAATGATTTGAGCAAGTATCCTTATGATAAATTTGATGAATACAAATATGCAACTGAAGTTGTTCATATGGCAAAATGTTCATTCATTGTTCGACAATCTTGAAGGTTGCTTTTGAATTATCATTGCAAGTGATTATGGACTTAAGAATGACATTAGCATTGCAAAATGGACAAAAACTCTCCTCTTCTAGCCAGGATCAATAATGGGAAGATATATGTATCTTGCTAAGACTTCTTCTTCTTCTTCTTTGGCAATGACATAGCTTTTTTTCAAATTGGGGTTGTTTCCCATGCTAAAGATGTCCCATATGGCCATGTGAAGTTGTCCCAAGACCTTATGCCTTGTTGGTATGATTATACCATATTTTGATTAATTTATAATTAGTCATAAAATATATTTTTCCCTCATTTTTTGATTTATTTGAAGCACCCCATCAATTTATCAAAGTACAAATATTCTGTAACTTTTGTAATTTTTGTAGGTTTTATTGTTATTATTTTTATTTTTTGCTTCCATAGTACTATAAAATTTTTTTTAATAACTTTTACCTCTCCAACTTGGATTTTTTGAAGTTCTATGGCCCAATTTCACATTGAGGCACCACCATGGAACTTTGAAATGAATTTGAAATAGGCCTGGATGGTGCAAAATACCTCCGACCCACCCACTATGGGTGAGGCTTTAATTAGAATACCTCCACTACTAAGGTTGGCTGTTAGTTCCAACTACTTCATTAAAGCCTCCTTAGGGTTACTTCCCTCCATTTATTTGAACATATAATGCCCTCCCATTCTCCATATCTCACCTCTTTGGCTATGGTGGTTCACTTTTGGTTTGAGTTGTGAGGATATTCAGTGCAACTTTGGGGCTTCAAGCGTGACACTGCAATGGCAAAGGTCCACTGGTTATATGGATTGATTAGGATTGTGCTTCAAACTATTGAGTTTTGCTTTGTGACCTGTTGTGGTTTTTTTATGTGGTTTTTTTATGTGGTTTCTTTTCTTTTCTTGGTTTGATGGATTTGTGACATAGATAACAATTGGTTGTAGCTGAAGACACCTCGTGCAACCTCACTGACATAACATTGGCTTGTTGTGTGATTTGGGATGGGCACAGGTGAGGCTACACCTTCAAATCCAAATTTTCCAATTTGGAAATTGTGGAACTACTTACTATCAAGCAATTGGACTTCTCTCAGGACTCCTCTATTTTACTATGCTTTATATTTGTGAATAGACAATGATGGGATGTGACATTTTTTCACTCGTATGTATAGTCTCAAGACTTATATACATCTTATAGATTTTTAGTATCTACTTTGATACTATTGATACACAAGCCTAAGATTTGATATGATGTAAAGTGATGTGATTTCCAGTGAGCAAAAAGTTAAGTTTTGCTAAAGAGTGAAGCCCTGTTTCAGGGATGTTTCAGTCTTAGTCCTTCTTTAGCCATAGTAAAAATCATAATTCATGCATTGGGAAACTTTCCTAATGTATTTACTATTGCTAAAAATCATGTATAATAAACCCTTACTTTTGTTATGGTAAAACTACACCCTACTTATTAGGGGACCTTATATGGTCTTGTTTTTGCCCTTGATTTTTTTCCCAAATTTTTCAAAGTTTGCACCCACATATAAATTTCTGAAAATAATCCTTTTTATAGAATAAAGGCATTATTTATACCATCCCTACTATAAGCATGAGAAATAATTTTTAACAAATAGACCTATACACATTGGCTATCTTTTACTTAGAGATGCTATAGGCACTATTTTCCCAGTACATCCACCATATGTGGTGGCTTATGTAACGGTACTGAACTTCTCAATAAGCCTTCCAAGTGGGATGTACCTCCCACCCACCCTCTACTTTGGGTGATTCATTTAAGTGGCTAATACCTACCACCTTGGGGTTAATAATTAAGTGGGAATCACTCATTATGACCACCTCTATTGTTTTTTTCCCCCCCAATTTCAAATTAGTAAGCTTATAGTTGCTACTTTGTTATTTTTCCTTCCTCTTTCACTGTGACGATTGCATTTTGGGGTTGTGGTGCAAGCTTCTGTGTATCTCTTGAACTTCAAGCAAATACACTCTACGGGAATGGCAAAGGTCATTGGGTTACATGTTTGATGTTGAGGATTTGCTTTACATATACATTTCTTTGCTTGTTGTTTTGTAATTCTTTGTACTTCCTTTTGGTTTTACAGATCTGTGACATAGATAGCAATTGGCTACAGCTTAAGACACCTGTTACATTCCCACTAACATAACATTGGGTTGTTTTGTGTATTGGGACGGGTACAGGTGAGGCTGTGCCTTCAGATCCTAAATTCCAAATTTTGGATTTCAAGAAAGAAGACATTTTGCAAGCACTGGACTTTTAGTCTTTTCATTGTGCTTTTATAGATACATGTATTTGGCAAACTTTTGGAAGATTACATAATAGTGTCTTACCTTGAGACTATTATTTGTACAACTTGTGAAATGCTAACTCTCATTTATTCTATGCACAACTTGTGAGTTGACATGGCATATTCTATGTAAGCTTTTGGAAAGATTTGATTCTTGTCTGGTTAAAGTTTGGTGGTAAAAAGTTGAGGCCCTGTTTTGGGATGTTCAGTCTTAGTCTCTTCTTCTTCTTCTTTGGCAATTGTCTTGTTTATTTTTCCAAAATTTAGGATCACTATATATTTTGGATACAAATATTTGCCACATAAACTCATGCTTGCACCTTTTGCCTTGGTAACATGGTTAACACTATGTTTTCTTCATCAATTGTAAGTCTTGTCAAATGCCCCAATTTGTCATTTACAAAAGCACATAAACTCTTTTATTTGGTTGTTGTCCATCACATTATGGATTAACTTTAATTTACCAAAATAAAATGGATTTATGAGGAATTGGAAAATTGGAAAATTTTATTTTTTTCTAAGGTTTTTCTAAGGTTTTTTCTAAGCCTATTCTGTGATTTGGTTTTTTTCCCATGACCCAATGCTACATTAACCTTTTTATGGGATGGTCAAATGGGATTGAATTTGGCCTAAGTGTATAAAAAACCACCCACCCAACCCACTATGGGTATGGCCTTTATTATTAGTCATGTACCACTACGGTAGGTAGTTACTCCCAACTACCTAATTATGACTGGGTTTGAATTTGTTCCCTCCAATTCCATACACATGAAATAGCTTCCCGTTTCCCCCTTGTCTCTCATCTTTGGAGTTTGGTTGTGGCGGGTTGATTTCGTGTGGAGTTTGTGTGTACTGACTATTGGAGTGCTACTGTGACACGAGAATGGCAAAGGTCTCCTTGCACTTGTAGTTTTGTGATTTGATTGAGGAATTTGCTTTGACATTGATGCTTTTCTACCTTATGACCTATTTCACTTATTCTTGTTCTTGGTATGTTGGATTTGTGACATAGATAGCAATTGGCTGTAGCTGAAGACACCTCGTGCATCCTCATTGACATTACATTGGTTTGTTATGTGTTTTGGGACGGACACAGGTGAGGCTCAACCTTCAAATCCGATTTCTCCAGCATGGAATTGGTGCAAGATTCTATTGTCAAGCACATGGACTCATCCTTCTTGGGTTCTTTTTTCTCTGTTTGAAACTTGTGAATAGACATGGATGGGCTATGGCACTTTTGATAATCTCAGGGCTTATAGTTACCCAATATATTATTTGGTAACACCTAGTTTTGATACTATGATGTAATGTGATATGATGTGAGTCACTTTGAGGCATAAAGTTAAGTTATGACAAAGGTGAAGCCTTGTTTTAGGGGTGTTTCAGTCTTAGTCTCTTCTTCTTCTTCTGTTTGTTTGTTTGTTTGTTTGTTTTTCAAAGTGAGTTGACCAAAGTACAATCATGTAGAATATCCCTTGGTTTACTCCTATTCTTTTGCCCTCAAAAATGGTAAATTTGATAACTAAAAATAATTGCAATGACCTAAGGGATCCAAATTAGGTCAATAATCCTTACTCATTATAAAAGGAAATGATGAAAGATTACTATATCCATCAAGATATCCATACCAAAATTCCAGAATAACCAACATCTAGTTCAAAGCTAGCTAGTGGAATTGGAAAAAAAACTATTTGCAATTTGAAATCATTCAACAAAGAAACGAAATTGGTGAAAAAAGCTATAAAATTTCTATTTTAGAGTAGAAAATAGAGAAAAGAAACAGACTCGATACTTGAAAAACCGGTTCAATATTAATGGGAATTAAAGGAAAATGGCTATAGGAGTAAAGCTAAAAAAATATCCCAAACACTCATCTATACCTCTTGAACCTGGTCACGTAACTTACATGGTACCGCCTGCTATTACACACTCATTCCGAGGGTCTTTCAAACATCTAGATGCTCGCCATGCTCCTCCCTGATTGCTCAACAAAGTTGTAGGGCGGCAGATTCGGCTCTAGGATAGCTGACCAAGTCGACCTGCCTGCAGAAATGAGGGGCCGGGGAGAGCCTTTAGTTGGGACTTCCGAGGCTGGATCAAGCCCGGCAGCAGGAGACGCCGGCCAGGCACCAAGGATTCGTTATTTCAGATGGCAATTTCTCCTTCAGTTGCAGTGTCTTGCGTGGGATTTGCATCATCAATCTCTTGTGGATCTGGTTTTGGCGTTGGTTGAGGAGAGCTTTGATCGAGATGCGCCTGGAGTCATTGGTTGAGCCGTTGAAGCTGTTCTCGCCTTCGACGTCAGTGTTAACTTGTGGGCGATCAGTTAGGCGACTGAAGTCTCTCTTGGGAGGGTGAGGGTTGGGGTTTGCATGTTTGGACAGATTGCTTTGCAAGTAGGGCACAGACGCTGATCCTGACCCTCATCAGTAGGTATTGATTTCGCGTCTGATTGACATTTGTGCGCAAGAACAGAACATTACTTCCACCCTCGGGAGTATATAAACTCCTTTTATAGCATTACTGCAGCCCTTTTGTTGTGTTCAAAGGTCCTGTTTGAGTTGTGAAAATCCAGCAGTAGGGGGATCGTCATGGCGGAGAACCACGAGGTTGTCGAAATAGGTAACACATCCTGCAATTGTTCTGCATCCTCCTCCTCCTCTGTGTATCATTCCACACGCATTGAGGGACTGTTACAAAGCCAAACTGACTACGAAACAGTCCTTGATTACGAGATCGCCGCTTCGAAAGATCATTGGAGTGAGCTCCAGCAGGCTTCGAGTGTAGTAGAGGACTCCCGTGGCGGTGAGAAGGAGAAAGTTCATCTGACCAACAGAGAGATTGTGCAGAGTCTTCAAAGACAGTTTCCGGAAACGGGCAATTTCTTTTTCGACGATCCTCGTGATTATTTAGTGTTGGGCCAGAAGATTGCCGAGGGAGCTCAGGCGGAAATCTTTGAAGCGAGTTGGAAGGGATCTTCCTACGGCGAGTACGTGTTGAAGGTGTTCAAGGAGGGCTCATCGGTGCTGGACCTTCAAAAGCAATGGCCTCAGGGAATGCTCAAACGATGTGCGGATAATGGTGGCTGTTTTTCTTCGGGGATATGTTCTCCAGTAATCTCTGGCATGGTGGTGATGAACGGGAGGTTCGCATTCTGGGTGCTCCGATGTGCAGGGGACTTGCGGAAACTCATTGACAAGAGAATGGAGCGCAACCGCAAATGCAACCAATTCTGCGCTCCTTTCCCTTATGAGGAACTTCGAAGGAACATGCTCTATATTGCACATGGGATGATGACCTTGCACAAGGACAACATTGTCCACAGGGATCTCAAAGCTTCCAATGTATTCATAAAGCCAGAAGGAGAAGAGCATCGGTTAAAGGATTTGGATTCACTCTGTTATGGTTCGTATTATTGTCAAGTAGCAGACTATGAGTGTTCGGTGGGAGTGGTGGGGACAGGATTTTGGAGAGCTCCGGAGATATTGCAAGGTTTGAAAGGTCGCAATATCACAAATGATTTATTCACTAAGGAAGCAGATGTTTACAGCTTTGCTATGACTTGCTATGAAATGATCACCGGTAAACTTCCTTTTGAGGGTGTCAAGAAGAATAACTATGATGTGGTTCTTCGAGGAGAAAGGCCTACATTGCCGAAGGAGACTAAGCCTTGGATCAAGACTTTGTTGAGTAGATGTTGGCATTCCAATCCAAATGAGAGACCGAACTTTGAGGAAATTGTCAAATACATTACAGAAAGTCATCAACAGATGAATGTATCTTCTAGTAAGTTTTGCAATATAATGTGAATTTGAATTGAGTTTTATTTTGTTTACAATGAACACATTGTTGTTGAGATGTCATGCATTGTTTGTTGTGGGCTTGTTTCTTGAAGGCATCCAATTATTCATGTGATCTTTTTCTAAATGACTTTTTGGTTTAGTATGAATAATAGTTTCTAGATCCTAAAAATCAAATAACAATGAAATATTGGCTATCAACAAATCTAAAAATATCTTAGAGTATAGTCCAAATATTTTCTTTTGGTAAAGAGACCTACTTTTAGCTTTCCAATTTGTATAAATCCAATAATGTTGAATTGTTTTGCTTCAATATCATTACAATTTTTGTTGAGGGGCTTTTGAAGTATGATCTAAGTGATAGTTTTATAGTAAGCAAATTGCAAGAGGACTCTCCAAAAAGAAACATATCAATTTCCATCTTAAGCCCTAAAGGATGAAGGCTTTTTGTCATCTAAAAACACTCAAAACGACCATTTCTATTGCAAGGTGCAAAATGATTATAATTTTCTTTCGTTTTGTGTATGTCATTCTAAAATTTTACACTAAAATAATATATAAATTAAACTTTGACCATGTAGATGGCAAGATCTTTACATTTACAATGAAAAAAAAATGTTTTTATTGAATCTTCCACGACTAGGTCTTCTAAGTTTGAATCTTTTTAACTTTAATTTTTTTGCAGTATGCATTTTGAATTAAAAAAGTTTTGTGAGCAAAATTTATTTGTTAGATGGAATTTTTTTTCATAAGCACTTTAGTTTGTATTCATTAATTAATTGTTACATAGAAGCAAGGATAAGATAAATGGAAAAATAATAGCTTTAATAGTTCTAAGATGGAATTAAAAGACATTGTCTAATTGCAATGGTGAGATTGAACAAGCATGTAAACTATAACATGTGGAACTATTTTTTTGAATTACAAAAATGCAGATCAAAAATAAATCTTGTAAGTTCTTTGTTTGAAAAATGCTTGGAATGCTTGCAACATAAGACTCATCATAACTTTCTCATTGCTTGTCCAAATGGAATGAATCAAATCCTTTCATGGCCAAACACAAGTATTTTCTATGAGATAAAAAATCTTAACCCCTAAATGTTTTCAACTATGTTTTCACCAAAAAAGCTCCAAAACTGTCATTTCTAGAACAAGTACCAAATTTTTGGAAAAAAACATTTTTGGAAACATGTAACCGTAAGATCTTGTACGAAACTTATTTGAGAAGATGTGGAAAAAATTTCAGAATTTTTCACCGTGTAGATTGTAAGATATTAGCGTTTGAATTAGCAAAAATCCTTTTTTTGGCCCTGTGAAAAAACGGGCAGCTGCACTTCACAAGGCCACATTTGTATGAAAAAAATTCCAAAATGGTGGTTACTCTTTGGATTCATTCTTCAAGGCAAGTTGGCTACATTCTTGAAAAAATTCAAATCATTTGAAATTGTACAACATATAGGAAAAAGAAAGTAAGTACAAAGAAGTAGAGAATGATTCAAAATACTAAATTGTGAAGAATTTTGTTATGGAATTGAAAAATTCCAATCCCAATGGTTGTAATGTTTTACTAAAAAATCCACACCCTATGATTTTATTTTTTTCAAAAAATATTGAAAATTGAGTGAAATAAAGGACTTCAAAGTTTATTTTAGAGTAGAGAATCCGGAACTGCCCGCAAACTAAAACGCCTCATAACTTTCATCTCATAAATCAAAATGGAATGATTCAAAGCTTTCCATGTACATATAAATCTAGAAAACCAATTTCAAATTTTTATTTCTTAAAAAAGTATTTTTTTAAGAATTTTTTGGGCTGCCCGAAGAGCAATGAAAATTACATATCATGCAATAATTTTTTAACCATGAAGTCAAAAGTTATGAAAATTTTTGGGCCTTAAAGATACTCCTCGGGCACATGTTGTGTGAAAATTTCAAAGAAAAATAAGAAAAACTCCATTCGTAGTGAGCTGCCCAAAATCGCTATGTTGCCAAAAAACGCAGTTTGGGCGTTTAGGGGTTAAAATTCTTATTTTGACTTTTTGTGATTTTTTTGTATTGCCCTGAGAATTGCTTTTCAAGCTTTTGTGTGATATTAATTTTGCTCCCGGTTATTGATTGAAATAAAATAATATTTCCAAAAAACTAATGTCTTTCCCTATCTTCCCCAGAAATTCAAAAAATCAAGTTCAAAATAGGATCATAGGAACCTATCCAAACCTTATGGTGTCTAGCATGGAGATAGTTGATCCTCTAGGGATTAACCCCTAAAGGACCAAATGGCGTTTCTTGGCAACATAGTTATTTGGGATAGCTCACTATGAATGGAATTTTTATTTTTTATCTTTGAAATTTTCACACAACATGCGTTTGAGGAGTAGCTTTAAGGCCCAACAATTTTTATAACACTTGAATACATGGTTAAAAAGATATTGTATGATATGTAGTTTTCATTGCTCAACGGACAACTCAGGCATCAAAAAAACTTCTTTGAAAATAACTTTTTTTTAAACTAAAAATTTGAAATTGGTTACCTAGATTTATGTATACATGGAAAGCTTTGAATCATTCTATTTTGATTTATGAGAGGAAATTTATAAAGAGTTCTAGTTGTGGGTAGTTTGTAGGTAATAATGGAATCTCTACTATGCAATAAACTTTGAAGACCGTTATTTAACTCAATTTTATATTTTTATGAAAAAAATTGAAACTGAAGGTGAAGATTGCTTATTAAAATATTCCAACCTTTGAAATTGGCATTTCTCAATTCCATAAATAAATTATTAACAATTTAGTATCTTGAATCATTCTCTACATCTTTCTACTTCCTAATGTTTTCCTATATGTTGTACAATTCCAAATGATCTAAAACTTTTCAAGCACGTAGCCAACTTGCCTTGAAGAATGAATCCAAAGAGTTACAACCATTTTGGACATTTTTTCATAATGATCTGACCTTGTCAAGTGTAGCTGCCTGGGGGGTTTTCAGGGCCCAAAAAAGTCTTTATGTTTTGCCAATTCAAACACTAATATCTTGCAATCTACATGCTGAAAATTTTTGAAAATTTTTCCACATGTTCTTAAACCAGCACACGACAAGATCCTACAGTTACATATGTCCAAAATTGTACTTTTTCTAAAATTTGGTACTTGTACTTGAAATGGGAGTTTTGGAACATTTTCAATGAAAACATAGTCAAATACATTTAGGGGTTAAGAAATGGAATATGTATTGCATATGTTATTGAATAGGATACATAGAAATAATAATTAAATATATGAAATGCCTTTTATTAGTGATAAAAGGATTTAGCTTTACTATTGATCCAAGAAGAGGTCAAATATTCAAAAGTTTTCGAGGGACTCAATTTTTATTTTATTATTTATTTTATTTTTATGATTACCATTTGAATCCACATTAATTATTAACCCCTAAAGGATGAGCCTTGTGTTTTGGGCACATAATTTTTTGGGGTAGGTACATGTGAGCAAAGACTTGACTTATTTAGGCTGAAATTTTGTAACAAGGCGTAGACAAGGAATATCTTCCATGAGTGTTAAATTTCATTTCATTTGAGTATACAAGTGAAAAGTTACGATGCAAAATATTATTTGTTTTTCAACTCGAGCAGTCCAGGTAGATAAGAAAATCACTTTCTTTAGAAATAAAAATTTGAAATAGGTTTTCTAGATTTTTATGAATAGAAAAAGATTTGAATCAATCCATTTGGATCAAGGAGATGAAAGTTAGGAGGAGTTTTAGTTTGTGGGTAGTCATGGAATCTCTACTCTAAAATAAATTTTGAATTCCTATATTTAACTCAATTTTAATAGTTTTTGAAAAAAATAATCTTGGAATGTAGATTGTTTATTGGAACCTTGGAACCATTGGAATTGGCATTTTTCAATTCCATAATTCAATTCTTGACAATTTAGTATTTTGAATCATTTTCAACTTCTTTCTCCTTACTATTTTTTTCCTATATGATGTACAATTCCAAAGGATTTGAAATTTTTCAAGTATATAGCCAACTTGCCTTGAAGAATGAATCCAAAGATGTACAAAAATTTTGGACATTTTTTCATAAAAAGTGACCTTCTGAAGTGCAACTACCCAATTTTTTGCATGGCCCCCCGAAATGCTTTTTGTCAATTCAAATGCTAATATCTTGCAATCAACATTGTGGAAATTCCTAGAATTTTTCCCACATCATTTCGAATCAACTTACTACAAGAGCCTAAGGTTACATGTGTCCAAAAATGTTTTTTTTCTTCCATTTGGTACTTGTGCTAGAAATGGTAGTTTAGGAGCGTTTTTGGTGAAAACATAGTCAAGGAACTTTAGGGGTTAAGACATTCAAGGGGATCCTATTATTTTGGAGTGATTTATTATAATCCAAATGTAGTGTACGGCTTAGAACATCCACAATTTCCAATATTAGGTTCTAAATGGGATTTCTAAAGATAAGTCTTTTGTTTAGTTTTTCAGCAACTCAACTATTCATACACCCTATAACACTCACAACTTATTGTTCAATATACTTAGATAGCCAATACAATATTCCATTTCTATTCTATTACATACTACAATGCAATCAAAACTGACAACTTGCTTATCAATGAGCTCAAGTTAATCAATAAAGAGGATAACACAATATACCAATAGAGAGAAAGATATATACCAATACATTGTGTCCTATTTTTTGAAATATAGAAATTCTTTTTCTAGAATCATTTTTGGGGAAAGTTACCTCTTCAAAATCCTTTTGCAATATGATAGAGCATCTTCAAATATAAAGCATCAATTACCCCCACTTGGTCTAGCCTACCTAGCATACAACAAATTTAGAAGCAAATCCCAGCTCATATGGACCAAGAAATTGCCCCCCAAAAAATGACATGTTCTTACATGGTATTAACAAGGGTCTTAGGAATGAACTTTGGTATACCTTTCAACTAGATATACTTTGAACTAACCTTTTTTAATAATTTTTCATATGGTATTAAGAATGGTGTTAGCAAGGGTGTGAACTTGTAAGCGCTTCAAAGGCTATATTCCAAGTAATGAACAATTGCTTTGAGGTGATGTTTTGTGGGAAAAAAAAATCTCCTTAAATAATTCATATTAATCTCATATTCTTTGAATCTTTTTTTTTTAAGTTTTTATTTGAGGACTAATGAAGGTAAAATCTATTTAATACAACACTTACATATAAATTAACATGTGGATAAACCTCTCACCATGTAGATTTACAGCAATGCCAAAATGTAATTATGTAATTTTATCTACGAAAAAAACCCTAGGGGAAAAAAAATAGTATAGGGGGGGGGGGGGATAATTCCTAAAGGAAGGTCAATAAATCTAACATTTGTGTAACTAAGGTCACTGGATTTGTATTTTAGATACTTATTGATGTGTTTTTAGATTTCTTTTAAAGCAGAATCCCAAGGAAATATTCCCAATGTCAATTTGTTACATTCCAAATTCCTAATGCTATATTATAGACTCAATGGATGATGTCAAAGTCCTACCTAGTGTATGGCTCATGTCAAATCTCAAGTCAATTTGCAGGGAATTGTCAAGTTGTCTAATGCATGCTCTAGCCACTTAATAATAATAATAATATATTAATATTTATAAAATGCCATAAGCTTTTAAATACATAGACTATGAAACGAATCCTCTTTTCAATCACTCTTGTCTAAACAATATTACTTTCATTTGGCTTTTGATAATTTATTTATATAAAATAATTATGTATTTCTCTCTCACTTTTAGCCCTATACAAGCACAAGGAAGAATTTATTCTTTCTAGTTACTTGATCAATATATCTTCACATCAACCAATTTGCTCCAACTTTCTCAAGGTCAATTTGTCTTTTTATTTGTATGTAGTTAGGTCAATTTGCCTCGTTACCAATTTGTGGCTACACAACCAAGAAATAAGACCTATATCTATGCATTGGTCTATACACTAAGCACAATCAAGTAGCTACCTACCACAAGCTACATTCTCGACTTGACCGGTACTATATTGTTTGCCATTAGACTCGGTTAGCAACAACAAAGGCAAATCACAACTATTGGATATGTTGTTGATGAGATTTGACACAATTACAAATTCCAATTGTAAATTTCTAACAAAATTATTTCTATATGTGTAGACTTAGTTTCATCCATAGTTAAATTAGTCAATTTTCTTCACAAACTATCTCTATTGCAATTGGACCATGTCAATTTGAGAATGACGAGTTGGACTCACCCAATTCTCCATCTAATTGACACAATTGGACTTGGACTATGCAAGCTTACACCATTGAAATAAATAACAAAGAGTTATTGACGAGTAATCTAAATTAGATACCCACCCTGCATATTCTTAAATTAATTTGATAATTGACACAGTTTTTTTTAGTACTATTAGATGTTTCCGAAGATAACAAACAACATTTCTCATGTAACTGTAATCTTACTAGGCTTGACAAATCATCATTCTTGCAATTATATCTGAATTGGAATTCCTTCCATCAATTAGACTTTACCAATTAATCAAGTTGCCACATTTCATATTTCACACACAAATGCAATCAATTATACATTCTGAAACATCAATGATCTCGTAGACATTTCACATACAAAATCACAATGTATCACAAGTGGTGACTTCCCATTTAGACATTACACACAAGTACTTACACAAGTACCGTTCACCATCCCATTCACAACTACTCACAGTTCATGACAAACTTAACACATCATCAAATCGACTTGACTTGGATCTCTCCTTACTGAAAGCAGACCAATTCAATTTGTCTCCCTCATTTGAATTCTTCTAGGCACACAACTTATTTCCAGCAGCCTTCTTACTTTGACTTAATTACAAAACTCTTATAGAGAAATGCAACCAAGTTGACTTTCACTCTCCTGCTTTGAGCATTGAGGAAATGAACCAGTATGTTACTCACCAGTCCAATTGTTGTCACTTTGCCATGGTTACTGCATCAGCAACACAAGCAGGATTACTCCATGCACTTAGTCCATTTGACTAGAGTCAATCCCAATATTACAGAGGGAGTAAAATTAAGAAACAGTAATTTCAAAAGTCTCTAATGTCCATAATTGGAATCAATTCAATGACTTAATCATAAATAAACTAGAGCGCTCAAATTAGCAGTAATGCACACAACTTCCAACTCTACTCATACCAGTATTTCACAATTATCAAACTACTAATTACTAAACTCACACATTGAATGTCTCAATCCAATGGACCAAGGCTGGGGTGGATTGACCCCCTTGATCGTCCCCAAGTAAAAGCCCTGAAATTTTTTATTTGTCACACACGAAAAAATTTGAAAATTTTGAATTCATATTTGCAAACAGAGGTCCCTAAATTAGCTAGCAGAGGTAGAGAAGATAAATTAATGAAACACAAAACAAGGGGTCTTTTTTTTAAATGCACCCCTGGACTGACTTGGGGGACAAGTGAAGGGGTCAATCCACCCTGGCCTGGACCAATCAGTGAGACAAAAATCAACCACTGTAAGTACGTAATTTGACAATACAATTACTCAAGATCTCAGTACCATTACTACACCACCACTTGACTTACAATTTTAACAACTTGAATCTATACTTGTCAAATTGACATATTTCACAACTCTCTCAAGTTCAAATTAACACAACACCCTATTCACACAGGATGGCTGGCAACTCATACACACACACAACAAGTGTTACACCATTAACTGGACATCACTTTCAATATGCAATGACAAACTTAAGCACTCAGCCAATTAGCCAGTAACTAATTTCACACACAGATTGCAGAACAACCAACAACACACAATTATTATACCGGTCAATTTGACCATAGCTCATAAACTTTGTAACTTGCAGTCGACTTGACAAAAGTCCCTATACTCACACACATAGATCGAACTTCTTAGCTAAAACAATCACTTCACACATTATAAGGTAGTCTGCTCTAAGAGGGACTATGTTCTAAATGCGACCCCTATTTAGGAAAGAGTGACATATTGTTTGAAATATCTATTATTGTCAATGATGAGTTGGGTAGGCTTAACCACTTAAATGGGTTTTTTAAAAGCAGACTACCTTAAAGATGTCACTCATAGTCAAAACAACACTCACACAACTAGGTCAATTAGACAATTTGCAATTTTGAAAGCTTGAGAAAATATATTCAGAGAAAATGCGCATGAATACACTTGGAGTCATAGGGTTTTGGTATGAACTAAAGAAAAGAAAATCGACCTTTGGACTTATAGTCCCAAAATTGTGAAGACAACTCTTTACGTGGGAAGCTGTAAAGTCAATTTGATGCTTTTCAAATCCTACCAACTTGACTCTTCTAAATCCTAAGAAACCACCATTTCAATTCTCGTGATATATTCACAATTCTAATTGACTTGGTAATTGAAATGGGACAAGTTGATAGCCCTATTTACACATGGACAATCAAATTGACAATAAAATAAAAACTTAAGGCACGACTCGGCTCAACACATGAGCATTATGTACTGTCAACCAACATGTTGTGGCTAACTAATCGTCTCCTTTTCAACCCCAACCATACATATACAAGATGATTGTTGTTTTCACTACAATATTGAGGGAATAGATTTCACTTTAATCTAGCCTATGAATTCTCATTACATTTTTGCTTCATCATGTCTACTTATATGAGTAATTATCATCTTTTGGAGGGCCAACTTCCTTGTAGAGTCCAAATCAGACCCAAAAAATTACATTCTCAAAATTGCCTTTGTGGAATTTGGTACTACTTTCATTTCTACACGAGTAGGGAAAAATCTACATATGAAGACTATATTTTCCTTGTTGTGAAATCTAAAAGGTCAAGTTCATTGCTAAAAATCTATTTGGGAATGATAGAAAATGGCTTCTTGACATTTGACAAGCCTCTTCCAACAATTTTGTTGCCAAAGAATTTTGATTTTCTGGTTGCAAATGCTCCACTATTCTATATAGAATTATGGAATTTTTGGTGTCATTTTTGCAAAATTTGGTCAATATTAATACATAGAAGCTCACTCTAATTAGTATATTGCTACTTCTCATGTGGTCTAACTTTTAATTCTTGAGATCCTATAGTGCCACTCAAAAGTGCTCTTGCAAGTGGAGTTTAATATTTTTATTACACATATGGAATGCCATGGAAAAATCCAATGTTCCAAATCACGTTGCATGTTGAAGTTATTAGGTTGTATATGTGTCCATACTTGGAAGTCCAAGTATAATGTGAGAAAAAAAGAAATGATGAAATATAGATGTAGGAACAATATGGTTATTTATTGTCAAACATGGAGGACACAACATACCTATACTACCTAGGAAATGTACCGTTTTTGCAACAATGATTACAAACTCAAATACTAAATGGCAATAATGTGGCCAATGTTATAGACCTTCAAGTATATGAATTTTTGGATGACTTGAAAATGTTGCAAACCTTTTACAATACTATGGGATCGAAGACATAGTTGCAACTTATCTTTAATGCTACTTTACAATTTCCTACTTCCTCTCGAGCTGTGTCAAAGGAACCACAACTTTGGGTGAGTTCCTTATATGTTGATAGTGCCTTCTTCTCTGATGATTTTAATTGGCACTCGGATACTGGGGGAGTAGATTTGACTGAGTTTAATCTAATTTGCACACTCTCATTGTACTTTGCCTCCTCATGTCTATTTGTAGGAAAAATAATTATCTAGGGGGAGAGGGGGGGGGGGGGATAATTCCTTGCAATGACATAATTGGACACATAATCAAAGTTTGCCAAATTGCCTTTGTTGAGTTTGGTAATGCTTTCATTTTTGAATAGATGAGTAGAGAGAAATGAAATTGAGGAGTAGCTTGGCGTTGTTGTTAAACTAAAAGCAACCCAAAAGGTCAAATTGATTGCTAAAATGAAATTGGAAGAAGATGAAAATTGGCCTATGGCATTTTAAAAGCCTCTTCCTCCAATTTGATTGGCCAAGAATTTTGATTCTCCTCTTGCAAATGCTATACACAACTATGGAGAATTCTAGAATTTTTTTGGTCATTTCTCCAAAATTTGGTCCATTTTTGTACATAAAAGTCCACTCTTATAAGTTTATTACAACATTGCATTTGGTCCAACTTTGAACCCTTTAGGTCCCATACCATTCAAAAGTGTGTTTGCAAGTGGAGGTCAATAGTTTCACTCCACATTCAATACCATGGAAAAATCCAATCTTAAACATCAAATTGCCTATGGAAGTTACTTTGGTTGTATACGTGGCCATGCTTGGAAGTCTAAATATAATGTGAGGAAAAGAAATGATGAAATATTGATGTAGGAATGATGTATGAAATATTCAATGTTTGACATTCTATGCCAATCATGTAGGACAAAACATGCCTATACTAATAATGAAATTCAATGTTTGCAATAGTAATTATGAATTCTAACACAAAATGGCAACAATGTTGCTAATGTTACCAACACTAATTGTCAACTAGATTTCTACCCAAAAAAATAAAATAGTACCAGAATCATTTATTCTAAACTAAATTAGTAACACTATAGGTACCTTAACACTAAATATCATTGTTAGTATAGTCCTTGAATTGTTGGAATGGGAGTGCCAAGAGCACCCATATAGCATCAAATTCTAGCTACCAAAATCAAAAAGAGATACCAAAATACAAGTGTCTTGTTGTAAAAACGCACAATTAGAGTAGAAGTTTTCATGCTTTATAAATATAAAATCTCAATCAAGCATGTATAATCAATTGTGTTGAGACTAATTGATCTATTATATTGAGAATTGCATTTGCAACACCAAATGTATGAGTTATTGAATGTAGTTTTGCATATAATGGTTGTATTTCTATAAGACTTGGGCTCCATTTCTTGTGGTCATTGGCTTGTTATAAAGATTACTAGTCCTACTTCCTTGACTATTAAGGTTTACATGTGGAAAGCATCTACCTTCTTGGTGGTTAGGATTGGAAGAAAATATTTCAAAAATAGATGTGATTTTTTGGAGTTTGTATAGGAAATAAAGAATTGTATGAGAAAAAGCAAATTTTTTTTAGTTTAGGCATTTTCCTAGACACATTGTCAACTTTGATTAATGACTTGGTGAGGAATGTTGTCCCTAACCATTTGGAGATATATTATATTTCCAAGATTGAATCAATTGAATCAATTCAATTTTCATGGCATATTAGGTGTACTTTTGGACACTCTATCTATTTATTCCACCAAAAACTCCCTAATATCCTACATCTAGGTCAATTTCATACATAATTCAGTAGGATGCTAAACCCGTCTCAGGGTGTTGGATTCTATTAGGGTGAATTTTGTATTTTGGGGGGTAAGTGTATGAAAAATGCCCCCCATTTTTGTGCCATATTTATTTCATATTCTTTACCCCCCCCCCCCTAGCTTATTTGGGGCCTCTAATTGGAAATACGAATTCAAATTTTGTAATTTTTTTCATATCAAGCAAATAAAAAATTTCCCTAGGAAAAATTCACCTAGCTAGTCCCACTTCATGGTACAGGTATAGCATCCTATTATAATTCAACGAAACAATCAAACTTCTACTCTTTAGTATAACAATCAAAATTTCAACTACTTCAATTTTGCATGATGGCACATAATTCCTATATGCAGTTGATACATCTATCACACCAAAACAAAGATACTATTAGATTGCAAATTTTTATGAACAATGATATACTTACAAGACTATCAAAGTTATTCAATTGGAGGCAAAAAGTGAGCTACAAAGAGATTAAGGGAATCATAAGTCAGAGTTCCCCAAGAAACTACCATACAGTAGACTGAGCATGGCCTCTCAACAAGAAGTTTTTGATAACCAAACTCACTGATACTTCATATTCCCAATATATTTTAAAATGGTTTCAACTCAATTCATCCTAAAACCCTTCCAAGATTTGAATTAAAGGAACACCTACATTGAAGTTCATAGATGAAACACAAAATACAATCCCAGAGATGTTGTGACATTTATGGCTTGTGTCCCAAGCATGTTCGAAATGATGGTACATAAATGAGAATGTTAATTTGACAAGCATATGTCCTTTAACACCTAAACGTCCATAATCATCTCTAGAATTGACGATTTGAGAAGAATCATTATAAAGTGCAATTTGGAAGCATATTTTGGAATTGATATAAAAATAAAAGTTGTAGATTTTGATTTGTAGATTCCATCTGTATGGTTAGATTCACCAATGCTATCACCCTTCTTTTTTTTATTATAAAATTTGAAAGAGAAGTTCCCAAATTTCTTCTAATGTTGATTGCAAGCAAAATACTATTGTTTATTGAGTAAAATTTGGTGGGATGGTTTTGAAATGAGGTTCTCTTCATATGGTGATTGTTTGAATTTTTTTTGTTCCTCAAATCTATGACCTCATTTTGGCAAATCTAGTTTTGATTCTTTTGAACTAAAGTCAATGCAATTTGACCACTTGACATACTCACACAATTGTAATTTAAGAAAAATATGTACTCCAATAACACCAAATCCAACCCTTAGATAGGACAACAACTTGTTAAGTATCTCCACAAAATTAGGATGACTTTCATCCAAGTAGTTAGGAGGATGAAACCCTGGTTTCAATCTCTTCATTGTCCAAAAAATGAATGTTGAAGCACTTACTATAGGGGTTAAACAATTCTAAACCCTTAGGGCATCTTCAATAGACTCCCAAATTTGCTTTGCCAAATATAACTCTAACTTTTCATTCCTTTGTAATTAGAACTTGAGATTTTTTATTAGTGCAAGTAGATTCAAAAATACTTTGAAAAGGCATAAGAAAATTCAAATTTAGAAATTGGACTATGAAAAGCTATCTTAAAGACAAATATTGTAGAGTTTCGGCAAATCACAATTACCAATGCACTTGGCACTCCAATTGAGTTTTGCCGCTGCTTCCGCAATTTCGACAGGCAAGCCTTCAATGAACGATTTGTCTATTTTTTTGACAAAATTTGAAGTCGAAATGTACAGACATTTGAAATTCGTTCTATGATTGGATTTGTGGGGTGTGAAGGTGATTTAGAAGATGCGGGTGTTGGATGATGGAGAGTTCTCATCATCGGTTCAGTTTCCTTGAGGATGTACGTGGTGCTTGGATTTTCAGCAGCAGAAGTTGAGCTGGTGGTCTTGTTGCAACTGACGATTTTGCTGTGGATCTTCGAGCGGAATCATCGCGTAGATTTATTCGTGAATGAATCATTTCAGTATGCTGGTATTCGAGTTTGTAGTGCTGAAGTTTTTGGTGTAAGGTGGTGAATTAGAAGTTTGAATTGCGCATAATTTGTGGTCCAGATTTTTCGATGAATTCCGCTCTACACTCAATTTCAGGAGTCAGTATTGACGAACTATTCTGTACCTTTCGGCAAAGGGGGGTGAATTCTGTTCATTAAATATGCAGGATTCGCTGGTGACAAAGGTCTTGTGGTGAGGACCTTCACAAGGGCAGGTCCGTGCACATCCGGTATTGTTGTTGAGCATTATGGAGAGCCTGACAAGGACACTGGCCTTTGTCTGCCTTCTTGGCAGGTTCCATCTTCATCCACTGTGTACAGCAACTCCAGGAAGTTGTCAACAATTCAGAAGGCCCACCACTGTGGAAATCTCTTCTTTAGCGAACGGATGTAGAATACACAATCACTGTAAGAACTTGTACTCCCTTTCCGGCGATGTAGAAATGCGCAATGCACGATGCAGTTTGGGTTGAGGCGTTGGACTTGTGATGGCAAACATTGAGCATGTCCAATTCGTCGTCCTTCGGTTCAGCATCTTCGTATGTCAGCTGACGAACGAGCCCTTGTATGGTCTGAATTAATGTTTGAACCGGTGAATGTGAAAACTGAGGGCATGGCTATTGTTCTCATTTGTATACTGTTGGCAGAAGTGAAGACGGGCATCAAATTAAAAAAAATCAAGATCCTTTGTTTTCTTTGGCACTTATTGAAACCAGAGTTCCTTTGCCACTTCCTCAACCTACATATATGAACAGTGAAAAGAAGCTGGTCAGTGAAAACATATCATTCATTCAAATACTTCCACTGTCGGATGACACGATTTGTAGTTTTTGAGGATGCATTCCGACAAACATGCACGAATCGGGGTACACCAGAAGAAATATCTGACAGACCTCCACGAGATTTCCAGCAGAAGTCAGTCATCCAAAAAGGCGTGTCCACTGACTCGTGGGCATCTCCAGAACATCTTGTGGCTTCTGCGACTCAGAAAAATTCAATCAAACATCGATCCAGCCATCCAAATCACGAAACCCTGTCATATTTCAACCCTCGGCTAACCTCAAGTTGGAAGAGCTTTTACATTCTAATGATCTAACAAATTTAAGTAGAAGCCAAATTCCCTCCATCCCAAACAAATCGAATCATAGAGAAATTGTAAAATAACGAAGGCTACATTTCATATTAAGAAATTCTCTTCAAATTTAGTATAGGAAGACTGTTTTCAAGGTGTGTTACTGGTTTCACTGACCTTAGACAAGTCCATAATGAATTTCCAGAACTGAGCTTCATGCCCATCACTCACTGTGATCATTCTTATTAAAACCCTCTGTAAAATTATGGATTAGGAATCCTTTGAAATAAATTTGCAATGTTACCTCATATCAACAAAAAATTAATGAAAAGGTGAACTCTTCCTTCACAAGAGAATTAATACCTATAGAACCATGTGGATTTCAATAGAACTAGAATCAATTCTTTCAAACTTATAAATATCATTAGCAAGAGAATGTGACTACTTGAAATTGTTCATGGTGGTGTGTAGACATGCAAAAGCCCTCATAAATATACTACCATCCATATGAACTTTTTTCAATGATTTGAGCAAGTATCCTTATGAGAAATTTGATGAATACAAATATGTAGGTGAAGTTGTTCATATGGCAAAATGTTCATTCATTGTTCGACAATCTTGAAGGTTGCTTTTGAATTATCATTGCAAGTGATTACAGACTTAAGATTCACATTAGTATTGTAAAATGGACAAAAATTCTCCTCTTCCAGTGGAGATCAACAATGGGAAGATATATGTATCTTGCTAAGACTTCTTCTTATGATTGATTTTTTTTCAAAGTGAGTTGACCAAAGTACAATCATGTAGAATATCCCTTGGTTTGCTCCTATTCTTTTGCCCTCAAAAATGGTAAATTTGTTAACTAAAAATAATTACAATGACCTAAGGGATCCAAAATAGGTCAATAATCCTTGCTCATTCTAAAAGGAAAAGATTAAAGATTACTATATCCATCAAGATATCCATACCAAAATTCCAGAATAACCAACATCTAGTTCAAAACTAGCTAGTGGAATTGGAAAAAAAAAACGTTTGCAATTTGAAATCATCAACAAAGAAACAAAATTGGTGAAAAAATCTATAAAATTTCTATTTTAGAGTAGAAAGTTGAGAAAATAAACGGACTTGATACTTGAAAAAACGGTTCAATATTAATGGGAAATAAAGGAAAATGGCTGCAGGAGTAAAGCTGAAAAAATATCCCAAACACTGATCCACACCTCTTGAACCTGGTCACGTACATGGCGGTACGGCCTACTATTACCCTTTGTCATTCCGAGGGTCTTTCAAACATCTGGATGCTCGCCATGCTCCTCCCTGATTGCTCAACAAAGTTGTAGGGCGGCAGATCCGGCTCTAGGATAGCTGACCAAGTCGACCTGCCTGCAGAAATGAGGGGCCGGGGCGAGCCTTCAGTTGGGACTTCCGAGTCTGGATCAAGCCCGGCAGCAAGAGACGCCGGCCAGGCACCAAGGATTAGTTATTCCTGATGGCAATTTCTCCTTCAGTTGCAGTGTCTTGTGAGGGATTTATAGCGTCAATCTTTTGTGCATCTGGTTTTGGCGTTGGTTGAGGAGAGCTTTGATCGAGATGCGCCTGGAGTCATTGATTGAGTCGTTGAAGCTGTTCTCGCGGTCGACTTGACTGCTGTCGTGTGGGCTCTTAGATAGGCGACTGAAGTCTCTCTTGGGAGGGTGAGGGTTGGGGTTTGCATGTTTGGACAGATTGCTTTGCAAGTAGGGCACAGACGCTGATCCTGACCCTCATCAGTAGGTATTGATTTCGCGTCTGATTGACATTTGTGCCGCAATAACAGAACATTACTTCCACCCTCGGTAGCATATAAACCCTTCGTAGCATTTAGTGTAGCCCTTTTGTTGTGTTCAAAGGTCCTGTTTGAGCTGTGAAAATCTAGCAGTAGGGGGATCGCCATGGCAGAGAACCATGAGGTCGTCAAAATAGGTAACACATCCTGCAATTGTTCTGCATCCCCCTCCTCCTCTGTAAATCATTCCACACGCATTGAGGGACTGTTACAAAGCCAAACTGACTACGAAACAGTCCTTGATTACGAGATCGCCGCTTCGAAAGATCATTGGAGTGAGCTCCAGCAGCCTTCGAGTGTAGTAGAGGACTCCCGTGGCGGTGAGATGGAGAAAGCTCATCTGAGCAACAGCGAGATTGTGTTGAGCTGCAGAGGCAGTTTCCAGAAACCGGCACTTTCTTTCAGGATGCTGAAGATGATTTAGTGGTGGGCCAGAAGATTGCCGAGGGAGCTCAGGCGGAAATCTTCGAAGCCAAGATGAAGTCCCTTCCGGAATATCCTATGGTGTTGAAGGTGTTCAAGGAGGGCTCATCGTTGCGGGACATTCAGAAGCAATGGCCTCTGGGAATGCTCAACAAATGTGCGAATGCGTATTATGCGGGGCTATGTTCTCCAGTCCTCTCTGGCATGGTGGTGATGAACGGGAGGTTCGCATTCTGGGTGCTCCGATGTGCAGGGGACTTGCGGAAGCTCATTGACAAGAGAATGGAGTGCAACCGCAAAAGCAACCGATTCTGCGCTCCTTTCTTTGATGAGGAACTTCTAGAGAACATGCACTGTATTGCAGTTGGCATGGAGGCCTTGCACCAGGACAACATTGTCCACAGGGACCTCAAAGCTTCCAATGTACTCATAGGGTAACCAGGAATGTCCTCAAAGGACCTCGATTCACTCCATAATGGTTGGTACGGGTGTGCAGTAGCAGACTATGAGTGCTCGATGGGAGTGGTGTGAAAGCATTTTGGAGAGCTCCAAAAATATTGCAAGGTGCTAAAGCTCGCAATATCACACCTGATTTATTCACCAAGGAAGCAGATGTTTACAGCTTTGCTATGACTTGCTATGAAATGATCACTGGTAAAATTCCTTTTGAGGGTGTCGGGACAAATGACTATGATGTGGTTCTTCGAGGAGAAAGGCCTACATTGCCTAAGGAGACTAAGCTTTGAATTAAGACTTTGTTAAGCAAATGTTGACATTCCAATCCAAAAGAAAGACCTAGTTTTGAGGAAATAGTCAAATGCATTGAAAGCAATGGAAAGAAGAATGTATCTTCTAGTAAGTTTTGCAATATAATGTGAATTTGAATTGAGTTTTATTTTGTTAACAATGAACACATTGTTGTTGAGATGCCATGCATTGTTTATCGTATGGTAATTTCTTGAAGGCATTGAATTATTCTTGTGATCTCTCTCTAAATCACTTTTCGGTTTAGTGTAAAAAATAGTTTCTAGATCCTAAAAATGGAGTGATAGTGAAATACTTGCAATCAACAAATCTAAATACATCTTATAGTAAAGTCCAAATATTTTCTTTTGGTAAAGAGACCTACTTTTAGATTCCCAACTTGTATAAGTCCAATAATGTTGAATTTTTTTGCTTCAATATCATTACAATTTTTGTTGAGGGGCTTTTGAAGTATGATCTAAGTGACAATTTTATAGTAAGCAAATTGTAAGAGGACTCTCCAAAAAGAAACATTTCAATTTCAATCTTAATCCCTAAAGGATGAAGGCTTTTTGTCATCTAAAAACACTCAAAACTACCATTTCTATTGCAAGGTGCAAAATGATTATAATTTTCTTTCGTTTTCAATATGTAATTATAAAATTTTACACTAAACAAAACTCATATATAAACTAAACTTTGACCATGTAGATTGCAAGATATTTGCATTTGAAGGAAAAAAACACATGTTTCATTGAACCTTCCATGACTAGGTCTCTTGACTTTGAATCTTTTTAACTTCAAATTTTTTGCACTATAGATTTTGAATGAAAAAAAAGTTGTGTGCAAAATTCATTTGTTAGTTGGAATTTTTTTCATTATGCACTTAGTTTGTATCCAATAATTAATTGTTACATAGAAGCAAGGATAAGATAAAAGGAAAAATTATAGCTTTAATAGTTCTAAGATGGAATTAAAAGACATTGTCTAATTGCAATGGTGAGATTGAAGAAGCATGCAAACTATACCATGTGGAGTTTGTTTTTTAAATTACAATAATGGAGTTCAAAAATAAATCTTGTAAGTTATTTGTTTGAAAAATGCTTGGAATGCTCGAAACATAAGACTTGTCATAACTTTCTCATTACTTGTCCAAATTGGAATGAACCAAATTCTTTCATGGCCAAACACAAGTATTTTCTATGAGATAAAAAATCTGAAAACTTTTATTTTGACTTTTTGTGATTTTTTGTATTGCCTACGGAATTATTTTTTAACCTTTTGTGTGATATTAATCTTGCTTCCAGTTATTGATTGAAATAAAATAATATTTCCCAAAAGTTTATGTCTTTACCTATCTTCCCAAAAAGTCTAAAAAATCAAGTTAAAAATTGGGATCATAAGAACCTATCCAAACCTTGTGGTGTCCAACATGGAGATAGTTGATCCTTTAGGGGTGAACCCCTAAAGAAAAGGACCAAATGGCATTTCTTAGCAACATAGTTATTTGGGGCAGCTCACTATGAATGCCATGTTTGTTTGTTTTCTTTGAAATTTTCACACAACATGTGCCCGAGGAGTAGCTTTAAGGCCCAAAAATTTTCATAACACTTGAATACATGGTTAAAAAGATATTGTATGATATGTAGTTTTCATTGCTCGGCAGGCAACCTGGGCAACAAAATGAACTTCTTTAAAAATAACTTCTTTTGAAAATAAAAATTTGAAATTTATTTATATATATATATATATGGAAAGCTTTGAATTGTTCTATTTTGATTTATGAGATGAAAGTTATGAAGAGTTTTAGTTGTAGGTAGTTTGTAGGTAATAATGGAATCTCCACTTTGCAATAAACTTTGAAGACCTTTATTTAACTCAATTTTTCATATTTTTGAAAAAAAATTGAAACGTTGGGTGTAGATTGCATATTACAACATTCCAACCTTTGAAATAGGCATTTTTCAATCCCATAAATAAATTGCTAACAATTTAGAATCTTGAATCATTCTCTGCTTCTTCTACTTACTAATTTTTTCCTATATGTTGTACATTTCCAAATGATCTAAATTTTTTTAAGCATGAAGCCAACTTGCCTTGAAGAATGAATCCAAAGAGTTACAACCGTTTTAGACATTTTTTCATAATGATCTAACCTTGTGAAGTATAGCTGTCACGACCCTCATCACAAGGCGTGCCCGTTCCACCTTGGTGAGCAAGGGGGACATTGGGGGTGACTCCCCAAGCCTTGCAAGAGATGAGGTGAGGGGGACTAGGAGTCCCGAGCGATCAGAGCGTGTTAGCGTTCTGATCCGGACGAATTTGGGGGCGTGTGATACATGCTTGGAAAGGTCTTGAGAAGACGCTTCTAGCCGTCCAAAGAACGCGTGATTTGGACTTGCGAGTCAAACGTTATGAGCGTTCAAAGTTGGGGGTGTCCCGGTCGCGCCGAGAGCGCCCTGGCCGCGCCGGGAGAGTCCCGAATCTTTGGAGGGCGATAACTTTGCGAGTAATTGTCCGAATGGAGCAAGTGAGTAGTCCATCGGCATCTACGCGTCGCGTAAATGTCGAAAATGGGGTCGCATGTGCGATTTGGATCCCGGACCGCAAAGTTATGCCGGGTGGAAGTTCGGGAGTCCCAAACTAGCGCGAATCGGGAGAAACAGGGTGGTCTTCCAAAACCAAAGTGGTTTTGGGAGTTCCCTTTGACATACAAGGGGGGGGGGCTGCCGAATCCCGCAGAGAGTACTATGAGGAGGGGTGGTCTCCCTCCTCACTCCCAGATGGTGCCATGGTGAGCCTAAGTGGCCCTGGGTGGTGAGACTAGTGTTGGAGCCTCACCACCACTTGTGTGTTACCATGGAGTGCTTGTGCACTCCTTGATACCGGTTGGGTGGTGTCCCACTCCACACTAGGCCATGGTGTGAGTCCTGGTTGGTGAGTCCCGATTAGTGAGTCTCGAAATGAGTTGGGTTGGGCCTAGTGGGGAGTTGGGTTCCATTCAAGGGCGGTTAGCACCGGTGGGAGTAGTGCCTCACCGAGTGCTTGGACATCAATGGAAGTTCCGCCCCATGTCATCAAATGACATGCCCGGTGTCTTGTGGGAGTTAAGTATTGGAGGGAAAAGGATTGGGAGTCACGGAAAAATGGGGAACCCCGTGACTTGAGGTGGAACCTAACACTGTGGGTGCGTGGCATGTGCAGTGTTAGGAGAACGTGAACCTTAGTGGCACGAAGGTGTTAAGTGTTTGGAAAGTGAGCTTAAGGTGGTAAGTGTTACTAAGGGGCGCGACAGTAGTTTCTTGGATTTTTCGAGGGCCAAAAAAAGTCCTTTTTCCAATTCAAACACTAATATCTTGCAATGTACATGGAGGAAATTTTTGAAATTTGTTCCACATCTTCTCAAACCAATGCAGTACAAGATCCTACGGTTACATATGTCTAAAATTGTACTTTTTCTAAAATTTGATACTTGTACTTGAAATGGCAATCTTGGAGCGTTTTCGGTGAAAACATAGTCAATTACATTTACGGGTTAAGAAATGGAATAACTATTGCATATGTTATGGAATAGGATATATAGAAATGATAATTAAATATATGAAATGCCTTATATTAGTGATAAAAGGATTTAGGTTTACTATTGATCCAAGAAGAGGTCAAATATTCAAAAGTTTTTGGGAGACTCAATTTTTATTTTATTATTTATTTTATATTTATGATTACTATTTGAATCTACATTAAATATTAACCCCTAAAGGATGAGCCTTGTGTTTTGGGCAACATAATATTTTGGGGTAGGTACATGTGAGCAAAGACTTGACTTATTTAGGCTGAAATTTTGTAACAAGGTGTAGATGAGGAATATCTTCCATGAGTCCTAAATTTCATTTCACTTGAGTAAAAAGTGAAAAGTTACAATGCAAAATGTTGTTCGTTTCCTAACTCAGGCAATCCAAGCAGATAAAAAAATCACTTTATTCAAAACTAAAAATTTGAAATAAGTTTTCTAGATTTATATATATGGAGAAAGCTTTGAATCAGTCCATTTGGATCAATGAGATGAAAGTTATGAGGAGTTTTAGTTTGCGGGCAGTTATGGAATCTCTACTCTAAAATAAACTTTGAATTCCTATATTTAACTCAATTTTTCATATTTTTTGAAAAAAATAAAATTATGGGATGTAGATTGTTTATTACAACATTGCAACCATTGGGATTAGCACTATCAATTCTATAATTCAATTCTTGACAATTTAGTATTTTGAATCATTTTCAACTTCTTTCTCCTTACTATTTTTTCCTATATGATGTACAATTCCAAATGATTCGAAACTTTTCAAGTATATAGCCAACTTGCCTTGAAGAATGAATGCAAAGATTCACAACCATTTTGGACATTTTTTCATAAAAAGTGACCTTGAAAAGTGCAACTTCCTAGTTTTTCGCATGGCCCCAAAAAATGATTTTTGTCAATTCAAATGCTAATATCTTACAATCAACACCATGGAAATTTCTGGAATTTTTCCACATCTTTTTGAAACAACTTACTACAAGAGCCTAAGGTTACATTTGTCCAAAAATGTTTTGTCTACAATTTCCAATATTAGGTTCTATATGGAATTTCGAAAGATAAGACTTTAGGTCAGTTTTGCAGCAACTCAACTATGCATACACCCTATAATACTGACAATTTATTGTTCGATATACTTAGATAGCCAATACAACATTCTATTTTTATTCTATTACAAACTAAGATGCAATCAAAACTGACAACTTGCTTATCAATGAGCTCAAGTTAATCAATAAAGAAGGTAACACAATATATTGATAGAAAGAAAGAAATATACCAATACATTGTGTCCTATTTTTTGAAATATAGAAATTATTTTTTTAGAATCATTTTAGAAGAAAGCTACCTTCTCAAATCCTTTTGCAATATGATACAGCATCTTCAAATATAAAGCATCAATTACCCCCACTTGGTCTAGCCTACCTAGCATACAACAAATTTAGAAGCAAATCCCAGCTCATATGGACCAAGAAATTGCCCCCAAAAAAATGACATGTTCTTATATGGTATTAACAAGGGTCTTAGGAATGGACGTTGGTATACCTTTCAACTAGATATACTTTGAACTAACCTTTTTTTAATAATTTTTCATATGGTATTAAGAGTGGTGTTAGCAAGGGTGTGAACTTGTAAGCACTCCAAAGGCTATATTCCAAGTAATGAACAATTGCTTTGAGGTGATGTTTTGTTGAAAAAAAAAATCTCATTAATTCAACATATTGTTTGAACTTAAATTTTTTTTTAATGACTAATGAAGGTGATATCTATTTAGTACAACACTTACACATAAATTGACCTTTGGATAAATGTCTCACCATATAGATTTGTAGCAATGCCAAAATGTAATTATGTAAATTTTGTCTATTCAACAAAACCTAGGGAAAAGTAATATAGGGGGGGTATTTCTTAAGGAAAGGTCAATGAGTATCGTTTGTGTGGCAAAGGTCACTCAATTTGTATTTTGGATACTTATTGATGTGTTTTTAGATTTATTTTAAAAAAGAATCCTAAGGAAATATTCCTAATGTCAATATTTTACAGTGCAAATTTCCAATGCTATATTATAGACTCAATGGATGATGTCACACTCCTACCTAGTGTATGGCCCACGTCAAATCTCAACTCAATTTGTAGGGAATCGTCAAGTTGTCTAATGCATGCTCTAGCCACTTAATAATAATAATAATAATAATAATAATAATAATAATAATAATAATAATAACATATTAATATTTATAAAATGCCATAAGCTTTTAAATACATAGACTATGAATTGAATCCTCTTTTCAATTGCTCTTGTCTAAACAATATTACTTTCATTTGCCTTTTCACAATTTATTTATATAAAACAATTTTGTATTTTTATCTCACTCTTAGCCCTATACAAACACAAGGAAGAATTTATTCTTTCTAGTTACTTGATCAATCTTCACATCAACCAATTTGCTCCAACTTTCTCAAGGTCAATTTGACTTTTAATTTGTATGTAGTTAGGTTGATTTGCCTCGTTACCAATTTGGGGCAACACAACCACAAAATCAAACCTATATCTATGCATTGGTCTATACACTAAGCATAGTAGACTTACCACCTACCACAAGCTACACTATCAACTTGACCGGTACCATATTGTTTGCCATTAGACTCGGTTAGCAACAACAAAGGCAAATCACAACTATTGGATATGATGTTCATGAGATTTGACACAATTGCACATTCCAATTGTAAATTTCTAACAAAATTATTTCTATATGTGTAGACTTAGTTTAATCCATAGTTAAATTAGTCAATTTGCGTCACAAAATATCTCTATTGCAATTGGACCATGTCAATTTGAGAATGACAAGTTGGACTCATCCAGTTCTCCATCTAATTGACACAATTGGACTTGGACTATGCAAGCTTACACCACTAGAATAAATAACAAGGATTCGCAGATGACCAGTAATCTAAATTAGATATCCACCATACATATTCTTATATTAATTTGATAATTGACACAATTTTTTAGTACTATTAGATGTTTCCGAAAATTACAACATTTCTCATGTATTTGTAATCCTACTAGGCTTGACAAATCATCATTCTTGCAATTATATCTAAATTGGTATTCCTTCCATGAATTTGACTTTACCAATTAATCAAGTTGCCACATTTCACATTTCACACATAAATGCAGTCAATTATACATTCTAAAACATGAATGATCTCGTAGACATTTCACATACAAAATCACAATGTATCACAGGTGGTGACTTCCCATTTAGACATTACACACAAGTACTTACACAAGTACCGTCAGTTAGACCTCAAACAGTTTTAACACATTTGTAAGGTCCAAGGCAATTTGACTTCACACATTAGTACACCAAGTAAACTTGTGACTTAAATTCATCATCCAATTCACAAGTATTCACAGTTGATACCAAACTGAGCACATCATCAAATCGACTTGACTTGGATCTCTACTTATAGCAAGACCAATTCAATTCGTCTCCCTAATTTGAATTCTTCTAGGCACACTACTTATTTCAAGTAGCCTTCTTACTTTGACTTAATCACAAAACTCTTATAGAGAAATGCAACCAAGTTGACTTTCAATCTCCTGCTTTGAGCATTGAGGAAGTGAACCAGTATGTTACTGACCAATCCAATTGTTGTCAATTTTCCATGGTTACCACATCAGCAACACAGGATGTTAAATAGTGCATACGAACTGGGCTCTGCAAGGGCATTTTGTGTTTTATCTGGGGGTAAAAGTAAAAACTGCCTCCTCTTTTGAGCCATGTCTAGGGTATGTTCTGGACCTCTCCTAGCTAAGTTGGGGTCTGTGATTGCAAATATGAATTTAGAATTTGCAAAAAAAATAATGTGCAAAAAATAAAAAGTTCCTGTGTTTTCCCCAAGGTAAATCTTCCCCTGTGGGACTCAATTTTAATGCACGATTTAACATCCTCCATCAACAACACAAGCAAGTTTACTCCATGCACTTAGTCCATTTGACTAGTGTCACTCCCAATATTACAGATGGAGTAAAATTAAGGACCATAATTGGAATCAATTCAACTACTTAATCATGAATAAATTAAGGGATGTTCCCACTTGGCCTTAGAGGGGCGATGATACAACAATAAATGAGGAGTACAAGGGAAGTCATTCCCACCTATGGATGTTGGCAACCACTGAACCTATGTGTCGCATGAGCTAGCAAGGCGATAAAAGCAGTACTACATGCATTTAGTGAGGCAAAGTTGGAGGCCCACTACAAGGGAAGTAGCCGGCACTTGTAATTTTCAAATCTTCAAGAAAACTAGATTGTAGAGTTCCACATGCACTCTTAACTACATAGTGGGGGGGGGGGGGGGGGCATTAAACAAAGAGTGGTATTGGTAGCTTAATGGCAATCATAGTAAGGTAGTCTGCTCTTATTGCGACCATCTTCTTCAAACAACGCAGTAGCCCCATCTGAAATGATTAGTCAATGGTTTTGAAATGGACTGTTACAAATTTTAAAGCATAATTAAGATTTGTCAGGAGATGATTCATACTTTGCCAATGCATGGAATAAGAGTCAGAGAGGGTCCATTTCAAAGCCAGGGTATGACCACTTACTTTTTCTAGATGAAAATTGATTGTCCAATTGTCTTCTTACAAATATTAAAAGAATTTGGGGTCCATTTAAGTTTAGTAGTGGTTGCATTTAAGAAACTTGTGTATTACTTTTTGAATGTTGCAGTGCTTGTTTTTGTTCAAGCCATATCTTTTTTCAAACTGTGTGTGTGTGGTTTTTGCAAGACCTATGATCATAAATAGGTGCCTACCACAGAATTCTTTGAAAATTCATAAGTAATTCAAAAATGCTCCAAAAAATATGAAACCACTTGGGTTAGATTCCACATCAATTTTTCTTCAAGTGAAAAATAAGGAAAAATAATTCCGTGCATCTAAGAATGATCGAAAAGGCCGACCAGCCCTTAAATGGTCGCTTTAAGAGCATACTACCATAGTCGCCAGCGGACAGTAATCTAGTGCTACCTTCATCAAGGCTTCCGAGGAGCAAATTTCGACACTATCGAAGATGGAGTGCTTTTCTTGCAACAAGTTAACAAAATTGCTGGATGTGTCAATGTAGCACAACAGATTCTGTTAGTGTCTTTTACAATTATGAATTCTAAGTCCTACGCAAAGGCTGAGCGATCGATGACATCTCCGAACACCTTCAACAATAGGACAATAACAAAGCCGATGATAGCAAGCTATCTTGAGACATTGCCAAATCCCTTGAAGAAAAAAACGACGCAACGCTAGCGAAACCCTCACTCCAGCAACGACTTCAAATTACTAATTTGTCTAGTGAAAACAATGTAGAAGAAGTTGATGTGCGATGAACAAGATATGCACCTCACTTGCTCCATTAGATTGCAAAACGGGCAAAACCTCATAGGAAGTTGCGGGGACCCACTGATAGAAGCAAAGCTATTAACGCAACAGGTGGGAATGGCTTGTGAATCACTTTCATCACGTCATAAGGATTTCAGTAAACCCCCATGCTAGTGGGAATGCATCGTGCACTTTCAAGTAACTAATTCCACGAATGTCAGCCTCGCGGCCTACCCTTATGTGAATACAACTTCTCGCTTTTCTTTGAGTGCTCTTTGAAAAAAAGACGCATTCCTAGATACAGCCAAGTGGGAACATCCCTTAAGTGGAAAAATTTGACCGGCCATGTTGAAATTTGTAAAGGACACTAGCAAATAGTGTGCATTCAGTGTGCTGTGCCAAGAAGTTGGCATTCAATTCTGGTTCGATCTTTGAGGTACTGATCTTTCAGTTGGCCCCCAAATGACCTCCTTATCATTTGAAACTGAACTGAAATTGAAGTCATTTGTAGTGAACTTAGAATCATTCAAATAGGAATTAGGTTGTCTTGGGAGAAGGAAATTTTGATAAGTACACATGGGGTGGTAGGAGCTCGGGGGTGCAGTAAGAGTTAGAATTATAAATATAGGTATGAACAAATGTAGGGTGCCAAAAAAACATTGTGGTTAAAAATTATAAATTGATTGATTATAATATAGCATATGCAAAATGCCATTGGGTGTATTCTAAATACTATAGGGTATGAAATAATTGAGTGGATTAGGAAAAAAGTAGACTTAGGATACCCCCCTTTATATTAATTTTAAGTGACACAAGTCTTAAATAGGACTACCTTATAGTATGAGTTGGTGTATTAGTGAGGGTGATTAATTTTTTAACGTTGGACCTACTTTGCTAGTTGGGATTAGTGGAATGTTTGTTACTATCAGATGGAATTGGGCCATGTCCACTGAATCGGTGTTTTCAGATTGTCATTGGGTTTTAGGGGATGGTTTATGGTTCATTGTCTTCCAATCTCAGTTTGCAACTTCCGATCTAGGATTTTGGGTTCATTGTGTTCTTGGTTTTGTTGCCAATTTCTTAAGGTGCGATGTATCAAAGCTTCACAAGGTCTACCTGAGGGTTTAGGGTGCATTTTATTGGTGGTCTCAAAGGGCACAAGGGTTGCCGTAGGGTTGAAGCTTGAAGTTGTGCTTTGGGCCAATGAGATGACTTTGAATTTCAAACTAAAGTTGTACACGATTATAAATGAGAACGCACTGCTAGAGCTTTTGAGCCCATTTTTTTGTCAAAGTAGTGACCATTATGCAGAGTTGCGATTGCATTTGGAGAAAGGTGTGTGTTTGAACTGGCCATTTCAATTTTGGGACTTTGATGAACAATGTCACATCCGAAACAAAATTGAGGGGATGACTCCTATTTGCGAGCAAGTATACGTGATTCCACAAAAGGAAGATGGTGGAGGACCTCACAAGCGAATTCGGCTTCATCCCATTGGAGAAACTAGTAGCAATAATTTTGTCACCCCTCTGGAATTCGAGTTCCCCATTGTTGATGTCGAGGAGTTTCAAGATGATGTGACCCTCACATTGCAGTTTTTGGTTCAAGAGATAGAAGTTAGTTTAGGGTTTACGATGCCTGAAGTAGTAGAAGAGGAATTGATTTTCTTGTAATTGAAACTCATTGCAAATGAAATCTTGGAAAAATATAAGCGGGCTACCCTAAAGCTAATGAAGGAACTACAATCCATGGACTTTGTAGATCATGTGTAGAACCTGAAAAGTTATGATCAACATAGTGTGGCACTGGTCAAAATTCATTGCGGGGAGTGCAATAAGGAAATCGGAGGTAATGGTGGTAAACACTCTAGGTCAGATATTCAAAACTTATTTGCCAATTTTAAGAAGTCTCATTTGCACTCCACATTGCATATCAAACAGTGGTGCAAGAGAAAGCACATCTCTTACAATGATTATCTAAAGGAGGGAAATAAAGGTAAACCCTTAATTTATACTCTAGCTAACCACAAGCGTCTGGTAGATGAGGGTATGAGCATTCTTCAAAGTGTGAATGACTCTATCTCTCCACATAATCCTCTATTTGTACTAGTGGGAGATACGGGTGTCTATGAATTTAAATTGTTTTGGTACAAGGTGCGTTGCAAGATTGATGGAGAAATAATGTTATTATGCCCACCCCCAAAAAATCTAAGAATAAACCTAGAGAATCACCTCCACGGGCTCATTTATCCAAAATGTTGTGAGGATATGGCTTCGGCTAGGAGGTCCAGAATGAGGTTAGGTGCAACAATACTAGAAAACGGGGTAGGCCAATGACGAGGTCCAGATCCATGATTGGAAAGCAACTTGATTTGCATCCTTGGTTTACCGGTTCATCCAATGGAGATTCAAGAACTGCAGAGGATTCCCAATCAGATATGAATTCTGACTCAATTTTGTCTTTACTGTGTTGGGGTTTTTGGAAGAATACTAAATACAGTGGTAAGGTGTATCATGTGGATGCTTTATTAGATGATCCAAAATTTGGAGCAATGTGGGTATCAAAGCCCACCACTATTGTAGATTTTGAATACAATAATGAAAAGGTTGTTGTCATGGGTTGCTTCTATGATGTAGGTTGTATACGGTTGTCTATCATAGGAGAACCATTTCCCAATTTCATGTGCTTTAAGTGCTCAAAGATTGTGCATGCCACCAATTTCACATTGAGAGTGTTTTATGAGGGTCGTGTGCTTGTAAAGCGAGGCTGTAGGGGTGCAGAATCCGGGAGAAAGGTAGATTACTTGTCATCGAAAGAGTTAGCCGCACATTCTTGACAATTAGCTAAAAATACCATGAATAAAAGGCCATGCATTGGTTGATGAAGTCTAGGGTTGCCCAACTGAAAGTGCAACAGTGTGGTCTCAAGCTAACTGCGGTAGAGAGCTTGTCCATTTGTTGTACTTGCTCCCATGTTATTTATTTTTGGGCTTCTCATGATGTTGCTCATGTTGTTTGGCCTTTCAGTCTTGTTGCTATTGTTGTTGTTATTTGGGGTAGGCTCACTCATTCAACTTTGTTTGTGTATTGCAGTTGATGGAATTGTTGTTGAAGTATATCTGCTCCGACCTGCTTCTAATGCTTTTGCTTCTGCTAGAATTTCAAAACTTGACATATTATATGGATTTTTTTGGGGAAAATGTTTGGGAATTTTGGCTCTTCAAATGTTAAGACTATACACATTTGGTGCCCATGTTTTGGACTTACCATTCTTTGCAGTTGCTATACTGAACCCTGCACATGTAGTTTTTTGCTTGGTTTGTGTTTGTGAACATATTCTATGCATTGGATTTTGCATTGTCAGTGATTGTAATTTTCTAGGTGTTTCAGAAGTATACGATCTCTAAACACTAAACTCTTACAATGTAATTATGAGTAGTGAGTAGTAGGCAAAAAAAGGAGTGTAAACACTTAATTGAAGTCTAATTATGAGTAGTGAATAGTGGGAAAAAAGATGGAGTGTAAAAAAAAATGAAGAAGGATTCTAACTAGTGAGTAGTGGAAAAAAAATGGAGTTAAAAGAAAACATGAAGTAAAATAGCATCTGATATTATTTGTGGAAATTGAGTAGTATAATTAATGAATGCCCCGTTTTTCATGAACCACATTACAAAATTATATAATGATAGGGTGCAATTAAAACAAAAGACAAAATAATACCCCCCCCTTTAATACCTTGTTGTTCGCACCTATATCCTTATTTTTTTCATAGACTACCCCCCGAGGATAGGAGATAAGACAAACAATGTGGGATATGTAAATTAGAATTAGTAGGGGTTTCAACCACTCATAGTTAAGTCAAAAAGTTAGAATTGTGTTTGAAGTAAAGTTTCACACCTCAATCAGGCATGGTGGAATAAATTTTTTCTTAAAACTTTGAACTAACATAAGTTGATAAATCAAATTACATTTCATCTCCAAAAATCTGTTTGAGATTTCAAACCTTCAAGCAAAAGTTATGCACAAAATTCAAAGAGGTTGTTTGAAAATGTAAAACAAAAAATCCCTTCCAATCCCTCTCTTGAATTTGCCCATAACTTTTGATTGGGATGTCGAAATCTCAAATGGATTTTTGGAGATGAAATTTAACTTGATTTATCAAATTTTGATAGTTCAAAGTTTCAAGAAAAAAATTATTTTCATATGCTTAAATGAGGTCTGAAATTTTACTTCAAACACAATTCTAACTTTTGATTTAACTATGAGTGTTTGAAACTCCTACTAATTCTAATTTACATATCCTACATTGGTTGTCCTATCTCCTAATATCACCCCATGTGTATATAATGAGCTTCCCTCATTGAACAATTACCCAATTTCATATAAAAATGCTATTCAAGCAATAAGGGGGTGGATTATAAAACCAGTGCTCAATAAATTGACATTATAAATTCTACTAATAAGATTTTCAAGAAAAGAAACTACCTTTCAATTACGTCCCATGCTTGGCGCTCCTTCCTGGAGTGTTTGCCGTGGGGGAAGTCCCAAGTCCCAACACTTCAGAGCCGGCACGCCAGACCTCCACTTGGCATCCCTCTCTGGCACGTCTGGCGTAGGGATGCTCTCACTCAGTTGCCTTGACTTTCTGCGCATCTGCTCTGTGAAGCTCTTGAATTATTAATAAGGTCGCTTTGGTGTCGGTAAGACGAACCGGACCTTAAATAACTTCGTTCTCAAGTTCTCCTTGTGTGGCACTCTTACTTCACTCTCCCGTGCGTTTGGTTCTGGGTCTGGTTTAGATAGCTTTGTGATTCGCTTTTGGAGTCACTTGATGAGTCGTTGAAGCTAGCTGTTCTTGACTTCGACGTGAGTGTTGTCTTGTGGGTGATCAGTTTGGCGATTGAGGGCTGGGCTTTGCCAGTTTGGAGAGATTATTTTGCCAATCTCATCCTTCGTCGGTACGTATTGGTCGATTTCGATTTCGATCGACGTTTGTGTGCAACGATAGGACATTGCTTCCACGCCTTGTGTAGCATTTTATGTAGCCATTTTGTTGTGTTCCAAGGTGCTGTTCCAGCTGTGAAAATCTAGCGGTTGAGGGATTCACCATGGCGGCAAACCACGAGATTGTTGAACTGGGAGACGCAAACTGCAGTTGGTCTGCATCCCCTTCCTCCTCCTCATCTGTGTATCATTCCACACGCATTGAGGGACTGTTACAAAGCCAAACTGACTATAAAACAGTCCTTGATTATGAGATCGCCGCTTCGAAAGATCATTGGAGTGAGCTCCAGCAGCCTTTGAGTGGAGTAGGGGACTCCAGTGGCGGAGAGCAAGGGATAGCTCATCTAACCAACAGCGAGATTGTGCAAAGTTTGCGGAGGCAGTTTCCACAAACGGATGATTTCTTTCGCGACCCTCCTGATTCTTTAGTGTTGGGCAAGAAGATTGGGGAGGGAGCTCAGGCGGAAATCTTCGAAGCCAACTTGAGGGAATTGTCGTTCAAGTGTGTGTTGAAGGTGTTCAAGGAGGGCTCATTGTTGCTGGACCTTCAAAAGCAATGGCCTCCGGGAATGCTCAACCAATGTGCGCACTTGTATAGTCCTTCGTTTGGATGTTCTCCGGTCCTTGTTGGCACAGTGGTGATGAACGGGAGGTTTGCATTCCGGATGTTCCGATTCGCAGGGGACTTGCGGAAGCTCACTAACAAGAGAATGGAGCGCAACCGCAACAACAACCGATTCTGCGCTCCTTTCTCTAATGAGGAACTTAAATCGAATATGTGCTGTATTGCAGATGGGATGAAGGGCTTGCACCAGGACAACATTGTCCACAGGGACCTCAAAGCTTTCAATGTACTCACACAGGCACAAGGAGAGAATTGGTTCAAAGATCTCGATTCACTTTTTCCTGGTTCCTATCAATGTCGAGTAGCAGACTATGAGTGCTCAGTGGGAGTGGTGGGGACAGCGTTTTGGAGAGCTCCAGAGATATTGCAAGGTGTGAAAGATCACAAGATCACACCTGATTTATTCTCCAAGGAAGCGGACGTTTATAGCTTTGCTATGACTTGCTACGAAATGATCACTAGTAAACTTCCTTTTGAAGATTTGAGGAGGACCGACTATGATGTGGTTCTTCAAGGAGAGAGGCCTACATTGCCTAAGGAGACCGAGCCTTGGATCAAGACTTTGGTGAGTAAATGTTGGCATTCAAATCCAAATGAGAGACCCAGCTTTGAGGAAATAGTCAAAGGCATTGAAGGTCATAGGACGTAGGATATCTTTTAGTTAGTGTTGCAATGTAATGTGAATGTGAATTGAGTTTCATTTTATTTATGATGAACATATTGAGATGTCAAGCATTGTTTGTTGTGTGCTAGTTTCTTGCAGGCATCATATTATTCCCTTGGTCTCTTTCTTGCTCACTTTTGGGTTCAATTTGAATAACTTTTTGGATCTCATAGATGAATCATATCCAAAACATCTAGAGAATCAAAGAATTTGCAAACAAATACTATCTCTCTTGCTCGGGTACGCAACTTCCATATTATATGGCCCTAATTATAATCACTTATAATGCATTTT
Organism: Straminergon stramineum; assembly: GCA_963920665.1. Taxonomy (NCBI): domain Eukaryota; kingdom Viridiplantae; phylum Streptophyta; class Bryopsida; order Hypnales; family Calliergonaceae; genus Straminergon; species Straminergon stramineum. The sequence goes on along the minus strand of OY987270.1, from coordinate 10,190,539 downwards.
AATTCAATCTTAAGGGATGTAATTTGTTTTAATGTAGAATAACCTTGTAGCCCTTTGAACAAGGAATCCAAAAATGTACTTATGTACATGAAACAAATATTTTTGAAGACAATAATAGCATTAAAAACCTAATTATATGAGTTTTTTTTAATACATGTATTATAGGCTGAGGTAGGCAACTTTTGGGGCTTTCTAATAAAAATTTAATTTTAACTAGACCCAACTTCTTTGTATATATTTTTAGAAACTATGCATAGGTGTTTCAATTCTTCCTATATATTGTGAGTTTTTTTCTAAAATGTATGCAATTTAGCATTTTTTACATTTGATTTTCTTTTAATTTGATCTTCACCTAACTTTTTGGTCTTTTTAATTTGATATAATTTTAATAAAATCCATCCTCTAAGCTGTTTTAATGCCGATGACCCCTATATATAATACAAGAGTTGCGTACCCGAGCTCTCTTGCAATGTAATGTAGAAGACATATGAGTTCTGTAACAAGAAATATGGTTCAACTTGGTGAGTTCAAGCAAATGAAATTTTCAATGACTCCAAAATGTTGTAGCCCCACCACTATAGAAATTGATTGTTACCACCCATCTCTAATACCGCTATGCATTTGTATATTTTCTTTGCAACCTCTCATAAGAAAACTCTAGATATGGGTGTGTTTCTTGTATCAATGTTGATGGGAGTGGATAGTTGCAAGAACCACTTGTCATTTTTGGCTGAAAATGACCTAAGAGTTTTGAAACTTAAAAAAATATCAAACAACATATGACTAATTTGTAAAGCATTCAAACTATCACATATGAGAAAGTTAAAGCCTTGAAAAATTATCTCTAAAAGTTATTTACAAAAAAAGAGGGATGGAAAATGAAAGAAAATGGATACTTTGAAATTTTATTTTTAGAAAATAGTAAAAAATTAAAGGAAATAAATTTATTTATTTTTAACTCGAAGATGCTTTTTCTCAATCTTTTGCATCTTTGAGAGAAAAAAATTGTGTTCTCTGCACATGTACAAAGGTAATGCACTTTGAGCATGTGGAAGGTGGACACTTTCCTATTTTTAGAAAACCTCTTCATAGGCTTGTGTAACTTTAGTAGAAGTCCTTGTATCTAAAATTTCACCTTCAAATTTGCATTTTTGGGTTAGAAACAATACTAACCCCCCTAAATGGCCAAGGTAGACATTGAATTGGGGGCAATTTTAAAATATTTAAATAATTGGAAAAATTGGAAAAAATTACTCAATGTCTACAACTATCTAATATACTTTCATTTCAAATTTCATAGATTACAAACATACTACACAAAAGGTATGAGAAAAAAACATTTGTCCAAGGCCAAGGAAATAAATAAAAGGACAAGTGTTTCTTGCAATGACCTTGGTGCATTCTTCTTTGATAATTTTAATTAGCAATATAGTGCCAGGGGATTAAATTTGAGGATATTCTAGATTGTGAACTCTCGTAGTACTTCACGTCATCATTTTTAATTTTGAGAAGAATTGTCAATTCTTTCAAGGTAGACCTCCATGTTGTGTTGGATTGGGAAAATAATTTTCAAGATTTCTAGAGTCAAAATGGTCATGGTTGAGTCTTGTAAAGCTTTATGCAAATAGGGAGAATTTTCATTTAGTAATAGCTTTGCCTTGTTGTCAACCTAAAAGCAACCAAAAAGTTCAAAGTTCAATGTTTAAAATACTTCTCCAAATGTCAAAAAGTTGCCTTCTATTCTTTTCATGAGCCTTTTACTAAAACCTTGCTAGCCAACAATTTTGAATCTCTTATTTGAACATTATATACATCTATGAAGAATTCAAGAATTTCTACTTGTCCTTTCTACAAAGTTTGGCCACATTTTTTACATATATAGAAGTCCTTTCTAAAGAGTATGTTAGAGCATAGTCTTATGTAGCCTTGCTTTTAACTCTTAGGGCCTATCGCACTCAAAAGTAGTCTTTAAGGGTGTGTAATGGAAATCGTTGTAAGTCCATGAAGAATTAGAGATTAGCTTGTAAGTAGAGGTCACTACTTTTTTACATAGACAATGCCATGGAGAAGTCCAATATTAAAATCACATTGTATTTCTTGTAGATTTTGTATTTGGTGATTGAGTGTGGTTTTGCAAATAACCATTTTTTTCCTCCAAGAATTGGGCTTCATTTCTTTTGGTCATTGGTTTGTTATAAAGATCAATTGGTCAATTTTTTTAATGACTAATAGTCGTATTATTGATTAGTATTCCTATTTATTTGACTATTAAGATTAACACCTTGAAAGAATATCCCCTAAGCTCTCTGATGTCCATTTTGTAGAAGGTGAATAGATTGAAACTATAGTAAAGTTTCATCTTCCTAACTGGTTAGATGAAAGTTATTATAATTTGTGGAGATACTTTATTAAGTTGTTTTCTTATCTAAAAGTTGGATTTGATGTTACTAAAGTAAATATTTTTCAAAAATTTCCAATATGCAAGTATGTCAAGTGGTTGACCAAGCCTAGATTGCATTGATTCTAGTTCAAAATTGGATTTGCCAAAATCAAGTCATAGATTCTAAGAACACAAAAATTTCAGAAAAAACACCATGTGAAGAGAACCTCATTTCAAATCCATTCCAACAAATTTCACTCAAAAAATGATAATATTTTGCTTGTAATTGAATTTAGAAGGAATTTTGAAATTTTCCTTTCAAAACTTATAAAAAAAATATTGGTGATAGCATTGGTGAATCTAACTACATAAATGGAATCTACAACTCATAGTCTACAACTTCCATTTCAATTCCAAAATATGCTTCCAAACAACTCTTTATAATGATTTTCTCAAATCATCAACTTGGGAGATGAATCTAGATGTTTAGGAGATATACCTTCATGATGGCCAAGGTCAACAAAGAATATTCCTTAAAAGAAATTGCCAAAAGTCTTGGTGTATCATTTTTTTCAAAAACTAGAATTGTATGAGGTAAAAGAATATCTTTGCTATTTTTAGGCATTTTTCTTTTCACATTTGCCAACTTTAATGAATTATTTTGGCAAGGAATGCTAACCCTAACACCAAATACAATAATATCTTCAAGCTTTAATCAATTGAAGTGGCAAAATGTCATAGCATATATATTAGGTGTACTTTTAGGTACCTCAACCAATCCTCTAACCCAGACCTCCTAACTACCCTACAACCAAGTCAATTTCATACATAATTAGGCTAAAAAATCAAACTTCTACACTTTAGTATGACAATTGAAACTTTATCTAATTTGTGTTGACACATAATTCATGAGTTTAGTTACTACATACATCACATGAATAGAAAGATAGAATTCAATTGCAAATTCATTTGATTCCTAGTCTTGGACAATGATTCAACTACAAGACCAAAAAAGCTATTCAAATTGAGCCCAAAAATGAGCCAAAGAGAGATCATGGGAATCTTTAGATTTCTCCAAGAAACTAGCATACAACAAACACAACAAACAAAGCATGGCCTCTCAATAAGAAGTTGCTTTTAACCCTTGAATGACGCAATGGACAATTATTGTCCGACGAATGACAAGGAATTCTCTTGTGTAGGACAAAAGTGCAACTATTCATCCTTAGAATTAGGGGTGGAAAGGGAAGATCTTCTACAGTAGTTTGACTCCCAATGAGTATTTCTGTTTCTTCTAAAGTGGATGATGTCACACGGTTCCAAAATGGCTGATTTCCACGGTCACCAGCCCGGCGTTCAAGGGTTAAACAAATTGATACTCACTTCAAATTCACAGCAAATTGAAATGCATTCAGATTGATTTATCCTAAATCTCTTGCAAGCTTCGAATTATAGAAACACCAAGACTAAAATCCAAAGACTACACACAGGAGATAGTCGCAGAGACGTTGTGAAATTTATGACTGCTACCACAGGCAAGTTCTAAATAATGATACAAATTAAATGTGAGTGTAAATACAGACATATGCACTCAAAACATATGAATACTCAAATGCTTTGTTCTACGCATTACATGGTTGAGTCAGTCTTCTCACTGGAGCTGCATTGGAAACCATGAGCAGAATGCATTACTTCAAAAACCCTAAATCTTAAACTAAAAAATTCACCTGATCAGTAACCGGGTGGCTTGAAACTGGGAATCCTGTTGAAAAGCATTTCCGGGTTGATTGGAAGTTGCAACAGTGTCTTGAAAGGTTGTCGCATTGTCGCCTTTCCTGTCCACGTCTCTTTCCAAGGACCACCGGGACCTCCGGTCTCCACTGCACACATGCTGCTGGTTGTGTCCAAAAGCATCTGCGCAAGACATTGAAGAGCAAAGCTACTTAGTTTCGTTTAGGGTTTAGGGTTGAAGTTCCAAGTGTTTCATGGGATTCCATAAAAGGGTGTCAACTTGAAATTCTAGAATGGCAAGCTACAATCAAACAAATGCTTGAATATCATAATCTCCACACACTCTAAAACCCTTAATCTAATGGCTTACAAGACAACCAGATTTGTGGTCAAATAATTTGCATGTGACACAAGTGTGCTTTTAACAAGAATAGTGTGGCAAGTGTGTAGTATATTCCAAAATGTCAATGAAGAGAGGATGAAATTCAAGAGGTCCAAGTGTAGTGGGTGTCAAGGTAGGATGATGGATTGGTGAATGGAATCATTGAATCCTACAAAGATAGAAAAAAACCCTACAGAAGAGGCAAATGAAACAACATCCTCTCAATTACGAGCCATTTTCTTCCTAGAGGATGCAATTGTCTAGTTGTTAAGCAGATCTTGTAAGCTACAAGTTATGCATCTGCACACACTAGTGATTCATTCTTTGATTGTAACAACCACTAATGAGGTCTTACAATCTATAGATAGCAGACAATCATAGAAGGAAGCCGTTTGAAAGCCACAAGCATTATCCTTCTTCTAGTTTCCATTATGATAGTGAATTTCCTAATGGTGTTGGACACAATAGGATCTCTGCTGATTCATATGCCATAGACACTAACTTTTACCAATTTCTTTTCTCACATTCAATTCCCAACATCTGCTTCCTTAACCATTAGAAAAACCATCATGAAAGAGTCCTCATTGAGACTATGTTAGGAAACTCAAATTTAGACATTGGTTATGGAAAATGACATCCTTCACCAATAATGCATGTTCTCGTCTATTTTTTAGCATCAAGTTGTAGGTTGATTCCAATTACCTTGTACACATCATGCATCATTCCAAGTTTCCACATTTGCCCATTGGTTGAACGACTCATTACACAAAGAGAGCCTACCACAAAATAAAGGTTAAGAGATGCAATGTTCTCACCTTCCCAAGGCTGCCGTCCTCACAACGTTCCCACAACTTCAGCTTCAACTTGCCAGAGAATGAATCTTTGCACAATGGCTCAAAACCTTGTAGAGTGGGACACCGGAGAAGGCAGCCTGGTGTATCTGTTGTGGCCTCCAACTTCACCTGATCAATCCAAGCCCACACACAACAATCTCAAATCAGACCATTAACCAATTCCATATCTTTCAGCAGTTGGTTCATTTGGGGTGGTAGCAAAATATACCACTGGAATGAAGTATCATACATTACTGAATATGGAAAATAGGGTTTGAAAGTTCCTGTAATAAGTTATAAGCTTTCAAAGTAGAGGTTCCAATTGAGTACAGGCATTTCAGGGTCAGAATTTCGTTTAAATTCTCCAAGTAGTTCTAGATCTGGTGCAGTACAAAATCATCTTTGTCAGCCCAACCAACAAACCTCGTGTGTTTTGGTTTGGGCTGTCATCTTCCACGAGCCCCATGGGGCAATCTCCCACTCCACCTTCCCCTCCCATGGAACAAACTCATAGAACTTCCCTTGGTAGTGCAAGCAAACCTGCAAAAGTACCAAAACTTCTTCAATGCTCAAAGTCTAGAAAAGTTCCTCAATGCTAAACTAGCAAAAGCTACTCGGTGCTAGAAGTCTACAACTGGCTCAAAATTCGTAACGCTCTTTGTAATGGAATATGATTCTAGACGGTGGTGAAGGCATTAACATTACAAACTGACACCAAAAGCCTGCAAGTTTCATCTATTGGAACTCAAATAGATGAAATACGATACTCAAATAGTATACAGAGCAAGGAGTTTTCAGTTAGAACGTGGTCCCATTAGTGTTCTCGGAAGAAAATAAAAGCATCTCGACTTTCCAAAGTTATCACACATTTTCCTAAAACCTTATCAATGTAATCAAAAGAGGACAAATACTGGAAAATTAAAGTTCCCCCATTGCGACCATCTTCAGGGGACAAATATCCATTAATAGTAGGCTTACCAGAGCCACATCTTCAAACGAGTTTTTGAGAAGGGGGAGTCCTCGTCGACCTCCACCGGCTGTAAGTGCAACTTCTCCGGAGAATCCATCGAATACTGTGCATTGCATCTTTACATAACCACATCCACCACTCAAGCCGAGAATACGAAAAAAAAAAAAATTAAATTAAAAGACCTATGAAAAGTTCGTGAACTTTGATTTTGTGGTAAGCTAATGACATTCCGGTTTTTGCAGTTGATGTTTACCTTAGCGCAGACTAAATGGGGAAGACTCTAAAGGACACAAGTTTCAAGATTGATGCAGGGAAGGGCTCAAAGTTCACCTATATGGTCAATGCAGAGACTGGCTTATCAATGTAAGTTCAAAGTAAGTCAATAAGGAAGGTAACAAAATGCATCGACAAAAGGAAGGAATAAATTCTGTCCAAATTTTTGAAACGTAGAAATTACTTACCCAAAACCACTTCTGTGGAAAGCTGCCACCCCAGTTCTTTTCACAATATGAAGGAGCATCTTCGAATTCAAAGCGCCGATCACCCCACTCGATCCAACCTACTCAATTTCTGACAAGTCAGAAACAAATCCAAGAGCAAAAAAACCATAATAAGACAAATCCCACACAAATTGGAACACAATAAAAAGTCCACATTTGGTGTTATAGAGTGATGTTAGTGAGGGTCTTAGGAATGATTTAGGGGTACACCCATGAACTGGTTGCACTTTGCTAACAACACCACTAACTCCAAGAGCAAACATCATGTTTCAATTGTTCTCATTTGATGTTGAGAGTGGCTTCAGCAAGAGTCTAAACTTGGAAGAGCTCATGAGGCCATATTCCAAGTGATAAACAAAGTGCTTTGGGGTGATATTTTGTCAAAATAACTTTTCACTCATCCAATCTAATGCTTGAATTCTCTAAAACCTATTGAGAAATTGAGAACTTTTGAATACTACATCTTTACAAAGATATAAACAAGGTTTAAAATGAATTGACCTACACCTTGAAATTAATTTCACTTTGCTAAGACCACTCCTAACACCAAATGTGCACATTGTGATTCATTTTAGCACTATTTAGCTTGGGCACTTATGGATTATACTAACCTGTTGATAAACCACTTGCCATGCAAATTTGCCAATGCGGCTCAAACACAGGCAACATTGCTAGCCAACCTGCGGTGGCCAATTGACGATCTCCTGTCGAACCCCACCCATACACAGGACGTGTACTGTACTCCCACCGAATTGTTTTGACAGTCTTTGCAAAATCAGTCCTAAAGACCAGGCAACCAATCAATAATCAATAAATGGAGTAATAGTCCACAAAATATATAGACTAGAGAATGAGACAAGCATTGTTTGACCCGAGTCCATACTAGAATATGAACCTCAATCTCCTACAAACTAGATCAAGAACGACATGTTATGGAAATCGACAACTCTTTTTCTTATTGAGCGTGAGGAGTATGGGGTAAGGATTTCAAATCATACTTCTACTTTCCAATTGTGTTGCACCATGTGGCAATGAACGTGATAAGAGAAGGTTACGTCTAATAATCAAACAAGGATTCTTTGGACAGTTATTGGACATAGCCCTGTTCGTATTGAATAATAGAAGAAATCACACGCTGACATTTTCAATCACTGTTTTGAAATGAACATTGACAACAATGGTAGTATTTGGTTAACATTTCCATCTTCTACAACCAGAGGTAAAGGAAGAGAAACCAACCGGCCATTGTCACGTAAACAACCTTGGTGCCAAGTAGGTGTGACTTGATACCCTTCATCCACAGAGTCCCAAAATTCCTGCTATGCTCAAACTTTCATGATTCAAAACTTTGGCCAAAATGAGATATTTCATATTAACAAAAGCCAATTAAATTTTTAAGCCGGTAGCCCATTTACATGGATTTAGGTTGAAAAATCACCCATATACAATGCAATTATCCTACCAAAAATAAGACTAGTAAAAAATGAAACACTTCTAGGATCTATCATAGTCAAAGACAACTTCCCCTTGTAGATTCAATATTCATGGTTCAAGAATCGTCCACACTTGAGATTGATATCCTAATAATACTTCAAACTTTTAACAACTTTGTAACTTTTTCATATGATATACCAATAATACATATCTGATTACATTGAAATGCTGTCAAATAATCTGCATTCAAACAAAGGAAACCATGAAAAGCAATTGAAACCAAAAGCATGGGTTCCTACCTCAAGGTTAATATTCAAACAATATCTGAAATGGTGTATTTTTATCCCCAAGTGCTTGCTTTGACCCCAGGAAAGACGACCTTTGAAATATAAATTGGACAAAACCATACCTTAGGGTCGACCTCAAACTTGGGTGGAGACACTCCTTCCTTAGCAACATATGTATTGCCGAGAGCAAGTTCATGTCGAGCTGCACTCACAACAACACCAAATCAGTGACTTGGAAAAGAAGTATGCAACAGTCACTCCGAATATTACGTATGGACGCTTGAAGATTTGTTCACGACCTAAATGGGATGCGTCTAAGAACCTTATTTAGTCTGATTTCGAAGTCTTGTTGGCATCATGTTATGTATCACAATTAGGTCCTCTTACTTATTGAAGAGGCACTATGCATCCTCTTATTCAATCACTCACGTAGTGATATACACAAAAGAGTGGGCACACCCAATGAAGCAGTGTTGTTATTAGAGTTTAAAGTCTCTCCATCTCAATTGTCTCTCCCCATTGATTATCGACTAGTACACGATTAACACTTTGAACAATTGAAACTATGCCATTTTTGCACCCAAAAAACACTTAAAAAACACATTGAAATGACAATAAATGGGTGCTCTCTCAAAATAAACCATTCCACAAATCGAAACACCACTAAATGATAATCAATAGGAAGGGACTTTTGAGATGTTATCTAATATATTAGAAAAATTGTGTCATGAAATCATGTCAAGTTTTCATCCCTGTAGATGATGACATTCTCATCCACTCACGCAATCAAAGTAAGGTACATACATTTGGAGAATCTAACTAATCTTCGGTTCAAACCTCACCGTTCACTCTCTATTAAGAATCTTTTGAAAGAAGATTGTCGCAAACTTTGCAACAGCAAGGTGTACTAGTATAAACAATGCTCACTAACCTCCCCAGAAGTTTTTGAGAGTCATAGCATCTTGGCATAAGTACTCTTCATCTGCACCCATGACTTGCGCGGCACCAGATGACTGCGAATTGGAACCCTCTTCAATTTCAGCCCCGGGATTCTCACTCGTGTACATCCAAGCAAAGCTCTGATTCACCTCCGGCAAGGCCACCTGGAAGTACCAGCCCTCAAAGAACCGACGCCCTGTGCCATCAAAGTGGTAACTGGGGAAGCAAAAGAAATACTCAGATTGGTGAGCGTCAATTTCATCAAATTGGCAGCATTTCCCGACTTCGACAGTTTTCAAGAAAATCCCTTTCAAGAAAAGAACTATCGGCCTCCTGCATCGTGAAATATTGGACGCAACAATGGAGTACACTAGAACAACCGGAAGATTCCATGCTGGGCCCATTCCCTTTGGACAGGCTCCTACACCGCTCATGGAAAGCCAATATGAAGAAAGCAATGCACCTTCTACACTGGAGATACAACAAAATGATCAAAATTCAAAAGAAGCAGAGTTCTAATTCTTCATCTTCCTTGACACACCCAAGCACCCCTCACAACCCAAAAGTGTCTCATGCCATTACAATCTCCTCTGTCCTCACAACACTACCTAGTAGAAATACTAGAAACAAAGTTACAATTGATCAAGTTTACATCACAAATTGCCTTAACCCGAAAACAACAAGCCCATCTCCGTCATTATCACCTCAAAAAATTATTCTCACAAGATGAACAAGTGCATTCCCGTTTGTAAAAGTCTATTGAAAGTTATACATCAAGTATGTTCAGTCCTTCACAAAAAGACAAAGTTTGATGTTTTCACAATTGACAACGTTTAGGATCTAAAGCTACCTCCCATGGTGTTTCATTTTGACAAGGATTTCATCCAAAATTGCCTTATATGGCGTTACGCTTTGATAAGGTTCACAGTCAAAAACTACCTGAAATGGTATTACAATTCATTAAAGTGATTTACGTCAAAAATTGCCGTACATGGCATTGCAATTGACAAGGTTAGGGTCATAAACTCCCTTCATGGTGGTACACTTTGCTAAGGTTGACATCTAAAAGTTGCATATGAATAGTGTTACAATTGGCAAAGTTTACCGCGACTACGTTTTCTACTCCTAATACATACACATTGCAACAATAGAGCAAAACTCACTTACCCGCTGTGGGGAGTGCGAGTGGGTCGATCAGCCACCATAGGCTTGTACAAAGCCTTCCGGGCTGGGTTCTCAGTGATCACTGCTCTAGACTTAGACTCCGGTACCGTGGTTGCATAGCTTCGCTCCCCCACACTGGCCATAGCTCGACCCCTCCAAGCAGGCTGTGCTAAAATCATCATCCTTCGCTACTCCCTCTGAACTCCAATGCCAATCAAACTAGACAACAAACAATCAACATAATATTGTATCAGAAAAGGAAAAACACAAATAGAAACCCCCATTGTAACAACATTATACCAATGAAGTTTTCAGTGGAAACATGGTATGCGTACGAAAATCATCCACACAAAGATCAACATGACCAAGGAAAGAAGCAGCGCACATGGACACCGCCATTACAACAATTGAAGCTCTTAAGGAAATTGCTGGAAACATGATCTCCAAAGGCTCACATAACTAATCAATTCCAACCTCAAACAATCACCATAACAGCGGAATAAGAAGGAGCACAGATAGAAACGGCCATTGTAACAACATTAAAACAAATGAAGTCTTCCCGTGGAAACATGGTATGCACTGTGAAAGAAATGATAGACAAGAAGACACATAATCAAGAAAAGAAGGAACACTCATGAAAACCACCATTATAACAACTTGAGCACTTCTAAAAAACCACTGGCGACGTGAAGCACGTATGGAAACTACTGCAAAAACAAGATCAGTAAAGACCCTCACCAATTAGACCAGTTGTACTCTGTAAGCAATGCTAAAACAAACCTGTATTCCAAGTCAAGCACAAGCGAGTCACACTCGTAGCTGAAAATTTTCCTCGTTCCAAGAAAAGAATAGCCACAAATTCACTGCTGGTGTGGTTGATACAGCACTTCAGCCAGACCACGTCCACAAATTCCAGAACGCCCGGACAAATTTCCATTTATCATCCACCTAACAAAAGCACTGGAAGCAAGCTCTCATTGGAGGATGTGATAATTGAGCGTGTCAGTTTCATCGTGAAAGGGTGGCGAATTGGCGGTGCTCCAAGTCACTCACTTTCAGACTTGGCAGCTTCAAATTAAAACTGACAAGTTCATTATTCCCGAGCAGAAGTGGACCAAGTGCGTCAGCAAGATATCAAGAGATTGAAATCACTGACAGATTGTCTTTGTCATCAAGGCTGTCATCACAAAAGTTCCTGCTTGCAGTTGGGCAGGGCACCTGGGCCTATCCTATCGCAGTTGTTAGATCACTCATACTGGGATTTAAAGCGCACTGACAACTGCAGCCAAAATCATGTGAACCCTGCAAACAACAGTGCAGCACAAATTCTATTAGAATTACTTCATTTTGGTTTTTATGCTTGTTCACATTGAAATTTATTTCAACTGCGAAAAATGAAACAACAGAGCCTCGCCTCGAGAAGAAGCCACGAGAGAGACAGACCCCACAAATACGATCTACAGGGACAAGATCTAACCTGTTAAAAAACATGGGCAAGATCAAAAGATTGACTTCGCTATTTAAATCATTTTACTAGTTCCTTTACTTAACGCAGCGCTAATTGCTCATTGCTCACCACTCACCTGCTTGAGTCGTTGAGTAGAAAACGACTGCATTAGGATTGCATCTAATGTGCGTTGCCAGCCTAAATTCCAAGGCTTATTGGAAACGTGCAACGCTGATAAAAAAACAACTTGATCGCTTCACTGCGCCATATGCTGGTACTTATCAAAGGCCTGCAGTTGCTTCCAAAATCATATGGTAAGTGTCCGCGTAATGTATTCTACAGACACAACGAGCATTCCGGTGAGACAAGTTCATGGCAGGTGAAAAGAGCAACTTCATGAATACTCTAATCTCGAGAGCGAAAAAAGCGATCCTTATTCAATACTCTCTGCATCAACTCAGAACTTCAGAGAACAAAACAGTGACGGCAACATCATACAGACGAAATAATGCTGACAAAAAATATTACACCCAGAAAGCACACAAAGTCCGAAGTGAACAACAACCAGTAGCCATAATGAAAACCACAATGAAAAGTTTAATGAAATGTCAGGACCGAGGTCTCCTTCCATCGTGATCCACTCACAAACCCCCTTATATTACTAACAAAAAAAACTCAGTCGGGAACATAAAATTCTTTGAGGACCTGCCTCAATACCCCTGAAAAAACCTTGGAAAAAGAATCGAGATTCTTGCCGTATGCAATCTTGAGCTCATCGCAAGTGAAAGGTACCAAAAGTCACAAGGAGAACATAAAACACTCACTCAGCGCGAAGCATGCTCTCTTCAATGAATGTCAAAGTTCTGAGTCATATTTTTGGCAGCCAGAAGTAGCGAAGAGTGAAGAATCACAGCTGCTAAAGAATGTTGTGAAGGAAGAATCGAATTAAGGACTGAGAGTGAAGGTCTTGAAATTCACCTGACGATTTGGATTAGAGATGAAGACTACAAAGAGGTCAGACGCGGTTGGAGAAGCCAATCCCACTTCGCTCAACTTCTTGCACAGCATGTACACATTCTCCTCACTGCCACCAACGAGGTTACATAAATTTCCCAGTGAACAAGACATTTGAGGCCACACTTACCAGGTTGGGCATAGACTGAACCCAGTTTGATGCTAAATACAGTTAAAATGCCAAAACAGAGCCTCGCATAAATGCTTCAAAACAAAACTAATTCTGCATGAACACTGTAAAAATCTTTCGAACATACCATTCTTGAGCACTAGCAGAATGGCACTTTCAGAAAACATCGCCAACTATGAGATAGGTGGAGCACAGTTGTGCCCAAACCAAGCGAAATTCTCCCAAAACAGTGACTCGTAGAGCTCCTATCCTACACAACTCAAAGACACACAAAACGAAACCTAAACCTAAACGCTGGCCAAAACTAACATTGAACCGAGAATCATGCCAACAACACGAACTGTAGACAAATTCGGACAACGCTCCATTAAATCTCTTAAACCCTCCTGCACCCGATTCCTGCTCAAACTGCACCTGGCTTGAGGAAGTGTATGCCACATCCATAGCTGCCAAACCCCTAACCCTCCTCCTCGTCGATCTCTTCAAATGCTACTTCAACAGATCACCCCCTTCGACACGAAACCACGATCATTTGCTGTTTTTCTTCTGTCAATGGTATAAAACATCCTTTGATTCCACGTAGAAAACGACCATTCAATCCAGGAAAGAAAGAATGCTACGAAAACACGAGGCCATTGTCGAAGCTTACAAACCAGAATCACGAATCAAATTACGATTTCCTGCAATGTGCAGAGATTGTGAAGAGCTTGCGGTGAGCACATCAATGTTCATATATAACATAGTGGATTCTTCGTCGTTGGATTTTTCCTTAAAACCCATCGCTGGGGTTCATGGGCAAACCATAAACCCTTTTGAAATTGTGAAGCGCCTGTATTTGAAGCAATTTTGAATAAGACAACTTAGAGGGGGGGGCGGATTTGGAGTTTTGTTCCAATTTTTTTTACCAAGTTATATGTAATAAAGGAAATGAAGGAACATATTCTTTACCATGGATAATATGTTTGGAAATTTTGAATTCTGGAATCAAAGACTTTGAAATAGATTGTTGAGGTCATGAAATGCAAAATTAACCACTACAAAGTAGAGGGATAAATTTTATATTTACCCCCCTTAAGGATAAGATTCATTACCAAATGGTCAAACACTTTGTCTGAGTTATATTTTGTCTTTGAATTTGTGTTTGAAAATCAATCCAATATTTTTCTTACATGAAACTATGGATTGTCTATCACTGTGAAAAAATAGTCATTGCTATAATTTTTGTAGCAAAAAGTAGAAATAAATGAGTAAAAATAGTAAAAGTTGTTCAATAAATTTGAAATTTTTTGAGAGGTATAAATAGCAATAGAGATTTGTGTTGTAAAATTTCTACAAGTATTATTTTTTCACCTAGAATTTTTTTCACCAACAATGAACGCCCTTCCCAAAAACCTTTGAGACAAATTCCAATATCAAACTAAATTTATCCTTTTATATCCATACCTTGAGTTAGGTTGTTCATTTGTTACATGAGGAGCTGAAATTTTTCTTGTTCCAAGAAGAGAATGGCCTCAAATTTTGTACTTGCGTCATCGATGTAGCATTTCAATAGACCACATCTAGAAACTCTAGAAAGCTTGATGACAAATTTTTTATTCCTCAAATCCATGGATTTTGATTCTGTAGAATTCCTTTGTATTAATTGGCCAAGTCCAATTCTTCAAAGCCTAAGAATCATATTATAACAATCCTTAATAAAGAAAACACAATTCTTGCATCTTATGAACCCATCATTGATAACCTTGACATCAATACCCATGGTTGGAAAACAATCCTACAGAGAGTTTAGAATCTTATAAGTGGTGTCCAATACAAAGTATAAGATTCACTACATGGGAAGCAAAATATTGCAATGTTATATTTAGAGTTTTAGACGTGGAACATGGACTTGAAGTGATTGGTAACTAATGAGGCTTACAATAGATTGAGTGGAAGTTAGTACTATCCTCGGTACTATCTTCAAATTGGTGTCACGTTTTAGCACAAAATCACAAACTCAGAGAATATTGGTAATTTGATCCAAATTGTTATTTCCAATCATCTACTTGGATGAATGAATCAAGCTGCATATAACTAAATGTAGGGTCACCCTGTACCTAGATATCTCTTGGTTGTGATTGGCTATAGAAGTATTTAAAGAACATGCTAGGAGTGTAACCACTAAGAACTTTAAACTATACCAAACTCCTCCAATGTGAGCTTGGAGCTTTTGAAACAATTTGAACTTGAATTTGACAAGAATTCAAACAAAAAATCTTCAAGTCAATACTTTTTTTTCTTCTCATCTCAACATGAATTCATTAACAATTTGCATAGTTGAACTACAAATCAAACTTACATTTTCAACATATTCAAATATACTTCATTTATTTTATTTACCTCTTGTAGTAGCCCCTTGTGAGCAGATATTTATACATCCTTAATAAATATACGAGCACAACTAGTTTTATTTTTTGGGGGGCAGGTGAATTATATTATAACGTGTGTCTAACTTCAGTCTATTGTGTCTTCCAAGCAATGGATCTTTTCTAAGCTTCCTAAGTCCTATAATTCACCAATGAACCCTCCAACTAACCTAAGTGTAAAAGTTACTACCTCGATCCCTAGACTGTTGTGGTGGATGATGCAAGAAATACTTCATGATTCTGGCTCAAAAACCCAATTTCTGGCCATAGGACTGGCAATACTATAGACTACTATGGAGTACTATAGAAGCCATTGGGAGCAGAAAATAGCAAAAAAAGGGTCTATGGACCTTTTCATTTTTAGTAACTCAAAAAAAATAAAAAAATTCCTAGAAAAAAGGCATTTTTGTAGACAAGCCTACTCTCACATTGCACCAAAAATTTCTTGAAGGAAAATTTTCTCCTGCTCAATAAATGTGTGTGAACAATGGTCACTTTGACCCCATGTAGACACCTCATGCAAAGGTTTTTTGCAAAAAACTCTTTGTCTCTCATTGGAATGCAAGTACAACTCTAGCTTCTCCAATTTGTGACTTCTAGTTCGCATTTTTGGGTACAACTTCAAACCCAAAATCCCCAAAATGGCCAAGGTAGACACCCAATGGGGGGCACCTTAAAAATAGTAAAATAATTTTTTTTAAATCCAAAAAATTACACAATATGTGAAACTTCTATGTGTACCTTTCTTTCAAATTTCAAGATAAATGAACTTATGATGAAAAAGTTATGACCAAAAAACCATGTGCCTGAGGGCAATGGGACAAAAAATAGGACAAGTGTTTCTTGCAATCACCCTAGTCTCCTAGGATAACTAAATGTAATCTAAATCTATCACTCCTAATT
The DNA here is from genome assembly GCA_963920665.1 of Straminergon stramineum. Classification (NCBI taxonomy): domain Eukaryota; kingdom Viridiplantae; phylum Streptophyta; class Bryopsida; order Hypnales; family Calliergonaceae; genus Straminergon; species Straminergon stramineum. Next base: position 10,174,020 of record OY987270.1, on the reverse strand, counting down.
TGTAGGTCAGGTCATGCCATTTCTAAAAACCTAAAATGTATAGGATTTGGATGCTCTCACAATGAGCTAGGGCCGAATGAAGTTTAGTCTTTGAAGAGGCTATCTAACCTTCATCCATCCTTTTGGACCTTTCCCTAATTCAATTGACCTTAGGTTTTAGACCCTACCTCTATCCTAACACCTAATGTATAAGTACCAAGTTTGGGCTTGGATGGATAAATTTCACCCGACTTCATCCATTTTGAATCCCAAACTTCCTTCGCTCCTATTTCCCTCATTAAGAGTCGGATTGGGGTGTATTTTACACTCCCGAAATTCTCTCAATGTCTACTCTATGATTCCAATGCTAAACCTAACCTGACCCTCTATCCTATAGGTGCTATCCAACCCTAGGCCTTGGCCCTACTCTATATTCATGGACGAAAGCAAACTACAATGAAAAGGAGAGTGTTAGTGCCCTACCTCGGCTTAGGGCTCTTCCACTAGATGGTTGAGACTTCCCTTCAACACGTCCCTCACTACCATGTCGCCTTCATGGAGTTAGATGATTGCTTGGATGAATCCCGAATGTCCGATTAAGATGCAATTGGTAGGTCTCCTATCCTTGGCTAACCACCCATCTTTCCCTTCCTTTGCATTCCCTTTCTCCTTTCTCCCCTAGCCCTCATTCTATGTGGAGCATGGTAGTTGGGTTAGCCACCTACCTTTCTAAAAGCCCTAACCCAAGTGGTTAATGGCCACTCACACCTACCTCATTGCCTTAACCCCACTAACCTAGACTTCCGAGGATTAACGACCACTACTCCTTATACTCTCCTACAACCCCAATTAATTCCTACCCACCTAACCTACCTCCTAAGGTTGGTGGACCGCTTCTATCTCTTCCTCCTAAGCCATCCTCCCCTTCTCTCCTTCCATCACTTGTTAGGTTGCCGTAGCTCTTAGAGAGAGTTGAGGGCTTGTGGAGAGTGTAGGCTTGTGAAATGATGCTCTTGCTAATGTTTTGTCTTTGAGTCCCCTTTTCCCCCAAGTTCCTTCCACTCTATTTCAACTCCTTCTACCATACTCCCTATTTTCCTCCTCCTAATTCCTTTCTATTCTATCCTACCTCTACTTCACCCCTTCCTTCTACTTTGTTATACTCTACCCTATCTCTACTCTTTTATGTTGTTATTGTTTTTTTCTCTTGTTTCCTTGGCATTGATACCAACTACTTCACCCCTCACCTAGACCTCCAAGGGTTGGTCTGACCTCTATGATTAAATCCAACCCCGACGATTGATCCACCCCCATAATTGAACCCAACCTTGCAACTGTTGTACTTGCCTTGTTGGCTGACCTCCACCCAACTACTGTTGGGTTGGCCCTCAACACTTGTTGGGCTACTAGGGGGGAGGTCTACTGGTACTGGAGGCTATTGACTACTGGATGAGGGGGTCCAGTTTTGAGAAGAATTGACCTTTTTCCACACTAAGACATAGGATTATTAAAATCTTGGTTACTTATGACTTGGGAATAGCTTGGGAGAAAATGACTCGGAATGGGTCTAGAAGGGACCTCGAACTTGTCCTCTATATCTATCACCTAATTTGGGGTACTAAACTTTGGCTCGTTTCCAAAATGTTTTGGAAACTAAACTTTGGAGGTGAATATTGGATAAGTCCAAAGCTATGTTGCCGATTTAGGTTTAACACCAAATTTAAGACTTAGCAGGTGCCTTAGGGTTCAAATTCTATTGTTGGTAGGACTTTAACACACAATCTAAGACTCTAGGGACCTAAAGGCTCCAAAGCTTCAATGTCCTAGCGGGACTCACAATGAAATGACAAAGACAAGACAAGGTTAGTAGAACATGGGGACTTAAGACACCCTCAAAAACTCATAACAAGTGTTAGTAGAGCAAAGGTTAATACAAGACTCAAAGCAAACTAGAAGCCCTCCAAAAACAATATCGCCAAGGTACAGTGTGGGGGTGGCTCTAGGGTTAGTACAAGGGACTAATGGACACCCCAAAACTTCCCAAAGAGGTGACAAGAATCAAAGGGAGAAGGCAACACACCTCTTCCAGGGTTAGGAAGATTAGGTGCTCAAAACTTGAGCAACTTGATACAAAATAACCACAAAGGAACACAAAGCTTTGGAAACAACAAAACAAGAATATACAAAGTGCAAAAGGACCCCAAGATGCCTATAATTTGCAAAAAAATTAACAAAAGAAAGCAAAAACAACAAGAAGACAAACACTGCCAAAGTTTTTGGCTAAATGTTAAAAGTTTCAACAAAGTGGACCCAATAGAACCAAATACAAAATGAGGGTGGTTTGAGAGGAGAAGGGTTCCCTTTTTATAAGCGGTCAGGCAGCCTTCTTCCCCTCTAAGTTACAAGCCAGGAATTCTATTTGCATGAATGGGAACCCTAAACCCTAGATCTTCAAGAGATCCTTACCTACACTAGGGCATTGACTTCCTAACTTCTACATGAATTACAAGCCTAGAAACTCGTCTCCAAGATGGGAACCTTGAACCCTAAATCTTCACGAGATCTACACCTATAACTAGAGTATTGACTTCCTAGCTTCTATATTGGTCCACTTTTTTACTTTTGGAGTTTAACTCCGATTCGCAAACGTATTGCATTGTTGTCTCCTAAAGGTCAATTTTAGCATAGGAGGACTTACCACCCCTTTTCCCTTCATAAAAAAACCATCGAAACCTAACACCAACTCTAGTAAAAAAAAGGATGAAAATCTAACTTTTGAAAGTTGCCTTTTCTGAGGAGGGTGATTGGCCAAGGTCATTTGGAAGGTCCAATGGGGTAAGAAAAGACCATTTGTTGAATTCATTCCAATTCTGTGAGCTCCTAAGATGCTTCTCAAGTGCATGTACGCATCACCACGTCATTTAATATAGAGGAAACCTCCCAACTCAGATACCTCCCACTATCAGAATGCCACGAAACTTGTCGGAGCACTTTATTAATATAAGAGAACCTATTCTAATTTTTAATGAGATTTTACCACCCTTCGGGGAATTTCCAAAAATTTCCTCTAGTGGATTTTAGCGGTTGACTATCTGGAAAGAATATTTCTCCAAATCAAAAAAATTTGAGACTTCTTGTGGGACCTCTCCGGGAATCCCACAATGGCCGTGCAAGCTCATATTCTTACTTTTCACATATAGGGATGGGGAGGATAAATCCTACCCTCCACTACATATGTAGGAAATAGGGAATCTTTTGCATTAAAAAGAATCTTAGGGAATGGACTTTGCTTCCAATCCCCTAGTATGCTCCAGACCTTAGATCAACGTCCAAAGGCTGTAGATTCCTACATAATCTTGTCTTGGTATAGTAACCCCTACAATACTAACAATTGAAGCTCTACATTTTCGACGATGGAATGGGGAAATGGAGACCTATCGAGGGATCTTACAAGACTTCTCTTGGCTCAATTTCAATTAAACTAAACTATTGACTTAGTAGGTTTGGCTACCATTGGGCAACTTCACTCAAACCTTCTAACTTCCACCATTTCCGATTTTAACCTATGTACAAGTAGGCATTTGAGCCGTCAGCCATCATTAGACCTAAAATCCTAAATGAGGCCAAATAACTATTTTGGTATGTGACAACCTATTTTGGCCTTATGTTCTATTTTGGGCTTTTTACATCTAATTACCTCCTAAATTGCGAAATTTGAAAACAAAACAAAACTATGAGTCCCAAGTGACTAATTGGAAGCTCACAAGATAGGTAGATGGAGTTGAGCAATTGTAGTATTTGCTACCTAGAAAATCTTGATATTCTTGGCTTTAATTTTTTTCATGCATGTGTAGGAAGTAGAAGGAAGAATGTCAAATAAATCCAAGCACAACATCAATTGATGAGTGGATAAAAATGGTTGTTCGCAACATTAATAGTGATGCTTATACTTCAGAGGATAGAGATAGGATGTTATTATCCAAAAAACCATCGCAAAAGGCACATCGATATTCTTGTATAAAAGCTTTTGGAAACCATTTTAGAATAGGTGACAACACCTACAACCAATTGCAAACATATGATTGTAGTGTTGCATCTGTATTCCAAATTTCAACTCTTATCTTCGAGATGTGTCAATGCATTATGTTGGAGCAATGAAAGATATATTGAGACTAGATTATGGATCTCTCACCAACCCTCTGATACGAATGTGGTGTGAATGGGTGAAGAAAACAAACAATCAAGGAAATCCAACGTACATTAGGAATGAGGCTAGTTTCCTTGTAATAAACTTCCGCCACAAAATGCATAGGATGCTTGATCCTTTTATATTTTCAAGCCAAGCAACTCAAACGTTCTTTGTTGATGATATAAGGAAAGAAGGTTAGAAAGTAATATTGCATGAAGAAGCTCATACTCGATGAGAATTTGTGGAGACATTAGATGTATTTGTGAACACCACTACATAAGCTTCTAGTCTAATTGCTCTAGAGGATGTGCCTCCTCTACCTATTGTCCCATCTTTGGTCGGAGCCATAGAATTATTTGTAGATTACAATCTCTAAGCATCTACAAAATATTAAAAGTATTTATGGAAAATATTAGATTGTTGTTTCCAACTTTGACACTATCTTCATAGTGTTCTTTAGTTCAAACAAATTTAATACACAATCATACATATGCAATTGTTTGCCTTCTATAGAAAAAAGAGGCAATTAGAAATTAAGTGTTTTTTAATAGACTATTAATTAACAATATCATAAAGCATGTTTATTTGGTATTTTGAAGTATGTGGCTTGGCTAACTTTGCATTGGCTTGGTGTAAAAAAATGTTAGATTGCATCCTATAGTGAACTTATAGTCACAATTGTCTAGCAAAGTGAGATTGTAACTACAATCCATAAACAACAAGTTCCATAGCATTTCAACAAAGAACTTGAATTGTATTTGTTTTGTAACAAAATTCTAGTTGCTTTGTAGTGGAATTCTAGTCAAATTCTAGTCAGTATTATTGTTGTTTTTTAATTAACCAAACTCTATTTGTTTTCTAGTTGGATTGTAGTTGTTCTCTAGTTGCATGCCACTCATTCTCTAGTTGCATTCTAGACATTTTCTAGTTGCATACCAACTATTCTCTAGTTGTATGACAATTGTTCTCTAGTTGTATGACAATTGTTCTCTAGTTGCATGCCAATTGTTCTCTAGTTGCATGGCAATTGTTTTCTAGTTGCATGACAATTGTTCTTTAGTTGCATTCTAGTTTTTTCTTAGTCAAATCCTAGCATTGTCCACATCAAAAACAATGATGAATATTGGATGTATAATACTTCATGTTAATTCCTCTATTATACTTCCATAACCCTACACATCATTCTACAACTACTTTGTGACTACAACAACATACACGTCAAATTTGGTGCAAGTGCAGAGGGCCACAGTTGCAAAGTAGTCGTATAGGATACATAGTTGCACTTGAGTCAATTGTGGCGGACAGGTTTTTCTTCTAGTGCAAGCTCCTTACTTTCAAACTTGACAGGTTCAAGTTGAAACTAACAAGTTCAATATTCGCATGAAGAAGTGGACTAATGTTCCCTAGAGTGGATAAAATTTGCATGAGTTCTACAAAGATTTTGCACTTGCTAAATGTGCATTGTAAAAATTAGTGTGAAAATGAAGATTTGAGCAAATTTTTCTACCTTGCAAATAGAAGGATGCAAAATTGTGTGTTCATCCAGTTTGAGTTTCGCATTCATGTGTTGCTCAATGGAAATAGGGTTAGCTAGGGTTTTACCTAAATCGTTGATTTTTTGCATTAGTGGCTCCATCTTCACCATTAGTGTCGCAACCATTTAGTGCTTGTCTTCTCCTTTGCTTGCTAGGGTTTATTAGGGATCTTGCTCCTCATCCTGCAAGTGTTTAGCAACATTAATTTCTCTTAGAATTACTTCTTCTTTTGTGTACAACATTATGCATTCAACATGTTTTGAATGGATTCTTGATTCCCTCCATCCTTCCACTTGTTGCTTTTTGAATGTTGGAGCGTTATTTTATGAAATTGGAGGTAGATTGCTAGCCACTTCCTTGTTGTGAAGATTTGAGAGACTTTTGGATTCTAGGCTCTCGTGCATTTACTCCAATTAGGAAATGGAGGCTCCTTGCATTGAATGTATCTTGAAAATTGGGACTTTGGGCGTCACTGCGCAGGTTGCGGCAAGTCAAGAACTCAAGATTTTGATTGTGCAATTGTGCATTTTGGTGCAACTTTTAAGCATTCATCTCATGACTCTCATCCTTGACTTTTGTGGTTAGCTTTGAATCTAGCTTCCTTAGCTCCAAGCTTTGCGTTCTCTACATTTTGAGACTTTCTCTCCGTGCCTTGCTTCTAATTTGGTTTCAAATTTTTTTGTTGAAAGCACTTCTTCTGCGCTTGGCTTTTGTTGTTGTGTTTTGGGTTCTACTTGCATCTTTGGTTTTCTCCTCTTGAAATTGTTGTGGGTGCAAGTCTGTAGGTGCTACAATGGTGCCTAGACTCAAATTACCTAAGAACTTTTGAATGTGTACCTTTGGGTCTTCTCAAAACTCCCACGGTTTGGAAAAATACTTGCTTGCTATCGTGGCGAATGCACCAATCTATGCAAACAATGTTAGGGATGGTGTGGAGGAGGCCATGCACATCTCTAAGATGCACTTGTCCGACTCGGTTCCTAGATCATTGCCCCGCTTTTTTTCACTATCTGAGGTCACTATGATTTCAACAAAGCATCCCAATCCTACGCTTGAGATGGAAAGTGAAAAGAAGCACAAAGATGGTCACATAACACGAAAGAAAAGAAAAGTTATCCCCTACACTATTATGTGAAGGTGGAAGAAGATTTGGGCGTGCAAGTTTATGTAGGCAAAAGGAGAGTTTGATGTTGTAGGCAATTTGATAGGGGTCGTGTATAAGAATTGTAGCACCATAAGTGGTAGAAGAAAGGTTATGGTGTCGAAGGGCAACAACTAAGAGAAACGTGAAGGCAAGAGGATGTGCAAGAGTAATGGCAAGCCTTTTCTACATTTGAAGAAAGGTGAAACATATGTCAAGTGCAACTACAAACATTTGAAGTTGAATAAGTTGTGGGCTCGATGAAGGGTAGCCAACAGTGTTGCAGACCAACTTATCAATGGCTTGCATGGTGAAGCCAACAAGAAGGGAGTTTAATTTTCTACTCTCTTTCAAGTTCTAAATTTTGGTCGTCCTATGTGTGACTACGAGCATGAGCAATATTTATTGAGGCACCTGAAAGTTAGAAACATTCCTAGAAAGCATTGGTCTGAGACGTCCATTTGGCAGATATCAAAACACCTTTATAGGTGTATATTGTTTGCTCTCAAAGTTGTGGTCCAAAATGTTAGGTTCCTTTCCATTAGTGATGATGAAGTTATGGTGGAAGACAACACTTCTTAGGTTGGGGTGCATGTTTATGTTGTGGATTCATGGAAGAGGATCCTACACTCACTCTATCTCTTGTATGTGTCTAATTGTAGTATTGTAGATCATTTGACGAATGTGATCATGCAGGTATTGGTTGGCCAAGGAAGACTAACTGGAGAACAAATTGTTGATAAGCTTATGTATTTCAGTGCAGATGGAGTTACTACATTTCAAAGACCCAAAACTAGGGTCTCTACCTAGTTTCATGAAGAATGGACTCCATTTTGCCCTGGAGCCAATTAAGCAAGTCACCGAGTCAACTAGTGGTTGAGACTCTTTTGAACTACCCCATAGTCTCACAGTTGGAGGCCCTCTATCAATCCTTGTACTCTTATTTTTTTTCTCAACCACAAGCTCCACACTAAGGTGATTGAATTGCAAAAGCTCGCAGATCTCATGGAAACTAAGGGAAATAAACGAGGAAATAAAATGGTGAAGAATGTTGAATACGATGAATTTCAATGCGCAACCCAACCCAATGCATCATGGCTGAATAGAAGACCTTCTTGTTCAAAATGGGCCTTGACATGTCCACATGTGGTAGACAAAAATCCAACTCTGCCTTGGCCCAAAACTTCAACTATCTCTCATATATTGAGGTCTTGTTTTCCTTTGCATGTTTTATCCCAATACTAAATGTCATGCACTGCCTTATTTAGCTTTTACAAGCTCATGACATTTTCATTTATGACTTCATGCAATCTATAAAGGTTAATTTGTCAATCCGACTTGGCTAGAATGTTTGTAGATGCATTTATAGCATTCACAATACTAGAATTAGAGTGTTACTAGGAGTTCATTTCACTATCTTGTGCCGAAATCCTGTTGGAGTAGAGATAGATGGTTGAAGAAGGTGGTGTTTCCCACCTTCTCTTCAATTTTGGGATTACACAAGTCTTTGCCCGTTGCCACTACAAGGTCATAGGAGAGCATGTGTTTGTCACGGAGGAAGACTTCACTTGCATGTAAGCAAATATTTAGTGGTAGTTTGTAGACAAGTTACTTGACTTCTTTCCTTTTCTATTTTTTCTTTTTTTTTCATCTTAGAAGTTTCCTTGCACAGTTGCACCCTATTTTGTTTGCTTTGCTCAATGTTCATATTTGGGTATTACTTGCTTTATTGTAGTCTTAGAGTTTGATGGTTTTTGAGTCTACTTCATTTTGCAATTTCAGTCTTTCATTTCATTGATTGCCCTCCTTGTTAGTAGTCAATAGCACATGTTTAGATATTATGTAATTTTAGTAGTACAAGCAAGACAAGTAGGATAGGCTTTAGTATCGGCAGCTGTAGGATTGTTGTGTTTTATTAGTACCATTTTCTTTTCTGTGTTTGTTTATGATACAAGTTTAGGAACTTAATTGAAATTTAAGTGTCCTTGCAAGTTTTACTTTCATCCTATGTTTCCCTTGTACTTGTTTGTTATTGCAATTTTCTTTGTTTTGATTCTTTGATGTTTATTTCTATGATGTCCAATTTGCATTCTTCATTGAAGTTCTTGAATTCATTTGGCTTACACTAGTTGCATTCTCTAATTGTAGTCTTATTTCTGGTCTGGTAGAGATTGCTCAATCACTTTCGGATGAAGTGGGCAAGCATTTTCCACAGTATGAATTGTTGAATGCTTTGGCATCATATACCCACAATATTGGAAGCAATAGGGTGTTGAAGAGAGTTTGGGTCACCATATATTTGTTCTTAAAAAGTTCTATTCTCACCCTAGATTGTTGAATGCAAGAAAGCCTTTGCAAGGAGGCAATTACTACACTACCCAGAAAATGTTGTTTGATTCTAACTTGGACAACTAGAAGGGTTTGTTTAAGTTGACTATGAAAGCTAATTGTGACAATGCTTGTACATCCCCTTTCTATGTCAATCTAGTTATTCAACTTTGGCAAAGCCTTTTCCAATCACAGCATTTAAGGAAGTTCATCTTGGAATACATCAAAATGGCAAAAATTAGTTGGTGTTGGGTGTTGGGTAGATGGAAGATGAGCGATGTTTTTCAAATTTCAAATTTTTGAAGTCTTGCGAGCAAAATAGGTTGGACAAACACTTGCCACTTGTAGTGCGCATGTTTGGCTAGAAATATTATACCTTGGAGAACTTTCCTTATAAGGAGGCCATTAAGTCTTGGAAGACTACTGTGAAAGTTGAGTGTCATGGGGATGTTTGATCTCTAGCTTGTTCATTAGTATCCTCCCCCTTCCATGTTCCTTAGTTTACATGAGATTTGACTAGCTTTGAGCTTTAAATTGGTTGAATTTCCTTGACATTGAAACTTTGTGCTACTATATACTTGACAATGCACACTTGTATAAGATGAAGTGCAAGACAACAACATCATCAACTTCTAGGAGCCCTCTATTACTTTATGTTATTGTTGACTCTAACTTGTACTTCTGATGTGGTTTGTATGTTTTGTGGTGTGCAAACCACTAACACTGCAATTGGACTATCTTGCTTACAACAAATAGGATTCAATTCCTTGTTAGTGAATGTTTCAATTTTTGTATGACTTCTTCAAAGTATATATGTGACTTAATTTCAATTTGTATGACTTCCTTTGAATATATATGTGCCTTGTTTTGAATTCATATGTCACTTCTTGAAAACTCATGCTTTAAGTCATTTAGAATTAATCATTTGAGTTCATGTGTAATATTATGTTCAATATTTTGCAACAAGGACTTTAAAACAAATGAGCATTCAAGAGGATATTTAAGAAACCAATGCATAGCCTTATTCCTTCAAAATCACCATTTTTGGACAAATTTTTCTCACTTAACAAATTTATCCATTACACACGATGAAAAGGAGCACTGTACATTCATAACTGATGTACTAAATTTCAGTACTTGTCGCAAGTTGCACTTTACCATAGAAAAAAAACATATACAAAATTCCACCCTTTCTCTACGAATTTATCTGGCGTTTTTCACCATTGCAACTTTGTTTTGCGGAAATAGCCCCATGTGAGGCTAAGTTATAGCTTTGCAGCGAATTCCCATATATGTATTCTGGGATCATTGAAGTGGACCGAGTGCCTAAGCAAGATATCAAGAGATTGAACCAATTGAAAGATTGTCTTTGTCATCAAGGCTGTCATCACAAAAGTTCCTGCTGCAGTTGGGCACCTGGGCCTATCCTATCGCAATTGTTAGATCACTCATACTGGGAATTAAAGCGCACTGACAACAGCAACTGAACTTCTCTACAGTAGCCAAAATCATGTGAACCCTGCAAACAACTGTGCAGCACAAATTCTATTAGAATTACTTCATTTTAGTTTTTATGCTTGTTCACATTGAAATTTATTTCAAATGCGAAAAATGAAATAACACAGCCTCGCCTCGAGAAGAAGCCACGGGAGAGACAGACCCCACAAATACGATCTACACGGACAAGATCTAACCTGTTAAAAAATATGGGCAAGATCAAAAGATTGACTTCGCTATTTAAATCATTTTACTAGTTCCTTTACTTAACGCAGCGCTCATTGCTCATTGCTCACCACTCACCTGCTTGAGTCGTTGAGTAGAAAATGACTGCATTAGGATTGCATCTAATGTGCGTTGCCAGCCTAAATTCCAAGGCTTATTGGAAACGTGCAACGCTAATAAACACCAACTTGATCGCTTCAGTGCACCATATGCTGGTACTTATCAAAGGCCTGCAGTTGCTTCCAAAATCATATGGGAAGTGTCCGCGTAGTGTATTTGGATGCATTCTGATTGAAGAATTGCAGTAAACCCTCTTCGTCCAAAAGAACTCCAAATTTCTGGAGCAGCATCAAAGACTCTGTCTCCCTTGAATTGCGTGTAACCCGCTCCACAGTCATGGTTATGAACTCCTCCAGATTATGTACCGCACCATCTACATTCACACCATACCCCATGTAAGGACATTGAGAAATCAAACAATGTAGCAGCTTCAGCTAATTGGAATTAGTTATTGGATGCCCACATGGCTAAAGTGGCTTCAGTAGTGAATTAGTGCTAATTCCATCTAGTTAGCTAAATCAAAGATATGTACACCAAGAATCGTCACACATTCTAGAGGGCGATTTTGGGTGCACATACCCCTTAGCATTGACCTAACATTCAGTTGTTAACTCCCATTTTTGGACAAGTAAACTAACTATCACCAGACCAATGGTTTCAAGTGCTAACCCTGCCCTGCACCAACAATCAATGGTTAGCTAACTGAAAACTCTAATTTCCAGTTAGTTACCTTGCGAGTGGAGACACAAAAGAGGTTAGTTAACTTCTAACTAGCTAATAGGCTTTGGGGCACTAGCAAGCTAAGCCTAAAGCATACTTTTTAGTCCCTGACTCAAAGCATCTTGAGCCGAAGAAGGATACAAAATGCAGCACTGCACTTCTCACAATGGCGGACCTACATAAGAGAGGGTTCGCTTGCCTTCAGCAACTAGACAATCATAAACTGGGGGACGGGCCATCCAACTCCCATCCTTGTTCTTCATATGGCGTCGGTCAGATGCAAAAAATCTCAAATACAAAGGTGCAGAAATGACCCTGTATAACCTGCAACGAGGTCGTACTCACTAATAGAAAGATCCAATAGAAGATCAATGAGATGAAAGCGAAGGAAATAAAACTGTAAGAAGACTAACGACCTGGCGAAATACAAGGGTAATTAGCTCAGTGAAAAACCTTGAGAACTCGGGCTTCAGGGATACCCAGGGCTGAAATGCACACGCCACGTATTCATCCAAGGCCACGGGGCATGGCAGTGTGGTGTCCAGGTCCCAAACCTGCACGGCGTTCTCCCTTATCTGCACAGAATGCATCCATCAATTCATTGTGACTTCTATCTCACCTTCCTCAAATGAATTGAAATCTTAACTCCAGATCTGCGACATATAATGCAAAGCACAAAATGATTAGATTGCACTTGTAGGGGGGAATATGAACATTAATGTGAAAAAATAGGACGACAAGAAAAAGGACATTATCTTGACCGAAAATTGAGAACCAAGTGCTTACATTGTATTAGGGTCCGGGCACACTAATTCACACAAGCAAGGACATATATCTTTGGTGCCCATGGGGAAAGGTAGCAAGACAAACAGTGTTTTTCATGTAAGTATCCATGTCAATTTATCTTCCATTTTAAGAAAATGTGTAAATCCCTTGTGGAGAACTGTTCAACTTAGACCAATCACAATGCTAGATTCTAGAAATATGGTTGGCATGTCTTGCCCTCAAGGCTAGCTTAAAAAAATATAAACCGACCCTTGCACTCCAATCACAACCTCTGGACAGACTAAGGGTATTACTTGAATGCATATGACATGATAGTCCCAGATGCACAACCCTTCAACATCCTTGCTGCTTCGTTGGCGCCAAATAGGAATCTACAGGCACAACGAGCATACGGGTTAAACAATTTCATGGCAGGTGAAAAGAGCAACTTCATGAATACTCTAATTTCGAGAGCGAAAAAAGGGATCCTTATTCAATGCTCTCTGCATCATCAACTCAGAACTTCAGAGAACAAAACAGTGACGGCAACATCATACAGACGAAATAATGCTGACAAAAAATATTACACCCAGAAAGCACACAAAGTCCGAAGTGAACAACAACCAGTAGCCATAATGAAAACCACAATGAAAAGTTTAATGAAATGTCAGGACCGAGGTCTCCTTCCATCGTGATCCACTCACAAACCCCCTTATATTACTAACAAAAAAAACTCAGTCGGGAACATAAAATTCTTTGAGGACCTGCCTCAATACCCCTGAAAAAACCTTGGAAAAAGAATCGAGATTCTTGCCGTATGCAATCTTGAGCTCATCGCAAGTGAAAGGTACCAAAAGTCACAAGGAGAACATAAAACACTCACTCAGCGCGAAGCATGCTCTCTTCAATGAATGTCAAAGTTCTGAGTCATATTTTTGGCAGCCAGAAGTAGCGAAGAGTGAAGAATCACAGCTGCTAAAGAATGTTGTGAAGGAAGAATCGAATTAAGGACTGAGAGTGAAGGTCTTGAAATTCACCTGACGATTTGGATTAGAGATGAAGACTACAAAGAGGTCAGACGCGGTTGGAGAAGCCAATCCCACTTCGCTCAACTTCTTGCACAGCATGTACACATTCTCCTCACTGCCACCAACGAGGTTACATAAATTTCCCAGTGAACAAGACATTTGAGGCCACACTTACCAGGTTGGGCATAGACTGAACCCAGTTTGATGCTAAATACAGTTAAAATGCCAAAACAGAGCCTCGCATAAATGCTTCAAAACAAAACTAATTCTGCATGAACACTGTAAAAATCTTTCGAACATACCATTCTTGAGCACTAGCAGAATGGCACTTTCAGAAAACATCGCCAACTATGAGATAGGTGGAGCACAGTTGTGCCCAAACCAAGCGAAATTCTCCCAAAACAGTGACTCGTAGAGCTCCTATCCTACACAACTCAAAGACACACAAAACGAAACCTAAACCTAAAATCTGACCAAAACTAAAATTGAACAGAGGATCGTACCAGTAACACGAACTGTAGACAAATTCGGACAACGCTACATTAAATCTCTTAAACCCTCCTGCACCCGATTCCTGCTCAAACTGCATCTGGCTTGAGGAAGAGTGTGCCGCATCCATAGCTGCCAAACCCCTAATCCTCCTCGTCGATCTCTTCAAATGCTACTTCAACAGATCACCCCCTTCGACACGAATCCACAATCATGTGCTGTTTTTCTTCTGTCAATGGTATAAACCATCCTTTGATTCAACCTAGAAAACGACCATTCAATCCAGGAAAGAAAGAATGCTACAAAAACACGAGACCATTGTCGAAGCTTAGAAACCAGAATCACGAATCAAATTACGATTTCCTGCAATGTGCAGAGATTGTGATGAGCTTACGGTGAGTACATCAATGTTTATAGATAGGGAATTCTTAGTCGGATTCATCGTTAACAACCTTCGCTGGGGTTCATGGGCAAACCCTAAACCCTTCTCAAATTGTGAAGTGAAGTGCCTGAGTTCCTGTGCATTTGATGCAATTATGGCTCTTGGGAAGCAAAATTCATTAGCGAATTTTTGAATAAGGAAACTTGGGAGGGGGGGATTTGGATTTGGATTTGAATTTTTATAATTTTGAATTCTAGAAGCAAAGACTTTGAAATACATATAGATTTATCAAAGTCTATGTTTGTAGAATTATTGCAATTTTCTTAAAGAAAAGATATAATAGAGTATTATATCAATTATAATATACACTTGAATAATCTGGGATTTATATCAAAAATGAAGGTTAGAATAAAAAACATAATTTTGTAATTTTAATTAATTTTTTTTAAAGAATACATAATGAATGAAAAACACATAATATTGTATTCAATATTTGAACTTTGACACATGGAGCTTGCAATTGCAATATTTCTTTGAATTTTTGGATTTTTCAATTCAAAAAAATGAAAAGAAGTAGAAAAAGATCTTATCAAGATTTCTTTTTTTAACTTAAATCAAATCCCCAAAATGGTTAAAATAAAAGTTATAATCAAGTTGTGGAAGGTGCATCTATTTTGGGATGAGTGAACATTTAAAGGTTAAGAAAAGCGCACCCACAATTGACACAAATAGTGACTTTAAGTATATCTAATATTTTTAAATATGAATCTTTTTTATTGGATTTTATTAGCAAGTAAAAGTGGATACCAATGCACTTTGGGATGCAATATTTGAACACCAAAAAACTTTCTTTTCTACCCCTATCTTACTTAACTTCCTCTTCATTTCAATTACAACCATCCATGAATCTAATTATTTTTTATTAATCCAATTGAATTTCTAAGTTATTGAATTTACAATAATATATCAACAAATATATCGCAAAGCCTTATCTTGGCCTTCTGCACTAACCAACAAAGTTAACTATACTTAAGGCATGAGTCAAGCTTCGACTAGCCCATCAACCAATTGATAGCCATGAATCTACCACCCTTTTATCATGCAATAATGTGATACAAGAAAATCTATCACTGGTAGAAAACAAAAAAACATGTCAGCTGAATTTTGTTGATAGAAACGTTGTTTTCTACTAGTGTATGCTATCCTACTACACATGCAATGCAAAGATGAAATAAACAAAACTTGAAGGTCTAATCAATATCCTTCTCCTCACCTTCAATGTTGAGCGTCATTGGAAGATATTTCTCTATAGATGTAAAAATAGATAAATATAGTCTCTTGAATTGAGTAGAATTCCTCCACAAATCCATGACATTTTGTAAAATATATGGAGATCATTTCTAAAGGCAAGAAAAATGTAGGACAATGGCAGGTGAAAATTGAAACTTTAGAACCAAATTGTGCCAATAGATATTGACCTAATATCCACCTAACCAAAATCATGTATCCCTTAGGAGAATTGGTAGATATCTACCTAGGTATCAACTCCTTCCAACTAGTGTCCATCCAATGAAGGTTTCAAGAGGCAATATTTCCCCACTAATTTGAACATTTGCCAATTTCCATAATTTTGTAAACATACTAGTTTTACTATTTTACATCCTTTATTTGGCCATTTGATCTACATGCTAGCAAAGATCAACATGTTACGTACCATTAGACTAAGAACCAATTCTCCCTAGACATTAATTTACTCTCATGGCATGTCATGTATCCCTCTAAATTAGTTAGACCAAAGTCTACCTAAACACTTGCGTATAGACCAAGGCTTTTTTTTGCCAAAATTTCACTAGATCTCTCAAAATATAACCTCTCTAGCTTCGTCCCTTCCAAAACCAGCTTGTGTAGTGAGGCCATCCGAGGGGACACTAGTCCAAAAAAAAGCCTTGATATGAATTCATCCATTAATTTATATACTAACTTATGTATACTTAAATAATAAATACAAGTCACTTTTTTTCATACAATCTACTATTAGGTAGTATAGATTTACTCTCTTTATACAATTATGCAATAACATTTTTTTAGAGGATATTAATCCCTTCATTGCAAAATGTTTAGAAAGATGTTATATTAGGGGTCATTTTTTTGTACGATTTGGCAAAAAATTCTGGAAGAAAAAACATTTACATGTAGTCTTTGTTCTTTGAAGCATGATGTGGGATTTAAGATGAACAAACTTTTAACTCTCAAAAATTTGTGGAGAACCATTTGTTCAATACCATATTAGACTTCGATTAGAATACATACTATGTTTTAAAATATATTGAAAGACACATACCATTGGATTGATAATTCAACAATTAGCATCTTTAATTTGAATGTCATGATAATGCATTAGATGAAATTCACCTAGTCAACAAGCTTGCGAGTTCCCCCGAGTTCTCAAAATGTAGAAACTTGGCGACAACAAGTTGATGTGGCCAAGTAACGGCCATGTCAAATAATAATAATATATTATTTTTTAATATTATTTTTTAATTTTTTAATAATTTTCAATTTTAGTCAGTAGTAGTTGGTTTCTAACATGGGGAACGAGCCTAAAACGGTCTTCTAATGAAGCTAAATTTCATCTAATGTCTAAACCATATCATGCTCAAATACAATTCCATATACACAGAATATATGACCATTTTGTAGCTTTTGAGATATATAGAAGGTATAGCAATGATTCAAATTAGGAGTGCCATGTGTCATAAGATCCGGAGAAAGTTTAGAATTGTTGCCAAACAAAATTTTAGTGAGAGGCTTGAGAATCAAAGCAGAGGAAGTCAATACGTTTCCAACTTCTAAAAAACTACCTTCAATATAAGATATATGAAGGCTCCAATGGTTTTTTTATACACAAATTTTGCCATTTGGCTACAGTCAAAAGACTTTGGCTATGTTCCATAAAGGAAATTTTCATTTTCTTCGGTCAAAATAGCTAGATTATTGTTGTATTTGAAGCCCAATAGCTAAATTTTATCTAGATATCACCTACTTTTGATATACAGTGGACACCTCCAAATGTGCCACAAACCCTAAACAACCATCCTCATTCACTCTGTGTACATCTCCAAAACCAATTATGTACCTAAGTTTGTGGAAGAAACACTTATAGAACCAAACTTTGTTCCTTCATAACTTTTGCATAGAAAATCCAAATGTCACGTTCTTTGTTGAGTTGGAACCTCCTTTCACATGTCAATAAGAAAATATAAAAATTTGAATAGTCTAAAAATAGTAATTAGGCACACTAGCAAGTAGTGGCAGTTATGGGAGGTACCCACCTTAGATATCACCAAGTATCACATGAGTATTGAAGAAATAGCTGGCTATTCTTTCAAAATCATAAAAAATAAATAAAAAATCATTAAAAAAACACCAGAAAACTCTACAATTTCAGGCAAAAGAATCTAGATGGGACGGTATTGCATAAAGGTCAGATTTGAGGTACTCTTACTTTACTTTCTTACTTTCTTATTCTTCTTCCAAATGGTGGGGCAGTGGTGTGAAAAAAGGGACGCTCCGTCTGTGCATCCGACCATGCTTTGTCCATGCCTCGATCCGTCTCTCCAGTCTCCACCACTCATCAATCCACTCCACTAAAGAAATAATAATAAACAATAAGTGATTCCAATTCCTTCACTGTTCACATTTTTTCTCTTCTTCGTTGTCTCTTCTTCTTCATTTGCACGCTCATCTCATCACCACACAAGCCAACGCCCTCCTCACACTTCGCATTTCACTAGCTCTGGTGAGAGAGGAATCTGGCAACGTCGGGAACAATCGAAAGGTTTTCGAAGCTGGAGGATCGTTTGTTCTCGTAGGCCTCTCGTACTTATCAGTGGGTCTGCTGCTGCTGCTGCTGCAGTCATCTGGGCAGTGTGTTTCTGCTGCAACGATTTGCTCCAGCTCCTCGATCTCTCTGCCACTGAGATCAACTTCCAGGTGGAAAATCCTATAAGTCCCTAGGCTAGCTCTGAAAAGCTGCACTTGTTCTATTGTGTCTGCTGTTTGACATTCCTCGCCAGGGGTATTTTGGGTGCTGGAAGAGGCTGGCCTTCTTTCATCAGATGGGATGGTCAGGGACTCTGACTGATTGAAATTGTGGGTCGCGCTACGTGCAGGTGGAGGAGGAAAAGCTCTGAGGAGGAGGTTGTTGGAATATTAGAAAGGGGTATCTTTGCAACTCAAAAGTTCGGGCAAGGAAGATGCCTTACCAGAGTTTCCACGTGAGGGCGGAGTCCCCGACGGTGGACTTGGTGGTGGACTTGGGCAACCCGATCTTGAACTCCACGGTGAACGGATTCCTCAAGGTGGCGCCCGTGGGGGCGACGCACGCGGCCACGCAGGAAGCGTTCAAGATGTTCCAGAAGGAGAGTGTGAGCAAGCGGGACTTGGAGGCTTTGGTGAAGAAGGCTGGCCACGAGGGGCTTCAATGGGGTCTTGTCGCTGGGGTTTACTCCGGTACGGTTGGATTGATGACTTGATTGCTTGGTTGCTGGAGTTCTGGATTCACCATTCTTGATGGGATGCTGAAGTTCGTGTTTCTGCTTGTGAGCTTTGGACAGTCGATTGGAACACGGGGATTTCAATTCCGTGATGGATTAGGGTTTAGTGATTTACAAAGTGTTGAAATCGCACAACATTCAACGAGAGAGAATGTACATTTGTACCCCTTAAAGTATTCGAAGATGTTAGATATATTAGAACGAGATGACAATATGCTGGCATTTGTTTTTGGTGAAGAGGTCAAGGGAAGTGGATTGATTATGTTGAGTTGCGTACTAGGGTTGGAGTTTGTGATTGTCAGAACCCATGCCGTCAATTCCCCATTGTTGGGATGCGTGATGAGATGTCAAGTGCTAGGATGTTGTTGACATTCATAGGATTTACTCCGGTAGGGTTTGCTTGCTTGCTTGCTGGATTCTCCATTCGTTATGGAATACTCAATTTTATATTTCTGCTTGTGAGCTTTGGACAGTCGATTGGAGATTGAATTTTGTGCCGATTTAGGGTTTGCTTATTTACAGAGTGTTGGACACAGAGTTGTGTGCTTCTGCCTTGGTGATCGTGGGGATGCTTGACGTTCATGGGATGTGTGTACTGAGTGTGTGGATTCAGGAGTGGAGTATGGGATTCATCGCGTGCGGGGACGCCGGGACTGGACGAATGCCACTCTGGGAGGGGCCCTCACGGGTGCAATTCTCACCCTGGGCGACAAGCACTTCGATAAGCAGAAGTTGATCAAGACGGCCATCACGGGAGGAGCCATCGCCACCGCTAACGAGTTGCTTCGCTATTTGTAGATTGTTTTTTCGTCCGCTTGTACTCTGTCGTGATTTCTGTGAGCTTGTAATGGATACTTTCCATCCCCTAATGTATTAATAATTTGATAATCGCAATGCAAGCATTGTTGCTAAGCATCGGTAGTCCAACTTTCAGTTCACATTGCTCTGATGTTATAATTGACGTTGTTTTGTAAATCTGTGAGCTCTCTGGCTCAACATGAATGAGAACGTCCACACAGGAGTTTCGTGAATTCTGTGCGTGTATTTACTAATACGAAAATGATGAAGTTATGAAGGTTCAAAGGTATAGAGTAGAAGGAAGCTAGATCATCGGTGAATGAGCGAGATGGTGGTTGTCTGTGGTACCTTGGTCATGTGTAAGACGTTGTCGATGGCGATGTGGAATGGAGAATAGACTGATTCTTTTCCGAAGATGAAAACAACATGACTGTGTCGTGCTGATCAAGAGCTCCACATGACCTTTGAAACTCGTCACGAGATTTCTGGGCGGTGGTTTAGGGTTTAGGGATTTCAACGCAGGCTGGCTCCTTGGTAATCAGTGCTTGGGCAGGTTCCAAGCGATTGGAATGCAGGGACATTCAGGGCTGCCCATACCAGATCTCTTGCTTCAGGATTCGTGACTGTGTGTGCACTTCGGCAGGAGCTGGCTGGGTGATTCTGGTTCTTGTCGAGATCTAGTTATTCAATTCCAGGTTGGAGTGTGGATTTCGTTCGACTTTTTATGGACGCACAGACGTGAATTGTGAGCTTGGAATCTGAGATGGAGGATTTAATACACCCTGAGATGGAGATTTCGACACTTGCAGAATGTACAAATTAACAGTCTGAGCTTTTATATAAGGGAAGAGATCCTATTTGTGCCATGTGATTATTTGTATCTCTTTTGTAGTAAGTAGGGGTTATCATACCTTCTCCAAGAATGAAACTTTTATGAAGAATGAGAAGGTGTGGAGTGAAAAGAGGAGCCCAATTGGAGTCCTTTATGAAGAAGGTGTGACTCCCCTTTTCACTCTCTGAAGAATGAGAATGGACAAGGCTTATTAATCTTCTCCATGGCTTCTCAATCTTCATGCCCATTCTTCATCTCTAGATGAAGAAAAAACTTCTCAATCTTCATAGACTGAACCCTTTGCAATTCAAGGAGAGAATGTGACAACCCCTAGTATTTACGTATCTTTGTATCAACTAGAACTGAGCATGTTGCAATGGAGCAGTCCTGCAACATTTTATTGAGAAGATATTTGGCCATGTGGACTTAAAAAGTACAAATAAATGAAAAAAGGATGAGTACATGACGGATGAGATTGTGACCTTAACGTATTTAATATATAGGATTGAGTATATTTGAAAAGTTGATGCATTGTATGTACATTGTTTATGCATAATGACAAAAATATGGTGGCTTCTTAATTGAAGTAAAAACAGGGTCTCTTACCTTCCCAGCAAGACCTTGAACTTGAGGATTCAGCAAGCTGAGAGTTTGAGGATTCGCTCAGGGAAACCGATGCCTTCTCTGTGGATGGATGAATCTCATCCACACGCGACGGAAATTAAACGACTGGCGGAGGATGAGACTGGGGCATAATTAATTAATAATAAGTTACTTTCTTTGAAGCTGATTTTCCGACTCGTTTCTAACACAGGAAACGCTTGGGCTGTAATAAGCACTAGGGTAGGAGGCTCATGAATGGCACATGTAAGGAGAAATATTGATCTGTAGAGAAAGCAACATGCCCAATGATTTCAATTTCTTTTTTCATGGAGAGAGAAATGGGAAACAATTCCATGCTCATTTAAATTGTAAATTTTGGACTTAGAATGAATTAGATACACTTTTTCAAAGTGTAGACTACATAGGTCACTATTGGTGCTCATAGACTTCAACAGTAATGAAACAAAAGTTATCTTTGAATAGAGCATGTCAGTCCAAGAACTAATGAATAGGAGGCTTAAGATGTTCCTCAAAGTTCCATGAATGACTCATTACAGTTTCAAAGAAGGAAATCCTTCACCCATTTATTGCAGACCACATTGTAAATGATAGTGTAGGGCAGTTTCTTAGTGCATTTTGGAATTTTGTGTCAAGTATTTAATTATGCATTTATGAGTTAGGAACCACACATAGTAGTGTGTACTATCCATTGCTCATTGTCATGAAACCGAGCATTCACATTCAGCTTCTTCACAAATTATAGTCCATTTAAGGAACCACTTGCACTATTTACATCCCATTCTTAGGGACTATTCTTAATGCCCGTGCGATCTTAGAGCCTCCTACCTTACATTGATTTATCTGATTACCCCCCTAAAAGTTGTCCTAGGCCTTTTGGGGTTTAAAAGCAACATTGCTTTGGGATTGTCATAGGTTTAAATGTCACTATATAAATCTCAACTATAAAATCTTGTAGTGTACATGTTGATGACATGAATCAAATTAGGAGTCATTTGGCCACAAAGATTGCAAGATTAGAATGTTTTAGTCTTGAATAAGGATGCTGAAATTTTCCAAGCATCACATTTTGAGGTGAATTCTATATCTAAACCTACTTAAATGAAAAAACTTGAAACTATAACATGATTCAAATCCAACATATAAACACATTGATGAAAGAAAATATCATTCAATTGACTCATTGTGTCTGAAAAATGGCTTTGAGATGCCAAAAGATATTTTTTTTTAAATTGCAAAAAACACCTTTAAAGTTGAATTGCACCTTATACTAAAATGCTCTTGGACACTCATAATTTCTTAGATTGATATGATATTTTAACCACACAAACCATACTCATATGCGCAATTTTTCAAAAAAACATTATTGGAAACAAAAAAGTGTATGAAGTTGTGGCCATCAAATGCACTTTGGTGAACTCAAATTGATCCTTTGAACTTCAATTGGCTTTCATAAAATCAGTACATCTTGGATTGATCCAAAAATTTTACCACACAAACTAGAAGAGAGAGCATAATTTTTTCCAATAAGTTTTGTTGAATTTACACATCAAATGCAAAAGTTACAACACTTTGAATTGGACTTGAAACTCTGGGAGGACACTTTTGGTCCCCTGGGGTGTTGAGGGGTTAAGGTAGTGAAGGGAATGAGCATTACCTAGAAATTAGTGCCATTGCAAAAGTTAATTTTTGTTGAAATTGCTATAAAATTACAATATTTTGAAATGCATTAATTCAAAATAGTGTGATTTTGGAAAATCAGTGACTTGCACTATTAGGATAAATTAGTGTACCCAAAGTACAATTGTAGTATATTTCATGAAGGGGGCTAACTAGAGTTTTAGCCTAAAACTAACTACTTCAATACTCAAGCTAAAGATAATAAGATCTTTTTCTTAAAATCATAATAAAAAATTATCATTCTTCAAAATATTTGTATCATTGGTTCTTGTAGAGAATTTTTACTCTTTCCACTAACATATTATACAATTTTTCGTAAAAAATTTCAATGGATATTAATTGGATGAAGTGCAAATGTGATATCCATATGTGATGTTTTTCTTCTCGTTTCTCACATGGTCTATAATACATCTCATTTAATACCCCAACAATTGTGATTTAAATTTTTATATTGCAATTTATGAAGCTTTGACTTTAATTAGCTTCTAATGGCAAAGAACAAAGAAACAAAAAAGAACTTAAAAATTCCTTTAGGGATTTAAGTTTGGAAAACTTCAACTTGATCTAAAATTCACAAACATCACTATTTGCTAGAGATAACCAAAATTAATAATACACCAAAATCCCATAAAATTTAGTATAAGTAATAAAATCAACTAATCATCAGCACAAAAAACAACTATAGATTTGCAAATGAGTGACAAATCTACAAAAGACAACAAAAAGTAATTAATACAACAACATAATCAACTTGTAATTAGTAAAGAATATCACAAGTCACCAATTAAAATTTTTAGTGCAAAACAAATAATTATCAAATACTTATTTATTTATACTAATTGAGAATGATTTACATTAATTCTAATGCAAATAAAGGTGGCAATACTATTATGTAGTAGTGTACAATATTCTTAAAAAATTGCTTATTTTGCTATTTAAAGAATCTTACATCATGTAGATACAATAGGCATTTTTGTCCATGAACAATTAAATTCTAAAAACTCATCATTGATAGTTAACTATCAATTATCAATAAAACCATGAAATATTACTAAAATAAGCCAAAAATAGAATTTTTTTTAATTTGAAATTTGATGGAGACATGTAAAAAACATTTATACTTACATCTTTCTTCGAAGAGAAAATCTCCAAAAAAATTCAAAATTTACAATGTAGAATGATTGTTTGATGTGAAAATGCTGCATGGTGAAATTTTATAAAACACCATATTTTGACCACAATAATAATTCACTCATTTTTAGATGATTTCAAAAATTTTCTTATATTATTTGTACATAAAATTCATGTCAATTTCATCAAACCAATCATTACCCCCTAAAAGACTAGGGATGTGCTTGTTCATCCATCATTGTTTTTGAAATTTTTTTGTATTAGTTCTGAAACATTTGTACAAAATGCATTTTGAAAAATTGGATTTGTCAATATTCTATTGTTCAATAGGTATTTATAGGTTAGGCCTCGAAAGGTAACCTTTTTAGTTCAAAAATGGCCCTTCAAAAATGACTTGAATAAAATAATAAAAATAAAATTCTTCAAAAATCATGATGATAATACGATTATAACTTAACATTTTGAACTTTAAGAAAAATAATTCTTGTGAAAATCAACAATTTTCAATCTACAATCGATTTTGACAAAAAATTTAAATTTTGGTTTCAAATTTTATTGAAAAGTATTGATTTATGTATTAGTTGACCTTAATGGCATGGATATGATTTATGGATTATATTTCACAACTATTGTTTGTGAATCATCATTAAATTATTATTCTCAATTGCATTTTATTATACATCTTCACAATTTTGGGAATTTCAACTCTCCATTGGTCCTTAAAGGGTTAAAAATGATCTATTTTTTAGGATTCAAGAATTGCTTGGATTTATGAGAATGAATCATGACAATATGCATTAGCTTAGAGAACTCTATTTGAGCACTTTAGAGTTAAGAGTTTACATTTTCTAGCATGGATGTAGAGTCTTGGCATAACTCATTGGTACCTCTCGAGATTCAACTTGGGCCCCTAGATGAACAAACTCTTAACCCTTCAAAGGACAAATGGGTCATTATGAAGTTCATCTTTTTTGGTACAGTATGAATCATCTACATAAACTAAAAATCTAGGAGCACTCATTAGAGGTCAAATTATTGTGTTGCACCTCCCTTTTGCACAAAATTACAATAAACATATGGCTTCTATCCTACATAGCAAGTTAGATTCTTTGTCATCTATTAGACAATAAACATCTACAACATCGTTCAAGGATTATTTTACGCCCACTTCCAATGCATAACATTATCTATCGATAAAGCATGCAAGGGTCCCTTTTGCATCCTTGAAAAGTCCCCCCTCCCCCCTTTAGGAAACAAAATTGTCTTTTATATGACTCCTCAACCAATCCCAATCACTTTGATTTAATTGTTAACTCCCTCTCAAATCTCTTGTAAGAAAGCCGACCCATTCCTGACCACTTAAATAGATACACATACTGCAAGGGAGGTTTCAACAGTGGGAAAATTTTCCCATGAGCAGAAATAGAGTTCATAAGGTTTCCAAAATTTTTCAGAATTTTTTTTCTCAAAAAATAATTACTACGAATTTCTAAGCTAAAGATTTTGTTCTACCCATATTGGTCATATAGACTTTCTTATTTTTGACCAAGGGCTAGTTGCAAAATCCAACAAGGGTTGGTTCCAATTTTGAGAGTCTTGTAGCCAATTATAATGCACCACAATTGCTTGAGAAATGTGCCAGCATTAATGGTTGCTAATCACCTCCTAATTGAAATTACTCCATCTTATGTTGCTAGACTGGGTCCGTGGTTGGTAATAGGTCAATTCCCTTAAAGCATAATACCTTCCCAACATGAAGAAGACCACACATTGTCTAGTTCTACAATTGCTTGATTATTTCATTGGAGCTAATACTTCTCTCCCTCTTATTAGTTCTTACCAACCACAAAAAACCATAAAATTCCTGGTCCTCCCTCTTCAGTCTTCTCTGAAGCCCAATGAATCTAGTCCCCATCTGTGCCCAGATTCATTCCCAAACCGCTTGTACTACCCGCCCACCCAACCACACGCCCCAACCTCAGGTGATTGGGGTACAGGTACAGTAACTACGGTTAAGTTACTATTCGGTAGGCGGTCGTTATACCTTTACCTTAGAGTAAGAAAGATCCCTTGGCTTAGGCCAACAACGAAACACTCCGCTCCCTCTGAGAGTCCGCTGTGGAATCTTCTCCACTCCCCAAAAGATCGCGCCAGTGGGAGGAGGGGAGGGAGGGAGCAGCCGAAAAAGGCCCGCCGGCGGGTGGGGTGCCTTGGAAGCCAACGATCCTACTACAGTAAGTTAATTAACTTATGCAGGAGTCACTACCCACCACTCACTAGTCACTAGTCACTAGTCACTAGCCAGTAGCGGGGTGCCCCAACCCAACTGCAGATTTCTACGCCGTCCATTCCTGCATGCCAACCGCAAAAGAAAGCGTGATGCATTTAAATCAGGTTAACTTACATTGGAACCAGGGGGACTTTACTTGGGGATGGATGGATGGATGAATGTTGTAGCCATGGGTGGATGGATGGATGAATGGGTATTGGTGTAATAGTGGTGGAGACGGAATGTCGTGTGGTTGGGGAGGCGAGGGGGGTACCTTTTCCAATTGGGTAACTGAAGGCGTCGTGGTGATCCTTCTGGAGATCCCCGCCTGGAGTTCCAAAGCCTAGCTTCCCTTTAAGCTTACCTGTGGCCAGGGATTCAGTTCCATTCAGTTGCTTGGGCTGGGGGGTAACCTCTGCTGCAAGCTTAGTATCAACTTAATATTTATTAGGGTTAGAATTCTAGAATAAGAAGAAGGACACGTGGAAGGAGGAGCAAGAAGCTGGATCTGCATGTTTCGGGGATTTTCCAGGAATTAAGTTAACCCTGGAAGGAAGGAAGGAAGGAAGGAAGGGTCTGGTTACAGTGGAAATCATCCTTTGGGGGGGGGGACCCATGTGAATCATTTGCTTATTGAATCCTAGAAGGAAGGAGGGGTTGGTCATTTTGGAGATCACCTTTTTCGGTACCGTGTGAATCATTTGCATAGAGAAACTCAACAATATTTGTAGGAGGTTAGAGATCTTTCTTTTCTTCATAAAATTCCAAGGATAAACAATTGTAATTCTATCTTACCTTGGGAGGATTCTCTAACATCCATTTGACACTTAATATTTGTGGTATCCTTTTAGGGTTAATCCTTGAAGGACGTGGCCCCTCATGACCAAGGTAGTCACCAATATTGCTCCTATTATTGAACCAATAGGTATAATTTTTTTGTTTCTATGGTGAATAATGAAGTCATCCATTGGACACTTTGGGTCCTTCAAGTGTTAATCATGCAACATTGGGTTGGTCATCGTGGAACTAATACTTTTGGTATTGTGTGAATCATTTGCTTCAAAAACCCAAAAGCACCCATTGGAGGTCTAACTATTTTGCAAGACCTCTCGTATTCATAAAAAATTCCAAGTATGAACATCTGCACTTCTATCTTGTATAGAATGATTAAACACTCTATGCATAACTACATTGTTACAACAGTACAAAAAAAACAATGGCATTCATTGCAAGTCAAACTAATGTGTAAGACCTCCCCTTCTCACACAAAATTCCAAAGATGAACATCTACACCTCTATTTTACACAAAAGAATTCTTTGTCATCCATTGGACATTGTCTACTAAAACTTTATAGGGTTAATGTAGGAGGTTCATGATGTGTCCATTTAAGAGCTAATTATTAATTTGTGGAGGCTAGACTTTTTGAAATATTTTTCCATAAATTTCTCTTGAAAGACAAAGGGAATTGGCATCAACAAAGTGAAAAGATGTCCCATTAAATTAGTTGCAAACTTGCAAATTCAAATGTACAATACATTTCAAAGCCCTTATTAGTAACTTTCCTAATTTTTTTGTAACCCAAAGATGGAGGTGAAATGGAACAGACCATAAAACTCAATATGACTTCATTTGATTTGAGTTTTTAACCCCCGAAAGATGGAAGGTGTTTTTCAAGTGAAATTGTCAAAATTCCCATTTTTTAATACATTGACCAAAATTGAAAATTAAAACTTTTTTTAGAACTCCAACCATAATATATATATGGTAGGGCAATGTGTAGAAAAAAATTCAATCCCTTTGCAAGATTATAATGTTCAAAGTTTGAAAAAAAGTTTCTTTTCATCCCTAGCAAATAAGGTTGATACTCTTCAAGACCTCTTGGAGTGAGATTTTTGTTCTACTCAAAATTAAGCCTTTATACCTTGGAGTAATACATCTTGTTACAATAGGTGTGCACCTACAAAATGTTGGATTCAAATGAGAGGTCTACCATACTCTAAATCACCTTATAATTAGCAATACACTAGCCATTTTTTTAATGATTTCTTGTGCATAGATAAGTTACTTTCTTGAAATCCAAATGGTGAAAAATTGGAGCCTAGCACACATTACATGTTGAAAAAAATTCAAATCTTTGAGTACAACAATTGCAAGATAAATCAAAGATGGTTTTTTTTCAAAATTGTTTGGCACTATTAATTGACAAAGTTTGACTCCTTTGTGTGTGTAAATTTTGAGTTAAAATATCATTTTGTTTCTAAAATTGCATACATATTATGTCAGTTACATATATGCCACATTTTAGAAGTAGATAAGGAGTTTAGCAAAAAATCACCCTTATTGTTTTAGGCACCATAACTTTTTCACTTGAACATTCACTTGAATTTTTTTCCTTCTCATGAAGTTGGTTAGTGCAAGCATCTTGTTTCAAAATTTCATAAATATTTGTTCAAAATTGACTTTTTATAAAACTACCCCAACATTCAATTGTTGGTTCAACAAATTTTTTTCCTTTAGGCTTAATATTATAGTATTGTACTAATTTCCAAAATAGATTAATAATTTATAGTGATGCTAATTTTGATACTAATTTTGAATTCACAAATTAGAAGAAATGAGTACACTCCAAAGATTCCCTCAATGAGATGACCTCAAGAAGACATTGGAGTTCATTCGATCACCATCATGCATGGTTGGCCTCGTTTAACCTCAAAATGTTGGAATAACTTAATCCCCACGGAAATCATCCTTTTGGATACCATGTGAATCATTTGCTTAAAAAACAAACCAAGAGCACTTATGAGAGCTCAAACTACTATGCAAGATCTCCCCTTTTCATTCATACAAAATTCCAAGGATGAACATTTGCACTTATGTCTTCCATAGAAGGATTCTTTGTCATCAAGTAATGGTGTAAGATTAATTTTTAGAGCAATGATAAGGGAGAAGCACCCACAACCAATTATGTACCCAATTGTGACAATTTTTGGACATGGTGGTCATTCTAAAACGTAAATCTAAGTAGACCATAGTAGCTTATCATTTTGGTTAACAAACAATAAAGCTATCCATCGTCTACCTAGATTTATGTTCTAAAATGACTACCTTGTCTAAAAATTATTGCAAATAGGTTAGCACCAGCGATCCCAAAACTGGCTAAATTTCACTCAGTTGCTACATAATTTCTTCATGACCCCAATGTTAAATTCAAAAAAATCTTCCGAAAATGAACATTTGGCTAATTTCCTTGAAGCAGTTCTAGGATTGCTGGTTAGCACTCTTAGTTGTGAGTGCTTCTCCCTCATTAAGGGCTGGCTTCCTTGTGGAGTCTGGGCTGGTGAAGTCCACCGATCAGCAGTGGAGTGGAAGTTCCAGAAAAACCGGACTCCCATTCCACCGCTGATCAGTGCACTTCACCGCCCTGACTCCAACTCCACTTGGAAGCCGGCCCTAACTTAAGTACTTGCTTCATGTTGCCAGATGGACGGAAAGAAACTCTGACATTGTAGAGTGAACAACTGAGTGACCTAAACTTACTAGCGACACCCTGAATGAAAATACACCCCAAAAGAAAAGAATTAAAATTACAATGCAATACACTACACTGAATAGGGGTATTAAGGGGACCCATACTAATTAATCGACATTCCACACTATATAAATATCTACCTGTATTGTACATCAATAGTTATTGAAGTGTGCGGGTGATGTACATCATGTTTCAAACATCTACAGTTTTCAAGAATCAGTCCCTTTAATTTTTTGGTCCCCTTAACCCCTCATCGCCTGAAGTCCAAAATCCAAACATGTGTAAAAGCTGACTTGCTTTTCAAGTCCTATAAGTCTAAATCTCAATGAGGTAGGAAAATCTCAACCGTACAATATTGTAGTGTGCATGTTTTAGATGGTGTGAAAAAAATTTGGGGTCGTTTGACCGTATAGATTGAAAGATTATAATGTTTTAGTGTTGAAAAAAGATGCTGAAATTTTCTTAAAAACACATTTGGAGGTAAAATTCGATTTCTAGACCTACTCAAATGAAAAAATTTTAAACTACCAAGTGATTCAAACCAAAAGACAAACACTTTGGTGAAAAAAAATCTCATTCAATTGACTCATAGTGTCTGCAAAATTGTTTTGAAATGTCAAAAAACACTGAAAAAAGTAGCAAAAAATCACATCTATGTCTGAACCTCCCTCTACTAAAATGCTTCTCAGTCACTCATAACCTCTTGGATTCATATGAAATTTTAACAATATAAACAAGACTAGTATGCGCAACTTTTCCAACAAAAATTATTGAAAATGGACCATGTATGAAGAAGTTATAAGCCGCCGAAGTTCATTGTAATGCAAAAATGTCTGGATTTTGAACTTCGAATTGCTCCCAAACATTCAAAACAACTTGGATTGACATGAAAATTTTACCACAATAACTAGGCTTTATTGGGAACAAAACCCAATAATTTTTATTGAAAACGAACATTTGATGAGAAAGATACAAACCCCCGAAGTTGCAGCCATCAGAATGCAGTGAGGTGAACTCAAATTGAACCTGTGAACTTCGAATGGCTCTCAAAAACTCAGTACATCTTGTATTGATCTGAAAATTTTACCACTGAAACTAGACTAATATGCGCAACTTTCCCAACAAGTTTTTATTGAATTCGGACATTGGATGCAAAAGTTACAGCACTTTGAATTTTACTGCCAGACTATGAGAGGACACTTTTCGTCCCCTCTAGCGGTGAGGGGTTAATACCCCTATTCAGTGTACACTGTTAGCTGAGACTGTACTTTCCATGCATCTCAGACACCACTGAATCTTCAGGCACCTCCCCCATAAGCGACCGACTACCCAGGTACCCTAACCCTAACCTAACCTCCGTAGTCAGTGAGTCAGTCAGTGAATCAGTCTGATGAATCTAACCAGACTTGGGATAAGTTACCACTTACCACCCTCTGCAATTGGCTCATGCAGGCAAGCAGTTGATTTCATGAGTTCAACACAACACGACTAAGTTAAGCTTATGAAATGTTCTTCTATCAACTGGCACCAAATCAGCAACTGAAGGCGGAAAGCCCCCTGAGAACAATGAACGGAGTACTATTCTCCAGGGCACTGGCTCTGCAATTGGCTCATGCAAGCAAGCAAGCAAGGCAGTTGGATTCATCAGAGTTCAACACAACACCAAATAACTTTTAACTTATGAATTGTTTTTCTATAGAATTGCACCAAATCACAACACGAAAATAATAACTTATGAATTCTTTTTCTATAACTTAGAATTGCACCAAATCAGCGATTCGGAAGACCCCACCATCACCGATCAGTGCCGAAAAAACGGTTGACAATACAGGGACCGAGAAAGCTGCTGATTTTTATGCATAAGTTAGTCGTATCATAAAAGTTATGCTTTTGGTTCTCACTGGGCCCAGTGAGAGTCGGAGGCGTGCACTTCTTCTCACTTCACAAAGGCAAAACTGGGAGGGAGGAGTTTGAGTTGAGTTGGGTTGGGTTGGACCTCACATGGTAATGTTGACTTGATGGGTGTTACTTACCTAGAACTCGACAAATTAAGTAATGAAATTAATGATTTATGATACATTTTTATTTATGTGGTATCATGATCGTGAGTTTACTTTGTACTGAAAAGTATTTGGTCAATGTTTTCCTAATCAAATACCACCAAATACGTAATATACTATATGGCTGCAAAGAAGGCTTTCAGGCCCCTCTAGCTAGGATTAATGAAGGAACTCTCAATTCACTGGCTTAGGTTCCCAATGGGTTGAATTAAGTTCTGCTTCTTGTGTCACAAGTTATCTTTTCAAATGGTGTAAGGGCATCGCCACTCGTGGGCCGCGGTGCCGGGTAGGATTGTGGGGCCGGGATGAAAAAAAGTAATCCCTAATCTAGAGAGAACATGAAGGGTATCGTTGGTTGAAAATGAAGTGTTTGTTGGGAATGGTTCAACTATTTAAGCCTTGTGGACTTGGATGGCAAATTTCATCCTTGATAACTCTGTTAGGAGGGGGGAGAATCTATAACAAAGAACCAATATGTTCTTTTCCCTAAGAAATTTTTAAGTCTTCATATGATGATGAGGTAATTATTGCACCTCTAATGTACATAGTTGGGTGGACTATGGTGGTGAGCACCTTGCCAAAGCAGGGGTTTGAACTCATGACCACCTCATTGGTGTACCAAAGCGGAAGCCAACTAAACTAAGGTTAGAGGTCCCTTTGCCTATCCTACACTCACCAATGGAATTTGGTAGGGTGGGCTCACCCAAACATTGTCCCACTCTTACAATTGTTTCGTGGTTAGTCTTTTTTAAGTTGCACCTATAAAGCGGAGGATCCTTATTTGGTCTTGACTCTTTGTTGGTTGGTTGCAACTCTTAACGAAAGTTTGCAAAGGTGAGAGATGAACAATGTTGAAACAAGTCATCGATATCTCGGAAATCATGGAAATTTGGCTTTGAACAATGGTTATCTATGATTTTGAGAGCTTGCCTAGTGTTGCACAATAAGGACCGAGTTTTGGTTGTGTGTCCTAGTTTTAAGTTGTTTAGTATGCCCTAAAAGTCGGGCCATAGTGGTAGTGCTCTAAGCAAATATACTAATTATGACATGAAGGATGTATGAGATACCAAAGAAAAGGAGAATGAGAGTTCTTATGGTTTATAGAATAATGAAGTTAGAGTTATAAACTAAATGTTCATCAAGATACAATATGTTCCCTATATATGATTGAAAGTTCATACTAAACAATTGGTTGGAAGTTTATTCTTCTAAAAGTAATTTTTTGTAAGAGAAGTGATAAAATTTGAATGACATAACCACAAAATCAATTTTAGTATACCATTAGTAGTAGGCAAGATTTGTATGCTTAATTTTAGCATGACAATGCTCAATAGCAAGGTCCTTTTTGAGTATTCAAGGAGTATTACTAATGTAGTGACAATTTGATGCTTAATTTAAGATACACATTTTCAAATAAAATACGAATTGATTTGAAAATCTACATACAAAAACGCTTTTAAACCATAGTATGCTATTCCTACAAAAAATCAATGAAATTTGGCAATTAAAATATCAATATTAGACTTGTAAATTGAAAATCTAATATTTGTTCTATTTTGTGATAAAATTATCATGAGTACAAACATTATGGAATGTAACAATGGATTGATTGATTATGTAAGGTATTACAATTTGTAGAATTTAGTTGAAAAAAAATTTAGATATTTTCATCCCTCGAATACTTGACTGTAAAATTTGTAACATTTATAGCCTCTTTAATGCCTAAGTGCTCTAAAGGCCATATTCTAGATGATAAGAAAAGTTCTTTGGGGGCTTGTTCAAGGTGATATTTTATCCAAATAACTTCTCATTCATCCAATCTAATGCTTACCCCCTATAGGACCAAGTGTCCTTCAAATGGGCACTTAACCCTTTAAGGACCATGGTTGATTTGGGGGGCGGGCGTAGTTTTTGCATACATTTATGAAAAAGTGTTGTTTCATGCCCTATTCAAACATGTGCTTTAAGATTGAATTTTAGAAATTGGCTCTATGGGTTAGATCCTTGAAGCAATCAAAAAATGAAAGTGATCCAACGGTTCACATCCTTGTAATTACTCTTTGAAGATTGATGTGTCGTAAACACCCTTTGGCACTAGTTCTAATTAGGATTTGCTACAATTGGGCATAAATTTGAGTATATGGTGTGAAAATCGACCAAAACCTTTTGTCCTAGTTCCTTTGCACATATATATAGTTGTCTTTTATATGAAATATGCATTTTTCTTTGAAAACTCCAATATGAAAGGTTAGGCCATTTCAAGTTTGAACAAGTACAACTCACTCAATTTTGCACGCATTCTCTTGAAATTGGCTTTGTTATGAGTGTATGAAGACACTCTAATTGCGTTCTTCTCTAAGTTTTTTGAAATTAAATGTTCTATGAATAGTAGGAGACAAAAAGTCGTGAAATCAACCAAAAAGTGGTCGACCGGTCCTTAAAGGGTTAAAGGTTTAAACAAGTCCCTATAATCTCTATTTTTGGCATGATTTTTGAACCTTTTTTTGAAGATTGAAAAATTTCATTATCTTTCTAGAAATATAATTCTTGATTCTATTAGTGCTTAGGAACATGACTGATCCACCTAGTTATCCACCTAAAGCTTAACATAGAGTTTATTGGGAGCACATAAAAAATTACAAAAATTCAAAATAAAATAAATATTTTTCTCTACAGGGAAAGATTTTATTCATTCTACTTGGACTAGTGATGACAAAGATATAAAGATTCTTGTATTTGGATAATAAGAGCATATTCTTTACAATATAACTTTTAGGATTCCTTTTTTTAATTCAATTTTTACAATTAATATAAAGAAGTTCCACATGGTTTAGTTTGCTTGCTAGGACAATATGACTTGTTGGGATTAGTGTCTTTCAATTCCATCTAAGATTTATTAATGATTTAGTTTTTATTTAATCTTATACTTATTTTTATTGAACAAGTTTTTTAAGGATGAAAATTTAGTGAATTTTTTTCACAAACTTTCTAGTCAATACTTCAACAAAAAAACTTTTAAATTCAAAATCTACATAGTAAAAATTTGAATTTAAAAAGATTCAAAGTAAAAATTATAGTCAAGCAAGGTGTAAGAGAAATCATTTTGTTTACTTGAAACACAAATATCTCACAATCTATGTGGGCAAAGTTTCTAAAATTTCTTCCAAATATTCTTATACTAGTCTAGTGCAAGATCCTATAGTTAAATATGTGAATTTTAAAAAAAGTTTTCCACCTTGCAATGAAAATGGTAGTTTTGAGTGTTTTTTGATGAAAAATGGCCTTGGTCCTTCAAGGGGCACCTCCCCCCAAACAACAACTTTTATGACCAATTTGATGAAATTGATTTGAAGACTATATTGCACAAAAATATAAAGAGAAAGTCACACTGAAACCTACATATTAGATGTACACTATCAGAACATGAGGGCCTAGGGGAATCTAATGTCTATTTTTGGTACACCTACAAAAAATACTTGAAATTTCATAATTAATCCATATGGGTTGTAAATAATGCATATTAACATTATAAAGACACTTCGGACCTCCAAGGCTTGGTGAATGACATCACCTATCGGTCTAATAATTAAAGTATTTTAGTGACTACTATGGTTGTGGGGGCCACGTCTTTTCAAAGTTTAAATGCATTGAAACTTCCTTTCACTTTCCAATAATATCCAAATATAACAAAAAATATGCTCACTTGCTATTGGTATCATTTACCATACTAGAAATAGAATTCAATTCTAGGTGCACTTACCATAGTGGGAACAAAATTCAAAAAGATTCCCTTGTGTAGGTCACAAAGGGCCCTTTCCCTTTTACCCAAGTGCCACGTAGAAAGTACTCAAGTCAAAAAAGCTCCCGACCTCCGGCCCCCACTACCCACTGTCCCCAGCTGCCCTTTGATTCCCAACGGAAGAATCCCCAACAGCCGGAGGCAACGAATGAAAACCCCTCGCCCGAACGAATCCTCGTTCGTCGTCTCTCCGAAAGAAATCTTTCCAATCGGAAAAGATGCGGAGATCAGGCCTGATAAGGCCCCTCCGAGTGCCAAGCTCTGCCAACCTTTGTTGCGCTTTGCTCCAACAGGTTTTTGCAGAAGAGATTCGCCCTGCCACTCCAGGTACAGAAATCCTCTTCGCTCTCATTCTTCGTCTCTCTCGATCTCGCACTGACAAACTCTTTTTTCCGCAATTTTCCGCATCATTTTTGGTGGTGCAGGTGGTCTTTCTCGTTGATCCAGCAAGGAGCTTGCTCAGGTCAGGGATACAACGTTGCGTGTTGTCCAAGCCTATTCTTGTGAAGATTCTTGGGATCCAAGTGTGTGAAAATTTGAAGAATCTGTAGTTGGTGAATTTTGGTGTGTTTTTGTGATTCTTGGGCAGTGGGGTGGTGTTTCTTGTGACGGTGCGATATTTGCGGTGGAATTTCGTATCGTGTGGAGATGGTTTAATAGGAACTTGATTTTCTATCGCTCTGTTGAGAGCGGATTCGGTTGATGATCTTTGATTTTGGTTTGCGTTCGAAATCTGCACTCTGTTTTGAGGGATTTGTGGTCTGGTGCGTCGTTTGGTGTAATTTGCTTTGTTTTCGTACTGTGAAGCAAGTGTTGTTCATGATCTGAGAAAGTTGCTGTTCTGCGCAGAGTTTTGTTTATGTTTTCTGCTTGGTGGAGTTTGGTTGTATCTGTTGTGTTGTCTTTCAGGAGAAGAGCGTGTTTACTTCATGGAAGTAGGGTGTTTCGAGCGGAGTTTTTTCTTTTTTCTTTTAAACCTGTAAAGAGTAGCTGCAAGTGTAGAATGCCTGTTTTGGAATGTCACAATTTGCCCCCCTGCACCATTACGATCATGATAACTGAACGTGAGCATGGGGGTTTGACTTGGTAGTAGATGATCAAAAGCAGTGGTCTGATTCTGCTTTTTTCAGCGGAAGTTGCTCGCTTTTCATCTGTGGAATGATCAGTGGGCAAGGTCTGAGAAATTTCTTTTCTGCGACAGAATTCTGTTGATTTTTTGTTACTTTCGAGCTTGTTTGCATCTATTCCAATTTTCTCGCAAGGGGTGTTTTCTTTGGAGTGTAACCAGTAATGTTTTCTTGTTTCCTTAAAACCTTTTTAAACGGCTTTAAATGTTGAATTCTGCTTTGAATTTTTGCAAGTTGTTTGTTTTCCTTTGTGTGATTAAATAACTGTGGCTTGACGTGGTTGATGACAAAGGGTGATAATCTGATCAAATTGTTTTTGTGTTGAAGCAGGATCCCGAGTGAACGCGATATTTGTCTGGCCATGGCTTCAGGAAGGGCACTGGTGCTGGCCCTCTTGCTTGCTTTTTGTGCTGTGACTGCGTTGGGTCGGGCTCCCTCATGGGATGCGAAGATTGTGATGCCCACTGAAGAGAAGGAGAAGGATGAGGAGGGTACCCGCTGGGCTATCCTTATTGCTGGATCAGCTGGCTACTGGAACTACCGACATCAGGTATCCATATACTGATCCTTCTTTTTGAATTTTGAAATATTTTTCGTTTTGAAATCAAACTAGAGTGTGGTCAACAAAATTCTCTCTAGCTTGTGGACTGAGGTCTCTTCTGTTTTGTGGTTAGGCGGATGTATGCCATGCATACCAAATCCTGAAACGTGGAGGCTTGAAGGACGAGAACATCATCGTGTTCATGTATGACGATATTGCGCACAACTCCGAGAATCCGTATCCAGGCAAAATCATCAACAAACCTGATGGGCCTGATGTCTACGAAGGCGTGCCCAAGGTTTGTATGCTTTCCAGAGTCTCCGTATGATCACTGTGACTACAGGGAGATCTCTGTATTGTGATGATTATTTTTATGGAACTACTGAAACAGTCGATTTTTACTGAAATCATTGTAGTGTTCTTGAGCAGAATTGACCTTCATCACTCTCTCAATTTCGGGTTTCCTGTCCATGCGATCCTATTGATTTCAGATGCCATGATAATTGAGTGTTGTGAGGGTGTTGGCTTTTTGCAGGATTATACAGGGGCTGATGTGACTGTGAGCAACTTCTATGCTGCGATCTTGGGTGACAAGGATGCTATCAAGGGAGGCAGTGGAAAGGTTGTGGACAGTGGTCCTAATGATCATATTTTCATCTATTACACTGACCACGGTGGTCCTGGTGTGCTTGGTAAGTTCAGACTTTGCTCATGTGACATTCAATTCCTGAAGGATCACTTTTTATGGCTGTAGGATATATATCTTATCTATCTTATCTGAGTTTCCATTTAAATGTTGGTAGTTCGCTTGTAAAATTAAATGGTTCTTAGGGTTTTATGATTTTTATGGTTTTAAATGGTCGAGTTTATATTTCCAAGTGCAAAAAGATTTAGTAATCTAAATTCGGTGTTTTTGTCGACAGGTATGCCCACCTCGCCCAACCTATACGCAGATGAATTTGTTGCCACTCTGAAGAAGAAGGCTGCATCCGGGACTTATAAAGAATTGGTAAATAGACTCTTCTTCACCCGTTTTTGCGATTCATTCAAATTGCTTCTTCACTCTTGAGCAGGTTGATAGGATTTTCCTCTGATGGAAGAACTTGGATTCTGTCACAGGTGATATACCTTGAGGCTTGTGAGAGTGGCAGTATTTTTGAGGGGCTGTTACCGGAGGGCCTTAACATCTACGTCACCACCGCCTCAAATGCAGAGGAGAGCAGCTGGGGAACTTACTGCCCTGGCATGTATCCACCACCACCTCCTGAATACGAGACGTGCTTGGGCGATCTCTACAGTGTTGCATGGATGGAAGACACGTAAGTCAGTTCGCAAGTAATTTTGTATCTTGCTTCTTTTATTCCACTGGATGCTGCGATTTCCTCTTCGTTTGTGCAGTGCAGGGTAGAATGCATCGCTGCTTTTTTATGTTCTGAATTCTGAACAAAAGCATGATACTTATTTTACATTTGCTTTTGTGCAGTGAACAAGAAAACCTGAGGAAGGAAACTCTTGAGGAGCAGTATGTTATTGTAAGTTACTCTCTTGCTGCATGTTACAAGTTTGTATTACCAAGTTTTTTATTTGTATATAGTTTATTTTTAGTAGTCTCGAGCTGTGTTGTATTGTATAGTGGTAGTAAGATTGGTCTTTTGTAGTAAGACTTGTCTTTACTTTCCTTAC
Organism: Straminergon stramineum; assembly: GCA_963920665.1. Taxonomy (NCBI): domain Eukaryota; kingdom Viridiplantae; phylum Streptophyta; class Bryopsida; order Hypnales; family Calliergonaceae; genus Straminergon; species Straminergon stramineum. The sequence continues at coordinate 10,135,055 of OY987270.1, read as the reverse complement.
AGGTCAAATCGAGAACCTCGAACCACAACACATACAGGACTGGCTCCCATGTGATGCAATATGGAGATATTCATATTGACGTGGAAGAGTTGGAGCGCTACCTTGGCTTTGACCCAGCCAACGAAAATGTTACCAAACCTGATCTTCCAGAGTTGCTGGCGTCCAATTCTGAAATCTTTACAAATGCTCCTCAGAGAGAAGCTGATCTTATCCACCTGAGGCACAAGGTAATCCCTAGTCTTTTAAATTCTTATAATGACTCCTTGCCCTCTGCTTTCGTTGTTGTTCACTTCTTCATGACTTACTTGTGTCTCCAGAATGATTTTCGATTGTAGTATTGTTTTAAGTATCATTCCATATTATTGTTGTAGTGTGATATTGTATGTAAATAATATTATTATACCTCTACTATTATTCTATTCTATTATTTAATTAGTATTATTATGTATCTCTACTACTATTTTATCCGATTACTACTTTACTTAATTAGTATTGCAAGTACTGGTTAACTAGGTTATATTGCTCCTTCTGGTCTTAGCAAAATTAAGGGGTGATTATCCATTTCAGACGGCTGTATATTATTTTCTTCCAATGTTGAACAACAGTGGGTTGTGGTCCTGGGAAATCGTACTGGCAGTATATTATTTGCTTTCAAGTTCTGGTGGGGAACGAAGAAATCTAAACATTGATATGGTGATGCAGTTTATCAACGCTGACAAGGGTTCATTGAGGGAGGCAACGGCTGCGGAAGATTTGGCCAGAACTATTTTGCATCGCAAGCATTTGGATGACAGCGTGAAGCTCATTGGTGAAATTTTGTTTGAGAACAGTGTTGAGAAGCTCAATGAAGTTCGTCCAGCTGGGACGGTTCTTGTGGACGACTGGGCATGCCTTAAGACCATGGTAAGTATTAATTCTCCTGGGCCTGTGTATGGACTTTGCATCCTCTCCACTGACATAATCTTGCTGCATTATTCTCTTTAAGAAGTCTATTAAGCTTTTGGTGAACACCCGATGTCACTTAAACCCGAGATTGTGCATTGCGACGTGACAAATAGCTACGTTACCCCTTGCTTTGTTTTGTTTTCCTACAAGTATGGCCAAGTTAGTAATCTTTCAAGAGCTTACTCCATCAATTTCTGATTTCGTAATTTGAACCTGTTGAAGCAGTTGAATCAGGAAATGCTTTGGATGTAACTCGAGATTTTTATTGAGAACTATTGCTGATCATGTAATTTATCTAGTTCTTTGAAAAGTAGCTGTTTCTTTGCTTTCAAATTTCTGATGTTTTAAAATGTGCAATACGCAACTTGCAGGTGCGCACTTACGAAGCAAGCTGTGGTGCACTGACCCAGTATGGAATGAAGCACATGCGTGCGTTTGCAAATATTTGCAACGCTGGATTTGATTCTGCAAAGATGGCAGTTGCATCATCGGAGGTCTGCAAATACAGTCCCAGTGCCAATCTTGGACTGTGGTCCCCCATCACTTCTGGATTCAGTGCGTAAGTGAGGCATGCCTCTATCTTCCTGCAGTGAAGCTCTTACATTTGTACAGCAGGTCTTTTTCCTTACCTATTCATATTTGGCGTGAAGTGAATTCTTCAGTCACTCCTACATTGAATGCTAGTCATTTTCATTCAATTTTTCCGGCCGTTTTGCCCATCAAAGATTTTGGTATTGGTTTTGGAAAGCACAGGAGACTTGTGTATTGGCACATTGGTAGACTGGTATTGGCACTTAGGTGTTAGGTAAGTATTGTAAGGATTTAGATTTGGAAGGTCCTCGATTGGGCAGTTGCTGATTTTATGAATTTAGATTGTTGTTGAACCTGAACATTGAGATTCATCTGTACAGATGTGCAAACCTTGTAGTATATTTCTCTCTATATCTGTTGGCCACTTATACTGCGCTTGTGCGTAGATATTTGAAAGGAAAATTGTACAGTGCAATTCATGAAATATAAAGATAACATGATTTTATGTACGTACGTTCTTCCAGTCCACTTCTTGTAATTACATTGTGTACACTGTTTTCAATTTTTATGTCTTCTCGTCCTTTCTATGTGGTGAAGGTGCTTTGTATGCTCTGTTGAACTGCTTTATATTGGAATTTATTACACAAGTCCGGTGTCGTAATTAGGTTTTCATTCCACTCTGCAGATTTCAAAAAACGTCATGTTTTGATAATGGCTTGTTAGGAGCCTGTTGTTAACCCTTAAACATAGGGAGATCTCGTGCCGTTAGCCCTTGGGGCTACAGTTTGTGGGGGTCTAAACTGCTCCACTTTAGACCCCAGGGTTTAGCAGTGGCTAAAGTCCGGTGTAATTTTTTGGCCAGAAGTTTGTGTTGGGGAACTCATCAGAAAAAATATATTTTTGAAACTGTAGGATTTTGTATTTGGCATTAGCTCTAATCATTTGGTGAGAATATCATGATGTTCAATTGTATAGATTAGTAGACATTGGCATTCAAAGTTGAAAAAAGAATCCTTTATTTCAACTTTGGCATAAATTTCAAATGACTTTGGTTGTCATTTGTGGAAATTATTTGTTCCATGGACTTTGAAAATAAAATATTTTATGTTGAAGAATTGGATTCCAAGTCTAGAAATATTCTCATGAGCCTTTTATTTTACCATTGGCTGAAGAAGATGGATATGATGGCAACAAATACTTAGCTTGTTCACATATTCCTCAAAATGACATACAAATATATCCTAAGTGTGCAAAAAACATGTCCACATTGTAACAACTCAAGGTTCAAAATGATTGCCTTTGACTACCTCAGCATTGCATACAAGCTTTCAAGTGCAATGGCTTCTAGAACATTGTGCTACAAAATGCTCACCATGTGGAGAGCTAATACAAAGTGGTTAAATGTGCATGAAGCTTGTCCATCCATTGTGAATGTTTGGCATGGTGAAAAAGTAAGGGAATACCAAGACTTTTGGAACCCAAAGGTCAAGTGGGAATTCCTTGTTATATGTCCTAATACAAAGTGTTGAAGATCATATTGTACTTTCCCAATAAAATGCAAAACACTACGCAATCCAAATCATTGGCAAGCCCAAACAAGTTTTTATAGATTCAAGTGTAAACTATGCAAGAGGCAAGTAGTGGTACCCCCTAAAATGGTTCAACGAGACCCCTAAAACTGGGCTTTGGTTGGCCATTGGGATGGGTTTCCACCTAATGGTATGAATAATACAGGTAGTAGAGGTAAGCTTGAGGATGTGTCTGAATTAAGTATGTCAATCTCCATGGCACAACACCCTTGTTGTTTCTTTCTAGATACTTGAAACCCATCCCAATGGCCAACCAAAGCCAAGTTTTAGGGGTCCCGTTGAACCATTTTAGGGGGTACCACTACTTGCCTCTTGCATAGTTTACACTTGAATCTATAAAAACTTGTTTGGGCTTGCCAATGATTTGGATTGCATAGTGTTTTGCATTTTATTGGGAAAGTACAATATGATCTTCAACACTTTGTATTAGAACATATAACAAGAAATTCCCACTTGACCTTTGGGTTCCAAAAGTCTAGATATTCCCTTACTTTTTCACCATGCCAAACATTCACAATGGATGGACAAGCTTCATGCACATTTAACCACTTTGTATTAGCTCTCCACATGGTGAGCATTTTATAGCACAATGTTCTAGAAGCCATTGCACTTGAAAGCTTGTATGCAATGCTGAGGTAGTCAAAGGCAATCATTTTGAACCTTGAGTTGTTACAATGTGGGCATGTTTTTTGCACACTTAGGATATATTTGTATGTCATTTGGAGGAATATGTGAACAAGCTAAGTATTTGTTGCCATCATATCCATCTTCTTCAGCCAGTGGTAAAATAAAAGGCTCATGAGAATATTTTCTAGTGCCTAGGCACATCCTCCATTTCTTAGGTTGCACAGGGCCCCACCTTTTATATAATGAATTAGTGATTGAAAAGATGAAGGGATCAAAGCAAGTCCCTATAAGCTACCATCCTCATTTTTAGGTATTATCCTAATTAAAAGGAGCAAGCCTATCTTCAATAGAGATTCTTGAAGAATCATTACTTATATTTGATAGGCCTTCAAAAATTTGGTGTAGTGTCCACTCTTGTAATTCCACCAACATGCCTTTATTGTTCCACTCTACTTGCATTTTAAGAATGAGGTTCTTCATCTTCATTTGTAAGTATAGCCCATGGTTCTTCATTACATCAACATGTAGCAATCCTAGTGATTGATGAGGGTCCTCACTATCTTGCAAAGTTTGTTCTAAAACTTGCGCTTTATCTTGGAAATTTAGCATAGGTGGATAATCCCTTTGAAATTGTAGTTCAATGTCTATGCTATGATGCCATTGTTGAGTCTTGTAATTCACGAATTTGAATCCAACTTCTTCATTGCCCAATTTGCATGAATTTGCGCCATTATAGAATAAATCAACTTCCTAAAAGAATAGATGTATGTATAAAGGAATTGAAATATAAGCATGATTTTATATTATGAAATCAATGGAGAATATAGTAAATATAGAAAACTAAATGAAACATAAGATATATAATTTTTGTAAACCTATTTATATTATAAATTTCAATGTTTAATAACACAAAAAATAAAAGTAAAAGAACAAGAAAAGATAAAAGAAACAAGAAAAAGTAAAAGAATAAAAACAAGTAAACATAAAATAAAATACTAGACATAAGAACCCTATAGCCTAATTAAAAGTTTTTGAAATTTCTAATATTGAACTTATGCACTAGTTGCCTTGTTGCAAATCTTTGAACCACATCTCACAAAAGAACAATTTGCAACAAACTTTGAGAATACATTTGAATAGAGGGGCAAGTCATACATTGAAGTGTATGGTGAGAACCAAGTGACTGACTACATGGTATGTCCTAACTAACTTGCACTTTGAATTTGAATGTCATTGTATGGGATATTATAATCAAATTCTACAATGTAATAATATGAAAGTAACATTTAATCTTCCAATAAATGCATGCAATAACAAAATTCATGTTACAACAAATGATTGCCATAGAATAGGAAATGGAGAAGATCAAGCCTTTAGAAATGAATGTGATTGAGCTCTTATAGTCAAATTCTTATAAGTGTACATAAAATAGAAACAATGGAAAAATCATGGTCATCAATTGATTATGGTGTAGATCTCAAAGTACTTGATTTTTGCTAATAGAAAATTCTAGATTTGGTGCAAATTTAGTTATGTACAACAAGAATAATGAACTCTAAATCTTCCCCCCCAAAAGTAGAGTATGATTCAAAATATTAAATTTTTAATAATTTATTTATAGATTTGAAAAATTCCAATCCCAAAGGTTGTAATTGTGCATTAGACAATTTGCATCTGAAGGTGTTTTTCTTTCAAAAATATTGAAAATTTTGTAAAATAAAAGACTTCAAAATTTATTTTAGAGTAGAGATTCCATAACTGCCTCCAAACCAAAATTCCTCATATTTTTCATCTTTTTATTTTATAAGTTTAGGGAACCAATTTCAAATTTTTATTTCTCTAAAATGTCATTTTTTTAACTACCCGATTTGAGGTTAAAAAACATATCATACAATAGATTTTTAACATTGCAATCAAAATTTATTAAAATTGTTGTGCCTTAGAGCCATCCCACATGTTGTATGAAAATTTCAAAGAAAAAAAAAGAAAATCTTGTTCTTAGTGAGCTGCCTTAAATTTCTTTGTTACAAAAAATCATTGTTTGTCCCTATAGGAATTCAAGTATCCTAGTTCCATCTTAGAGCTATTAACCCCTAAGTTCCTCAAGTGTTTTGGAGTGTGTTTTTTCTATGAAAAAGAACATAGGCTTATAATTATGCGCAATGAATCAAATTATTTTTATACATATTTTATTTTTATTATATTATTGATGTCCACAGTGTTTGGGATATTTGCACATAAGAATTCTTTGGGATTGGAGGTGACACAAAGAGTTGAAATATGTGTTTGGGCACTCAAATGCACTTCCAAAAACCGTAAGTTCAAATGAAGAGCTATTGAACTCATTACACAATCCACCTTGCAATTGTTGAAATGCAATTTTTTTACAAATAGAAGTTGCAAAGAACCTTAAATCAACAATTGAATGTTCAAATTTTCAATAGGGAAAATTATGAAAACCCTTTATTCTTTGCATTGCAACCATTTTCAAAGCAAATGGGTAAATACAATTTTTTAGATCTCAATTGAAGTGGAATTGGCAAGCTTTGTTTAACCCTTGTGTGTCAAAAGGGATGTTTTGGGGATGCTGAAAAAACAAGATTTGTGGGATATCAAGTTCATCAAGTATTATAATCTCGAAATCTGCATGGTGGATTCTCTTATAAATTGTAGATTCGTATTCACTAGTAAGCTAGCTTCAAATCTCAACTGTAAAACTTTCAGTAACTGAGTAGTTCTCAAAGTATTTTGGATTTTCTAGATCCATAAAAAAAAAGCTTGTCATTTATGTTGTTCTCTCTATGACGCTCAGGGGTTAAAGGAGGGAAATAAAGTAAAATTTATAAGCTTTATTCTTCGACAATGGTACATATATGCCTTTGAAGAACTCTCAAAAAAAATATTAACCTTAGTTATTGAAAAACAAAAATTTTCAATAGTTAACCTTTGGCAATGCCCATATTTAAAAAAAAAATAGTCATAGGAATTTGCCCACACTAAAAATGAGCTTGAAATTTCATTTCAAATTTATATGTATGGTTGATTGGGCAGTTAGGGGTTAGTGATTTAGTTTTTTGTTCAATATTTTCCCTATTTCTATTTAATAATTAATTAAGGAAGGAATACTAAGTTTTTTTATCTTTAAATATATTTTCTAGACTTCGAATTCAATTGTTCAACATAAAATATTTTATTTTCAAAGTCCATGGGACAAATTTTTTCACAAATGGCAACCAAAGTCATTTGAAAATTAGTCCGAAGTTGAAAAAAAAGGATTTTTTTTCAACTTTGAATGCCAATGTCTACTAATCTATACAATTGAACAACATTATGAAATTCTTACCACATGATAAGAGCTAGTGCCTAAGTACAAAATCCTAAAGTTAGGGTTTCAAAAATATATTTTTTCTATTGAGTTCCCCAACAAGAACTTCAAGTCAAAAATTACATCGAACTTTAGTCATGGCTACACCGTGGGGTCTAAAGTGGGGTAGTTTAGACCCACCACCCCCACCTACCCACCGCAAACTTTAGCCCTAAGGACTAATGGCAGGATACCTCCCTAAGATGTAGGAGAGAAGTGCAATTGTTCATCTTGGGAATTCTGTGCAAAAAGGAGAGGTTTAGCACAAGAGGTTGACCTCCAATGACAATTTCAAAACCAAAAAATGTAAATGTTACATAGTACTTCAAGGGATGATTTCCATGGTTACCAACCTCATGTTTAAGGATTAAAAAGCTTTGTAATAGGATCAATTTCACCTTCTATCTCAAAATTATTCAATTCATGACAAGCAATTGACGTTTCATTTAGAAGTTGCACAAAGAACACCAAGGAAAATTCACCCGTCAATAACTGCTAAATGTCCAAGGCACCAAATTTTGGTGTCAACAATATTTTGAAGTTAAATTAAACATTACCAAATAACTATTTCTGTAGTTTATATTTTTGAAAAATTCTTTTTCAAGTCTAGTCTTAGCATCAAAAATCCGATTTTGAAAATGAATGATTATGATTTTTCTATTCAAGATTTTGTGCAAGGGGGTCTATTGCAAATCTAGATTTCTTTGTGTTCAAGGCTTTTGGAAATGAGCTTCAAATACACTCAAACTTGGAGAAAAAATCACATTAGAATTTCATTTAGAAAGATTGTAGAGTTGATTTTGAGAAGCTATAAATTGATTGGGGTGTTTTAGGTCCTTTAGCCTCATAATTTTTTGGTGATCAAATTTTTGGTTTGACATATGAAAAGATGATTGAAAGATCATCTTAATACCCTCGAGATCAAACATCTAGCATGTCTAGTTTGATTTTGTATAGTTGCTATTAAAAAAATTGATAAAACTTATCAAAATGTTGGCTTTTAGTTCAATTTAGAAAAAATTCCAAGAAGCTCAAAAAGGCCTTGGAAATTTAGGGATTATCCTTTGAGTTCCAAGGACCACTTTAGCCACAAAACTTCAAAGTTCAATAAAATATGATCAATTGAAATTACTAATCTTAGTCTTTTTGAGGTGCATAATTGGACAAATTTACTTTAAGCATCAAAACTCTTTTTTGAAAGAAAATATTTATGACTTTTCTATTCAAGCTTCCATCTAAAGAGATCCATTTAGAACAACTTGAATGGGGAGGATTGCAAGTCCTACTATGTCATTGTAACAAGAATAATTTGTGTTCATACAAAAATTTAGGATTTTTTCATGTGCAAGGATCCTTGATTCATAGGAAGCAAAAGGTCCCTTGCCTAGAAGTTCAAGAATGTTATGAGTTGCAAAGCTTAATTTTCTAAGGTATGCAATTCTATTGTGGCTATCTTATTATTTTTGTCATTGTAGAAATGGTTACAATGTCCTAAAGATAGAAGTCTAAGTGGAACTTCTTTAAATAATTGAAGCAACAAGCTTTTTAGGATGTGTTAGTGGTACTATTGGATTGTGCAAGTAGTTGTTGATGTGCTTTTTAGAATGTCTCTTGTATCTAATTCTTTTCTTAATTTACATCCAAAAGGTTCATTTCTTCAAGACAAGTCTCAAATACATTGGCTTTAGGGAAAAAAACTCATTGCAAACTACAGTTGGAATAATTCTAGAGAAGGTTTTGAAATGAGATATATTGATCAAAGTTATACTTGTCATTTCCTTTGACCTCATAAATTTGCATGCCAATAATTATACATTTGACAATTAAACAAAGGATTGAAAATTTTATTCTTTAGTAAATATGCAATATAATCTTTCAATCTATAGAATACAACTAGTTTAACGCTAAAAGGAAGGGCCTATAACCAAAGCATTAATAATTTTCAACTTCTAAGCTTTACTCAGTAATACAACATAATGGAAATAACTTTGTTTTCTTTCTTCATAAATAAAACTCCTTGTCCTCAGTATTGCAAGCAAAACACATGTTTCGTAAGGCTTGGACATGCAAGACCTCCTCGTATTCACCAAGAACATAATAGAATATAGACGGAAGAATAATGTACTTCAATGAAGAAGAGAAATTCGACCAAAAATTTGAGAAATAATTGCTTTCAAAGTTCATCTTAGTAGAGCATCAATAAATGACAACAAATTTGGGCAGAATTTTGAGAACATTATCACTGTTTCTCAAAAGACTTGGATATCTCAAATATTACATCTATTTTAAAGGTGGCCTCAAACTTCTTGTCTCCAACCCATTCTCACCAAATATATTCCATAAATACTCAATTGACCAATTTCAAATCGATGTTTCAATTCATATAGGATAAAGTTGACTAAAATTAGATTTGAAGGGCTATTACTTGGCACACTAGGATTGAGTTCACAGAGAATCTCTGGAAGAGTCAGTCTTCCGTGATTGCACTTTAAACATGTGCACTAAGGTTTGCAAAAGTTATAATTGGACATGGGCATTAGCAAGCTTACACGGCTCCAAAGTATGAAGACATTTATGCTTTGTACACCCACCCCCAAGCACACCTTCAACTACAACCCCCTATTTGGAGGGACCTGAAGTACTTACCATCCACATTTGGCAAGTTTCAGGCCCTTCGAAGGCAACGGAAAGTATGCTCTTAAACTTGAAAGAAAGGTACCTATCAGTGAAGTAGGTAGCCAAAAATGATCCATTCATTGGATGAATAGCTGTAATCATCGTTTCTACAGAAACCTTGGTAGAGTCTTTCACCTGACACTTTGAGATTTTTTTTTCCGACATAACAGGGAGCTTAAACAATGAACTGGCGCATGGACTCACAAATTCCATTATCGAAATTGTAGCATACTGCAGTCCTCAACTGACAGAAGAACCTACAAGCCCACTATTCTACACTCCTGCAATGGATGCCTTCACATGACACTCCAAGCTAGAGTCCATTGTAATTCGTTCAATAGAAACAATTGAACCTGACTCCAAACAGTAGTAACCAAAAGCTCAATGCGATTGCATTAGTTTCATTTCTTTGACTTTCCTTATCACTTGACCTATTGTACAAAAGGCATGTACATAAAAAACAAGAAACTCCACTGAGCAGATTTGGAGGTCCACATAAGTACTACACAACGGTCTCAGCAGGAGGAATGAGCTAATCTCATCCTTCCACAGTCTCACTACCCTAGCATAGCCCACTTGGTCATGGATGAACAATATATCACAACCAAGGCGCTTATGGACGACCAATTGGCTATGGAAAGAGAATGGAAGTTATTGATGAACCTACCTCCATGTTGTGAAGTTCAGTGCTCCAAAAAACTCAAAACTATTGCTGTTGAAGGAATGGAAAGATGTCCTTGTGAAATGTTGTTTTCCATTCTCACTCAAATTCTAGAGCAAGAGCGCGGTGCCGCTGCATGTCACTCTCATAATCATCGGTGTAGCCATAATCTTCTTGAGATTCAGCGTCAGAGAAAGAAAAATCATGTGACTTGGAAAATAATCTGGCCAGGTGCTCGGATTTCTTCTCCACTGCGTCTTCTGATAAGAGTTGCACAACCTGGCATTCATTACAAAAGGCTCCCGGTTAGATTGAAAATGTTCAGTCAGTGGGCATTATTGATTAATGTTAAGTTTATGTTAGAGTGATGTAAACGGATTTGATTAAGTATTAGTGTGAAGCATCATTGTACTGATTTGTTCCGTTAGTGCATGTTAAGAGAAGAACTTACGGAAGGATATAATTTTTTACAAGGGAGAATATTTTTATCCATCGTTTGTTTATTTGGGCTTTTCATGATGAAGACTCGTCCAAAATATAATCGGTAAAAACATTACTACTCCATAAAAATTTTAACCAGATGTAAGTTCATTTCGTAACACACATTAATAGGACATAGCAGTGTAGCACTATCTAGAAATTACATGGATGGAAGGATTCGGCAAGTTATCCAAACCTGGCTCATTGATGGGCGCCAAGGAGCTGACCGCCGGACACACAAGCCGGCCGTCAATACCATACGATTCATTTGAACAGCATCAAAGGCTCCATCCAAACGCCGGTCTACGAGCTGTTTGATGTTGCCCAAGTTTAGGTGAGGCCTTGCCTGCAATCGTAGAAAACTTTGATTTAGAACAAGGAGAATAACACAAACTCAAATCGAGTACATCAAATTTTTCACAAATCCATGAGAAGTTCTGATCTCAACCCATTGAAACCCAATGCAAAATCACCATTTTTCATAGACTTGAGTCGAATCGCATGAGTTTGGATCCAAACAAAGAAAAAAGTAGTGAAAATGGAATAAACTCAACACCATAATCTTAAACATGTAAAAGACGAGTATTGCTGGACCTAAGATCATCGTGAATTAAGTATTTACTGAGTATTTCTATTGATTACATGAGCAGATTTTAACCTTCAGGCATCGTGTCAGAGGTAGTCTCTATGGCTTGGACGAAGGACAAGAAACAAGTAACTTGCATTCGCAGCTTTCTGAAAATTTCACTTCTGTTGGACAGTAGGAAAGCAAGAACAGACTTTCATGTTTAACCAGTAAAAGAGACGGCATCCTTTGGGTGGGTTAAAATGTTATGAGCTTATTTTGGAAGATACAAGAAAGGATAAGGTACAAGTACGTCGAAAAAGCAATTTTTGACTTTTCTTCAATAATGTGACTATCGTGGTCACTCAATGTTTCATGCTTATTGTGAAAATTTCTGAATGAGTTCATCTAGGGCTAGGAAAGAAGAAAAACTTGTACAAATGAAGATTTCATGACTAGATTCCTCTCATGCTAGAATCATTTTGCCCAAAAAGCTCAAAATCTACATCCATCTTCCTACCAGGGACTCTTAGGGGAAAAGGATTAATAAGCAGCTGAGATGAGGAGGAGTTGATAAACTCACCCATATGACAAGGTTCTGCTTCTCAGAATCTACAGGCCGACGACCCGTTATAAGCTCCAAAAGCAGTACTCCATAAGCGTACACGTCCGTCTTCTCATCCACAATTCCATGCATGAAGTATTCGGGTGCCAAGTACCTGAAATATACGTTCCATTTCGTTCATTATTTCTTGTGGTATGAGGATTTAAAACTACTCACAAGGAATAATAGGGGTCAAGAATCTGGATCCATCATTCTGATTCTATCAATATTTTAGCTAATGTTTGCATGCTACTTCACTTTGCTGTCTTGTCATTACTAATGCAACTAAGAGTCACCACAAGTTGTATGCAAGTACAAGAATGCTTAATTTTGATCAAGTTTCGAAAGTCAGCTAATCATGGGTAAAGTGTGTCCAAATGCAAATGAACTTTCCAATCCTCAAAGTAAAAGGATTAAAGAATGTTATGAATGCTATGAAAGATATTTACAAAAGTTACAAAATGTTATGAGAGATATTTGGCAACGATTATACTTGACAGAAAAAGGCATCAATTAGGAGGAAGGCCCAAAAACTCAGGTGACAGAAAAGAAACTGCACAAGTGATGAATACTGCTGTTCTGGGCAATGCAGCCTCCACAATCCAGGCTATGACAATCCAGGTCTTCTTCTAAACCCTCCAATTGAAAGGAATAGGGGTGGCCGTGGCGTACCCAAAGGTTCCCTCTATTGGGGAGACAGTGTGATGCGTCCATCCGTCTGGCAGCCACTTTGACAAGCCGAAATCAGAGATCTGAGTATCACAGACAAGGTCTTTAGAAAGTCTTTAAAAGAATTCAAGCACATAATCTCCAATCAATGCAAGACTTCCAAGAACTATGAAAATAATCCGACTGCAATGGGTTCCCAAAGATGAGAAAGAACGTAGTTTGAATGTAGGACAGTCGTGCTACAATCAAGACTCTCAATTATTAAGAGCTACAGACAATGACATTCGAAGTAATGGCATTAAAATATGTCATTAAAATGCTATTATTTAGAATTTCATTGATATTCATACGGGATATTGTTTTGGTGAGGTCACAGTAAAGAGGTCAAAGTATAAGTATTGATCATAGCCTGCACCAACCTGGGGCTCATAATCCGAGTCCAATAATATATTGGAGGCTTTGATGTCACGGTGAATGATCCGCCTTTGACACTGCTCATGCAAGTAGCGCAAGCCTCTGGCCACTCCCACTGCAACTTTTATCCTTGCCTCCCACGACAGAACTGGGGAGTTCAAAGGTGCTGCAGTGCCATCTCATGAAATTTAGTCATTTACAGGCATGCACAAGTTATTAAATTCATAACTTGAAGCTTAAAGCAAGTCCTACGCATACAAATCCTTTTTGAAGAGTACGTAACCTTTGTGGTAGTTAGGAAATAACGCTAAATTCAAATCTGGAATTGAGAACGCCCAACAGTGTGCGTTTAGGGTCGTCACAGACTTACGTGGAACATAATATTATAGTACATAACTAGTGTTATTTGGGTATAGTATGAGAGTATCTTCAAGCTAAACTTCTCCAAGATTTGAGTAATTCTCGAGTAGATTAAGGATACTTCTAATCTTGAAGGGATCTATGTTTGACACTCTTATATTACACCCACACAACATTAATTATAAATCTCTTCTGCTCAACCGAAGAATAATGAACATACCTCAGATCAAACACGCCAATTTAAGGCAACTATGCCTGAGAGCTTAAGAATGAGTCAGCGTTACCTTACATTATTGGCCCCCCAGAATAGAGTGGCTTATCTTACGTAAAGAATTGAAAAAATTGCACCAAGGCTTACATCAGTTTTAACTAGACGCCATGGCTAGCATCTTGTTACTTAGACTTGTCATTTCGTCAATAGAAATCAAAATACACTAGTGAAATTTCCAGAGTTCTTTACGTTTAATTGATAGTTGCTACATTGCTACACCACCAAGTACAAAATTATTTAATCATGGACTTACAGTGGAGAAGGGGTTGGAGGCTGCCAAGAGTCGAGAACTGGAAGACGAGGTGGAGGCCATTTTCAATACAAATTCCCAAAAGCTTGGCCACGTTGGTGTGCGACACGTGGCTGACAATGCCCAACTCAATGAGGAAGTCCCTTTCCTTCTCGGCCGCTGTGTCACCCCGGCTGTGTTTCTTCACTGCAATTAATTGCCCGGATTTAGGCACTCCCCTGAATACCTTTCCAAATCCTCCCTTTCCCACTAGATTCGCTGCACACCAATTGTACACACCTCAGCAATTCAACATATCTAGCCACTTTTGTGATGTGACTCAAGTGCAAAAAATAAAAGTAGCTTGGACTCCAAAATGTCTATATCATTGGTTCATAAAGAGCATACTTTCTTCTTTTCATCGATATAATAGTGACTTTCAAACATCTACATCTATAGTTATTTGTTGACCAAAGAGCTCACATTGAGCAAAAGATTTCTGGATTACTATCCTTTATGTGACCAACCCAAAAGAGAGACTTGAAAAGAGAGACGGTTGCCTTTAAAAACTCAGACTCGACAACACACTGTGTCTTCATCATAACTTGAAAACGGTAAAAATCTAGTATAGTGCAAGTGTATGTCCAATGTAAACACCTCCGTACCCGACTCTAGGATATCTCAAATCTTGAAGTGGTCTAGATTTAACATAACCTCGAATTAAAAAAAGGTACAAACCGAGCACTCACCAGGGTCAAAATTGTTGGTTGCAAGAGAGAGATCCTCGTAAGAGAACGTCTGCCAGGATCGCTTGGCACTAGTCGAGACAGAAAGTAAATCACCCACACAGTCCTCTGGCCCTAGGGCTCCACTCTCAGTTCTCGCACTCGGCGAAGACTGCTGCACAGGGTCCGAGATCGACAGCTCCTTCTTCCGGTACGAAGAAGGAAATGACTGCCACTTCTTCGATGCAAAAGACCTGCAAGGAATTGGCGTTCAAATTCAGTGACAATGGCAAAGATTTGTGCAATTGTGCAATTCTTGAAGGTTGAACTGTCCCAATACTTTAAAGGAAGAACCAGTTGTGTGTCAGATCTTTGGCAATTGGAACTTTGGCAATTTAAGCTATAGCTAGCTTGTAATGGGTGCATGTCACACCAAGTCGAGGGCTCCGACACAGGGACATGTGACCACAAAAAGCTGCAGCACACAACCACAAGCGATACTCATTCTAGCATAGCCAACAAAAAAAACACAAGCAAACGCAGTAACTACAGCCGGGTTGAACTCATTAGGTTCAAACCAAATGAGAATGAACCACAAAATTCTCTAAAAACACTCTAGAGTTAACAACGAAGACAAAAGAATGACATCATACCTCCGCAGGCAATACATACAATGCTTCTGACGTAAGCACACCAAGCCAGAAGTAAAAGCTCGAGTGAACCGCACGCAATACTAAATCTAGCATAACCAACAACAAAACTAGCAACAAACGCAAACAAACGCATTAACTACAGACGAGCAGCACTCATTGAGTACAAACCAAATGAGACTGAACCACAAACACTCTTCAAACTGGAATTCACTATGAAGACAAACGAACATCGTCTCACCTACACAAACTCTGCATGCAATACTTCTGACACAACCACACCAAGCCAAAAGCAAAAGCTCTGGTGCACCACAAGCAAAACTCATTCCAGAATGCAACCAAAACATACAAAACTAGCATGCTGTTAGACATACAAAAACCAAACCAACAACAAACACCAACAAGCGCATTAACTACTGGTACCTTGTACTCATTGAGTGCAAATCAAATAAGACTGAATCCCAAACACTCTGAAATACTGGAGTTCACTACGAAGATAAACGAAGACCGTCTCGCAACTAAACATCAACAAACACAAACAATCGCAATAGCTACAGGCGAGTTGCAATCCTCGAATACCTACCAAAAGATCATTAACTACAGGTTGCTAGAGACCACTGAGTACGAAGCAAACGAATTCCAAAACAAACACTCTCAAAAAACCCAGACGTAGCAATGGAAACAAAGAGCATCGCCTCACCTCCACAAGCTTTGCATGCAATGCTTCTGCGACGGCTGCACCAACCCAGACACACCGCCTTCATTATCAAACTGCCAAAAACTCTTCTTGGAAGAACTACACTCCGACCATCCACTATTGGAAGACTCGGGCCCCTCCAACACAGTTCTCGGAGACAGGCCCTCGCAATGTTTCCCTTCCTGTTGCTTCCTGCGAATGACTCTGGCCTCCAAGTCTTCCCACAGAGCTCCGTTGATGGGACCTGACTCGTCGTCCACGATGGGAGGTACCGAGCAAAAGAGGTGTTGTTGCAATGTGGTTCTCGGTCTTGGACTGTCGAGGTCTTTCAATCGGGTAGGCCCTGTGTCCAAGCTTGGACTGCTTCGACTAGCCTTTAGCTGGGGTTGGGGCTTGAGGGTCTTGAGGGTTATGAGAGACGGCAATGTGTCTGTTACCAAGCAATGGGCTTCTGGAGTCTGTTTGGGGGATGTGGGAGTGAAAGACGTCTTTTTCCATTCCAGGCATGCCACGCAGTATGTCTGTTTCAAGCTGGAGACAAGAGGAGGAGGAGAGGGGGTTAGATGGATATGTAAGAGAGATCAAGGTAATTGCACCTAATTGCATAATTTTTGTTGTATCTTGTTGGAAGTCAAAAGAGTATTCAAATTTCTCTGCTTATGCATTCTTTTGGACACCGTAGAATACACTAGGAATTTTCAAAGTGCTGCAACTAGGCTCTCATGAATACTGGTAGTACATTTCAGGTAAAAATCTCTCACGAAAACAGGTAGTATAATTTAGGCCAAAATCTATAGGGGTTGCTTTTAGGAAGATGTCAAAATCAGGTCCAGTTACCTTAGTGGTTCAGGGTTGGGAGGTTTGAGATGGACTAGGTAGTGTGAAAGGGCAGAATCCCACAACAAGGGAAAGCCTGGACAGTGTAGGCGGACCCTCACAGCAGAGTACATTGCAGGGTGGGATGTCTGCAGTGGACCTTCTTGTGTTTTCCTTGGTACGGGAATTTGAAGGTGGAAGTAGAGCCTTATTATGAGAAATAAGGTGGAATGGCTACTGATGTTATTTTCGTTATGAGGTAGTGGTTTCATATTACTCGACATAATCGCAATGGTTGGATTCTGTTCACCTATGTTCGATCAAGGGTTCGGAAAAGAACATAATCACGTTAAAGGGGCGAGATTATGAGATGTAACCATACTCTTCATATACAATGCTTGCTACCTCTATTAAAAATGAATTCCATTGACACTATGAGAATTGGACAAGATCATTTATCCTTTCAGAACTCTCATATCTTAGAGATCCGAGACTTTTAACTTTCAGTAATAGAGACCAGCAAGGCATACTTTTCTGAGAAACACCGTTTACCAAAGTCACCACATCTGCACGAGATAATAAGTTGTGAAACTCCAACCTATTCGTGAAGCTATCTGTTCAACAAGTTGTAAAATCACGTTTATCAACGTTATCTGATTGCCAGTAATCTACACAGACAGTGAAACTGAACATAGGTTAGCATTGAGAGGTGAGCAATGAGAGGTCAGTTACCAGTTGCAGACAAGCGGCGTGACACACACCTCGCATTCCTCTCCTGTCAGAACCCACCCTGCCAACAGCTTCACGGCGATGGCGGTGTTGTAGTCCCCGTCGTTCGTCTGCCCTTGAGCTTGAGCAAGGGCATCATTCTCGTCGTCCATAACCATTAATACTGACCCCTGCTCCACACAACTCTTTCCCAAGCCAACTCACTATTCAAGTTCTTCCTCTTTTCCTAATCTGTCTGCACAGTAAGCATAATTGCCTTCAATCAGCTTCAGGTCCATATATGGAGTTCATAAATACCGAGATCACAAGGAAGCCAAGTCTAGAAAGAAACAGATGGGACACAGACCTCAATTTTCTCTTCTGGAGAATTTCATGCGAAACATATACATATTGATTATTTAAAGCGTTGGAAAGTTTAAGTTCATTGATTTCAGCTAACAACTCATCTGGAGAGTAAGGCAAAGTTGCTTTCTATCAGTGTCAAGTTCGGAAACAGAGTTCATTCACAACCGACTGACCCCATTAGAAAGCTAAGTCTAGGACGAATATTTTGAACAGTCATCAAATTGTCCTGGTGGAAAATTCCAAGTGAAGCTAGAAATATTTGGACTCGAAACCGATCCTCATTCTTGACTCTGAACTACTTCAATTTCTTAAAAGTTCAGCACCCAGTATGCAAGCCAATTTTGCGATATTCCGTCATTTTAACAAATATGACGTTAGTACCACATTTCGGAACTGTGCAGCTTCAACACCAAAACTGAAACACTAATTGTGACGCACATGGAGGTCTATTCTGTTGAGCAAACAGATCAAGAGCATAGAAAAAGGTCTAAAGAATAACAATTTAAATGGAAATAACGAAAGCATGTTTCATTTGGGGTCAAAAAGAAATAAACCCGCTGGGCTACAGTAGTTGCTCTCTACTAGCTGGTATTAATTCGTCTGAACGGACACAACCAAGCCTCTAGATTCATGCAGTTAGAACCGTATTCTAGAAACTTCTCATGTTCCTGCTACAAGATACCAAGCATCTAGTTGTGGAGTCGCTGGAACCAGAAATCAAAGAATTTGGAACTTTGACAACTATAACAGTAGTGAAAGGAGTAGTTGCAAGGTATAAGGCTCTAAAAGTGTCACGGTTCTAAGAGAATCCCCCAGGCAATCATGAAAGTGAATGAGGTCTTAGTGAGGCAGTATGCACGCGGGTGGAGCTGAAGGTCTCCTGGGTAAGAAATTGCCCTTGTAGCACTTAGTTTGGTCTGTGGGTTTGGTGTCTACGCCTGACTTTGCCTCCAGGTGGTTTGTATCTTGTGTTCCAACTCTTCGCCGTTGAAATATATTTCAATGAGTAGCAAGAAAAAAGAATCAAACTAGGGATTCGTAATGCATTTTTCAAGGATTACACTAGTTAAAGAAGTCTGAAAAAGCAGGAAGCTCTAAAAGTGTACTCATTCTAAAAGCGTCCCTCAGACTAATCAAACACGAGGATCCATACTAAATTCCAATGTCCAGAAATTGCACTTTACACCTTCGATATGTTTGCACTGTGTACTAGGAATGGTATCTGCATAATGAATTTAATCCAAAAGTGCACCTAAATTTAACTTCATTGCTAAGACCCTGGCTAACACCACTGTTAGCTTAACATCAGGTGAGAACATATCTTAGGGACACTTCCAAAACACTAAAGTATGTACATTTTAAAACTCTAGGATATTCATATTTTGATAAATCATAAGTCATTGTACAAGCATTCATATTTGATGAAGTAAAGTACGCTGTTAACTGCTGCCATTTGTCTTCGAACCAAGACTCACTCAGAAATACTTGGACAAAGAAACCAGGCTACAGAGAACTTCTAAACATCATGTATGCTACAAAAAATTCTAGAAGAGGAGTTATACGGGACCTCACTGCTAGAAAGACCCTCTTACTAATCAATTCAATGCACCGCCTTACTCCAACCAACTGACAGGCTCCTCCTTGTATTCAAGAAAATGCAAGACGCATAAACCTCGCATTGCGTAGCAGTCATCACGGACACACGATCAAGCTCATTGAAACGATGATTCGCATAAATGGCAGTAGTTGAGCCGCCATAGCCATAGCTTCACGACGTGCCAACACAGAGTAATACTAAATCAGCTTAAGAAACTCGAATGAGCCGCGAGCTTCAAGTTCCTAAAAAACAAATTTAGCATCACGAAGTATTCAACAAACAAAGAAACTACCGGTAATAGAAATCTAAGGTTTCACTTGCGACAATCTCACTACAATCCACCATTTTCGCGAATACAAAAGGTTCAGTGCAGGAAAAGTAACGTTCGACATTCCCCAGTTCTCGTTGAATTCGAACACCTTTCTTCAGTCCACAAATCTAATACCATTCATCAGACAAGAAGATTAAAACTCTATAGAGGATTGCAAGCTGCAAGAAAGCGCACTGCCGCATTGGTATCCCGCAACTGTTCGAATTTTCAAAGAAGCTCACAGTAAATTGAAGCTAGAATAACAATTAGAGACGGGGTGCCCAGATACACAGAAAATTTGTACTGGGAACCGAAACCTCACCGTTGTAGCATTTGAAAACTGCAATCGGAAACTCGAAGCTGACCGAGCTCGATTTCTAGTGACTCTTGAACTTTGATTGAGCCATGAAATTCGCAGCGGGAGAAGTAATGCGCACTACACGTTAGTGCAGTGAGAATGTAAGTGAGCTTGAGGTCCTTGACTGCGGGTGAGTAATGAGGAATCACGGCGACAACGGTAGGGACGCAGACATGGAAGTGAAGTGAAGTGACGTGAGTGAAGTGAAGTGACGTGAAGGGAGAGGGGCGGGGAAGAGGGAGCGCCGAACGGAGTTGGGGGTCGTTGACGGAGACGACGAACAGTGGACGAACAGAGTGAGGACGGACAAAGAGAGGACGGACGGCCACGGTACTGTCTAATAATGACCCTGATTTGAACGCGCTATTAAAAGGGGTATTTAGAACGGTGCTCCTCGTTCGGTGCGTGGGCACAGGTGCTCATTGCTCGCTTGCCATGCCTGTTCCGCTGGTTCCGAAGCTTTTGGAGATTCACATCCCTCTAATAAGGAGAGAGTGTTGGCCGCCACTTGGGTGGATTAATGCAAAATGTACACGATACGTAGATGATTGAAAACTTCAGTTTGGGGTACACCATGTATTTGAACATCACAAATTTACAGCATATTCATACATATTTAGAAATTATCCATTTATTTTTTTAAATTCATGATTTTCAATTGTCAATGTGTTAAAAAATAATCTCATGTGCAAATTTCACTTCAATGTATGTGGAATTGATTAAAATAATGGGAATAATTGCCTCCACCTTGACAATGATTTCAAGAGCTTTCATAACATTCATCAGTTTTTGTTAGGAGACCCTTTGCCTTCCCTAGCATCTAAGGGAGACCATTGTGAAGCATGAATTCAATGGCTCAAATCCACATTGATCTTAACTTTAACACCCACCTCTAATAAGTTGGAAATTAAGGGTTATACCTTCTTTGCATGTAACTAGGGGGGAAATTCTCAAATTAAGAATGTTATATCCTCTAGGAGTTTTAGAAAACATATGATGTGTGTTTTAAGTATGTTGAGAAAGCAAATTTTACCTACTCTTTAACAATGTAACAAACATAGTTGCTCAATGCTTAATGGATTTTGTACAAGGTTTTGAATGTGATGATAAGAAAATCTTACAAAATTGGCTTATGCCTCATTTCTTCTTATGTCTACAATTTACTTGTGCAACAAAAGATCCAAATGTTCATTATTGCTGAAAAAAACTATTGAAAATATTGGTACCTCTTCTCAGATATACTTATGTCAAACTTGGTGACCCAAGCTATGTTCCATTTGCAAAACCAAATAGCAAACAAGCCGGTCTATTTCTATCACAATAATAATTGTGACCATGAAATATAACATTAGTGGTAACCAATATCATGGCTAATAGTATGTGCGTGTTTTTGGAAGGGGGGGGGATAAACCACCAAATGCATTGTGAATAAAATAAAATTTGATTTGCCTTCAAAAATCAAATTACATGCACATGTGACATTTTCATGAAAAAAGTGTTCATTACCACTCTAGCAAACATGCAAATGTGACATTTTTGTGACAACAATGTTAGTGACCACTCATCAAGCTATTGTTCCCAATTGCATACAAAAACTTTGGGTCACAAATGTGGCATCATTTCATGACAATGGTGTTGGTCACCACTCATCAAACTATTGTTCCGAATTGTATATAAAAACCTTGGATCACAAATGTGACATCATTTTGTGACGATGATGTTGGGACCACTTGTGAAACTATTGTTCTAAATTGTATTTAAAAACTTCATATCGCAAATGTGACATTTTCATGACAACAATGTTGATCACCACTCATCAAGCTATTGTTCCAAATTGTATATAAAAAATTTTGCGTCACACATGTGACATCATTTCATAACGACAATGTTGGTCACCACTCATCATTGAGCTATTGTTCCAAATTGTATATAAAAAATTTTGTGTCACACATGTGACATCATTTCATGACGACAATGTTGGTCACCACTCATCATCGAGCTATTGTTCCAAATTGCGAGCAAAAACTTGGCATCACAAATGCAACACCATTTCGTGATGACTTTGTTGGTCACCACTCATCACCAAGCTATTGTTCCCAATTGCAATTGCGTACAAAAACTTTGGATCACAAATGTGACATCATTTCTCGACGACAATGTTGGTCACCACCCATTAAGCTATTGTTCCAAATTGTAATAAAAAAACATCATGTCACAAATGTAACATTTTCATGACTAAAATGTTGGTCACCACACATAAAGCTATTGTTCCAAATTGTACACAAAAAAACCTTCGTGTCACGTTCCAACAAAACCACTGAGATTCAAAAGGAGCCTTTCAGTGTTGGGATTGGACTTGGGAAGGATCACCCATTTCAGGGGCCCCCTGCCCTACCAAGTCCAAATTGGGTTCTAAATTTAAAACTGCTTGTACTTTTTATTCTCTGGAATGAAATTCCATTTCATTTGTGTCAAAATAAAATAAAATAAAAACTTTTCGTATCAGGTAAGCTAGGAATCAAATCAAATGAAAATTTTAATTTGTTTATAAAACAAATGAAACGGAATTTCCAGGAATTAAATTTGGGCCGCAGATATTAACTTATTACCAAAGGAAGGACTCATGTCCTCCTGCCACATTAGTAGTAAGTTAGTAGTATATTTAAATTTTATTTTAAATTTTAACAAATGGAGAACCATTGCATTACTTCCTTCCACATTAGGAAAGTAACTTAAGTATACTGTACCTAAAACTGTTCATATGAACCTCCGAAAATAACTTCTAATCTTTTCTTTTTGTCCTTTTGTCCTTTTTTTAAATTAATGAAACGGAAATAACTTCTAATCTTCCACTACTACTGTAGACATGAAGCCGTCGCACTGACACCTGTCAGTAAAATCATGTTCCACACAAACTGATTGGCCCATTCATTTATTAAAATCCCATAATGGCATTGACTTGGTGGGGTTGGGTTACTTGGGTCAGTTCCCTCAACTGTGAACGTGGGGCACCAAATCTCTCTCTCAAGGTGACCAGTGAGACCACGGGAATATGGGATCATACTTTCGTACTCTAATAATAAGTAAGTGGATATTTTTATTTTTATTTTTATTTTTTGGACACAATTGAAACGAGATTTCATTGCAAAGATAAAAATACAGAACCTGTCAGCCACTGAATAACTTACTTTATTTTATTTTTATTTTTTTGACACAAATGAAACGGGCAATAATAAGTTAATATTTTATTTTATTTATTTATTGACATAAATGAAATGTACAATAAGTTAATATTTTTGTTACCGTTTGGTGAGCTGACTTTGAAGACGACCAAATCAAAGCCCAAGTGACCAAAATGGAGCTAATTGGAGCAAAAGTACAACTGCCCTACGTGTGGGTCAGATTTGGCATAAATTTAAGTTTTGGTTTTGGTTTTGGTTTTTGGTTTTGTTTTGTCACAAGTGTACACTTGTCAGCTTGGGATTGGTTTAGGGAGGTTTGAAATCTTTGCAAATTTGACATGGAAATTTACTATGGATGTGTACATGATGTTGTTTACTAATGAAGCAAGGGGCCTTTTTGCATACTTGGAAAGGCTGGACTTCTATGGTGAACAAAATTGTCTTATATGGCTCCTTGGCCAAGCCCAATTTGGGGATTAACCTTTGAAGTTTTCAAGGCCTTTTCTTCATCAAAATTCATTTAGAATTACCATTTTTATTGTTTTGCCCCAAAATACTTATAATATGACTTTTTTTTTAGAATCTAATGATTAGACCTTGTACAAAATGATGCGGTAAATATTTCAAGAAGTTTGATTGTACAAATTGAAAGACATTTGCATTCAAAGTGCAAGTTTTTATTTTATTTTAGCCTACCCAAGAATTTTTTATTGATGTTTGTAGAATTTTTTATACTATGGACTTTGGTAGTCAAATTTTAACATGTTCAAAAATCATGCTAGTTGTATTTACTGCTAAAAGAAATCTTCGTTTGCCGCAACAAAATCTACATGATGTGTTTGTTGAAGCAAATGCAAAATCTCCTCTAAAAAACGCTGATTTTGCATTTGCCTCAATAAACATGTCATGTAGATTTTGTTGAGGCAAACGAAGATTTCTTCTAGTAGAATACACCAATTTCCAAGGCAATGTCAGATATGAAACGCATCAAATAAAATCCTACAATCCAACAATGTCTTGAGAATTGACATTACACTATGTTGTTTTTGAATAAATTTTCCTACAACATACTTTTCGAATCCACTAATCCCAATTATGGATTCAAAGATATACTGGTATTCATATTTGAGAAGCAAAAAAATTGAAAAAAAAAAATCTCAAATTTCTACAAGCTTTCAATGATGCATATGAACTTCCAAAGCCAAAGGGACCTTAAATGTTCTTGATATGTTCTCAATATTTCTAGTGATATTCTACCAATAGGGACTTGTATTCATGTAATATGGTTTGGAGTCCTTTTCTCTCCAAACTAAATTTAGGGCAAATAGTTACTACCATTCTCCCTTTCCTCATGTCATTGAATTATCCCCATGGCCCTATTCATCCTATCCAATAGTTGCCCACTAGTGGTTGCCCTCTTTTGCAAGTCTAAGTTATTTTGCATGTATTGCCCCCTTTTTGCAATGGTCATTGTCCATTTTGGTAGCTCTAGTGAAAGTGAATGAGATTCAATATGCTCGCATTGACTAATATTGACTCATGTCCCCTTTTTTCCAAAAAATAGTTGTAATTTGTCAACTATGAGTTGAATTAAAAATATACTATAAACCCGCAAAGCTCTAGGGACTTGTGATCTCTATAGAAAGTTTTTAAAAAATAGACCATAAATAGAGATCATAGGTAGCTACCTAAACCTTCAAGAGTTCTCTAAAGGGACTTTTGGGATTTTAGGGGTTAATTAATAAGTCCCTCCCAAATATCTAACAAAGCATAATACATTTCTAACATATGGAAGACTATCACATGGTAATACAATGGTATGTAACACTGTAAAATGAGAAGAAAGAAGAAGAATAAATGTAGTTTGAAAGACCATAGTAAATAAAGTATTTGTTGGGAATGGCTCAAGACTCATGGACCTTGATGGCAAATTCCATCATTGTTGTTTCTACTAGGAGGTAGCTCTGCATAAAGAACCGACATATTCCCCAAAAAAATTCTCGAGTTCACATATGGCAATGGGGTCATTTGACCCACCACTATGGTTGTATGGATTGTGGTGGTATCTCCCTTCTCTAACCAATGTGTTGATTTGAACTCTTGACCACCTCACCAGTGGGTCTATGCAAAAGCCACTAAGCCAAGATCCCAAGTACCCTTATAAAACCACATATTTCCTTTTGTCAAAGCTCCTAAGGATAAAGGGTTAATCCTTCCCTAAATACTTGAGTGCCACTTAAGTTTAAGTCACGAGTTAGTGTCATTGACAATATCCAAGAATCATTTGGTTGGGGTCTTATCTCATTCAAGGAAGCAAAAATGAGCTCAAAGGTAGACAAACCCATTACCAACCCTTGACCCAATACCACCCAAATGTAGGGCCCTCATTGACTCTATGACAAGAATTTATGACAATAGTATATGCCTTAACTTCACATTACCCCCTAAAGTTCTATGACTATGTTTTCAACGAAAACGATCCAAACCTGTTATTTTTAGTATAAGTATCAAATTCTTGAAAAAATACTTTTTTTGACACATGTAACCTTAAGAACTTGTAGTATGTTGACTTGAGAACATGTGGTAAGAATTTCAGAAATTTCCATCATGTGGATTGCGAGATATAAGCATTCAAATTCACTAAAATCATTTTTTTGGCCCTACAAAAAAACAGGGCAGCTGCACTTCACAAGCTCAATTTTCTAGGAAAAAAGGTCCAAAATGGTGGTTCTTCTTTGGATTCTTTTTCCTAGACAAGTTAGTCACATGCTTGAAAATTTTCACATCATTTGGAATTGCACAACATATAGGAAAAACATAGTAAGTAGACAATAGTGGTTAATGATTCAAAAAACTAAATTGTTAAGAATTTAATTATGGAATTGAAAAATTCCCACACTAATGCTTGAAATGTTGTAATAAACAATCTACATCCTAGTATTTTATTTTTTTCAAAAAATATTGAAAATTGAGTTAGATAAAGGACCTCAAAGTTTATTTTTGAGTAGAGAATCCATAACTACCTGCAAACAAAAAATTCTCGTAACTTTTGACTCATTGATCAAAATGGAATGATTCAAAGCTTACTAAGTATATATAACTCCAATTTCAAATTTTTGTTTCAGAAAAATGGGATTTTTTCTAATCTGCCCATTTACAAAAAAAATAACATAATCAGTCATAACTTTTGACTCATATTTTCAAATGTCATGAAATTTCATGCATATGAAAGATATTCCTTGTCCCCACCTTGTTTTAAAATTTGGACTAAAAAATGTAAATCTCTAGTTATACGTACCTACCCCAAATTGCTATGTAGCCAAAAAATGGATGTTGGTCCTTTAGGGGTTAACTTCACAATAGGACATCTATTAAAGTTTTACATTCTCACTCTAGAATCAATGAGGGCTTTACATTTGGGTGGTATTGGGTTAGGGGTTGGTATTGGATAAAGGTACCTTACATTGGGCAATAGTGCACATCCTTGCAAAAACTTACTCTCACTTACAAAACACTAGTTATTTCAATTAATGTTTCTTGCAATAATAATAGTCTTTTACACTAATTTGAAAATTATGCACATTTTTGAGGCAATAATGTAGTAGTTAACAATATTTTAGATGAAATAAAAAATGTGTCTACGTTTTTTCACACTATTCCAAATAATGTGATTTTCATCTTATTTCCATCCATTGCCATCTCCTTTCATCTAATTGTCATTTAAAACTTCACCCCAATGTTCACAATATTTAAATTACATTTATTAATAAGTTATTCAACAAGTAAAAGGGTTTGCACTCTTCAAATGCTTATAATAATTTAATTAACTTACATATTAAAGAATATTTATAGCTACAAATATGGTATTACATCAAATCCCAATCCATTTGTCCAAAATTGGATGAATTTTAGGCCAACTTGTTTGTAACTTCCAAACATCCATTTTTGGAATTTGACTATGAATTCAAAAGTAAAATTTGACAACTTTTGATTCAAATACATTCTATATTTTTTAATAACTTCAATGATTTATCGCAATTGTAAGCTTTGTGAAATAGATTCCAAATTTCACAAGATTTTGTGTTTTTCATTTTTATTCTTTAAATTTTATCTAATTATTATATTGAAATTACAAATAATTACTTTAAATTCTAATTTTTTAAGTCCCTAAAGGACTATTGGTGTTTTTTACAAAAAGTATGCCAAATCACCATTTTCTAGTGCATTGAGTATATTAATTGAAATATTTTTTTAAATCAAACTTTTACTCGTACAAATTTGTGCTAGACTTCTCTAGGAATGTGTGGAAAAAATTTCAATCCATTTGACCCCATACATTGCGAGAGTATAACATTTGTAGTTTGAAGAAAAAAAATTTAGGCCTTGTTCAATGAGGTCAACTTTGCAAAGAAAGAGTCAATATTCAACTTTGGGAATTGGGACCATTGGGTAGGTAGTTAAGTTAGTTACTTGCTTGCCAATTTTCAAAGATAATGGAGGTGTCTACCATACCTAAAATTATCTTGCTCTAAGAAGATGTCCCCCCCAAAGCAACTATATGAGCAAGATTTCAATTGCTTTTGGAGAATTCATTTAAAAAAAATCAAAATCCCAACGGTCAACACAAATCTTTCCTTCCCAAAATCAAGTTAGAAATAAATAAATAAATCTCGTGAATATACACTAGAATTTGAGTTAGTGGTTCAAAATTGTTCAAAAATTGTCATTCTTAGTGCATTTTGTGAAAATTGGGATTTTTTTTTCCCATTTTCAACCACACGATATCTTTCATACTACATTGAGAATGTGCAAAAAAATTCATCACATTTAACCTCACACATTGCTTACCCTCTCAATTTGCACATTGTCCAAGCCCGCTAAACTTTTGAGCCTCAAAGCTTTTGATTTATGCATCTAATAAAAAAGACAATTATATTTTCACAAAGCTAATACAAGTGTGCATCTTTGGTAAATTTTTACTTTCATCTATCAAAAAAATGACTTCATATGAACCTAACTGAGCCTTGAAGGAGCTCTATATGAATTTCTCATCATATAAGGATTAAGAAAATTTTAAGATTTTTCTAATATAAGTCATAATTAATATAAATTTATTAACTATCACATTTTAAAAATTCAATTTTAAAAATATTTTTTCCATAATTTCTCAAAAAAATGAAAAAAAACACTTTTACATATATACATAAAATATTAAAATTTGATTAATTAACTTCATCAAGTATAGTGGTTAAATTTACCTTGTTAATGGTTATTTGATTTAGAGGTCATCATTCAAAGTGCTTCAACTATAAAAGTGCAATCATCATTTAAAAAAATTTCACATCATTCTTCAAGTTAGTTTTTATCTCATGAATAAAATTTTAGTTAATTGGATTTCTTTCATTAGATTTAGCAATTTATTTTCATTTCTTGCTATGAAATTAATACAAATGATAATTTCACAAAACTAAAAGAAATTATTCAAATTTATAGACAACACAAATTTTTAGATAGTAAAAATATAGGATTGAAACTCTAATATATTATATATGAGGCTATTATGAGCTCAAAAATGATATTTGACAAAATAAAAATGGAACTAAACAGTTCCTTCAAAGATAATATGAACCATGTGAAATTAAAATGGGTGAATTCGTACCAATGTCTTACATAATTTTGATGTAGGCTAATTTTGTACCAGAAAAGAAAGGAAATAAAAGTGGAAGATATCACAAAAAACGTCTCCAAAATAGATAAAGTAGTTTGCCAAATTTTGGATGCAATGTTCTCAATAACTCCCTCTATCCTGACATGATCTTCTAGTTGGACAAAATGTTTGGGATTCTCAATAAAAATAACATTATTTCAACCCACTTCAATCTAAGCATGTCAAAGAAGTTCTTGTTAAGGTAAGAACACCCATAACCATGAGTGTACCCATAGTTGAGAGTAGAGTTCCCTGAAAGTGTTCCCTAATGTATCTTGAAACTGTCTTCAAAGTACCTTGAAACCATCTCCATACTTAATTGTGGTTGGTGGGCTTTGATTTTTTCAGATTTTGGTGCTAGAATCAAGGCAGATTTAGTAGAGTGTGGCTATGGGTGCCCTAGGGAGTTCTACTTTGAAAATTCATAGAAATTAGACGCCTTATCCAAAAATTCTATTTTTCTTAAAGTTCATGATTTTCAATTGTTAATACTGAAAAAATATTTTTTGTAGAAAAATTTGACCCCAACTATGCTGAATTGCTTAAATTGACGGTTATGGATGTTCCTACCTTATCAATTCACTAAATCTTCAAGAACAAAAATCATCATTTCTGAGCAACCAAAAAATCACTTTGGGACAAAAAAACTAAAGACAAGGAAATGAAAGATCAATTTTTTGTAGAACATCATATTATGGATGAAAGTATTTATATATAAGTGATGTATGAATGAACAAAGATGGATGATTTTTCTGACCCAAGTGGGCACCTCCAATACTTTCCAAAAAAACACCCAAAAATCACAGGGAGGGTTTGGGTCCCTTGGGGGCCAACTAGTGTTTTTTTATTAGGCAATTAAATGCCCAATTGCCTCAAAAAAAAATGGGCAGCTTCAAGTCTATAGGAAAAAAAAAGGGGGGGTACATGTGTTGAAAAATGCCAAACTATCATCATGGCCCTGCACACTGTTGCCACAATCTTTCCATAACCTCATTTTATCCATCATGCAGAGCCAATCAGCCAATACATACAAATATTGCAAACATAAATTACATATTCAAAATTGTATACTCATAATTGACCTCATTCAATTCAAATCCCCAAAATGAAGGAGCCAGGAAATGCAGAACCTTCTTGCCACATAACCATTTGTCTGAAAACCCAAAAAAGAACACTGGGGCCAACTCAACTGAACTGCACCCGGCACTACCTGACAGTCCTCCTGATCTGCCGCTGGGTACGTTAACTTAACCAGAGCTTTTAACCGGGGCCCTTAACTTCCGGTCATTTAGTACCGGGCGTGTATCATTGGTACAAATCATTGGATGAGGAGGCAGAAGCTGTCAGTTCTATGAGGAAGGGACTACAGTAAATAAAGGGGACGGTGACAAGTGCACTAACTTAAGGTAGTGCAGGCACCACACAGACGCACGACAATTCTACTATTGCTTGAAGCCTTAACTTCAGTTAAGTTAGTGTCAGAACGCTATACCGTCCGATGATGATGGTAAAGGCCCCGGATATTTCCAGAGTAAATTAAGGTCAGTCTCTCAACACCTGTCCACGTGATTTTACGGCGCTCGATAGTGGGGTCGGTACATTACTCTGAAAAAAAAGGGGAGTAATGATAGCGCCGGCAGTGTTTTTATTTCCAGCGATTTGTCATCAATTTGCAGCAAAATACTGATAGGCCCTGCACGAGGCCCATTAGAACATAAATAGTAAAATCTTGGATGAAATTGATGGAAATTTTCAAATTAAAAAAAAATCTTGGATGAAATCGCCAGATTGTGGATGAAAATAGAATAATGGATATGTGATATGTACTAATGTGATATTTTCTATCCAATATGTAGATGAATGTTGGAATTTGGAGCACCACTATAACATGTAATATTGCCACTTTGGCACTTCGCAAAAAATGAAAATACAAAACCATGATGTTAGGGAGTCTTCATTTCCCAAGTTTGCTTAACCTTTAACTCCCGTGTGTTTGAGAGAGAAAAAAACATTTGCAAGGAGGGTTTTTTTATCGGATTTAGAAAATTTGGAATTATTTGAGAACTACTCAGTTACTAAAGTTTTAATGGTTGGGATTTGAAGCCAACTTACTGATGAGTGCGAATCTGCAATTTATAAGAGAATCCATTGTATGGATTTCAAGATTATAATGTTTGATGAATATGATATTATACAAATCTTCGTTTCTCGACATCCAAAATATGTCCACTTTGATGCATATGGGTTTATCTTTAGAAGACATTTTATGTCCCTCGAGCCTTCTCTCTAAAGAATAATGGGAATTGTGGTAGTTGTTGTGAACAATTCTTTTAAAAAATCATTGTGTTTTTATCTTCCTCCCTAGCACAAGCAACAAATGCAGTTCTTTTTTGTGAAGTTTTGAATGTTGGAGGAGATAGTGCACTTGATCGTAGGTTGTGGTGGTTGTATGCCAAGGGTGCCCAAGCAAGGGACTTTGAGTTGAGAGTGAAACTATTTATAAACACCGCTCTAAAATTATTGTGGTAGATTCTTTGGGCTACCTCCCAAGGAACGAAAGTGTTTATTTGAGGGTTTAAAGAGAATTTTGTTCCTAATACTAAGTCAACCCATAGAATTTTGTATGAAATTTTAGGACATGGACATGAGTAATTTAGTAGGTCAACAATTAAACAAATGGGAGCATTCAACCTAGAGTAAGGCAAGGAAATAAGGGGAGATTTAGTTCATATATTGTTCACTACTATTCTTTCTACACGAGTAGTGTCTTTGGGCTTCACATGATCCAACCTCTGGACCAAACAATCTCCCTTATGCAAATCAAGAAATTTGAATTGTGTTGTAACAATGCAACACATGTGATCCTTGTACAAGTATGAATACAACAAGTTTGTCCAAGCAAAGAACCATTGACTATTATATCAACAATTTTGCATTATTCTAATACAATAATGCTTGAGGGGGGGGGGGGGGGGAGGAGGTCCTTTAAGGGTTAATCCCTAGTGTTTTTTGGGTGTGTTTGAGCAAAATTGTTATGAAATGGCACATGATGAAAATAATATAGAAGCGTCAAATACTCAAATTTGTGATTTTTTTTGCAAATTTTTTAAGGATCTTATACCTACCTATTTCTCTACTAATTTTTACAATGTAATTTTTTCGCATATTCAATATCATAATGTTCAAAGTACTTCAACAAAAAATTGAAATCATTCCAACATGTGAAGTTTCAACTTTGAAACTTTTTCAGAATTTTTTTTGTCTTTTGCTAGCTAATGAATTTGATATTTTATTAGATAGTTGAGCTAGGAATCTACGAAAAAAAACTTCAAGAAAAAACTTCATTTTCATCCTTTGAATAAATCATCACATAGAAAGATGTATAAGATAATAGGAAAAACTTATTTGCTAACAAACCTAACATAGAATTGAAACATATTAATTCTAATGGTGAAAATATTGTAGGAAACCATGTACCCCTTATGGACTTTTTCATTTTCAAAAATTGTGAAAATTGAGTTAAGAACTACATGTCATAGTTATTTTTTAAGGACATTTTATGACTACCCTAGACAAAATATTCCTCATATCTTTTACATCATTCATTAAAATATAATGAATATAATTTTTTCTAGTATATAAGGATCCATTCTACAAGACAATATTTTTAATAATTCATTAATTCATATTTTTGTTTTTCAAGAATTAAAGGATATAAAAATAAATAAAAATAAATCCATTCCAAACTTGTGAACTTGTTTTTTTGGGCAAATTGGCTTGTTTGAAAGTTAATAAAAAATCCTTTCTATAGAAATTTCAAAAAATAATGACAAGAATTGCATTCATAGGAACCTACCTGAATCTATCATGTCCATTTTGGTCATTGATAGACTTCAAGGTTTTAGAATTGCATATAAAATCAAATGGTTGGATAACTAGAAAGACATCACCAAATTTGTTGACGAATATTGTACTTGGTCAACTAAAAAGGTGAATAACATTTCTCCCATTTTCTTGAAGTAACAAAAGCTATTGTGCCCCCCTCAGTGTATATCCATTTTGTAGTATAGTTCCTTGTTTCATTTCTTTTGGACAATCTATAAAGCAATTTTCAATGGATCAATGATTCCATTTACAAGTATGAATATGAATAAATATGTAAAATATTGATGAAATCACACAATCTCATCTAAAATTGTGAACATTATCCAAAAAAGAATAATGATATGATAACATTTGTATCACTTTATTGGTTTCATCCATAAGATTGAGTGACAAAAATATATTTGGTCAAATTAATTTTGTATTGCTTTTGAAAGGATTTTGGACAAAGAAAAAACCCAAGGAAGAAGAATTCATTGCCAAAGGAAAATATATCAATCTTCATAACATCTATATCATCTTTTGGCCACATTTGGTCGAACTATCACATTTATAACCGACATCAACGGCTAATGGATTTTTTCAAAAAGACAGGGTGGTGGTGGTAGAATTGCAGGAACAAGACCGGTAATCATCTTTTCGCCACATTGTGAGTTTTGAGTAAGAAACATATCATCCAATGCTTTAGTCAATTTTAAACCAAATTTGGAAAACACCTTGATGGACAATGCACCTCTGCAACTATGAAGCATATTTTGGGTTTAGTTACATCAATAGTAAGAACAAGAAGATATTCATTTTGTTTATGCAAAGTGATACCTGTAGGAGCATGGTACTGCAAAACAAGGATCCACACTCAACACCAAATTGACTGAAGCATACAATTTATCTTAACCCTCAAAGAATTGGGTGTATGATTTAGGAAAGTGATCATAACGTCATATCTAATGTATTGAGTAGAAATAAGAAAGTACTATTTTCTGAGATTAACCATATAAAATTGAGCCAATTGAGATTATTATGAATCAACTTATTTTTTTTAAAGTAGAATTATCTCACCAATTTGGATGAATTTGGAAGAAAAATAACATGTCATCTAAAATCTATATTTATGGATGAAAATGGCTTCCTCACTCCAGTCGAAATCAGAAGTTACTTGAAAATAAAATCCTGCTGATCAGGGTCAGCAGTCATTTTAAGTCAGAAGCACAGTACCTCATGGAAGGAGGCAAGTCTTCTCATACTTCGCCCACCCTGTCGATGGTGACTCTAAACCGCTTTTGACCAAAAGGTAAAACCACTTGGAATGGTGAACGAGGTCCTTGTCACGAACTTATTGAACGCACGGCAACCAGCCGAGGGAACTCAATTTTTTTATTTCAATATAAAAGCCCGCATGAACCGATCACAATACAGTACAGGAGTTCGGTGGACACATAAAGATTTAGTCACTGTTACTAAGTCCTAGTAGAGAGAAATCTGAAATCGTCAAAGTCCTTTCAACATAAAAAGACCCTCCAATATGAGATACCACATCAATCCATACAATCCCAACAAGACCATATCTTCAGTCGTTTGACTGATAGCACAAAGAACATGTGCTAAATAATCATCCCTAGTGTAGAACGCATAAGAATCAGAATTCACTTCCTACAACCATTCAAGAGATGACTTGTGAAAAAAATCGCCTTCTTCCACCATGAGCACCTCGCAGGTGATATGCCCAATTCTGTGAGGGAAAGAATACAACCACGTGCAGAGTAAAACAAGCAATTGCACCGCGAGAAGCGTTCGCACTGAAGCACAGGCTCGCTTTTCGAGTAATGGCCTACTGAAACTCAGACTCACATTCACTGTAGATGCAGCTTTTGTCGATGCAAACCCTTCTCTTCTTCGATCCAGGGCCAATGAAGAAGGATGGACTTCCCCGATGTAAACTAGACTGGCGACTTCTGCAAATGAAGCAATGCCAAGAATATTCATCAAAAATCAAGTACCTCGAAATAATGTTGGGTCCCATTTCAAACGTAGCGATGAAGTCACGTAAAGTACTTTGAGGTCACAAGACATTAATGCACATGCTCATCCCATGCCAGGATTCTCGGAGGCGCTCTCAGCAAGTTGGTGTGGCAAGATAGCGGTCTAGTAGAAGCACTAGACTTTCACTTCAATAGGTAAAAGCACCTAGCGCATCCTGCATGGTGCAGTGGTCAATATGTCTCATCATCCTTTGTCAGATGTTCACTGCACCAATTGGAAAGGCAGCACTGGTAACACAGGGACGGCGCAGTTCAAGTTGCAGGTGCACCGTTCTGAACAGAACAAAGTCGCCTTTCACTGCCACAAGACAGAAAGAGAAATTTCAACCATTGAAATACTGGTACAAATAATGTAGAAACACTCATGAAAGACTCATGAAACACAACAGCAACTACGCGATAATTGGATCAGAATCTGGATGTGTTCTTACAATGCAAATAGCCAAATCCTTGGCATCTCCTAGCTGTCGAGATCACAGCAGAGAAATTCTGCGCCTGCGCAGCTGCACTCGGAAATAGATTCATAGAGAACAGTGAAGCCAGCACGTCTTTCCTTACACTGCAGTTGGAGCGCCTTTCGTACAAAAAGTTGGAACATTTAGTATTTTGAGTGGGAAGATTGAACCTGCAAGCAAAGATTCACAATCACCATGGTGATCAGAGCTAGAATGTGATCAGGCATCAACAATTAATCAAGATTGTAGCGACTGTTAAGAAGATCTCATTTATCGCATATCTGAAGTGTGTGGTGAACAGGCAATG
Organism: Straminergon stramineum; assembly: GCA_963920665.1. Taxonomy (NCBI): domain Eukaryota; kingdom Viridiplantae; phylum Streptophyta; class Bryopsida; order Hypnales; family Calliergonaceae; genus Straminergon; species Straminergon stramineum. The sequence continues at coordinate 10,099,271 of OY987270.1, read as the reverse complement.
AAAGCAACAAATTTGTCCTTGTCAGCCAACCATACAATCATCCTTGAAGACATAAGGTAATTGTCCAAGAAATATGGTTCACAAATTGCATTCTGTGTCAGTGTGTCCAGATTACATCCGTTTCATGTGGAAGAAACGAAGCAACAAAGATGAACAGGTAATAGTAACCTGGTATTGACGATGTCCCTTTTTCAGCAGATATCCAGCAACATTCAACTTGTCGATAAGCACATCCACATCCGGAACTTGGAGGCAGATTTCATCTGCAATACTAAATAGCTCCTGCACAAATTGGGAGAAAAATAAAGAATGAAAAGATTGAAGAATGAAAATAAGTAAATCGAGTTCACAGCCGGTACAAAGGATATATTTAAGAAATGGGTGAACTTTCGCTTACTGCTATTGAGAACAAATTCCTCTCCTCGGCTGAAGCCTTGCGCTGAAGAAAGCTTAAAAACCGCTTTCCCTCTTTCTGCTGACTCATACCCCCACTACGAGCAAGGTCTACTTGACCGTGCTCATCTACTAATTTATCAAACAAGGACTCTTTCATAATCTCCACCACATCCTGTAGAAAACACAAGCGATCAATCATCTTGCGATTAATTGTAATTTGAACTCGAAACTGTACGCGGAGTACTCCAGCTTGATAACCAAGGGCTATGATTTTCGAATATGAAGCCAGTCATACCACGAGCAAGCTCTGGAGCAATCCTAATCATCTTAAACATGGTTTGACTCATCATGAAGACAATGAGTGTTGGATGATAGAATCTTTCCATACTTCCACATACCTTGGCATCCTGCTTAGAGATTTCCTCACGCAGCTCCAGGCGAGCTCTAGCTTCAACAAGACGCACTAAACTCTCGAGCTGCCTAGCTGTTATAGGGCTACCATCTGGACTGCTGTGTTTTCTCAGCTGAAGATAAAACTGCTGCAAAACATCAGCAGCCTCCTTGGTCATCCTGCATGAAAGCAAGTGTTGTCAAGGAGACCATGAGGCACATTAAGAGCCTCAATGCTTTTTCCATTTCTAAGACCCTCTGACTCAATCAAAATCCTGCTACATGCTCACATACGTTTTAGACTTCCTACATTCCTGGCACACGCATTCTGTGTTTTAATTAAAGTTCATGGCAATGAAGAGGGGAACAATGATCAGCCGCTACAAGATGCACGGACCTCAAAGACAAAGTGGATAGGAATGAGAAATGCTCAACATGGTACCTTGGATTAACATACTGCCTGGCATATGCAATGTATTTTCTAAGAAACTCTACAGGCAAAGGCCTCAAGTCCTTATCCTTCACTGAGTCCAATTTAAGCCTCTTTAAAAGCGAAGAATCTCCCTCCAACACTTGTTGCAAACTTCCTTGAGCATGCTGCCTCACTACAGCCAAAATACAGACCAGAAGATATGCGACTCATCAGAATTTTCAAACACCAAGACAAAACTGAATGACTGCACTGGATTCGTAAGGAGATGGATAAATGCTGCTATTAGATGGAGAAAGGGAAAAATGAAACCTTAAAATAATTACAATAAATGACAGAACTTGAGAGTGCCCTGACCGGGATTTACTGAGAGCTTCCTACAAGATTCAGGACTTACAGGATTTCTTGGTAGCCTTCTGGCGACTTTTCGCTCCCCCATGAAGCTGCAAACAATAGGTCGTTTATGTCGTTGCTGACTAGATTTCAATGAATTAATTCTTCTAACAGAAACTAGCATTCTGTAAAATTCCTGTGCCAGAAGCTTGAAGGTTTTACTTAAGTTGAGTCTCGTTACCTTGACGTTACAATCATGATGGTTTCGATCAGAAATTGCATGCAGTAAAAATGAAAATTCTGAAATCGTAGTCCAATGGAATCACAACAAGGAGCAACCTTATCGCGCACATAGCCTACTACTTATCTAATTCTGAACAGACAGGAAAATGAAACGAAAACCAAGAGTCATACCGCCATGATATGCTCCGATAGTCGTTGATCCATGTCTTCGTCAGGTTTGTCAAGCAATATGAATAGAAGATCAAACCGTGAGAGGATAGCTGCACTCATCTTTAGGTTTTCATTCACTGTTTTCGAGCGGCTGCACACAACTTTCCCCTTAGAAATCGAAGACATGGCCTTTAAAATTTCAGTTCCCACAATAGTGAAACATACTGAGACTGTAACCTAAAGAGACTCCGGTCCTCCTAAACTTCAGCCGCGGTCCTAAACGCTGAAATATCAAACATTGACAGATGAAGCCGGTAGGACCACAGAGAGTGAACTTGTTATGATAAGGAGTAGAGCAAAAGAAGAAACAAGATAAGAAAAGACACAAATAATAGTCGTTGTGCAAATCCAGCGAAGAGCAGGTATGTACTTGTAATGACCACCAACTGGATTAGCAGCAGCAAGAACTGACGTCCGCGCTGCCAAGCTGGCAACAAGTCCAGCCTTCGCAACAGATACACTTTGTTGCTCCATAGCTTCAAGTAGAGCCTGGATTTGATATAAAGAAGTGAGAAAATGTGACTAAGAAACACGACTACAATCGAATAATATGGAACAACTGATAAGTCAAAATGACCAACAAAAAAACTACAGGTATATTAATAGCATGGGTTAATATGCAGCTATGGTCGCTTTACCTGATGTTCAGTAGTCATTTTGTCAAATTCATCAATACAGCAGATACCTTGATCCCCGAGAAGCATTGCTCCTGCGGGTTTGCAAGAACAGGGATAAGGCTCTATTGCATTAATTAAAGGCACAGTGTCCGAAGTGGTTCTTTGTTTCTTCGTCTAGACAAGGGAGTGCATATCCAGCACTGTCATCCGGGAAATCGAAAATTGAAGCGAATAGCGACATAGAATTTCAGGAACCACTAAATGACAATGATCTATAGATTCATTGCAACGTCATGACCAAAAATTCACTTCACAATCTCCAGAGCATCCAGAATATCTTTCACATTCATTACCTGCTTCGAATACCCAGTCTCCACTCAGAGCATCCTTGACCACTGCCACAGTCAGACCAGCTGTTGTAGTTGTATTCCCGCATACATACAAGCCACGTGGAGCGACTGAAGAAGCGGCTTGAAGCAGCTGACTTTTTCCGAGTCCTGGATCACCTGCACTAACATCACCAGCATCTGTGAGTGACCTAACTACGCAGCATCAATAGACCGAAATTAGGAGATAGCCAAGAACATTTTGAGACTGGAAGAGTCTTGAGGACTGGATAAATAAGACATACGTCTTGCACGTTTCGATGATAGTTGATCATCTTACCAACAACCATCACATGAATAGTGCCTCTGACAGGCACCTTGTTCTTGTCCATCACGTGTTTCTGAACACCTCCGAATAAAGCCAAGGCAATACCAGCTGCACAAAAAATTTATTTTAGATACTAACTAGTGCACATCTAACATAATCAGAGCATGGAGAAATCTTTTAATACATTACTAAATCATTTCTTGATTCACTCCTGAAGACTGGCACCCTGCAACAAAGAGACCTCAATGTCGAAAATCATTTACCTTTCACCAGTTCATGGCCAAATATGGATGGACAGATGGAATGCAGGATCTGGCGGAATGCATCCGACCCGGCTTCCTCAATGAAATTTGCAATGGTCTCATAATCCTGTGTAGACAGGGTCTGTAAGTGTGAAGAAGGTGCCTCCTTAACAACACCGTTGGCCTCTCCATCTTCCGACTCTTGGCTCCTTGTGTTGGTAACAGAGACTGCCTCAAGATAGAGATGGTAAAGACATTGTTTGCCTTTCTTGCCTACACAAAAGAATGAGCTCAGACTCTTAAGATAATTGCGAGAAGTCCGATGGCCCGATTATCTAGGTTTCAAGTGCGACTGCTTAGAAGTTGCTCCAGTCTCTTCCCAAATGTTTGTTCGTCGCAAACTTGAACCGAAGAGTCAAGCGGACTTACCACCACCTCCAACGTCTACGTTGGTGTTAATGAAGTTAACAATGCCACAAACGGTGACGACATCTCCGGGGACACATACGTCCACCAGATCCTCTGTCAATTCAACCTCCACATTTCTTGGTAGACGACCCTCCTCATAGGCCTCCTCACCTACAATCTCTTGGATTCTGATCAAGAAACAAATATGAAAGTATCAGTTCCCTAAAAAGAAATCTCCAGAAGTACGAAGGTTTTACAAGGGATATCACCTCATGTGAAGCTTATCTTCGAAACCACCATTTAAGAAGATAATCATCCACATTCCCTTTAAATGCCTCTGTTGAGAATACTCAAGAACTTTTGATACCTGATTTTTTGGAAGTCGATGCATTTTGATGTGGCTCTTTCGTGGGTGAAGGTCTTGCTTCGGCAACTGCCACCACAGCCAGTGGGCGGCGAAAACCTCCCATCTTTGAATTGACGAGGAATAACTCGCTTACACTTGGGACACGAGAAGTCCATACCAGTAACCAGCGGTTTCACCACACTCATCCTTACCACAGTTCCTCGCACTGAAATTAGTCTACCTGTTACATATAGATTTGTTGAAAAGGAATGAGAGCCTTATCTTTGAGACAGCCAAGGATGACGTCTGAATATTTCATTGCAAGACTACCAAAATCAATGCGGTGACTCTTATACGATGGGCACATTTGAAAGACGCCTAACCTGCTTCATCGGCTTAAGAAAATAGATACAAGTACTGTAGCTCAAAAGATATGGTCATATACAAAATGGTAAGAATGGTGTAAATAACCTACATGGATCTAATAAATGGAAAAACTAGTATGGCTTACAAAAATATCCAGTAGTATGGTTTACAAATGAATTCACCTGCCAAAATAGATTACCTATGCATGATGCTTTCAAGTGTTTCAGTGCAAGCAATGACTCCGGATGATTGTGCAACCTAACGACAATCTTTCCAGGATTTGCCACTTGCTTGCCTATGCAAAATAATATCTGCATGACATCGAAAATTCTTATCAGTTTGATACCTTAGGCCCCTGTTCTACGAAACATTGTGCTTACCTTCGCACCACAATCTAGCAATTATTAAGATCTTACAGAACAACATATCATCGTTGAGCATAAACGAAATTTGTAAGAAATGTGAACCCAAACCTCGTAAACAGCAGCTCCAAGACATGAAAGTGCTTCCTGAGGGGCCATTCCCAAAGCTGCGTATAGTTCCTCGTTTGAGCAAAACTTTTGAAGAACTTGAAAGTCCACCGGCAGGCAATAAGTACTAGTCTCCAGTATCACCTGTTCATATTTCGATCATCGGAAAGTTACTGACAATAAGGAGCTCAGGTGCATACTACCCTTTAGTACAGGTGAACTCTTCTATTCGCTTCCAGATCTACTTCGTGTTCATACTCTAGGCGTACAAAGGCCGAAATGAGGTATTCCGTTACCCCATTCTGCAACCACAATCTAGACCTCGCAGCCAAAATTTTCACGTAACGTCAATCCGTGCAATTTATCTACTGCAGAACTCCCCAATAACATTGTAATCTGAAGCCAACAGCAATGCTGAAAATTGATAATTAAATTACTACTCTATCTCACCATTATTATGCGCATAATAAAAAACATTTTGACGAAGAATGTGAATTCTCTATTAAGCAAACTCCTTTTCAATCAATTCATTCCAAAGAGAAACCAGCAAGAAAATAGCAGAGCATTCCAATGTACCTGCGACAAGATCTGTTTGGCAGCACTGCTCTGAAAAAAATCCAGTAAACTCTTAATAAGCATAGCTCTTCTGTCTTCAAGCCGGAATTCCTCTCCAGGAAAATACTCCAGCCATGAACTGGGAACATCAGATGAGTGAGGAGAAGACGCCTTCTCAACCTCGGACTCCATGATTTCAAAAAGAGCGCAGACGCAGCAGAATTGTAAACCTCTCGACAATTCAACCGAGCGCCGTCAATTCCGCCTACGAAAGTTCACTCCAACTCGTAATCACTACTAACATGCCGTGGAGCCTAAAATCTCAAAAAATCAGCACGTAATGTGAGGAGATAATCCTTTCAAACGCTTAAGCATCAACTCGCGTGAACCCTCGATAAGAATACGATCACGAAATACGTACATCTGCCTGTAAGTCTCTATGGATTACAGCTCAACTTACGAAAACAATTTCGTCATCGGTAGGAAACAGAAACAGAGGAATTCTCAAAGAGGCAATCGACAACTAAAAAAGTATGAGTGGCGCTCAACTACCGCCATAGCCGCACAAAATAACAGCAAATGTCCTAACTCGCCCATAGCCTGGAGCCTCTGCGACACGCACACTTTGTAGTGTCTCTCGGCGGGAGAGACTCTTGGATGGATGAAGAATACACAATGTACATGTCCGTCGCCTTTTCTTCATCTATAAACTTTGTGTTATTGAGTGGATGCATTTAAGCCAACTGCGACGGAATGTTTCATCTGGGATGATCAAGGGTTGTGGTGTGTCTTCCCTCGCCGTGAATCTGTGAGTGAGCCTTGCGACTCAACGTCGCCGCCTCAGGAAATCGTTGCCGTTGCATTTCGGCTGTGTCATTGTTCGCCTCCCTCTTTGATTCCCAGTACATTTCCTCTTGCAATTCCATATCTTGACTATGCAGCGGATCTGGAATATTTTTTTCTGATCCGCTGGACTGGTGTAACGAAGAAATAGAAGGAGTAGTTCAAAATTACGCTGTTCTGCGGATGAGGTACGCCGATGTTTGCTATCGATCGAAGTGCTTTCCATGAATCTGAACTCATGAAGGCGAGAAAAAACTCAATCATGGGCGTAAGAAATTTGAGTTTCTTCCTCGACGTAACTGAGAGCTCCCAGTCGTTTTTTCGGAAACTCTGGCAATAAGAGTTTGGACTTGGAGTTTGAAGATTTAGGGTTTAGGGTTTGGGGTCGTGCTGGAAATTTAGTAGAAATTAGTAGAAATGGATCTCTCCGGCGTCCCTGATTCGTGTTCCCCGAAGTTGACGAATACGAGTACGTTGGATCTCTGGCGGGATGGCTTACTTTGTGCGTACGAGTTCCTTCCTGCTATTTCTAATAAAATTAAGGTCGGCGGTGAATTCAATGCCCAAGGACCCGTGGTAGGCCGATTCGATGCGGAAATTTCTGTGAATCCTAATGACATTCCGGAGAATCCAAGGTTAGAGTCAAAGCGTAGCAGTTACGAATCGAACTCTCCGAAATCGGCATCCAGTAGCTTAGGATCTCAGTTTCAAGGATTTGTTGGGCAAGAAAGTTGGAAGAAAGAGAGTTTGAGCGCATCTGGCGGCCGACTTGATCATCAGCGAAGTGGGAAGAGGAGGCATAGTCAGTGGATTCCTATCGGTTGGCAACGACTGTTTGAGTTGTTTCAAGGAATACAGGTGAGAATTCGTGCTCTGTGTATAAGTAAGATTTAAATTTGAGTATATGTGGTCTTTATTCGTTCGACTTTCTTTGTGAAGGTGGAATGTTACAATTTTTTTTTTGTATAAATTAGACTGTTTTAGGAACGTTCTGATGACATTAATCAGAATTTTCTCCATGATTCATAAAGAGGTTACAGTAATGATAAGCAGAGGGTCCATTAACCATTCAATACATTCGAGGCGCCATTGACCATACATGTGAGCTTTGATTTGTGCTAAGTGTGAAAATAATTAATCTATAGACATTTAGTTTTCTGCAATTTAGTTTTAGATAGATTCAAAATTAATGTGAAAAATGTAAGATGCTGAAATTTTTTAGATTGTTGTAGGAAGAGATTTTTTAGATTGTTGTAGATTGTTGTTCAGAAGTCACTTGCATGGTGAATGGAACCTCTCCCTTACTGTATGCTGAATGGAGACTTTCCATTATATATTCCTCTCAATGATCCATGCGGAGGTCTTTCCATGGCCATAGTGATAATGCAGATTTCTCCTATTACCGCTATGACCATCGGGAGACCTCTTTATGACGCATAGGAAGGATTTATTTATGATGTCTAAAAATTCTGGAAACAGTATAATTTCACTGAAATCCCTGTTTCATGTTCATCATGTTCATCATTGTTCATGTTCATTATTGACTTTCTCTTCAAATTTTGGCATTGTATGATGTTCTGACGTGTTCCCTTCCATGGATATTTGCTGTAGATTCATACGGAGTGGCCCCTGGACGAAGGATATTCTGACAATGACGATACTGAGCTTAGTGCGGCCGATTTAGCGCACCCTTACTGGCAGATGCGGGCAGGGCCGACTTTCTGGTGTCATGTGGATGCAAGGCACCCCAGAATCCAACAGTTTTTTCTGTATGCTCAGTGGCTGCATCCTGCTGTGAGTGTGGCGCTTCGAGACGAGAAACGGCTCATTAGTGACCGCATGAAACATCTGCTCTACGAGGTTACACTCCTGGCTTAGATTTTGTGGCGCTGTAAGCATTGCTGATAGGAAATTATGACTGAAATGTGTTTGCTATCTGACGTGGCTATTTCCCTCCTCTCAAACGATCTCGTTTAGGTTCACAAAGTTATTAATGGTAATTATGTTCAGTTAGTAGAACATTTGATAAATTCTTAAAACACCGTTTGCAATACACTTACATTAAGTCAACATGAAGACTCTATTTTAATCTAACGTCTATCAACTTAGCATTTTTGTTGCTGTAGTGGGCGGGTCTTCTGTGATGCTTGTTGAAAGTCTGAATGATTAACACCAGGAACATAGTATAGGTACCTGTGCGCGTGGCAGGAGGCTTGTTGTTTGAGCTTACCGGCCTTTCTATTGGGGATCCAAATCGTGATGAAGACGATGTTCCTGTGGTCTTTCGGTCTTGGCAATCGCAAAACTTCCTCATCACATCGATGCATGTCAAGGGCTTTGTCCAGAATCTCAACGTGCTCGGTGTTCTGGAAGTCCAAGTACTGCCTCTGTACCTCCTCATTTCATGCTGTACTGGACCTGTGATTTCCTATCTAGGTCCATTTCATAGTTAAATAATGTCGATGACGGAACAGCCTAATGGTCCAGGTTGGATCCATCATCCCTTGACCCTTAAAGGGTTCCTGATTTTTTCCCACTTTTGTGGGATCTTATTGGGCCTTTTTTGTTCATTTATTTATTTATTGATCCACACTTGTAATGTTCTTCACTGATTCTTATGAGGAATATTTTTTCCCTGTCTCAATTCAATTATTCCTATAATATGGACAATCAAATTCATCATTTTTAAAACCATGAAATCTTGGTCCTTCAGGAGTCAAGAGTTGACTGGCTGGCCTTCTATGCTTGCAGGATCTAGTGGGTGCGGGTGGTTCTGAGGCTCCCAAGTGTGTGCAAGAAGTTGTTGCTGAGCTTACCAGCCGCCTTGCGACATGGGATGATCGGTAGGTGATAATATGACCAGATTTCCTTCCATGAGATTGAATGATGGACATCCAACCTACTGTGTGTCATGTCTGCTGGGTTTTAACAATCAATTAAGAAACTTGTTCTAATGTCAATCACCCAAATCGTTTTTTGAACTCATGCATATATCTTTAGATGTAATATATTATTTACCTCAGTTTCATGAAATTGGACATGAAGAAAGTGTGGTTCTATAAAGATTCCAGCATTACTTTGGATGAATGAGAAGGTATGATTCAGTCACTGATTCTTTCCTGGTCTTACGTGAGGAACTTATTCTGTGCAGGATGTCTCGAAAACACTTTTTTGGTGCAGCGGATGAAATCGAACTGAAATATGTAAACAGGTACGTGATATACATGTGGGACATTTTCTAATTTAGACTCACAGGTGGTGACAGGGGATTGCAGCGATTAAACCTTTGAAATGTATATCGTGAGAACAGCTTCTCGACTATCGTAGTTAGTTATAATACTGCAATTTGACAATGCTCCGTAATGAACCCATTTCCGTCGCGTTCGACTGTTTTCAGTGCTTTCACTTAATAGAGTGGACATTTGGAATGTGTTTTTTACTTCCATTTTGGACAGGACTCCAACGGAATAGAATATGTATTATTTGTATGAACATGTAATGAACGTTCGAAGTTTTATTCATAGGGTGAGTAAAATTATGGGTAGGCTTTGACTCTTCAAGTGTTTTGAATTGCTATATGCACTGGAATCTACATATGTATTTGTCATTAACATCTGTGGCTAGTCATTGCCTTCTACGAGAAACGATTCAGTACCTTGGTAGATTGTAGGGCTAAATTGAGTGAGGAATGCTCACCAGGAAATCAAACGAGGACTTGGCCCTACTCACCATCATATTGAATCAAGAAATTCGCCGGCTTGCCACTCAGGTACACATGTGAACATGCTCCATTAATACACTTATCTAATATTCTTTGGATGCAATTTTATGTCTCTTTATACTTCCTCCACGCATTTACAACGAATGCTTCACAGGACTTGGTTTGAAAAGCGATAGGACTGATATCCAGGGCTTTGTATCAGAATATATCTATGTGGTACATGTGCTAATATATTTTGGAAAAGGTCTTTACTCATTTACTACCGTTGCACATTCGCACCCTAGATTGTACACATCGCACACATTCTGGCTATTCAGCTAAATGGTGCGTTGTCTGATAAAAGGTGCAGCTACACCGTTTATTCTATCTAGTGTTATCCATGATTTAAGGTGAATGTGCTCATTATGGTTACAAATGAGAGCAAAGCCCATTGTGGGCAAAATTGCATTCGTGGACAACATTACAAGTTCTGAATGTACAGCATCATAACAGGGCTTGCCCCCATCTGTGTCCACAATATGGACATGTCTACCCTAATGTAACAAGTAAATTACTTATCCGAAGCTTAGTAAATGGTGTTCATCAGTAGGTACACTAATTTATGGAGTTCATAGTGCATCATAGTCCAATAAAAATAGTGTATCATACCATAATAAACGCTATACCTTACTCATAAAAGAGATTGATGATGTCCACCAGGTTATCAGAATAAAGTGGTCCCTTCACGCTCGCGAAGAGATCATCCACGAGCTGATGACCCATTTAAAAAAGGAGACCGCCCTGGTAATTCTCAAGAAGGTGCACAAGATGACCCGTGCGATGTTGAAGGAGCAGGACGTCGTGCGGGACCGTCTCTTCACCGTCCAAGACGTGATGCAGAACAACGTCCGGGAGAAGCTGCAGGAGCGGAGTGTCCTAGTCACCCACAACCTCTCCGTGATCGGTGGAAGCGGCCTCCTGCTCTCGGTCATCGTGGGACTGTTTGGGATCAACTTGGATGGCATTCCAGGGAACAGCAACTCCCCGTTTGCATTCTCGGTGTTTACGGTTCTCTTGTTCGCCCTTGGTGCAGTGACGTGCTTGGTGGGCATCCGGAGATTGGGTTTGAAGCCTGCGCCGTCGGAAGAGGCTGTCATGTCTCGGAAGGCGGAGCTGCAGGACTTCGTGAATCAGTTCCAGAAAGCTGCGGAGGCGCATGAGAAAGTGTACCATGTGAACTCGGAGTCTTCGTTGCAAGATAGTGCAACGGATAATGTGGACGACTTGTATGTTTTACTGAAATAAAGTATTCTAGATTGCCACCTCTATCTAGCATTGTATTGGTATCGAGTCCTTTTGGTTCTCGTGTTTGATTGTTTTCTGTACTCGTGTTGCTCGTTTTCGGCTCTCTTGTTCGCCCTTGGTGCAGTGGCCTGCTTGGTGGGCATCCGGCGCTTGGGGCTGAAGCCTCCACCGTCGGAAGAGGCCGTGATGTCGAGGAAGGCGGAGCTGCAAGACTTTGTGAACCAGTTCCAGAAAGCTGCCGAGGGGGCATGAGAAAGTGTTTCGTTTGAACTCTGAATCTTTGTTGCAGGATAATGCAACGGATAATGTGAACGAATTGTATGTTTTACTGCAACAAGTTATTCTAGTTCCACTCCTATCTAGCATGTATATTGAAATGTTCTCTTATTTGCTTGTTGCTGTACTCGTGTTCGATCTTGGTGCAGTTACGTGGGGTTGGTATCCGGCGCTTGGGTTTGAAGCCTCCCCCCACGGACGGGGGCTGTCATGTCTCGGAAGACGGATCTGCAGGCCTTTGTGGATTAGTTCCAGAAAACTGCCGAGGCACACATGAAAGTGTTTCATGTTGCATACAATAGTGATATCTTATAAACTCAGTGAGTTCCATGCTGTTTTTTTCACCAGTCGGAGTCCCCTTGGAAACTTTGGTGCAAAGTTTTGAATCTCATTCCCTCCTGGTATCGTTTTTGCACCATTTGGGGACCTTACTGAAAGTTAGCCGCAATTTATTTGTGTGATCAAGATTCAATGTCGATGACGCAAAATCATATTGTCAATGAAATTGGCACACTAATAGCTTGTCCTACCCTACTCCAAAAGAAGCATTCTGTGTCATCAAATTCATCAACCAAGCTTCAGTTACACAAGTGGTCCTTCAATAGAAACATTCAATGGAATTTTGCAGTAAACGCAATCCATTCCTAAAACCAACCCCTGCAAATTCTTGCCAAAATTGTACAACTCCTATTCATAAGAGCTGAAGATCGACTTTGGATATATCACCCCTGCAAATTCTTGCCTAAATTGTACAACTGCTACTCATGAGAACTGAGGATCGACTTTGGATATATCTCACTATTTTCAACGCTTTGAAAATTCGTAGATTATTCTTACGGCATCCCAAAAATGCATGCCAAGGAACTTTAAGTGGTCTTTTTGAATTTCAACAAGACCCAAAGAAGACTACGAGAGTTCAATGATAAAACCTATGCTCAAATGCTTATGCTCAAATGCTTCATAAGAACGATATCAGTTACCTTATACATACATCCTTGGCATATGCACCCTGCTACAAAGTTTGCAACGAAATACCTTGCAACAGGCTTTGTCCTACGATTCGTAAACATGGACGAAAAGGTGACCATGCGTGAAATCGTGACAGAAGGTCCCGACAACTGTATTTTACTATAATGCAGTGTAGACATTCATTGCCAGGAAGTGTCCCGAGAATTGCAAAACCTTCCGAGCTATGGCGTCGACGGCACTAATAAGTTAAGCCTCCTTCCGCGCCTCCCTCTCACTCACTTCCTCTGCTTTCCCTTCCAACCCCTCCGCTTCATCCTCCACACTCCGCCCGTCCTCCTTCGCCAAATCCACGGCGTCATTCCTCGCGAGCCTGTCAACATCCTCAGTGCTGTCCACCGCCATATCTGAAGCCACGTCCACCACCTTCTCCCGCACGTTGCTGCTGTACGAAGCTGCGTCGGCGGCGTCCTCCGCTTCTGCGTCCAAGACTCCAGCGCTCTGTCCGCTGGAGAGCTTCGAGGAATCGGCCAAGACTTCTTCCCCGGACTCCACGGCTTTCTCTGACGCGAGCTCGCGGACGTTGTCGCCGTCTGTGGAAGCCCATCGCCGCGCGAGGGATACGTGGCCTCGGAAGTGGGGTGGCGTGAGCTTGATGCGTCCGAATGATGTTGTGCGCAAGGAGGTTGATGATGTTGTTAACTTTCTTGGTGCGACAGCCGCGGGTGCGGTGTGGAGCATGTGCGGTGGTGCTAATGTTGTTGCGGCCATGACTGACACTAAGTTGGTACACTAACTCTCCTTTGCTGAAGATTTAATTGTTTCGCGACTTTCGCAGGACTGGTACAGCTTAATTTCTGCAATGTACATGAACATCGTTAGTGCTGATTAGACGCTTAGATGAAAGTATTCTGAGTGACGTAGGTTGGATTCTCACAATTCTGCTACTGCATGTGAACACAATTACCGGAGAAGACTGGTGGTGTAGAATAGAGTGTGATTGTTCGCAAACGTCAAGCGTTTAGCGCTGATTATGTTTGTGTGAAAAAATAGTCATTAATTTCTAATTTAGTCGGATTAGTTTAATGTGCAATTCACATGAACACCGTTAGCACCGTCACTTCGATGAAACTAATCTGAGCCATTGGAAGTTCACATTGTCATGAGCTAATGCGTTACGGAGTACTTTTATGCTCGAATTCTGAAATCAATAGCACTAGTTGCGAAACCGTAAATCCGCATTAAGTCCCATGAGAGAACGGCATCTATCTCAATAGTTACTACATACTGTACTTGTTCAGAACATCAAGCAAATGACTGCCGCAGGGAAGCGAGACACGGACTTGAATAAGCTAGTCAGCACTCCTAATATCGAAAACACGAAATCTCGTACAAATTACAACATCAGAGCATGGAGTCTTTCAATCTGCCGTTTAGAATTGCATTCGCAGGTTTAATATTAAAATGATTTCTGCAACTTTGCACGCAACTTGAATCAGCACACAGAGAAGTGCAATCAAGCCAAGGAGTGAAACAAAACTCTGTTTTCGATACTCCAAACCAGAAACTGAAATTCAGAGACGAAAAACTCACCTTCCGTGCTCGATAACAAATAAAATTTGAACGTCTATATTCCGAAATGGCTGTATGACTGAGCCTCCGACTGGAATGCTTGAATGTAGAGGCCATGGAAACACCGTCACTGCCACATGTCACCGAACATGTCACAGTGCCAAAGAAGCTTGCATGTGGTTACGCGGCGATAACAAACAGACTCTCGTCGACGGCACTTGGCGGGATAATTCTGGAAGACTGTCTTTGCCATGCGAGCATTTTGGAACCTCCACGCGGCGAAAGTAGACGGCACTTAGGCGATTGAGGCAACTCACAGCTGCGTCCAGTCGCTCCTGATTCGCGAAGAAAAGCTTTACTATCCTAAAATGAGCCCTAATGGAATTCTATGCAACCGCGAAATCTCGCTGAATATCAATTTGAGAAATTGGAGAGCAGATCCTCGCTATTGCTGTTCAGGACAGATTGTTACAACCTGTGCTAGATGTTCAAAGACACTAAATTCGATGTCAATTCATGGAACAAGGACAAAAAACAATCACTCCAGAAGCATGCATGCTCTTGCGCTTCAAATGTATAAATTCAAAATAGTACCACAATCTTAGAAATCAAGTCTTTACAACACCTAGGAAGACAATAATCTCATCTTGAAAGCTAGCACAACGGAACCGAATTAAGAACCTAGATATAACATCGGTAATCTAGTATAGAAACCAATGCATGTATGTTCTAGCAATGAACGGGAGACGACCATCTAATGTTCCCAGCTCAAGCTGACATGTATACCAAAGCTTGCTCCTAAGTCTCAATTATACAATCTAATTCTGATCACAATAGCGTCAAGGCTACGGATATGGATTCTCTGCGATTCTAACTGTACACAATGGCGAATCCCGGATGATTCAAACTCTGATGCGCTATAAAAAACGAATACATTCATCTAAGCAATGAAGCGGAGACAACAAGCTAATAACGTTACGCATGCCTACAAACCTAAATTCTATTATAAGCTCATACAATTAAGTTCTTGTGACTATGCATCAACATCGAGGAGACGACGGTCCACTCGTAGTTTCCCATCCAAAATCAGATCGTCCACCTTGCGCGGTTCTTGCGCGGTGGCAATATTCTCCCGCCTCTCCATACCAGCAGGAACCTCCCAATCGATGCACTGCAAACACAACGCCAACGCGTACTGCACCCTGGTGGTGCCGAGGACGACCGCAGGGCATTGCCGCTCGCCATATCCGAACGGAATATAATGGAAATCCGTTCCCTGCATCTTGAGGTGTCTCAGGTCGTTCCACCGATCAGGCGAAAACTCCGTCGGGGAATCCCAAAACTCCGGGTCTCGCATTATGCAATACAAGTTGATGACGACGCCACTGCCGGCGGGGATGTGGTACCCGCCGACTTCACAGGCTTCGAAATTCTTGTGCGGAAGCAATGTAGGTGCCGGGGGGTGCAACCGAAGCGTCTCCTTGATGATGTTCTGAATCATGGGAAGACCGGGGATGTCGGTTTCTTCCACGAGACGTGAGTTTCCGATGACTGCATCG